>CAKJTW010000066.1:3600000-4200000 GCA_917880005.1 Nanger dama
AGCTCTAACATAGCCACTAGTGCTGCATATACTGGCTCCCAGCCGGGCCAGCAACTCGGTCCTGGGGACGGCTGACTGGCCCCCGCCAGCCTCGGCTTTGGGGGCGGCCTCGGCTCGGCTGCGGCGTTCCTACCTGCCAACCCTCACTTCGCGCCGGCCCCGCTCTAGAGTCCCGGGCAACTCCGCCAGCCTCCCAGGTTTATTTCCTGTTCAGAGTGCGCCGGAGTCCGACTCCCGACCCATTCCCGGATGCCGCCCCCCAACGCGTGCCCAGCGGCCTCAGAGCCAGACAGAAGGAAGGCACAGACGCGCCGCTGGAAGTTGGCGCTCGCAGCCTCCCTGGCGCGCTCCCACTGCGGCGCCTGCGCCAAGGGGCCGACCGCTCGGGCCCGTCTCCGATGACGTAGCAAGGCGGGGGCGGAGCCAAGGTCGGCGGCGGGAGGGTGGGGGAGGAAGAGCGAGGTGAGCGCGGACGTCAGAGTGGAGAGCGGAAGGTCAGGGAGGCTCGGAGCGGAAGTGAGACCAGGGAGTCTGTCCGCCATTGTGGGACCCGAGAAGCGAAGCGCGAGAGGGGAAGAGGAGCGTGCAAGCGGAAGAGACGAGCCCCTTCCACCAACTCCCGAGAGTGAGGCCGTCTTTCTGGCTTCTCGCGAGCGGCGGCGGCAGGAAGAGCCTCTCGGCCGAGGGCGGCAGCCAACTGCTGTGAGTGCACAGGGAGAGGCCCAGGCGGCGGCGGCGGCGGTAGCAGCAGCAGCAGCAGCAGCTCTCGGGTTGCGGTGAAGAATGTCAGCCACTAGCGTGGATCAGGTGAGGGAGCAGAGGCCGCAGGCTTGGCGAAGGCCCGAGCCGCGGAGCTCCACCCTCGCTTGGGGCTTCGGCTCCTCCCTGTCGCCGCCGCTGCCCGACCCGTAACGGTGCCCGGGACGCAAGTTGCTGCGGTCTCGCGGCCCGGGCTGGGGCGTGCGCCGCGGCCCCGGAGCCTGCAGGCCCGGGCGGGCGGCCGCGGAGGGTGCGGGCAGGACTGCGCTCCGGGGCCTTCGGACGCGTCCCGAGGGCGGCAGACGCGGGGCTGAGAGTAAGCGAGTCCGGGGAGATGGCTTCCGAGTGGCGGGTGGGAGGTTTCAGGACCGGGATTGTGGGGAGATCGGTGGCGATGGAGGATGTGGTGGGGTTCACTCCTACGCGGATTGTTTAAAATAACTTGTCTCCGGTAACGTCTCGGGTTAACACAATTTTCCTCTCTTCCCTTTTTATTTCCTTCTTATTACTACACCTTTCATCTTGCTACACAGAGACCTAAAGGGCAAGGAAATAAAGGTGAGTTCGGATATTTTTTTATCTTCTCATTGTTAGTTTGAAAATACTTTTAAACTACGTGAAGACGTTTTTGGGTTTTGGTTTTTTTTGGAAATGCAGAATTAGAAACAGTTCATCACAGCTAAGGCAGCCAAATGCTGTCTGAAAGTTTGGTAGTTCCTTGCTTTGAAGCCACTTTTACAGGAATCAAAAGGATACAAGTAACAGTTTTATTAGTTGTACTTCACTTAAGGAGGAATTAGTTATGAATTGTAGTGACATTTAATTTTATAGTTTGTTTTTTGTAAGTTCTGTAGATTCAACAAATGCATGTAGATAGTTGGGCATTTTCCTCGACATGTCTGGTTTACATCGAAACGTGGAACCCACATAATTATTCTGTTACATTAGTGAAAATTGTATTATTAATCACTGGTTCTGTTGAAGTCAGTTACACTGAGGCGATAGCCTGTTAGAGATCAAAACTGAACAGGCATGTCATCTTGCTATGTAGCCCTGAAAGGTTTGACTCAATATGGTATTTTAGAAATGACTGAGAAGGAAATAATTTGTGAGGTTCCTGCCAGGATTATGTAGTTTACTCTTTAGTTAGAAGGGAAAAAAGTAACATGGAAAGTCGAGCATTTAAAAAAATGAGTGTATCTTTCATTTATTAATATGGAACAATACAATCAGCTGACTGAAACATGACATTAATCATGTGACATTTATAAGTATAGAACAATAACTGCTTTCTTGGGACAGTGCCAATTAAATAACATTGCAGTGAACTATGTATTTGTGACATTTTATAATAGGGCTTGAAATTAAACAATTAAGCGTCCTGTTTTTTATATCTGTTGTAAAACATTACTTATAAAGTAAGATCTGCAGAGCCTTTTAGATGTAAATTCAGTGTTTTTTAGTGCCCTTTATATTCTTAGGGTTTTTATTAGCTATTTCAATAAATTTGAAAGGACTGGATTCTGTATACACAGTTCAGTTAGAGTTGTACAATTTCTTGACAATTTTTGCATGCTAGATAGTGACACTGTATTAGGTAATAAACCCATTGCTTCATTTTGATTAAAGATATATATATATATAATAAACAGCAATTGTAATTTTTAGGCTAATTTTAATTTTAGAATTATTTTCTGTGTTGTAAGCATAAAGCTCACAATTTGATATTGAGTTTTAAAAAATTGGTTTCTAAATTTAAAGAGAGTGATCCATTAATTTCTTTCATGCTGGTCTGCCCATTAGAAACTATATAGACTTGGACATATGTGAAATCTGTGGTCATTATTGCCTAGCATAAATTATTTTATCCTAGATCTGTGGGGAGGTGGCACTTTGCAAGGCTATTTGAAATGCTAAGTGTTTTGTGTTACCTGCTTTAAGGTAAGTGTGCAAGTTCTATGAAGTACTTAACTTGTCTGACAAAATAAAATAGAGTATCTCCAGCATTGTAAACCATTACTATGATTTGTGACATAGTCATTTAACAGGTGTGTTCTTATGACATCTTTGATATTAAGTTATAAATTTTCTATAAACAAAATTGTGTATTGACTACAAACATTTTAGGTTATTAAAATTATTTTCATCCATCAGTATCACCTCAGTTAGATATATTTAGACACATATACAAAGTATTTGTTTATTCGAAGAAATTTTCTTTCTTTCATACTATTCAGTTTACAGTTTTGCCCATGGATACAGTGGACTAGGATACCTAGAAGACTTGTGTTCTAATACTGCCTATGGCCACTGACTTGCCAAGTGATCTTGAGCACATTACACCTCTTGGTCAGAATTTCCCCTCTCCCTGTAAAATAAAAGTAATAATTCTGGCCTTGAATCCTGTTGTATGTTTTGAGAGTTGTTGTAGTTAAAATAACCCACCACTTTAGTAGTCATTATATTTGCTGCCTCACCTCATCTGTTGTTAAGGTTCAGGAAAGCTGTTGCCTAAGACGTGGCAGGGGGAAAAATATCGACTGGCCTAAAAGTATTTGTAATGACTTAAGATGCTTCTGGGGCTTCCCTGGTGGTTCAGACAGTAAAGAATCTGCTTGCAATGCAGGAGACAGAGGTTTGTTCCCTGGTCAGGAAGATCCCCCAGAGAAGGGAATGGCTACCGACTCCAGTATTCTTGCCTGGAGAATTCCATGGACAGAGGAGCCTGGTGGGCTACAGTCCATAAGGTCGCAAAAGAGTCAGACACAACTGAGCGACTAACACATAAGATGCTGTAAATTGGTGGATACTCCAAGTCACACAGATACACATATACATTACTTGTATTTTTATGCCTCTGTGGGAAGAATTACAAGAAGGCAGCACCTCCAGCAAACTGATAACTATGAGTAACAGTGTGTTTGAAAAAAATTGCTCTGCCTTAGTTGACTTGGTTTTCAAGCTAGTAAAATCGTTTTATATTTATTCTGTTTAGTTTTATGAAGCAGAAAAACTTTCCTTGAACTAAGCCCCAGTATTCTAAGGATGAGTGTGGAAGTTAAACTCAGAACTTAACAAAATTATGAAAAATGCATATCTCTGAGGAACTATCTAAGTTTTGAAAAGCATACTCCTTTTTAGTTGTTTTACTATAATTTCAAGGACTGTGAATTTCCTTTCTTTAACAGTCTTCAGTTGACATCATCAGCCTAATTCCTGGCTGTAATGTCTTGATTTTCTACCAAGTATTTTTCTGTATGTCCTTAAATGTACTGAAGGAACAAAAATTTGCAAAGAATTCTGTATCAATCTCTTTGTAAGGCAAAAATGCTTTTGTAGCATAAATAACACTGTTAAGTTTGCTTGTTTATAAGTTGGAATTCTTTTTAATTGATACGTTGTCACTATGTTAAGTATTAGAACTCTGTTATTCTTGGCCAGGGTAGTACTGCAGGATAGTAGAAATTTAAGGATAATTGTGTACCTATTGGCCCATAATTTAAGGCTGACTTAATATCATTTTATTTATTAACAAGCTGAATTTTTGCTTGCTGGAATAAAAGTGTATATATATTTTTAAAAAGTGTATTAAAATGTTTCCTTTCCTTGCAGGCACCACAGATAAAAAGTGTCAGATCCCAGGCTCCTTGTAGCCCCAGGCCTTGCTGCCTGCTTCCTCCTTTCCCTTAAGTTTAAAAATAGGCACATATTTGGAAAGGAATTTATCTTTTCCCTCCTTTCCTCCCGTACCCCTCTGAGCAGAGGGAAATGTTCATTGGTACCACAATTTTTAAAAATTAGGCTAAATTTGACTGTTTTTAGTGTTTCAGAAAAGCAATGGAAAATGCCTTGTATTTTGGCAATATCTTTTGTATCCTCTCCCCACCGTACCCCCTGTGGAAATGATTGCAAAGCACTTTACTGTTGTTATAGGCTTCATTTTATTAATCCTCAAAAGATCCCTATAAGGAGATAGAGGGTATATGGTATTGTCCCTGTTTTTATAGGTGGGGAAACATGATGCACAGATCTGTTGACTTTCCTAACTTGATGTAGTCAGGACCAGAGCAAAGAATCACCTGACTTCTAAGGCCCATGTTCTATCTTGATTTGACTCTGCTTCATAGAGCAGAGGAAACAGGCGAAGAATCATGTAAGTCATCTGTTCTTTTTTCCCTGAAGAACTTGTACAGACTATAGAATTGGCTGGGATTTCATTACTTTTTAATGGCTTTCGGTCTCCAAGACATTAGACTGTCATTAAGGGATGTTCAAAACCTACAGTCTTTAAGACAATTGAATTTCCTTAAGAAAGGTATGTTTCTGAGACTCAAGGACTAGCTACTTACTCAGATTCTGATTTGATGCAAATTGCTTATCAGTATGAGTGAAATACTTGAAACAAAACATTTTTATCCTTAGATAGACGTAATCCTTTAATAATCTTTTAGGACTTCTTAAGACATTTTAATGCATCATTTATAAAAGACTGGACTGTATTTGTGCTGTATTTTGTGTATGAGAATATTTTCTTAGTCTCAGCCTTGTAGAAGAGCAAGAACAGGAAATGAGTAAGAATAATAGTATAATATAGATTTAGATTAATTTTAAGCAGGTACTTATAAAAAAATTTTAGTGTAGAATAAATTTCTGAGACTCTATAATGAGTATAAGCGATAAATAGTTGTAACTTCATACTAGGTAGCTGTTTCAGATACTGTCAAATACATACCAGTGACACATAAGTACCAGTCAAGGAGTGTGGTAAAGAAATGTTTTTAGGAGATTAATGGATCAGGCATAACTGGCTTTTTTGATAAAGGAGTGGTAAAGAACAGATACATTAGAATCTCTTGGGCTGAAATGATTATCCCACCAAAAATAACTTAAGGTACCCTCCTCTTTAATTTTGTTTCTAGTAGTTGTTACATATGTAACTCCTGGGGAGCACATTTAGCTCAGCTCTAGCATTGATACAGTCCTTATCAAATACAGTTAAACCATCTCAGTAAGGCCAGGATTGTGGTGACCTTCAGGTTTCTCTTAGAGGCTTTGAGGGGCAGTGGAGAATTCACAAGAGATCTACTTTGAAAGGTTCAGAGAGTAGTAGTTTTTGAGTGATCATTGGTACCCAGGATGGCAAAAAACAAGGTATTTTATCTAGCTTTGCTCCCATGTCTCTGTCAACTTGTATATTTCATTTAGGTCCCTAAACTTGTTAGAATAATTAAGGAAAATAGAGATGCTGTTATACAAGAACACACAGCTTAAATCCATTGCTTCTAACCTTAATTTATAATATTTCATATTTAATGGTTATACTTCAAAATACACTATTTTCAGCAATAAATCTTCAGGTATTGAAGGGCTTTTTTTTTTTGGTACCTAAGAGATTAGTTGTAAATTTGTTAATGTGGTCCTAAAGTAATTTTTAGTCTTATTTGGATCTTGTAATATTTTATGTAATAATAATGTCCAAGATTATTAAATACTGTCATTGAATACTCAGATGAGATGAGGTAGGTACTATTAATAACCTCCTTGAACAGGGAAGTAGAGTTAGAGAGGCTAAGTTGTGAACTTGAGATCTCCCAGCCTCTCAGGGTTGGATTTGGGACTAATACCCAGGGCCTTTTACCACCTTGAGTCTGTGCTTAAAAGTACCGAGATAGTGTCCAGAATAGCAGCTTTATACAGAGCATTGATGGAAGTGATCTCTGAACAAACATGTCATTATAAATCAGCCTCTAACTGGTGTTTTCATATGTCGTAAGAATATTATGGTTATCTTCAGTGTCTTTGGAGAAGGAAATGGCAACCCACTCCAGTTTTCTTGCCTGGAGAATCCCATGGACGGAGAAGCTTGGTGGGCTACAGTCCACGGGTCACAAAGAGTCGGACACGACTGAGCGACTTCACTTCAGTGTCTTAGTTTTATTTGTACTTTCTTGTAAAAGTCTTCATTATTTATTGTTTAGGATTAAGGCCCTTTTTATTTAGGTTTTTATGATAATACTGTGATACTACTTCAAGTGAATTTTTAGTCACTTTAACTGGAGATACTTAAGATACTTAACTTTGGTTACCAAACAAGGTTATTTATTTATCTTTATTGGACTGAATAGTTACAGTGATTTAGCAAAGGTAGAGCACATTCAGAAGTCTATCTTGTCAACAATACTGCCTGAAGTGGTTATTTTAGATTCAAATATAGCATTAGCAAAACCCTTCCAACATTTAAATTTAACTGTTTGCTTACTACAGTGTTGAAATTGAGATGTTTATGTTATGTTTTTAGTAGTGGGAAGGGTATATATATAGCTTGTGTTTATGTGATCTTAGGCTTATATATACAAGATTTGTAAGTTTTTGGTGACATATAAATATTTATATCCAAAATTAAGTTCATCCTTAAGGGGGTTTTCTAATGAAGAAAGAACTCAGGATAATTTTTTTCCAGGCTGACTTGAAACTGAAAATGTTAGGTTATTCTGTGAGTTTCATAAAGAGAATTACAGTACATCTAATACAAACGTATTTTTAGTTTCAGTACAAAACGGTTCGATTCATCAAAAAGATGCTGTAAATGATGATGATTTTGAGCCATACTTAAGTAGCCAGACAAATCAGGTAAGTCTGACAGTCCTATGTTTAGGAAATGAAACAATACTAATTGATTTTTTAAAATAGATGTTTTAATTGAATGAGACGAACCATATCATGTATTAATCTAGTGTGCCTACATAATAGTGAATAACAGTTGTGAGTTTATGACACAGGGCAGTTCTTTGGAAATTGTAGAAATAATTCAGTTATGAAATGTAAAGATTTAAAGATGAGCTTTTGTATATATTGTGGTTAGACTGACTGTTGAATTTAATCTTTCAATGCTGCTGCCATGTCTTCATAGCCAAAGCAAATGACAAGGTTTAATTGGCTAGAAATTTTGGGGAGAGGATAGTTTGTACCTGAAATTTTTGGTTATTATATTTAACATTTTTATTTAACCTGATAATAAGGAATAGAATTAAAGACGATAAATGCACTTGCCTTATATATTGTAAGCATAGAGAATTTCATCAAATCAAGTAACTAGTGGCTTTTGAGGTTGTTTGTTTGAATTTTTCTTTCACAAATAATCTTGTAAATTTATATACAGAAATAATTTAAACATTGACCAAACCAAATGATATTCCTTAGTCTCTGTATTCCATTTCTGCATCTCTGTTAATAAAAATACCACTACTGGAAATAAATTTAACAAATAAGCTTTCATTATTAACCAGTTTTTTTAGAGACAACATTTTGGAATGGAACTACTTTTAATTTTCCTTATAAAAAGATGCATGAAAAATTGTACCTTGAAATATTAACCTAGATTGTTTTTAAACTTATTGAACAAGGAACCAGATATTGTTACAGAACTTTGCAGTTGCAGAGAAAATTTCAACAAAAAATTGTTCCCAATTTGTGGAATATATGATTATTTTTAGGACTTTGGAGAACTATGGTTATGTTCAACCTAATCTATGTTTATTTCTCTCGAACACTCCCTTCTATCAGTTGATCTACAAATAAGTGAGAAAAAATAAAAATGAGTGATAAAGTTTGTTTTTTTAAGAAGTTTGGCTACTTCTAAAAAAAAAAGAAAAATTATTTCATGCTTGCTGCTGCTAAGTCGCTTCAGTCGTGTCCGACTCTGTGCGACCCCAGAGACAGCAGCCCACCAGGCTCCCCTGTCCCTGGGATTCTCCAGGCAGGAACACTGGAGTGGGTAATCTTAACTTTGTGATCTCAGTAACAAATCTACTTTCCACCTATAGATGTGAAAGAATGTATCACTGGAAAGTAGGGGAAGATTATTTGTTGGGGTGTAGTGAAGGTTTTAAACAAAATAAACAGTACTCTGTTCTGTTTGGGCCCAGACAGTAATCTCAGTTAACATCCCTTATGGCAGTGTTTCCAAGTTTTTGAGAAATTCTGATATAATGAGTTATAGTAGATACTCTGCTAACAAGGTCTCCATTGTTAGATAAGTTTGGGAAATTTATTTGTTTTAAATAATTGAATTGTTTTTTTCCTGTTTGATTTTATACTTTGTGTGTTATAATGTAAAATAGAATGTCTAAGGCAAGGGTACAATATGAGTATTTTCTGAAATATTTGTTCAAGCTTTATTTTCAAGATATTTTAATGGATTATAAATGTTTGAAAATTGCTGCCTGTTGAAGAATCTTCTTGTTTTATTTGGTAACAGATATTTCATAATTTATTTGTCACAGGGACTTAGAAGATTGGTTTTTGGCATTCCACAGAGATGCTTCAGGTCTGCCTAGGGGAGACCTGGGGAGGGTAACCTGGATACCACCTGTATAGCAACCAGAGCTGTGCTTTGCATTTTTATGTGTTTTATATGTTGGAATTCTGCATACAATTTCACATAAAGCATTGGAAAGTCTTTTTTTTTTTTTTTTAAGACTGTAAGGCATTTACATTAGTGAATCCAGTTTTTAAATTGTATCATAAAAGTTTCCTTATGTTGGGGCAAAAACATCTATACGAGCTTTGTTTTAATGTGATGTTTAAATGAAAGGTCTTGTGCTTTCTATTAATTAAATCACTTAAATCAATGATGAATCAATGTAATGTGCTGTTTAAAGAGATGTCTTAAAAGTTTGATACCAGTGAGACTATATCTTACTGCCTCCTCCTTGCCAGTACTAATGAATAGGTTTTTACCAGTTACCTTTCTGTAATAACTGAAAATAATGATCTAATCAGGGTAAATGGTACTAACACTTCCGTGGTGGCTCAGCAGGTAAAAGAATCCACCCACCAATGCAGGAGACTCGGGTTTGATCCCTGGGTTGTGAATGTCCCCTGGAAAAGGAAATGACAAGTCACCCCAGTATTCTTGCCTGTGAAATCCCATAGTCAGAGGAGCCTGGGGAGCTATAGTCCCTGGGGTCGTAAAGAGTCGGACATGACTTAACAGCTGATTATGAGCATGAACACTACAGAATGTTGAAAACTGACTTTATTGGAGAGCAAAATTGAAAATTATCTGAAATCTTAAAGATAAGCCTTACAAAATTTAAATTTGTTGTGATTACTTAGCTGAAATAGAAAATACAAATTGACCTTTACAGTAGATTAGTGGAAACTTCTGTTGGTGAAATATTTGAAGTAATTATTTGGAGATTTAAAGTTATGCAAGTATTTATAGCTTCTTGCACTGACCTAGCCAAAATAATTGTTTAATTAAATTTTTAACGAAAAACACAGTAGGTCTTTGAAATCCCTTCATCTGAATTTACTATTATAAATAATAAAAATTATATTCTTTAGTCTGAAAAGGTTTTTTTCCTAGTGCTCAATATCTTAAGAAATAATTTTCATAGTAATTTAAAAAGTAAATGTCCTTCAAGACTTAAAAATTAGCGTAGTTCCTCAAAATAGTCTAACAAGGAAGTTGATTGAAAATTCAGGTTTAATTACTGTTAAAAGATGCCATGTGATTTATGCTTATAAATTTGAAGAATAAATTGAAAACACCAAAGTTTGAATTTGTCTGCTTGTGTGTGTGTGTGTGTGTGTGTGTGTGTGTGTGTATATATATATATATATATATATAGGATAATAAATTCCTAGCTGCGTTGATCAGAGAAGAGGTATAGAGAACTAAGAACATAAAATACCTTTTTCTGTCCCTGTTGCTCTGCCCTTAGGTAAAATTTTCATTATCTCTGCCTGTGGAATGATTTCCTGACTGGGGATTCCATATTGGCACTTAGTGGTCTTCTTAAAGTCGTAGTCTGTTGCCATAGTCCTGTTTAAATACTTATCAAAGTTTCACCACAGTGGGTATATTCATAGTGTTAAGTGCTGTTAAATTGCCTCCATTCTCTCCCCTGACTCATCTTTGGCCAACTTACCCATCTATATTATTTAGGGAATAGGACTTATTTTCTGAAAACATTAATATTTTCTGAATGTTTTCTTCCATGATCTCAAACTTTTTATCTATATGTATGATTTACACACACACAGTCTCATTTGTCTATGACTTAGTGAAGTCTTCTGATTTTCCCATTTACTTGCTCCCTCTTGTTTATGCTCAGGTGTTTTGTTTTGCTTTGTTCTTATTTCTGTAACTATCCTTCCTAGATTGTCTTCCCTCCTAAACGTGCGAAATGCTCTAGGCCAAAGACTGTCTTCTTTTTCTTTGTCTCCAGTGACTCGTGCTGTATCTGGCATGTAGCAGGCATTCATTAAGTATTTATTGAATAAGTAGATTAGGTTAACTGCTAGAATTAAGGAATGAAGAAGTATGGTTGGTGAAATAATTTAGATTAATTGAGTATAATGTATGATGCTACATTTTCTTATGACATCTATGTGATTATATATGCATGTATTATACTTTTAAAGAAATAATTTTTAAAAATAAAATTCACATACACATTAAAAGTATATTAAACTAAACTTTTGTTGTTAATTCAGTAAGTTAGTTCTGGAGTTTGAAGTAGCTCAAGTTCTTAATGCATAAGTTTCCGTTTTTCTCTGCAGACATGCTGTTAATGGTGAATAATACTTTAACCTTTTTATATTGATCTTCGAAGACATTGTACAGTATTCTTTCTTGAAGTTTGGATATTTATGAAGTAAAAATCGGTATTAGTATAGCTGAAAGACTCAGTTATAATTGAGTTGTCCTGAAGTGCCCTCAGGTCAGAACAGTAATCATGAATTTTTTCTTACTGTTGTTCAAACTTCGTCGGAGATAATAGAAAAAGGCTTAGAAATGATAATTATAAATGATTGAAATTCTAAGGGAGAATTTTTAATCTTTCCTATATTTGTTTTCAAATTAAAATAAGATTAACTCCTATACTTTAGCACTTTGCAATTAACAGGTAGATTTTTAAAATTTTGTAATTGATTAGAGCAGCAGGTATCCCATTTACCAATAAAGGAACAAGGTTAGAGAAATTAAATGATCTGATGATCACTGACATAGAAACTGGAAGAGTATTGAACCGAACCTATGTCCTTGTACAACTACTGTGTCATACTGTGACTTTATACTCTTTAAGATCCAGGCTAGTCAATTTGAGTGAAATTACATGCATTTGGTGTTTAATTTACATTTTAAACTTACATATTCAAAAGGCAAGTTAAATTGTATTAATGAATACAAGTATTGTTGATTGAATAGTGTGTCCTAGGTACCTTATCTTTTATTTCTTTCAATATTTTAGAAAACTCAAGTGTTTAAATAGCTTGATATTGGTTTTACACAACTGATGGGGTGGGATTAGAATTTAGATTAGATACCTCCTGGCATCACATCTACCTTATATAATTAAATGGTCTCTCTCCAGATTGTATTTCTGAGTTTATGCTCTAGGTAAAGGGTTTGTGGATCGGTTACTTTACAAGTATGTTTCATTCTATCCATTGAGTTTTATATCAATTTCTGTGTGTACATATTGTTATCTTCCTATTTCTGAGTAAGAGGGAAATACCAAACATTTCCAAACATTTCACATCACTTTGTTGAGAGGTCATATATCTTTAAACAACAAAGTGAAACTTCACTATGAATAAACTATTTTAAAGTGATTATCTGGACATAAACTGTTAAATTGTTATACCTCATTGTACTAGATTTGAAGTAAAAGGTGAAAGATAGTTTTGAGTTACTGTTTTCCATCATTAGTAGGTAGAAATTTTGTTCCCCTTCTTTACCCAAGGTACTTTCCTAATTGATATCCCACTTAGCGATTAAGAATTTACCTTATATTTGGCAAAACATTTAAAAATATTTCCAATTATAACAAAGCTCTGCTAATACAAATTGTGTTTACCGTATCTTACTTTTAAACTTTGAATAGTTTCCCAGAACTTTGTTTTCACTAGAACCCAAACTGAAACCCTAGCCTGACAGGAGACTCTTTAGGTTTTTCCTTCACAGAGCTAAGAAAAAGCTTCTCTTTCAGCTATAACTACTGAAAGAATTAGGAATTAGCATTGTTTGGTCAACTGGAGAGTGCGGGCCATTTATCCATTGTGCTCACTGTGGATAGCTCTGGAGTTAGGTATGGACAGCCGTGCATCTCTGCTGACTAGCCTGAGCTGTCTAACAAGATACTTGTGATTAAAGGAGCACATTTTAAAGTAATTTAAACTTAGTATTTTGACACAATCACTAATTTAGGGGTGAAGTAAAACTCATGATTCAAAAATAATTATATTTAACAAAAATCTCCACACAAAAGGGTTTGGACCTGATCCAGCCCCAGAAGTGAAAGAAATGGCAAAAATTTGTTACCCACTGAAGCTAATGATACAGGGTTTTTGGTTTTTTGTTTTTTTAATAGGAATCAGTATAAGTAGATAATCTATTAAAACCAGGCTAACAAACTGATCCAGGGACCAAAACCTGTTTTCTTTGAGGTAACCCTGAGCTGGAAGCTTTGTAAAGGATTATAAAAAGATGAATATGTGGCTGCAACCAGAGGCTTTATTTGGCTTGTGAAGCTTAAAATATTTGCTCACTGGCTCTTTTAGTTTGCTGATACCTGAATCATGTGACATGAATAGACAACTTAGAAACTTGATATGTAACTGTTGTACAGAATTCAGCATTTGTAAGTAATTAAAAGGCAAAAAAAAAAAAAAAATTCAGCATTTGTGAGGGTAAGGAAAGAATATTCAATATAATTTATATGAGTATGGTTTTGCAAACACTTCTATCATGAATGAGCTTTAAAGCTTTTCACTTTGTTTTTCCACTCCCACATCCAGGTAAAGATGCACTGAGTCCAGATTTCAGGCTAATACTCTAAATTAAAACTTTGAAAGTGATTACCTGGATGTTCATTTAACTCTCTTATTCCCTTGTGTGGAATATATTTCACTTCCCTGTGTGATGTGTCTTAACTGTAGGTTTTCCGTTAGAATGAATATCTTATGTCAGTATTTTTTACATTGTAGACATTTAGTAAGTGTTTTGTTAGAATAAATAATAAAGTAATAAAGAATTATTTTAATAACTTTAAAAATTTTTTAAGAAAATCTTGATTGTTTATATTGTCTAAACTTAGGCTTTCTCAAGTGACTTCAGTATGAGTACTTTAACAAGTAATTTACTGATTGAATTATAAACACAGATGTGAGTGTATCTGTGTCTAATGAAGTTTGCTCATTATCTTCAAGAATTTTATTTTTTATCAAACCACTCTTGATGATTTTCAGCATTCCTCAGGCTTCATTTCCTTCATGCTAATATTGTGAGAATTTTTTGACTATATTTTTGGATATGGTTAATAATTATCTAAAAACTAAATTAATAAATAGTTGACACATATATTTCCAGTTTTGAATACAGTAGAATTTACTTAATGTCAAATGTATTTAAAGTCTTTTTTTTTTAATATTGCTAAATGACAGTTGTTTTTTGTTTTTAAGTTCATGTTTAACTGGAAATACTTGGTAAATCTGTGTCTTATTTAAATGCAACCTTTATTTGATTCTTTTGTTTTCATTTAATTATATCAGAATTTTTTCAAAAGACAATATTAGATTAGCTTTCTTATAGATAGTTTACAGCTTTAACAGTTGTGAGGTATGTATCACGGATACCTTAATAGTAAAGCATTTTAACTTTTAGTAATAGGCCTTTTAAAAAATAAAATGAATTCCAGGTAGTCTCTATGATGTGATTGTCACACATCCATGTTGATGTTCTTTCTTGAGTGAGAAAGCGGTGACAGGAATAATCCCAAGAGAGTAGCAACAGCCCTTCCCGCCCCGCCCCCTGCCAGTGCACTTTGCTCCATTACGTTCTCCACTTTGCTCCAGGATACTTAGAATGTAAAGTGAATAATGGTATTGACCCTTGGGAAAGGAATACAAATTGTCTCAGCTGGATATTAGCTTAATTTTTTCATGTTGATGAATTTTACAAAATTTAAAGCTCTGTTCAAGGCTTTAAAAGTCACACCGTGAATATAGAGTGAAAATCTATTATAGATTGTCCCTTGGGGGAATTTGTTTCAGAACCCTACTGATAACAAAATTCACAGATGCTCAAGTCCCTAAGGGCATCTGTACCATATAACCTATGTACAACCTCCTATATACTTCACATCACCTCCACATTACTGATAATACCAAATAAAATGTAAATGTTATGTAAACATGCTGCCCATGTACCAAATTCAGATTTTGCTTTTTGAAACTTAGTGAAAATTTTTTTTTTCCCTGAGTGTTTTTGTGCCATGGTTGGTTAAATCCATGGATGCAAACCCTGTGGACTGGAGGGCTGACTGTATTAGACATATTTGGGGCACAAGAAACCTACCTTCAAAAGAAGTCGATAGACTTTTATTTTTTACATTGGCTAGTTAACAAAGTTGAGTTTTTTCTTTAATAAGCTTTGAATTTTGACGTCACTGAATGATGAGTTCATTTTATTCAAAATAAAGGCCGATTTAATTACAGTAATTCTGGAAAAAATGGTAGGAACTTAACGATTTCTAAGTTAAATTTCTGATCAGGACATTGGTAAATTTATTGTGTAAAATTTTTTTTAATTATTTATAATTTATTTTGGCTGCATTGCATGGCATGTGGGATCTTAGTTCCCCAGTCAGGGATTGAACCTGTGCCCCCTGCATTGGGAGTGTGGAGTCTTAGCCACTGGACCACCGCCATACTGTGTAAAATTTAGAACACAGAGAACAGGTTGGCACCTGTTACCAGCCATTAAGAAACCATTAGAATTTCATTTTGTTTTTCAAAATAAGCAAGGCAAAACTAAATATGGATTTATATAATATTAGGTCTGTTTTTTTCTTCTCAGTGTGAACATTTCTGTTTATAAAAATGCAAAATTGCTGGACTGGATTCCATCATAGATATACAGTAGTTTATTATTTGGCATCATCTGTGTTCATTTAATCCTTACTCATAAATTTTTGATACATCAGTGGCTTAAAGCTTACAGTCAGTGTTTCTGCAAAGTTTATAAATAAAGTTTTTGTAGAAATTAGAGTGGTTTTAAATTGTGCCTGGAGGATCTGGGTCTTATACAAAAATAATCCCCATCCTAACCCTCTATCCCCCGCAAAAACCCTATAATTTTATTATAAATATATTAAAATAGTCATCAGTAAATTTTTTTCGATAAAATTAGATTTAAAATATATATATTTTTAAATCTGAAACGGGTATATCTGTTTCCCATTTATTTAAAACAATTTGATTTTAGGGGTGTTCCCCTCTGCCCACATCTTACGTCACTCCTGACTGTGATCTTTTGTTTTCCAGAATAACAGCTATCCACCAATGTCAGATCCATACATGCCTAGTTACTATGCTCCATCCATTGGATTTCCATATTCGCTTGGGGAAGCAGCATGGTCCACAGCTGGAGACCAGCCTATGCCATATCTGACAACCTATGGACAGATGAGTAATGGAGAGCATCATTATATACCAGACGGTGTGTTTAGTCAGCCTGGGGCATTAGGAAATACCCCTCCATTTCTTGGTCAAGCATGGATTTAACTTTTTTCCTGGTAATGCTGATTTCTCTACATGGGGGACAAGTGGATCTCAGGGACAATCAACACAAAGTTCTGCTTATAGTAGCAGTTACGGCTATCCACCTAGTTCTCTTGGGAGAGCTATTACTGACGGACAGGCTGGATTTGGCAATGATACTTTGAGCAAGGTGCCTGGCATTAGCAGCATCGAGCAAGGCATGACTGGACTGAAAATTGGTGGTGACCTGACTGCTGCAGTGACAAAAACGGTAGGAACAGCATTGAGCAGCAGTGGGATGACCAGCATCGCAACCAACAGTGTGCCCCCCGGTCAGCAGTGCGGCACCAAAGCCCACCTCCTGGGCTGCCATTGCCAGAAAGCCCGCCAAACCTCAACCCAAACTGAAACCCAAGGGCAATGTGGGAATCGGGGGCTCTGCTGTGCCGCCACCTCCTATCAAACACAACATGAATATTGGAACTTGGGACGAAAAGGGGTCAGTGGTAAAGGCTCCACCAACCCAACCAGTTCTGCCTCCTCAGACTATAATCCAACAGCCTCAGCCATTAATTCAGCCACCACCCCTGGTGCAGAGCCAACTGCCTCAACCGCAGCCTCAGCCGCCACAAGCGCAGCAGCCACAAGGACCTCAGCCACAGGCCCAGCCTCACCAGGTACAGCCCCCCGCAGCCGCAGCTGCAGAACCGCTGGGTGGCTCCCCGGAACAGGGGGCCAGCTTCAACCAGAACAATGGAGCGGGCAGTGAAAACTTTGGTCTAGGTGTCGTTCCTGTCAGCGCTTCCCCGTCGAGTGTGGAAGTACATCCCGTGCTGGAAAAGCTAAAGGCCATAAACAACTACAATCCCAAAGACTTTGACTGGAACCTGAAGAACGGACGTGTGTTTATAATTAAGAGCTATTCTGAGGACGACATACACCGTTCCATTAAGTACTCTATCTGGTGTAGTACTGAGCATGGGAATAAGCGTTTGGATGCGGCTTACCGTTCCCTGAATGGGAAAGGCCCACTCTATTTGCTCTTCAGTGTGAATGGCAGTGGACACTTCTGTGGAGTGGCTGAGATGAAGTCTGTTGTGGACTATAACGCGTATGCTGGAGTCTGGTCTCAGGATAAGTGGAAGGGCAAATTTGAAGTTAAATGGATCTTTGTCAAAGATGTCCCCAATAACCAATTACGGCATATTCGCTTAGAAAATAATGACAACAAACCAGTTACCAATTCAAGGGACACTCAAGAGGTACCCCTAGAAAAAGCTAAGCAAGTGCTTAAAATAATTGCTACTTTCAAGCATACCACCTCAATCTTTGATGACTTTGCACATTATGAAAAGCGTCAAGAAGAGGAGGAAGCCATGCGTAGGGTAAGAGTACAGTAATTTTTGTGTGTAGGGTCTTTTCATTGGGGTGGTGTGTATGGACAGATAGTCTTTAATGCCTTGTGGTGGTATATTCTGAGTTTAAGAACATTACCCTGAAGGAAACTGACCACTTAGCTTATGGAACAGAACTCTACAAACATCCTTGAAGGCCTGAAGGCCTGGGATGCCTTCCCAAGGGCAACCCTTACTCTGAATTTGCCTCCTGCCTATTCTTCATACTTCTCAGATGATAAAGGTCTTTGAGTCCTGTTCATCAGAGCTCCGAGATCGGCATTCGTTATTAAGAACTGGCTAAGGATTCTAGTCACTGATCTTTTAACTTTAATTTTATGGGAATATGTATTTGGAGTTTGAGACAAACAGCTTTTAAATGTTTGAATGTTACTGATTTTGTGTTTATGATAAATAGATATTTTCCCTTAATCCTGAGGCATATTTATAATTTGTGCACTTATAGCATTTGTACAGAATATATTGAATATTGAGGATCTGACTCTAGCAAGACAGCTTAGAACTGAGAGGAAGTGGACTTAGATGTAAACTGCAGAATTCAATTTCTCATTCTGTTATTTGCCCTCTGTGAGACTTTAAGGGAGACTGACCCTGAAGTTAAACACTGTTTACACTTGCCTCAGATTGGCCAGGGTTTGATCACAGAGCTGGACAGGCTGAGGAATGTTTTCTGTTCCAAACTACAAAAGTAAATTGCAGAGTTCTGTTTTTAGGAGAAGAGAATGGATGGAGTAGGCAACTAGCAGATTTTTCCATTCATAATACATTTAAAGTTCTAGTAAAGCAGAGCTCATTAGAAGCTTCTCCAGTAAATTAAGTTGGTTACGATGGAACGCTTCTATGTAGAAATGAAGATAAAGCAGGAACTTCAACTTATTCTGTCTGTAAAACATCAGTGGTTTTTTTCTGTGTGAACCTAAGTATCTTGTGGCTTCTTAGTCTGTACAGAAGAGGGAACTGTTTCAATACAGTCCTCACTGCTCAATAATGTTGGAAATAATGATCCTAAGGCAGTAGTTTCCAAAACTTACGCCATACAAATATCAGTTAAGGTGCTTCCTGATACCGCAGCTTTTTGAATCCCACTCTAAGAAGATCTGATACATTTGATCAGGGGCCTGGTGTGCAAGCATCTCGGGTGATTCTGGTGCTAGTGATCACTGTGCTGAATTTTGAATACAATTCAGCACAATACTACTGACTGAAAAACACTGCTCAGCTTTACCAATGAATTGCTGAATATCCTTGAGTTTTCTCCAGGTTAAATGTGGGAAGTGAGGGAAAAAGAGGATCAAAAGTAGCTTTTTGAGCTCAGCAGTTGAGTCAGTGGCCTCACTGTAAGCACCTTTACAGAGAGTGAATCAGAAGTGATTGTGCTTTTCTTTCTCCCACCAGTAAGGATAGGTCACCCTTGTATATATTCTCACATTTCTTCTCTATCCAATTTGAAAATATATCCTAGTTTTATTTGTTATATAATTGTCTCAGGAATTATTTATTTTTTAAAATCATATATGCAACAGAGATTTAAACTGTATATTTCTAAACTTAAAATTTTTGCATTTAAATTGTTTCATGGCTTACTGCCAGTCTTTTTATAACGTTATCTAAACCCACCTTTGACATTTTAATTTTGAATCTAACTTATTTCCATCATCAATTTTTTTTTTTGAAAGAGTAATTTGGTAATTATTAAGCGCTTCTAGATCCAAAAATGCCTTTCTTTGGCCATGATATGTGAACAACTGTTTTATCTGGATATAGAAATCTTGGGTCACAGTCTTTTCATTCAGGCTTTGTTTTATAGTTTTCTATTTATAGTATATTATTTATAGTTTTATATTATGGAGAAGTCTGAGACCAGCCTAAATTTTCTTTCTTTGGAAATAGTTGTTTCTCTATGTGTGCACAAAATTTACTCTTGCAGTGTGAACATGTGTGTGGAATGTGTGCAATGTAGGTCTCTCATAATTTTCCTTATTCCTTCATTTATAGGCCAAGTTTTTTTTTATTCTCCTGGTAATGTCAGAAAATAATATTGAATCTTGGTCCTTCAGTGCCATTGGTTCTTATCTTTATTATTGTTCTTTGCATTTGGAGAATTTCTCAGAATTGAACTTCATGTCATGGATTTGACTGTTTGTTGACTCTGTAATTTGTAAGGCTTTCTGTTCCTCACAGACAGCAGTAGTTTGCTTACATTATCACATCCATGTCTCCTTTTACACCTGTTGTTTTCTTACCTGAATCCCTTGTTTCAGAGTCCATCTTGATTTTATTGAGCACAAAGATGACTATTGAAAGCATATTTCTGCTTCCTGTAATTATCATTTTTAGAAACTTCTTCCTCTTCCATAGCTTCTTTACTTTTCTCATTTTAAAAATTAAAGTACAGTAAAGTTGAAAAATACCTTTGCTGCCTCTTTGTAGTCAAGTGCTCCCTTCCCCCTCCTAGTAAGTAATTCTCTGATCTTTTCTCTGTCTCCGTAAGGCATTTTCCATAATTTCACATAAATGGAATTACAGTATGTTAACTTTAACACTAGAGTCTTTTACTCAGCACTGTATCTTCGGAATTTATGTTTTGCTAGTCAGTTCTTTGTTCCTTTTAATTACTACCATTCCATTGTATGGATTTGCCACAGTTCATTAACCAATCATTCTTTGAAGGACATCTGGTTGCTTTCAGATTTGGAAAATGTAAAGCTTCTATAAATGTTTGTGATGTATATATCCTTAACAAAATTTTAAGAAGTCTTACAGTGAAGGTCGCTTTTGGGGAGTGTACAGTTCTGTGAATTGTAACACATTTGAAGATTTGTGTAACTACCGCAGCCAGGTTATAGTATTCCCCCAGATTATCTTTTTCTGCACTCTTGTCTTTTATCTTTCCCCGGTGTCTATCTGCACTCATTGTAGTTTTGTGTGTGTGTGTGTGTGAAAAATATTTTTAGACTCTGGCTTTTTTTTTTTCATTCCTGTCATTAAACCAGACAGAGATCATCTGGATCAGATATTTGCCCTGAAATAGGTTTGTTTTTGTGTGGTGCTTTAGTGCTTATGTTAGTTGCATATTGTCTTTCCATTGCAGGTGTGGAGATGAGAGAGCCATGATGTACTGAGTTGGCCAAAGCATTTGTTTGGGTTTTTCCAGAAGATGCGATGGAAAAACCTGAAAAACTTTTTGGCCAACCCAATATATTGATGTTACAAGTTAAGTGATTATCAGTGAGGGATAGCCAGAAGGGAGAGCCCGTGCAGTGGCCCTGCTAGTAGGCAAAACTTGACTCTCCTTAAGACTTTGAAAGCACCACGTCAGGGAAGTCATTTCCCCGCTGATTAACTGTTTGGCATTTGGGATATCATGTGTCCTTGCCATTTTTTCCCTGGTACTGTTCCTTATTTGTGTATTTCCTCTTAGATATGCTTGTGTTTGCACTCTAGCTTTCCAGCAAAAATTGCTTTCAAATACTCTGGGCATCCTAGTGATGAAGGATGTGTTCCTTGTCTGTTCTAGTCCTTTTGGCTCCATAAGAAAGGACAAATCAGTGGTGTTTGCTAGGATTTCCTTCCCTGGTTATGCCTTTTTCTTTTTTAAATAAAAGGAGCAGCAAGTCATTATTCTAGTACTCACTTTTAATATGACACCTTCTGTCTTGTATTCAGCTGAAATTCCTCAAAGCTTCTGATACCCTGGAAGTCACACTTCCTCAGGTGACCTTGGATAGAGTAGGGTTTCTTAATGACACATGAAATGGAACTACTTGTAAGAGAAAAGACTTACTATTTGTAAGAGAAAATTTTGCCTGGATTAAAATCTGTTCATCAAAAGAAAGTTATAAGTACTTAAAGTAAGTAATACTTTAAAGGAAGTGAAAAGACATGCTAGAAACTGGTAGGAATTTAACATAATGACCAAAGACAGTTATATATAAAGAACTCCTGTGAATTAGTTTAAGAAGAAAATAGTCCCATACAGAAATGGGCAAAAGATAGGATAATCCTTTTATGAGAGAGGAAACAAGTAAGACTATTAAGTATAAAAAGGTATTCAGTCTTAATTCAGGAAATGAATTAAGAGTTAATTCAAGACTATAATGAGAAAATATTTTATATGTATTCATTTGGCAAAATTAAGAAACTTGATAATAGCAAATATTGGAGGGAGTGTATACCAACAAAATGTCTTATGTGTTTGCAGATGGGAGCATTAAATTGATATAGCAGGTAGTTGGGGCAGGTAGTTTTGCATTTTCTTAACAAAGCTGAGTATTTCAGTACCTTACAATTCAGCAGTTCTCCAGGATATGTACCTAAGAAAAACTTCCCACATACCCCAGATACATACAAGAATGTTGACAGTAGTAAATAGCAGGAAACAACCTAAATGTCATCAGCAGGAAAAATGCTTGCCTGATATGGGCTTTTTGAGAGTACATTTCATACATAATGGCTCTTGACTCCAAAAATGTATCATGTATATTTTTAATAAGGTTATTCTCTTAGTAACCATGATATTCTTTCAGTTGGTCCACAGTGTCCTTTTAAGTGTTTGGGTTTTTTTTAAGCTCTCTCTCTCTCTCTTTTTTTTTTTTTTTTTTTGTAGTATAGGATCTAGGTTAAGATTGGAACAACCCAAGCAATTTTGAATAATAAGAACTATTTTTAGAACATTTATGCTAACATGACTTCAAATCTTTGCCTTCTCCAAGTTTGAGAAACTTTTTTCCTGTACTTTTTTTCTTTTTTTTTTTTCAGGCAGAGAAAAATTTATTATAAGAAGAAAAAAAAGTGACTGGCTTTAGAGAGAAACCAGTGCTCACCCTTCACAACCAACCCTCCTTAGTTTGTCTTTAGCCCACAGCTGGGGTCTTGTGATCACGGGCCTCATGGGCAGGTTTTCCTATACTTTCTAATAGGACTTATGTAATTTAAAATTTTACATTTAGTTTTGTGGTTACTGTAATTTCCTTTCTTTTCTTAACTGTGTTTATGTTTTTCTTTAAGTTCTTGAGCCGACTTGCAGTAACAGACAAGAAGTGTAAAGAGCTAATTTCATCTTGTCATTGCTAGAGGTTTTTTTAATTGACTATTTTTTTTTCTTCCCTTCTGGTTATTTTGGCGGTGGAGGAATTCCCCACCTTTCTTTGCCAGCACAGCAGCCTATGGAGGAGCCGATCTCACATACCCTGTTGGGTTATATAAAACTTGGAAAGTTCTGGTTATATAAAACTTGGAAAGCCAGGTTTTCTTTTATAGTGAAAGGGTAGTTGTGAAGCTTAATGCTAAAGGAAAAATTTATGCCAGTGTCATTGTAGTATTTGTATAGTTCTTCATTCTTAGATTTGAACACACACTTTTGATATATTTGATTAAAATCAAGCTTGACAAGGAAAAAAAAAAGGCAAGACGGATCCTGTAAAAGAAACAGGTAATTCAGAGAGCAGAAAGTAATTTATAAAACAAAAGTTGATTTGTTAAGATTCATATGTAAAAAGAAAACCAGAAAATGTTCTTGGAAATGAAAAATACTATCAAAATTTTTTTAAATGTCTTCTTAAGCAAGTGGATTAATACAGTGTTAATGTTTTAGTTTTGAAATTTTAAATCAAAGAAATTTCCAGATATGGAGCAACAGTGATAAAAAATACAAGGAGTGGAAGACATGGTGGAAAGGAGATCCACTGCCTCTAAAAGAAAAAAAAGCAGTCAGAGGGCAGAATGATTAAAGAGAACTTTCCAGAGCCAAGAGATGTATGTTTTCAGAATGAATGGGCTCACTGAGGAACCAGCAGGATTATTTAAAATTTTTAAAGAAAAAAAGGCAAAGAGACAAGCTTTCTGAACAAAAGACAGATTATATGCCTACTACCTATAAGCTACAAAGGAAGGAGAGTCAGACTGCTATCAGAATTCTCTCATCTACAACTCTGGACACATAACGAATTCTGGTTTTGTTGTGTAGAGGAATGGGGCATAGAATCAAGCTTTCGAAGATGAGTGCTAAATTATATCTGAGAGGGACGAGTGCAAAATAAAATTTTTAGATGTACAAGACCTTAGCTACATATCCTTGAAAAACTTGAAGAGGTATTTCAGCAGAATGAAAAAGGAATTCAATAAGGATGACAGCTGCTAGCTGGTTACATTAGAACAAATATCTCTCTGTAGAGATGATGCATTTTGAGTCAGATAGTCCTCATTGTACAGAGTGAATCTCAGGGCTGTAAGCATCTGCCTGCTCTGTCTGTTAAATGGCATCGTGGTCTTTGAAGCCTGACAGAGACATGAGCCCTAGGTTGGGATGCCCTGAGCACTCTTGGTTGGCATTTTCTATGATTCTAGGATTCTTTGCAGAATCCTTAGCACCTAATGGTTGGCCTACAGTAGGCAAAGTCAAGGATGGTCACTAGAACTAAAATAGAGTGAGCTCTGTTGTAGAGAAGAAGAGAATATAGCATTCACTGTAATAAGTTGCTCATCATATACAGGGGAGGGCTTCCTTCATAGCCCAGTCAGTAAAGCATCTGCCTGCTGTGCAGGAGACCTGGCTTCAGTTCCTGGATCAGGACGATCCCCTGGAGAAGGAAATGGCAACCCACTCCACTGTTCTTGCCTAGAGAATCCCATGGACAGAGGAGCCTGGCAAGCTGCAGTCCATGGGGTCACAAGAGTCAGATATGACTTAGCAACTAAACCACCAATAGTGTCTGAACTGGCAAATCAAGAATGTATATATTAGTATGCCAGTTAAAGTTACAGTGGTACTCTGTCAGAGGAAGCTAAAATAGAAAGGACTTGAGGAAGGTAGGGGAGCATTACTTTAACTTGCAGTTGTGTGTGTTACTTCTAACAATAAAGCCAGTGTGATTACAAAATAAAGAAAAAAAAACCTGCTAATGTCTGGAGTATATTTGCCCAGTATAAATTCGCGTCTATGTAGCCATCTTAACTATTTAGGTAACGTTTTACTGAAATTATACTCTGCTATAATGACTGCATCATTTACCTTCTTCTATATTCTTTCATTCTTATAAGTCCTTATTGATCAGTAAACAGACTGAGGTGAGATTTTTAATTTAATAGCTTTTTAAATTCCATATAAGAACAATTAGTGTATTTGAGTACCTAAAACTTTGGGGTGCACTTCTACAATACTCTTTCCTTAGAAAGAGATGAAGCCCTGCAACTTAAAGTGAAACAAGCAAGACATAATTGTAATAAAATCCCTATTAAATAGTTTCGATTTCCAGAACAGTCTATATATTTTAGTCATTTATGCTATTTTATATTGTTGAGTATTTCCAAAGAATAAATTTTAGTCCCTGATAGAAGTTTTTTCACAGTTAGAGCAATTTTGATTCTGAGATGAGATGATGTTAGGTCTGTCTCAGAGTAATCAAGTTTGTGTTGATAACAGAAGAAATTACTTGAGCAGTAGGTATATCTTTGTCAACAGTAAACATTTTCCTGACAGTTCTATACTTCTTTTCTCAAGTGGAACATTTAGTTTAATGCTTTCTCATTGTCAGATTATAGTTGTTAACTGTCGTATGATTGAAGTTGTCTGTTTAGTGAGTTCATTATGGTGAACAGAAGCAAACTCAAGTGTATAATGTCCCTCTTTTCATTTGATCCTCACTGTAAAAGATTTCTCTGGAAGATAGGTTTTGGCCCAGGATGTATCACACTTGATAGAATAAACTTAATTGCATATTTAAGTGAGTAATTCTATGTTAAGACATTGAGTGGTCTTCTGAATAGTCAAGATGATTCCATTTTTATTGTAGTAATACTCTGTTCTGAGCTTGGTAAATAACTCATATCTGTTATGGTATGAACAATCATCCTTAAAGTGAATGGTATTTCAACTGTTTCTTTTTCTTCAGCAGCAAATGCATGATTACAGTCAACCCTCCATGTCCACAGATAAGAACCTGTCAATATGGAACCCATGGATACAGAGGGCCAGCTACTGTGAGGGCCTTGAGCGACCTTGGATTTTGATATCCACGGGGTACTGGAACCACCTCCCTGCAGCACATAAAGTAAAAGACCTAGGATATAAAAAAGCTACACGTGAACAGTTTCACTTATGAATGACAGTCTAGAGTATAATAAGTTTATTATTTTCATTTTATCATAGTCCAAAACCTCACTCCAAAATAGGGTTGCATATTGATTCCTCTGTGTGTTTTTAAGAACTTGTTACTGGGTCCCAGATAAGGTCCCCCTGCACCCCTCCCCACACCAGAACGCTAGCGTGTATCTTGCGCTAGTCATCCTTTATCACCATGTATTTAGACCCTATGTGTTCTTTTAACTGTTCCCTTATTCATTCAACAGATAAATATTAAAGGTTTACCAGTAAGCCACTTAAGTTAAATAGCCCTTGCTTTGTAGAACTAAGAGTTTTGGGGAGAGAAAAATAATAGTAAAATTTTGTAGTTTTCACTGTTGAAAATTTCATGACTCTTACAGAATTGTTTTGCTAAGTATTTGATGTTTTTTTCTGCCATTATAATATGTTTTTCAGTCTTCCCAGTTGTTTGCTACAAGCTTATAGAGGTGTCCTATATTGTGACCTTGCTAAATTCACATATTAATTCTAGTACTTCTAATAGAACATCTGTAGGATTTCCTGCCTAACAGTCATACCATCTGCCAGTAGAGACCATTTTATTTCTTTTTATTTTTATGCTTTTTTCTTCAAGTTTATTACTTATATAGTATTATTTAAACCTAAAGAGAATTAAAAGGAAGTAAGTCATTTACCTGTAATGTTTAGGTGATGACCTCTCTGAGGACACTGAAGAAAATTTTTGTTTTCAGCTCTCTCCTGCCCTTAAGGGTAGGGGAGCTCTTAGCTCATCTGTTAAACTGTGTCAAAAAGACATGGGCTGGCGAGTAAACTTCCTCCCAGAGTTCATCTCCACAGGCTGAATTCTAGGTGTTGGTCTTGAGATCTCCGGTAACCTTTGCTGAAATCTGCTTGGGGAAGAAGTCGTCAGATATCTGCATCTGCTTGGTTGAGACCTAGCCCTCTATTCTTGGAGAAGAGAGGGAGGAGGGATTTTTCTGCAGACTGTTTTTTTTTTTTTATTTTTGAATTGTCAGTCATTACTAAAAGTAAAAATTGAGTTCTGTGAATCACTTTGGAAAGTTTGTATCCTAAAGATGTCTGAGGTGCTGTCTGCTGAAACAGTGCTAGAGGCTTCGTCCTTTCCCAGGTCTTCTGGGCCTTGGCTCCTTTGTGTAATTCAGGTTTCCTGTCTTCTGTGTTACTTTGTACAACTCACTGGGGCATGTAATTATGACCTCAGCTGTGTCATAGGTTCCTGGTTTTAACAACACCAACAGTTACACTAACAGATAGCTCATTATTTCTCAGTCTCATGTTTTTAGTGATCTGTTACTAATAGCATATCCAGAGATTTCTCATATTCAAATGTTTATTTAATACAGTATCAAGCACTGTTCTAGATCTTGTGATATAAATATGGGGTACTTGAGGGTTTTTGCCTAAAGCAGAGGTGTTGATGACCTTTTGACTTCAGGAGGAATTGAATTTTGTTGAAGGATGTTATACCATGTTGAGGACTTGGAAATTTGTATACTCGTAACACTGCACCTTTCCTCTTTTCTCTAGACTCATGTATCTAATTGCCTGTAACATGTTCACTTAGTTGTTTCATAAGCATCTTAAATCCAGTATGGCTTCTGTGTCTTTGCCTGCCCCAGACCTGCTCCCCCTTTGTAGAGGGCCGTTGTCCTTCCAGAATAATTTGATGTTTCTCTTTCACACTCCATCTCTCACCAGTCTGTTGGTCAGTCTCGTTGGCTCTGTTTTCAGAGTGTATCCTGAATCCAGGCACTCCTCACGAGCCCTGCACCCTTGGCTCTTGTCATTGCTGTGCTGGAGGCTGTTGCGCTGTCCCTGCACCTGCCTGTGCTCCTCTCCACACTCTGTTCTCATCAGAACAGCCCATAAGAGATCCTTTTGGGACAAGTGAGACTGGATTCAGTTTTCTCATGCTTTTCTGAAGTTAGTATCAAAGTATTACTTACCTCAAAATACATCAAGAAATATTCTCTCTTTTTCCTTATCTCTAATTCTCGGATAATTAATCAAATGCATTTATGGAACTGTGAATCTGGTAGTTTTTAGTTTGGGATAGATTTTTAATTGTCGTTTAAAGTTCTTTAGTTTTTTAAGTCTCTTCAAGTTTTCTTTTTACTGTTGTTTTGGCAGTTGTATTTAATAAATTATGTTTTTAGCAAGTTGTTGGTATTGTCTCAAACATTTTTGGCACATTGGCATTTGTGACCCTATGGACTGTAGCCTTCCAGGCTCCTCTGTCCATGAGCTTCTCCAGGCAAGAATACTAGAGTGGGTAGCCATGCCCTTCTCCAGGGGGTCTTCCCCACCCAGGAATTGAGCCAGAGTCTCCCACATCACTTGCAGATATTTTACTGTCTGAGCCACCAGGGAAGCCTCATATTGGTGTTAATAGCATTTTAAATTTTTTTAGCTATATCAGTCTTAATATTATTTATGCTTTCTTTTTTAAAGTGAGTCTTTATAAACATTTTTCAATTGTTAGCTTCTTTTACCCCCTCCCCCAACATCAGTTTTTGTTTTTGTTTTCTTGTGCTGTCTCTGCTTTTTGTTTTCTGTTAAATTGTTCTCCTGGGTCTCATTCTGTTCTGGGAGAGTTAACTGCTGCTCGTTTCCTAACATACTGAGTGGATGATGAGTACATTTTTCAACTGAAAAAATATATATTTTCAAATCAACACTTGTAAATTTCTAAGTGCTATTTGAGGGCTTAGATTTAGTATATTGCACTGGTGTTAAAACTTTGGAATTTTTGTTATGGTTTTATGGGAGACTTAGAAGTGTTTTAGAATTTCCAGTGTGGAAAGATTTTGTTGTTGTTGTTACCTGTTTGCTGTTAAAATTGATGTCAGAAAATGTGATCTGTATGATACCGATTCCTTGGTATTTATTTTCGTTTTTTGGTCTAACATGTAGTTCCTTTTTGTAATTGTTCATTGTACCCTGCTATAATTATTTGGCTCAGTTTTCTGTATATTCAGTCTTTATTTTCACCAATTTGTCTTCTTTATCAATTACTGAGAGAAATGTGTTTAATTCTACTATAATTAAGAACCTGTCAGATTTTCTTTGCAATTCTGACAACTTTTAATATATGTAAAGTTGTATTTTTTTAATACTGCTGTAATTCTAAAATGTTTTTCACTCACTATGTGATTATTTAACAATGGTTTTTGCCTTTAGAATCCACTATATATATACACACATATATCCACAAATCCACTATATATATCCACTACATAACTATATATCAATCAAGTATATACAGTTGATTGATTCAGTTTTCATCTGGCTTGTTTTTCACTATTTTTAACTTTTCTGTCTCCTTATGTTTAAGGTTAATTTCTTGTAAATCATTTTTTAATACAAATTTGAGCTCTTTTGTGTTTCTGTTGAACCTACATGTTTTGATGGCTTGATTTAAATGTGTATTTCCTTTATATTTATGCTTTCTCACTAATCATTTCATGGGGAAGAATGAACAGTGAGCTATTTGTTATATCCTATGTTTTATAATCCAGCTAATTATAGCAGGCTTCCCCATTTCTCTTACAAATCTGTTTTCCTTCAGCTGAGAAATACACTTCCTTTATGTTTAGGCTGATTTTTTTTTTTTTAAGCTTTAGGTACCTTGTAAAATTAGACTATAACTTCCTGGTTCCAAATTATTACTTTTTCTAATTTTGGGGGTCTCTTTTTCCTTTATGCTGTTGGATTTTTGTTTTTGTTTATCCTTTTGGAAATTAACTTGCTTTGTATCTGTTTTCTTTTTTGTTTTATTCTTTAATTTCATAATATCCCACTGATACTTACAGGTGCATAAAATAGTTTATTTGTGGTTATTTGTATAGTAGGGCATTTATTTGTTAAACTTCCTGTGTTAAATACTGTTATTCAAGTTGTAGAAATATACACAAATGAAGAAGGAAGGGCTTTAGTAACAAAGTAACTTTAGGTTGTCTTTAAACTTCTAAATAATTTCCTGATGTCACAAAGGATGGGACATTAATTTTACCATTTTCAAAGTATGCACATATTTATTATGGAATCTGTATTACTCATGAAAAAGGAGTAGTGAAACCAAAAATAGAGTCTTAGAATGTATTAGACACAAGTGGCTTTCAAATTGTGGTCCTTGGACTGGAAGCATTAGGATCACTTGTTAGAACTGCAGCCTCAAAGATAAGTATTGCAGGTGGATATTTGATTAATAACCATCATGAAAACATCACTCAGTTTAACTTTTGTTCAAGGGATTTCTGCTTTCTTAAAAGGAATTATTAGTAATAAGTATTAATATTTATTCAAATGAAGAATTATGCTGAATGTGAGACTATGATATGGAGAAATTAACACAGAAAGCTTAATTGAATGCAACTTTAATGCACCTCTTTTCCTTTCCTCCTGACCCTACATCAACCAGTAGTTCTCAGATTGCTTCACAGGACTTAACAGTCTGTTTGATACTTAACCATCAAGAACTCATGGAAGGGGCTAGAAATACATTTATTGTAGTAGTCTCATGTAAACTAAATTCTGTGGTAAAATAGGGCTGTGGAAGGGACCTATAATCTCTTGAACTGGGTCTTAGTGTTTGGAATTGTTTATTTTAAAATGGCTTGTGGTACTCCCACTGAGGTGTGTAATAGGTAATAGTGAATCATTTTTACCTAACTACTTGAATTAGTATTTGAAGAACTTCTTATGGATGTGGTTTACTTTCTATGTGCATCTAATTTAAATCCCTAAACAATGATGATGTTTCCTTAAAGGTCTTTGTGTTTTTCTTTCAGGAGAGAAATAGAAACAAACAATAACCCAATGAAGATATCTTCTTAGAATTACAACACTAATGATGTAGACTCTGGAAATGCCTAATAAGTCAAAGAAGACGTTATTAAAGCTTTTTTCTGCTTAAGGTGACATCTTTGAACTCTAACAACACAGAATTGACTCTTCTTGTAATGGTTTTCATCAGCGCGTCTGCCCTTATATTCTCACCAAACACACTTGAGAACTGTAACTCCGTCAAGCACTTTCTGTCCTGAAGCTTTTACCAGTATCTGCTGTCTTTTGTAATTATGCATCCTAGCTAAGGCACAGAAGACTGAATGAATGCAAGGATTCATTAACTCTTTGAATTTGTTAAATACTAACAGTTAACCATTAGAAGTGGTTCAATGATGTAAGAGTCACACTGCTTCAACTTTTTCTTTGTTGTAGTTTTTAAATTGTCAATTTTTAGCTATTTGACAGATTAAAAGCAAAAGAATCATGCCATACTTAGTCCTGGAGTTCAAGTCTAAATGTTTATGTGAAAATTATTGTAGTAAACTTTTAATATGGCAAAGCAACCTTAAGCTCTATTTTAGCCAAATGAAACATAATCTGAGATTATATTAGAACATTTCCCTTGTCTTCAAACTGTTTGGTGTAACAGAATATTGATATGCAGCTTGGTGGGTCTCACCAGTTAATGCACATTCTTCTCCCCTCCTTCCCCCAATAATATGTATACTGAAAAATGTGCATTTGTCTGAGGAATTATTTTGTTTGCTACCACTTAATGAATCTCAAAATTTTGAGTAATGTACCTCAGTCTAATCAGACTTTTTATGACCTTTATAACTACATTTAAAACCCTTAATTCCTATTTCTGGGTGTTTGCGAGCCTGATTGCTATCATGAAGTAAAAATTTATTACTCTAGGTATTCACTAGCTAAATAAACATAGTTCTTGTTTAGCAAGCATATATTGTTCCTCAACTCCTTTCTCCGGCTTTTGCGGTGTCCTGGCATCCTTAAAATATTTGAAAATATGGCCTTGATCCATGGATTAAATCAGTATCTAAGTGAATGTGTTGATGTTTTATTGATCAGATCTATATAAATGGGAATACAGCATATATCTGGGTATTCTTATAGTTATCTTTTTAACATCTTATTTTTTTCATTAATGACATATCAATGTTAATTTTGTATCTTGAAACAAATTGATTTTGTATAATTAAACGTGTCAAGCATCTGTATTATCTGATTTGATGGCATATGGTTATGAGATAATGTACTGCCCCTTATATTACGGTTCCAAAAGGAGAAAGCTATGTAGGAAGATACATTAAGGATGGTAATAGCAATATAGTAGATTTGAATACCTTGATGTTTTGCATTACTCCACTTATGTTTACATCATGTTTAGAAATGTTTTCATTACTATGGTCTTTGGTCACTTCAACTCAAAAATTTAGTGACAGATATTTCTTTGAGGCTTTCATTTATATGATTTTTTTGTACAATATTTTCTTAAAATGTACAAATACTGTATTCAGGTGAAAAAATACAGTATTTGTAGATAAATTGTAGTGACTTCACAGTGCTTTGGTAGTCCCAGCATAGTTATCAGTGTTTACTGAAGGGAACATCAAAATATTAATAGTGTATTACAAAATCAAGACTTTCTTAAAGGAAAATTGCACCTGTTTTACCTTTTTCAGAGTAAGCCATGAAATCTTGTAAGATATCTCTTAACTATTTATAATGAAAGCTGGCGTTTGGGTGTAGTCCCCGCAGTAGCGCTCCACGTCCCTTGGGTTATATAGGTGGGACGGGTCAGAGAGGACCATCGTCGCTCTGAAGGTCCTGTGGGAGAAAACTGTGCAGGAGTGACCTGTAGAAAGGCTCTGAGTCCTCTGAGCTGCTCCTTTTCTTGGTGCTTTATTAGCAACTCTGAATATTTTTTATAAAACTAGTTGTTACATTATTCACAGATCGAAACTTGTTTAATTTACAGTAGGTTTCTGTGAAAGAAACGTCACAGAACACTCAACAGGCAGGCTGATTGCAATAGCAGACTCAGAAGTGTCACCTGTAATTCTACTCGTGGTGAGGAGTTCCTCCCAGTGCCTTTAACCTGGATTTCTAATATTAAGTGAAATGGGTGCAGTATTCCTTTCGGAAAAACAAAAATAAAACTTTTCAATCGGTGAATTTTTTTCCCCTTCATTTAAGTTTTCTTCAGAGTACCTACTTTCTCTCCCTTCTTGGTCTGTCAATGTACAGCAGAATATTTTTCCTCTTAAGTGAAAGGATCGCAGGTTGTCTCATTAGCACAAGGAATGGGAGGTTTCTTAATTCCCATGACCCAGAAGGGTGAGAAATTGGGCTCTTCAACAGGAGACTGACCAGGTGTTTGAGCAATCACAGATTGAGACATTATTGGCCCAGTAAACTCCTTGCCTAATGTTTTTCCAAGATCTGGTTTGAATGTTTCTTAATTAAAGTTTATCTTATATGGGTGTTTTATTTTGAAAGGTATTATATAGTTTGTATATTTAACAGTAAGGGGGAAAACATAACCAAAATTAGTATTCTTTCTCTATACATACTGGTACTTGAAGACTCCTTTCAGAAGAAACCCCAGCCTTTTCCTGAGTTCAGTCCTCGTTTTAACTTAAGTGATCTTTTAAATTCTGAAGCTGTGTTCTTTTTGAATACCATGCATGGGGGTTAAAGCTGATGTTAAAACAGTTTGCAATAAAAAAAAAAAAAAAGAATCAGCTTAAGTCATTTAATCATTTCAAGTGCATTCTGCATCCTATAAAGATAAGTTTGAGAAATTTAAGAAAATTGTGTTTCATTAAGTTTTGCATATCTTTTGTTATGCCATGTAAATTCCCTTTTTTCATATGATTAAAGAAAGGTTATGATAAAATGATTAGTTCATTTACATTCACTTGTAGCAATTACATGAGAATTTGAATTTTGTCGTGTTTGGGTTTGTTCATTCCTGTGAATGATGGTACAGTTAGGTGAGATTTTCTGTTATGGTACCCAAACTCACCATTTGGTCCTCTTAATCTGTGAGGGTTTCAATAAAAATTGTTCACTCACATCTGTGTTCTTTCCATTTTATCTTTATAAATATGCATTGCCTTCCAGAAAAATTTTAACATTTTTGCCAACTCAGTTACGAATTTCCTGATTGACATATTTCTCAAGTACAAGTAGATTATATCACTCGATTTAGTTGGCCATTTGAAATCAAGTAGGGGAATTAAAGAGAGGAGGAAGGCTAACACTTTATCCTAATCTTTATCCACTCTAGTGCGCTTTATTGAATTACATACCATTAATACTAAACTTAGAGCAAAAGAGAAAGAGGTTTATTTAATGGGAGGAAGTCTTGGCACCAGCTGTCTAATGACCATAATCTCCCATTCTTGGGACCAGGGAATGCTTTTTAATAGTGTGTACATTATCCTTTGGGCTGGTTACAGCTTATAGAGGTAGCGGGGGTGGTGACTCTGAATGGTGTGTTGGTAATCATTGCTGGGCTCTGTAAAGCACTTGATCAGATGGGGGAAACCAAAGTTTAGTTTTGTGCTGCATACAACACAGTTAGCCTGCGATCGGGACATTGTTTTACAGACACCCCAGGTGTCCACACTGTGGCATCACTGGAAGCCACCTTCTTACTGTTCATCTCCTAAGGAGAAGGTTTGCCTCACTTCAGCAGCTTATATTTGAGGCTGCTTGCTTCTGGTTGGGACTCTTACTGGCTTGGCTTTATCTTCGTGACATTAGATTCAGTAATTCTAGCCTAGGAACTAAAATAAAATAATCTTGCAGTTAGAAGTTAAGGGACCTAAGTTGTTTGTTTTCTTAGAACAGTTGACCCATGAACAACACAGGTTTGAACTACATGGGTCCACTTGTACATGGACTTTTTTAGTAGTAAATAAGAGTGACTGCACAATTAGGTTGACTCAAGAGTCACTAGTACTTGTCATTGTCTGGACTAGTACTAGTCATGGACTAGTACTTGTCTGGCACTAGTACTTGTCATGGACTCAGGAGTCAGTAGTACTTGTCATTTCCTAATCTTGACATGTAATCTTTCCCCATCTCTCTTGGTGCAATAATAGTGAGAAGCAGAACTCCCCTGTAAATTACCCACAGATAGGACAGTTTAAATACAGTTTATTTATAAACATTGCACTAAATTCAGAACGTGTCTAGTCCATAACTAGAGTTACTGGTACAACATTGGAACTAATTGTAAAAGTTGTTATAAAATGTAGTGTTCAAGTGACATGTGAGTTCAGACTTCATAGCGCTGTGGGGTGGGCCTTCCATATCCCTTCCTGCTACCCTGGGCCCTTCAAAGAATACCCCTTATGTAACACTCAGAGCTGAGCTGCTGAAATGTCATTTTGAAACATCGTTGGCTACTTCTGACATGTTTGTAACCAGAGTAGAATTATTGTATGGAGGAGGATCTTAGAATTGGAAATTAGAAAGTCAGACTTAAACAGTTACTCTTTTTTTTCCCCTCAGGAAATTTACCCATTTCATGGATAGGTTGCAATTGCTCTACATTTTACCCTACTAATGTAGAAAATACTGAAATAGAAGCTGCTTTGTAAAATGAAAGACAAGACATTGTATCCGAAGATAAACTGTTTTACACAATGGTCCCTTTTCCTTAGTATTAAATTTTAAATATCTATTTCTTTTTGTTAAAATGATTATTTTACACACTCCTTAAGTATATCTGTGTTACAAACATATCTCCGTAATTCTCATACTCTTCGTAGAGGCTTGTAATAGGAAGCTCACACGATTCCTTCTAACTGGTAGACTGACCTTGACCCTGAACAGATCACTGATGTCAGTGCAGCTGGTAAGTTCAGAAGTTTGGCATAAAATGCATCTTAGCTTCTTTGCAGTTCTGAATTTTTACAACTTTATGATTTAAATCACTTTGTAAGCTTGACTTACTCCGGCAATGAGTGTTCATTTAAAATTAAGTCTGGAAACCAGTAAAATTTGTGATAGTGATGTTTATTTCAAAATATAGGTACTGAAAACCTCAAATTATATTTGATTAATTGCCTCTGATAAAATACAACCACTGCTTCCCTTCAGTGAGTCTTGAAGTCTAGTGATTCAAACCGTCATCTTTTCCACAGTGTCTGTATAAAGCAAGAGAATATGTGTCCTAAAGAAATCCAGTCAGTTTTTTTATTCTGCCATTTTGCATTAATTCTTTTCTGTTTTCAAACAGACTGTTTTTTAGAACAGTGAGACCCGGGTTCAATCCCTGGGTCAGGAAGATCTCCTGGAGAATGAAATGGCAACCCACCCAGTATTCTTGCCTTGAAAAATCCCATGGATGGAGGAGCCTGCTGGGCTACAGTCCATGGGGTCACAGAGAGTCGCCATGACCGAGCAACTTCACTTTCACTTTCACTTTTCACAGAACAACTGAGAAAAACGATACAGGGAGTTTCCATCTACTTTGCACCCAGCTTCCTTTCTTGTTAACATCTGCTGTTAGTCTGGTACATATGTTGTAATCAGTGGGTTGGTATTATTCTGTTATTTTTTTTTCTGATTTTTTGTGTGTTTTTACCGAATGTCCTTAATTCTGGTTCAGGGTGCCATCAAGGATAGATATCACATTACTTTCAGTTGTCATGTCTCTAGGTTCCTCTTGACCAAGATGGTTTCTCACACTGGGTTTTGATGACCTTGATAATACTGAGAGGATCTGGTCAAATATTGTGTAAAGTTCTTTGGCACTTACGTCTTTCTTATGATTAGACTGGGGTTACAGCTTTTGGGAGGAAGACCACACATGGGTAAAGCTGCCATTTCTACCACATGTCAAGGATACATACCACCGACACCTGTTGATAGACTGACTACTTGGCTGTGGTAGTGTCAGATTTCTCAAGTCACTCTTTGTCCCTCCTTTCCACACTGGGCTTTGGAAGGAAGTCGCAGTCCATACTTGAGTAGACAGTTACACTCTTCTTTCATCCTTGTGTTTATAAAGAGGAATGCAGGAATCTTACTACTACCTAGGCTCATCCTGGCAGGCTCGTGTCCTTTTTAATTTTTTTAATTGGAAGATAATTGCTTTACAATGTTATGTTGGTTTCTACTATACAAAAACGTGAATCAGCCATAAGTATACATATATCGCCTCCATCTTGACCCTCCCACCCCACTCTAGGTCATCGTAGAGCACCCGGCTGAGCTCCATGTGCTATACAGCAGCTTCCCCGTGTATTTCACATATGACTGTGTATATATGTCAACGTTACTCTCCTTTTATCTCTTTAGAGCTACCCTCCCCTCCCTCTTTCTTTCCTCATTTCTCAACAGTTAGTTGTATTTTGGAGGAATTCTAATAGAGATTCATACCTCCTCCCTAAATGGATTCTAATTGTGTATATAAGGGTGCAGAGGTTTTAATAAAGGGATTGAAGGTGTATTAATAGGGAAAATTTAGATGGTGGCTGATTACCTTGGTCTTATGTATAAGAACGGATAGTCATTCAAATTTGCCTGGATTGAAAAGCCAGAGGTAGGAGTTAAAACAGAATATTATGGTTAGAATGATGTACTCCTTTTAAAGAAGGTGATTTAAATAGTTCGGCATCCTTTTTGATGGAATGGTTTTGAAATATTTCTGGCTCTGCTGCATAATATTCTGGCCAAGAGCATATACTTTGGAGGCCGATAAACCTGTACTGGAATCTGGGTACACTAGGCTCCGAGCCTAGATTTCCTCATCAGTTAAAAAATAAAGAGATGAGTATTAGTCACTCAATTGTGTCTGACTCTGTGACCTCATGAACTGTAGCCCGCCCAGGCTCCTCTGTCCATGGAATTCTCTAAGTAAGAATACTGAAGTGGATAGGTAGCCATTTCCTTCTCCAGGGGATCTTCCTAACCCAGGGATAGAACACAAGTCTCCTGCATTGCAGGCCGATTCTTTACTGTCTGAGCTACCAGAGAAGCCTCAAAAGGAGTGAGAATGGAGCCTATTTCAGAAGGATTAAATAAAGCAGTGAGGACAACCCCTGGGTCTGTGGCAAGACTTTAAGTGTTAACTTGCTCTTTTGTTTCGTATGGAAAATTCAGGATTTATTGATTACCACTGGACATTTCTTAGGATAATCTTCACTGCTCAGATGCAGTAGAAAGTTTGATTATTTTCAGTTCATAGTGTTATATGATTGAGATCCTGAGAAGAGGCACTGCCTGTCTAAAGCTTAGTCAAATTATTATTTATCTTTGTTTTTTGCAATTTTGGGTTTCCAGTGACTGTCAGCCATTGTTTCTCAAAGTAACTAAACTGCAACAATAGTTAATCCTGCCAGAGCAGAGCAGACAGCAAAACCGAAGGGAAATTAGACTAAAAGGAGGGCAAATGGGGGAATAACAAGAATATCTATAAGCAATATAAGAAAATAAAGCCAAAAATGAAAATTAGATCAAGAAATTTTGCTGTAACTAAGACCTGGTACTGCTAAGTAAATGTGTGTGCTTAGTCACTCAGTCGTATCCAACTCTGCAACCCACTGGACTGTAGCCGCCAGGCTCCTCTGTCCATGAAGTTTTTCAGACAAGAATACTGGAGTGGATGCCGTTTCCTTCTCCAGGATCTTAGTGACCCAGGGATTGAACTCGCATCTCTTGTGTCTCTTGTGATGCAGGCAATAAATAAATACTTAAAAAAAAAAAAAAATTATGCTTTGCCTGTTACAAATGCCGCTTGATATCCATGCCACTTAAGTATGTTAGTGAATAAGAGCTTCACAATGAATATTTAGTAACAATTCAAAATGGAAACACTAATGTGGATGTATTACCTCCTTATGGCATTGGTAACATTGTACAGCTTTAGAAGGAAGAGGTATTTGACACATAGTAGTTCTAGCTACTCTAGTACATATTCAAGATTATATCTTGAGGTAAAAAGTTGACAAGTTAAAGCTTTATCATAATATTGTTGCGTGCTAATATTAAGCTATCATCTCCAGTATATTAAACTTATTCTTCTTGGGCTGTCAGCAGTAACTGACTTTGTTAGATCACAGTTAATACTTGCATCTCAGAGCTGTTTTCCAGTTTGCCCTTGTACATACGCTTATCAATATCATTTGTGGTTTTTTCTAAGCTTGCTTATTCCAGTTGTACTTATTTCTTTCATTATGACATTTAAATATGTAAACTGATAAAATGTTACTGAAAGAGAGTTGTTGCTTTGAAAACTAAAGGGACTGCTTTGGAAATACTTGATAAAAGGGAATTGTCTAATTAGGTGTAGATCAGTGCAGTTCAGTTCAGTTCAGTTCAGTTCAGTAGCTCAGTCGTGTCTGACTCTTTGCGACCCCATGTATCACAGCACACCAGGCCTCCCTGTCCATCACCAACTCCCGGAGTTCACTCAGATTTATGTCCATCGAGTCAGTGATGCCATCCAGCCATCTCATCCTCTGTTGTCCCCTTCTCCTGCCCCCAATCCTTCCCAGCATCAAAGTATTTTCCAATGAGTCAACTCGTCGCATGAGGTGGCCAAAGTACTGGAGTTTCAGCTTTAGTATCATTCCTTCCAAAGAAATCCCAGGACTGATCTCCTTCAGAATGGACTGGTTGGATCTCCTTGCAGTCCAAGGTACTTTCAAGAGTCTTCTCCAAGACCACAGTTCAAAAGCAACAATTCTTCGGCGCCCAGCCTTCTTCACAGTCCAACTCTCACATCCATACATGACCACAGGAAAAACCATAGCCTTGACTAGACGGACCTTAGTCGGCAAAGTAATGTCTGTTTTGAATATGCTATCTAGGTTGGTCATAACTTTTCTTCTAAGGAGTAAGCGTCTTTTAATTTCATGGCTGCAGTCACCATCTGCAGTGATTTTGGAGCCCCCAAAAATAAAGTCTGACACTGTTTCCACTGTTTCCCCATCTATTTGCCATGAAGTGATGGGATAAGATGCCACGATCTTCATTTTCTGAATGTTGAGCTTTAAGCCAACTTTTTCACTACCCTCTTTCACTTTCATCAAGAGGCTTTTTAGCTCCTCTTCACTTTCTGCCATAAGGGTGGTGTCATCTGCATATCTGAGGTTATTGATATTTCTCCCGGCCATCTTGATTCCAGCTTGTGCTTCTTCCAGTCCAGCGTTTTTCATGATGCACTCTGCATAGAAGTTAAATAAGCGGGGCGACAACATACAGCCTTGACGGACTCCTTTTCCTATTTGGAACCAGTGTTTTGTTCCATGTCCAGTTCTAACTGTTGCCTCCTGACCTGCATACAGATTTCTCTAGAGGCAGGTCAGGTGGTCTGGTATTCCCATCTCTCTCAGAATTTTCCACAGTTTATTGTGATCCACACAGTCAAAGGCTTTGGCATAGTTAATAAAGCAGAAATAGATGTTTTTCTGGAACTCTCTTGCTTTTTCCATGATCCAACAGATGTTGGCAATTTGATCTCTGTTTCATCTGCCTTTTCTAAAACCAGCTTGAACATCAGGTGTAGATCAGAAAATGGTAAAAACTTAGCAGGAAACTCATTAAAATGTAGACGTTTGCTTGTAGTTTGCAAGTGTATTTTCAGTTTTCACTCCATTGGGAAATTTTAGATGGTGCCTTAGAGGTGAGGTGTGGTTCATAGAAAAAAAGGCATGATTTCTATTTGAAGAACTCTTGGATCTAAATCAAATCCTTGTGGGATCCTACTTCTGAGATCAGGAACTGAATCCAGGCCCTTGGCAGTGAAAGTACAGAGTCCTAACCACTGGGCCATCAGGGAATTCTCTGCGTATTTGTTTTAAATTACAGTGTGCAAGGTTTGTTTGTATCACTTATGAATCCACTCCTTAAATGATATATCTTTCATTATTTAACACTTTATTTGAGAAGTTTTGACCTAAATTATCCTTTTTAAAGTCCCCAAACTTCTTTCCCTCTGTATTAAATATCTTAACATGACTGCCTGTGTCCATATGTAATGATAACTGGGTAGGACATCTTTGCAAATAAATGTAATAAAAACAAGTATTCATACCCCTTGGAAAATATAATGTGCCAGCACTTACATATTTATTTCAAATATCTAAACTATGAGCAATGTTTTCTGTGTGTAATGTTGGAGAGAAGAAATGTACTCACTAACAGTTTCTTGTATCTAAATTTAAAGCCAACTGAAACCATGTCAAGTCTTGAGTCAAACCATTCCTCTTTTGGAAAGGCACGTTTCCTTTCTCAGAGTTTATGTAAATTGATGGTTTTCCCCTGTTACTCCTTTAGTAAGATGAAGGGGTGGGAAGGCCTGAGAAAGAAGTTAGATATTCAAAACCTATCTTGGAGTTGTATGTAGCCTTGGCTTGATTCTTTGTTTTGATTCTTTTTTTTCCCCCAAATTTCTTCAGCTTTCCAGGTGATGGTTGAAAAGTCATATGTTAAATGAAATGTGAAATGGAAAACTGAAGTTTTCAGATTTCTTCAGGTTTCCAGGCAGTAGTTGAAAGGTCAAATGAAAAACCAAAGGAATGAATATCAATAGCGTATATATGTGTGTGAGTGTGTGTGAAAAATATTGAACAGCTTTCTGAGAAAGGTTCAAATGTAAAAAGACATTAAGGTGAGTTTCATTCTCATAGACACAGCCTCTTCTTCCCCTTCAGCTCTTGTGTATATTTGGTGTAGAAACATCCATTCCTTTTAAGGAAAGCCTCTGATCTTTTGTCACTGTAGATCTGCTTTTACAGCATTGAGGAGTGTCACACAGGACCAATGGTAGACAAATTACTGCCTTGGAAGTGGCTCATGAATGGTTGTGAGTCTTGGATCTACTGTCCTAGCATCTAGTCTTAATGCAACTCCCATTATGATCACCAATCACTGTCCTATTGTAACATTTACATCATATTTATAGTATAATACTATATAATATTAATAACCTCAAATTTACTAACAGGTTGAGCCACAGTTCTCAGACTTTTCTGTTACCCTGAAATGATTGAGGAACCCCAAAAGCTTTTGTTCCTATGGGTTTTATCAATAGTCACCATACTGGAAACTAAAACGGAAAAATTCTGAAGGGCTTAATGTTTCATTTAGTAGCAGCTGGATTTCCATCGTTCTTGTGTTCAAGGTGTTGCAGTATCCTTTGTCATGTAATTCTCTGGGAAACTGGACTGTACACTCAGGAGAAAATAAGAGTGAAGAGTCCTGGTATGATTATGAGTATAAACTTGGCACTGTGGATACCCCCTGGGAACCAATGCTTTGGGGACACTTGATGGACAGTGTGGTGTTCATGGTGTGAATAGCTGTGTGAATAGCTGTCCTTAGATCATGTCATGTGTGAATAGCTGTCCTTAGATCTGTCAGGTCCTGTTGGATAACTCCACCATTCACGGGTACACAACCTCTGACCTTTCTAGAGAAACACCCCAGTTTTTGTCCTTCTTGATCTGCCAACATAGAGTCCAACAGGCTTCTCAGTTAATATTTTCATTACAAGGGATCTATTGTTCAGAGATTTTATTACCCCTGAACTTTTTTCCCTTCACTTTGTATCATTTCCACACCTTATCTGCTGCTTTATTGCCTACAGAAATAAGAATGTGAATGATTTGATGCTTAAATTAGTATTTTTTAAATATTTATTTATTTGGCCATGCCGGGTCTTAGTTGCCACACTCAGATCTTTAGTTGCGACATGTGGTATCTAGTTCCCTGACCAGGGATTGAACCTGGTCCCCTTGCATTGGGAGCATGGGGTCTTAGCCACTGGACCACCAGGGAAGTCCCTCAAATTAGTTTTGACTTGTGTTCGTTATTTGTCAGGGATTTGTTTTGGGGGATATCTGCTGGGGATGTTTGCTTCATCCTTGGTCTTCCTTGTCTCTCCTAACCCCACTCAGCACCCTCTCACTTCCTTTTTCCTCTGCTCTCCTTTTCACACCACCATTTAGCATACAAAGCTCCAAGCAAAGGTGGTGGGAACAAAAGCCCGGGCTGTGCGGAGTAGGCAGGGTTCCTCTTCTCCATTCGCCCCAACTCCACTTCTCTCCTGTCCAAGTCAGCTCTCCTGCTTCCACTGTTAACCAGCCCAGCTCCCCTCCAGCCTCAGCTCATTCCCCTTCTCTCTGCCCTTTCCCCATCCTCCAGGCACCCTTTCTTTCACTCCACATACTGTAGATTCACTCCCACTTTCAGGGTCTTCTGTCATCGGCTTGGATTAGATATTTGCTTTCTTCTCCAGTGTTCTTGCCTGGAGAATCCCAGGGACAGGTGAGCCTGGTGAGCTCCATGGGGTCGCAGAGAGTCAGACACGACTGAAGCGACTTAGCATCAGCATCAGCAGAGACTCTGCTAGGATAACTTCCTCAGAGAGGATGTCCTGAGGGGGATTCAAGAGCGAGGGGACATAGGTACAGCTAATGCAGATTTATGTTGAGGTATGGCAAGAAACCATCACAATATTAGAAAGTCATTATCCTCTAATTAAACACATATATATATATAAAGTGAAAGTGAAAGTTGCTCAGTCATGTCCGACTCTTTGTGACCCCATGGACTGTACTACAACCCCATGGACTATATACAGTCCATGGAATTCTCCAGGCCAGAACACTGGAGTGGGTAGCCTTTCCCTTCTCCAAGGGATCTTCCCAACCCAGGGATCAAAGCCAGGATGTATACATAAGGGAGAGAGAGACCGGATGTCCCTAGTCGCCATAGCTGAAACGGTTATCCTACCACTCCATTCTCTTACCTCTATTTTCTTCACAGAACTTCTTCAGAAGTGTTTGTGTTTGTTCTTATCTTTGTAAGCTGTGAGATTAGGAGGGAAGGGACTTCTCTGGTATGTAAACTGCTCTGAAGCTCCCAGCTGAATGAGTCATCGGCACCTTCCAGCTGCTCCAGGGTTGGGATGAATGGAGCCTTCGCTATCGATGTTTTGATGGTGGCCTTTGCTGATTGCAATCCAGACGTCAGTCTATAAACTGGCGGTGAGTGGGGCAGGAAAAAGTTGCTGCTGCTCATTGTTGTTTGAAAAAAGCCATGTGACTTTCATTTTTCTCACCAAGGGGCACGTTCACCACCTGCCAATATCTCCATTTCACTGCAAATATTCTATTTGGCTGCTCTTTTGAAATCTGCCAGCTTCCCTCCTATTTTTCCTCCCTCCTTTCCTTCTGATCTCAGTGAGGCATCAGTGAGCGGTGGCATGAAGCAAGATCATAATTCCCTGCCTAGAAACTGAACCTGGATAACCTGAGTGAAAACCAGGAATCCTAGCCACCAGACCAGCAGGGCTAGAGGCTAGAATCTCTTTTTCACTAGATCTTTGCCCCCATTGAAAGATCCCGGGGCAGAAACTATAAATGCAGGTTCAAAGTTTATTATTAGAGACGTAGCACGACAACAAGTGGGAGAGCACAGAGACAAATGGTGTGTTTAGTTAAGGCAGAAGCAAGGAAGAGGTGAACACCCGCAGAGAAGGAGAGGAGGAGCTCAACAAAGAGGCAATTAAGTCATTTATATAGGGCAGTTCTTCCGGGTCTTTGTTTACCTTTAACCAATTTTCTGGTTTCTTTTTCCACATCTGACCTATCCTGGGACCCTCCCCTGGGTACCCACACTCCCCTCAGCCAAGTGGATCTTGAAGTGAAGGCTTCCGAGCAAGACTCATTATGGCTTGTATTACCCCCCTGACTTTTGACCTCTAGGAGCCTTTCTGCGCATGTGTAGTGTCTCGTGTCCCCAAAGGGGGGGGGCGGGGGCCCGTCGGGAATGGAGATCCTTTAATCCTTTACTCAAACAGGGTTTTGCCCTTCTTTGTTCTTGCCATGACTGTTACCTTAAGAGTTTTACAAGACACAAACACTGGCAATTTACCCTGTTTCTGTAGTTACTTCCATTTCAGAGGGCACACAGGAGGGTGCTTGTAAATGCCTTAACTGGAGCCCACCTATCTCTCTCAAGAAATGCTAGCAGTAGTAAGTATCTGATCTGAAGGCCACTTCTTCATGGCCCATGAAATACAAACAGGAGGCCAGTTTTAAATGTCTAACCTGGAGCCCATCTACCTCCTACCTCACTCCCACTCTTTCTCCCTCTTTCCACCTCCTTCCTTCCTTTCTTCTTTCCTACCTTCCTCTCTTTTTCCTTTTCCGCAAATTGCCTTTGATTGTCATTTAAAGTGAACCATCTCTGGGTCAGATAAAGGGGGGAATAGAGTGTGATGGGCCTGCAATGGTTTTGATTGCTGGAAAAGACTTGTGAGGCCACTGAATCACATCTTTCAATTTCTAGTGGAAGAAACAGGCTGCGAGGCTGTGACTTTCCCAGGGTCCCCGTGAGTGACAGAATGAGGACTTCAAAGCCCAGATTTTCTAGCTCCCACTTCAAAGCCAAAGGCTTCTAAATCTGTGCCCAAGCTTTCTCCTTAGCTGTTGACGGACCAAACAATTAAGTGTCTTCTTGTTCGTAAAGTGAGAAATATCCCCGCTCAGACTTTTTCGGAGCGTCGGGTGAGGATGCGCGCCCAGGGGCATCCTGCCGGCAGCCTCCGGGGCGTGTCAGCCCCGGCTCCGCCCCCAGTCCTGTGCCCTGCGGTCCTGGCGCCTCAAGTGGAAGAACCTGTTCTGTTCCTAATTGGCCTCGTGTTTGTTCCTTTCTCTGCATTCCAACCTTACGTCTTACACATCCTTTTCAAAGCCTTGGGCTTTTCAGCTCTCACTGGACCAGCGTGGCCTAGACAAGTGAATCTTTAAGAGTTGTCTCTTTAAAAATGTGCCTAATTTTTAGAGATCGAGGTTTATTGAAGCGTATGTAGCACTTTTCACTTCAGAAATGCAGCCATTTCTTTTGTTGTTGTTGCTTAGTAGCTAAGTCGTGTCTGACTCCATGGAGTATAGCCCACCAGGCTCTCTTCTCTATGGGAATTCTCCAGGCAAGAATACTGGAGTGGGTTGCCATTTCCTGCTCCAGGGGATCTTCCCGACCCACGGATCCAACCTGTGTCTCCTACTTTGACAGCTGGATTCCTAACCGCTGAGCCACCAGAGAAGCCCAGTCACTTCTTTAAGTTACCCTAATGCCTCTACTGTATAGAAAACTGTCCCACCATCAGAACATCCTTATTCATGACACAGGAGTGGGCTTCCCAGGTGGCGCTAGTGGAAAAGGAACCCACCTGCCAACACAGGAGACAGGATACAGGAGTGATGCTTCCAGTTTTAGATGAAGCAATTAAGGATTTTATCAACTGACTTCTATACTACCCAGCTTCGCGTGATTTGTAATTGAATAAAACAAACAAAAAATTAAATTACATAAAACGACAGCAGAGGGAGCTATTGAGGTTTGATTACATTTTCCACTGCCCTGGCTGAGGTTTTGCTTTATCACATTTCGACATAGACTTTCTCAGTTTTCTCAGTTGTCAACAGGCAGGGCACGTTTTATTATATTGGAAGAGAATATATGCACTGTGGAGGATTACAAAAATGAGCTTTGTTTTGTTTTTTTAAATATGGTCCCCTTTTCCGTCCCTTTATCTTTCCCCAAACACCTATTAAGGTAGTTGGTATAAGAAAAGTCATAATTTTACGGCAGTGATTTTAGAAATGAAGCTCCTCCGTTAGGCTAAATCTGGGTCAACAGGATTAGCTGTTCTACAAGCCATTGTCCCAACTTGTGTTTCTGTCTCGCTCGTGGAGACTAATTTGGGGGTCTCAAAGTCGTGTGGTGATTGCCCGTATTGATGTGAGCACTATCTCTCCACCCTGCTTCAATTATATATGGTAGAAAATGAGACCTGTAGGTGTTGAAATTCGCAGCATTTTGTGGAAAAACCCTCATGATGAGGAGGGAAGGCTGCCCTGGATGATGCGTGCTGTTGCGTGTGTGGGTGCTGTATGCGTGTGTGCGTGCTGTGTGCGTGTGTGGGTGGTGTCTGCAGTTTGTGTGTGCTGTGTGCGTGTGTGGGTGCTGTGTGCATGTGTGGGTGCTGTGTGCATGTGTGCGTGCTGTGTGCGTGTGTGAGTGGTGTCTGCCGTGTGTGGGTGCTGTGTGCGTGTGTGGGTGCTGTGTGCGTGCGTGGGTGCTGTGTGCATGTGTGCGTGCTGTGTGCGTGTGTGCGTGCTGTGTGCGTGCGTGGGTGCTGTGTGCGTGTGTGAGTGGTGTCTGCTGTGTGTGGGTGCTGTGTGCGTGCGTGGGTGCTGTGTGCGTGGGTGGGTGCTGTGTGCGTTTGTGAGTGGTGTCTGCCGTGTGTGGGTGCTGTGTGCGTGTGTGAGTGGTGTCTGCTGTGTGTGGGTGCTGTGTGCGTGCGTGGGTGCTGTGTGCGTGCGTGGGTGCTGTGTGCGTTTGTGAGTGGTGTCTGCCGTGTGTGGGTGCTGTGTGCGTGCGTGGGTGCTGTGTGCGTGGGTGGGTGCTGTGTGCGTGCGTGGGTGCTGTGTGCGTGCATGGGTGGTGTCTGCAGTGTGTGGGTGGGTGACGGTTTGGGGAGGGAGGTAGAAAAAGTCTGTTTCAGGCCTTTCTTTCAGTCACACCCACGGGTGTGATCTGTTTCTGGCCTCCATGGCTGTGGTCCCTGCTGGCCCTGTGTCCCCTAACTGGACCTTCAGCTTCAGAGTTCTCCCTACTCCAAGCCTGCTCTGTTCATTTCAGCCATTGTCTTCATTTTTTCAACCCTGCTCTGAATTCCTCTCCTAGGAAGTTCTCTTTGTCTACATAACTGCACAAAAAAAGGTGTGAAGGGGTGGGCATACTCCTTGCAGTATTGTTTGTAATAGCAAATTAAAGAATGGAAACAAACCTGTTGGTCTAAAAAGTAAATGGTGGAATTTCTTAGAATGAAACTTTAGGTAGCTGTCGATGCTGATGCAGGAAGATGGTGATATATTTTCTTAAATTAAAAACAAAACAAAACTTTATGGCATATTATGATCTGTACCAGGAGTTTTAAAATTTAACACACAACTGAAAAGAGATCCATATATAATTTTAATACATAATTTAAGCATTTGTTAAAAGGGTTTTATAGCTAAAGATTTTGGAAGTATACATAAGGCATTCATAACAATGACTACTTCTGAAGTATGATGTTAACCTTGCTGGCTGAGGGGGGAGGAAAGAGGAGCGGTGTTGCCTTTTGTCTTATATCTTTCTTTGTTTTTCTAAAATGCAATTTTGTTGTGTCTTTATTTTATTATTATTATTATTGGAGTAGAAATGCTTTAAAAGTGTTAGTTTCAGATGTACAGCGAAGTGAATCAGCTATGCTTGCATCCATTCTTCTTAAGAGTCCTTTCCCAAGGTCATTACAGAGTACTGAGTAGAGTTCCCTGTGCTACACATCGATGTGGGCTCAGTCATTTCAATTGTGCTTGACATTTTGCGACCGCCGTGGACGATAGCCCGCCAGGCTCCTCTTGTCCATGGGATTTCCCAGGCAAGAATACTGGAGTGGGCTGCTGTGCCCTTGCCCTTCTCCAGGGGATATTCCCAACCCAGGGATCAAACCTGGGTGTCCTGCATTGCAGGCAGATTCTTTACCACTGAGCCACCAGAGAATATAGTAATGTGTGTAGCTCAGTCATAATCTCCCGATCTATCCCCCCACTTTCCCCTCGGTAATTGTAAGTTTGTTTCCTCCATTTATGACTCTATTCCTGTTTTGTAAATAAGTTCATTCGTGTCATACTTTAGATTCTACATACAAGTGGCATCATATGCTATCTCTCCTTCTCTGACTGGCCTCACTCAGTGTGACAGTGTCCAGGTCCATCCATGGTGCTGCAAATGGCATTATTTTGTTCTTTTTTTTTTTTTTTAATGGCTTTGCTTTGAACTGTCTACTGAGAGCTTCTAGTTATAATTGACAAAATAATTTAAATGAATGAATCTACTGATCTTCCAAGAGTGAATTACAACCTCAGAGTCTCCTGAGGCCTTTCAGGCACCCCTGGGTCTGATTTGGATGGTGTTTCTTTGTGGTCACTGAACTGAAATCCTCCTCTCTGCTTGAGGCAGCTTTTGTAGTATCAAGCAGAAAGGGCTTTGATCTTAGGACTGGGTAAAATCAAGATCCAGACTTTATCTGTCTTGTGATATTGGGCATGATATGTAACCCACTTTAGCCTGAGTTTCTTCACCATGAAAGTGGGGACCCTGATGCCATATTGCAAGATTGTTGTGAGGGGCAGAGTGAATTTCTGCCAAGACTCAGCCAATGACAGGCAGATATCTGTGGTCAATAAAACGTCACAGGTATTTTTTTAGAGAATGGAAACTATTTTATCCATTCTCATAGCCTTGATGCTTGTGGAATAAATGTAGTAATGGTTTTTATACAGGATCTTCTGCTGGTGTGGCGTCATTCTTTAGACTTCTGTATCGAATTGTACCTGTGTTATGTCTTATTCACTTCAAGCTGTGCTCCCAGCTAGCTATGTGGATGAAGAGTCTTGAGTGTGGGTTAATACCAAAGCTTGCTGCTGAAAGTCCAATGGTCCTTTAGTGGCCTTCCTCCAAGGCGAATCCAGTGGTGACATCCAGGCACCGTATTAGGAAGAGCACAGTTATAAGAAATTCAGACTGAAAATGTGGCTTCTTGGTGGTTTCTACTGCCGATACTGTGGGTTTTGTCTGGCCAGCGTGGAGCAGAGAAGAGCAATTTATGCTGATGTTGCAGCACTGGCCTGCTGCAGAGATTGTGGGTAGTCCCACGACTTTAACAGTGTCACCCCGTCTTATACATGACCTCTCTTTAAAGCCACTTCCCCTTACTGCTTTTTATGATACTTTATTTTGAAATGGTAAGTTGCATTTGTCCTATGGCAGCACCTTCTCAATGAAAATTTTTGAATGAATGAATGAATCCATGAGTTTTGCCCAAGTCTGATGACTTCCCCAAATGTCTGCTTTTATGCCATTTTGTTTAATGAGATATAATCAAATCCTGTCTCCTGCTTCTTGGGTAGCATTTGGAATGCAAGAACCACAGATCAACTCAATTTTTCCATAAAGATGTAAATGCTACTGGCAGAGTTCACTTACTTAAGAGATGTTTCTGGAAACTGGTCCTGCATGAATGTAATGAGGGATGCATGCAGGTGAGTGAAATATGTGTCAGAAATAGATCTGATAAAAATTCAGTGCAGCTGTCTCCTTTAGTTCCTTTCAGCAAGGAGCTGGAAGTGTGCTTGGTTTGAGCTTTGTTTCTTTTGACACTTTGTTTTTTATCAGCAACAAGAGATGTGTTGTTTTATCTTCTGTTTTTAATCTGTTTTAAACTTACCCTACCATCCCCCACACCAAGAACAAATTAAGGTCTCTTTTTTCTTAATAGCTAAGATTGTTATTCCAGGAAATGAGTCGGTGAAAATGTCTCTGCATAAAATAGCAGTAGCAAAATCTATTCTTAATGAAATGCATTGTTCTAGCAAGATCCAGCAGCTCAACAAAGAGGTCAGATGATTTTCCCAGAGCACCATGGCCGAAACTTTTGCCAATCAAGTCAAAATGCCAGGTCACATACCTGGAAGGAGATACTTACTAAAGCTCCTCTTTAATGAGCCTATTTGGGGAGAAAAAAAATGACCATAGTTCCTTCATCATGCCTCTCATTAGGAGTTGGTGGTGGTCGTTTAATCACTAAATCGTGTCCGACTCTTGGGACCCCATGGACTGTAGCCTGCCAGGCTCCTCTGTCCGTGGAATTCTCCAGGCAAGTATACTGGAGTGGGTTGCCATTCTCTTCTCCAGGGGATCTTCCTGGCCCAGGGATCAAACCCACATCTCCTGCATTGGCTAAAATCAGCAGAAGGCAGTGCAAGTGACACTTGCCTATGTGGATCCAAGCATTAAGGTCTGGAAGCTTCCAGTTTCATATTTCTTTAAGCCCTGAGTTGGCATATAAAAAGTCTGGCCACCCTGCTGGAGAGACCACATAATACTACATGTAGAGAAAGTCCAGTCCATCCAAATATCCATGGGAAACCTCTAAATAATTTCAGTCTTGTTCCCTCCTGATTGTGTGCACACTCAGTCACTCAACTGTGTCTGACTCTTTCGCAACCCCACGGACTGTGTAGCCCACCAGGTTTCTCTGTCCATGGGATTTCCCAGGCAAGAATACTGGAGCGGGTTGCCGTACTCTAGGGGCCTTCCTGACCCAGGTATTGAACCCATGTCTTTGGGTCTCCTGCATTGGCAGGCGGATTCTTTACCACTGTGCCACCTGGGAAGACCTCCCTCCTGATTACTGTCAACTTAAAAATATTCACAACGTAAAAGTTGAGAGTTATGTTTTAATAGAAGTTTTGTAACAAAGGTTAGGTAGTCTAAGCATCAAAAGATTATTGTTAATTAAAGAAAACTAGATATCCCAAGTCATGGAATTTTTAGTGTTTTTCTATGTATGGGAAAATGTTAGAGTCAGGGCTCACAGAAACCATTCCTTTCATAGGCATCTCAGCTGTTCTGGGCCAGTGCCCTGTGTTTTTTTCACATCCTGATCTCCCTTGGGGCTCACCTTAGAGAGTGACTGCAGTCTGAGGGCTGGCATTCTCCTTCCTAAGTGCCTTCAGGGCTCACCAGCTCACCATCCATGTGGCAGCAACTGCTACAACTGTGACATTCTTGTTTATGGATATGGCAGGAAATACTCCATTTCTCCTTCAATCGATCACAAAAGTTTATGACTTAGGATTTGGCTTTGGGGTGGGTACAATCTGGAAGGGACTCAAGGGGATTATTGTTCCATGGCCTGTGGGATCTTCCCGGGGCTAGGGACTGAACCAGTGTCCCTTGCATTGCAAGGCTGATTCTTAACCCCTGGACCGCTAGGGAAACCCCTGTTGCTCACTTTTGATTGGCAGTTTCACAGACTTGAAAAAATTAGCATAGACGTTTATTACACTCTGAAATTTCCATTTAGGCTTTATGCCAGTGGTCAATTTATTGCCCGTCAACTCCTAATTCATCTTCCAATATCTACTATGTCATAATGGACAGGCTAACGTTAAACATTTTTCATTTATAGTGAGCATGATATTAAGCTTTCTCATAGAGGGTACTGGAAGGACGCCGCCGAAGGAAGGGGCATTTGTGCTGGTTCCGGTGCCTGCACTGACTGCCAGCGGTGCCCCAGAAGTGAGTCGAGAATGCATGGTCCTTTGATGATTTGCAACCCTGGCCTGAGCTGATGATCAAGACCCTGCCCTGTGGGCTCTCTGCCCCCACTGGCACCCCACTCCCTCCTCATCCCTCTTGCCTGCTCCCTCCGTCCCAGCTTCATCTCCTGCAGCTCTACCAATATAAACATTAAGTGAAGTCGCTTAGTCGTGTCCAACTCTCTGTGACCCCATGGACTGTAGCCTACCAGGCTCCTCTGTCCATGGGATTTTCCAAGCAATAGTACTGGAGTGGATTGCCATTTCCTTCCCCAGGGATCTTCCAGACCCAGGGATCGAACCTGGGTCTCCCGCATTGTAGACAGATGCTTTACCATCAGGTCCTGCAGACACAAGTGTCCCCATCCCTCAGCACCTTGTGGGCCAGCTCATCAGCCACAGCTTGCTTGTGTCACAGAGATCACTTCCTTTTTGCCCTGTTACTGTGGACTGGCAAATTTATCTGTCAAGTAGTGGTCTGAAATGATCGCTCTCTTCTGAGATCTGAACCCTCAGCCCTGGGGAGGTGACCTCCTCTTATGCTTGGTTTTCCTTGAGGACTTACTCTTATAAAGTTTTCTTACATATTAAAATTACCCTTAAGTTGCAGTATAGTAATTCTTAATGTTAAACGCATCTAGTTTAAGTCACTGTGTAGATTCGGTCTCCTGATTGGACCCAGACCGACCTAGGTCTCCTGAGAAACTCTGGCTGCTCTTGAGTGTCTTGTGGCCCCTGTCTCCAGAGATTTAGAGAGGCAGCATGAATGGAGAGAGACCAGGGGCAGGATCAGGGGACATCAGATTTCTGGTTCTATGACTAATTGACTCTAAAAGCTCAGGCAAGAGACTTCCCTGGTGGCCCAGAAGTTAGGACTTTGAGCTTCCCAATGGAGGGTGAGGGGTGAGGGTTCAATCCCTGGTTTGAGTAACGAAGATCCCACATACCTCGTGGCAAAAAAAAAAAAAAAGAAAGAAAGAAAGAAAGAAAGAAAAAAGCTCAGGCAGGCAACTCACCTTTTCAGCATCTGTATACAGAGTATCAATTTTATCCTCCCTGTTGCACTAAATGCAAGGGCTTCCAGTAAGAATAAGACACCACCTTCCATTTGCCTTCATGGCACTCTGTCTAGTGGTGATGAGGGAAGACAGACATGGGGCAAAGTATTATAATACTGAATATTTTTATAATTGATACATGCACAAAGAGAACCAGAGGAGGAAAAGGAAGTCAGGAACTGTTCTGGAATAAAAAGAAGGGCTTTGCAGAGGAGGTGATATTTTTGAGTCCTAAAGAATGAATAAGCTGGGGAAGGGCATTTCAATCAGACAGGGTGGAGTGTACAAAAATGTAGAGGTGAGATAAGGAAATAATACTAATAATTTACAGAAAACTTACTATGGAGCACTCACCAGGATAAGAATTTTACATGGGACGTAAGCCTCATTGATCAATTCTAATGAAGTAATCGTCTTATTAACCCTATAGAAAGAAAGTGAAGTCATTCGGTCATGTCCGACTCTTTGTGGCCCCGTGGACTGTAGCCCACCAGGCTCCTCCATCCATGCAAGTTTCCAAGCAGGAGTACTGGAATGCGTTGCCATTTCCTTCTCCAGGGAATCTTCCTGACCCAGGGATCAAACCTAGGTATCCTGCGATGCAGGCAGACGCTTTACTGTCTGAGCCACCCGGGAAGCCCTGTTAACCCTATGCAGCTGGCTAAAAAACTTCTAGTATTGTTGAAGATCATTAAGAATGTGTTTAAGTGGAAAGAGACTTACAGACTTGACTTTTGGTTGCCGGGGGCGGGGGAAGGGATAGTAAGGGAGTGTGATGGAGATGTACAAACTGCTATATTCAAAATGATAGTCAATAAGGACCTACTGTATAGCACAGGGAACTACTCCATGTTATGACAGCCTGGATGGGAGGGGAGTTTGAGGGAGAATGGATATTATAGGATATGTGTGGCTGAGGCCCTTTGCTGTCCACCTGGAACTATTGCAACATTGTTAATTGATTATACCCCAGCACAAAATAAAGACTTAAAAAAAAAAAAGAATGTGTTTAAGGACCTGTTTTTAAAAGGAGGAAACAGAGGTACTGAGACGTGCGATCTGTCCATTGTACTCAGCTGCTCTGCTCTGTGAGGAACATGGAGGATGGTGGAGGGGCACAGGTTGGGGTCAAAGAGGCAAGCTACATCACAAGAATCTGCGTAATGTTAAGTCTTGAGCCCAGCTTCCTCAGCTGCAGAATGAAAGAGCTGCCCTGGAGACCTCTAGCTCATAGAATCTGAGTGCTCCAATCTACCATATTCTCTAGGATAAGATTCTGTAATCTTAACTGCCCGTTAGCATTTAATATTCTTCTTCCCAAGAGATTTTCTGAGCTTAGAAGGAGAAAATGTATATCTTGTCCTAAGAAAAGATAATGGGGAGTTGGGTCATGACCAACTCCCTTAGGTCACTTGCCCACAAATCCTAGAAGTTTAAGCGGCTGGTGGGGACAGGATGGCATGCCACACACTGACTAGTGAGGTGGACCGAGGGTCCTCTCACTAGCTGAGCTTCTAAAGAAGATGAGCTGGTGGGGGTAAGCCACTGGTTCTTCTGATCCATCCCACAGGTTAGCAACCACAGTGACCTAGTATGCGTAATATGGAGTCAGTGACTCCATGTCAGATGACTGTGAATCTGGTGAGTTCTCCACGTTTGGCTGTCTCCAGGACCGCATTGACTTAACCAGAGACACAGGCACTGGAGCAGAAAAAGCTTAGTTTGAAACTGGCCGTGGCTATGAATCCCTGCTGTGACACTCACTAGCTCTTTGACCTTGATAATATTCATTGTATCTCTCCAAGCATCAGTCTCCTCCCCTTAAAATGGTGAAATGAAGACCTGTTTCATAAACTTGTAATTATGCTTAAATGAGATATGATACAAAGTGTGATTCTATTAGAATGGAGGCTCAAAGAAAGAAGCTGGGGTGAGCATTAGTCGAGTTCTCTACTTTTGCCAAGCAGAGAAAAGATGAGGGAGGCCATTTTAATGAATGATTAGATGAGGGTTGAATATAAAAGTTTAATGGACATAGATTATCTGCTGCTGCTAAGTCGCTTCAGTCGTGTCCGACTCTGTGTGACCCCATAGACGGCAGCCCACCAGGCTCCCCTGTCCCTGGGATTCTCCAGGCAAGAGTACTGGAGTGGGGTGCCAATGCCTTCTCCAGTGCATGAAAGTGAAAAGTGAAAGTGAAGTCGTTCAGTTGTGTCCGACTCTTAGTGATCCCATGGACTGCAGCCCACCAGGCTCCTCCGTCCATGGGATTTACCAGGCAAGAGTACTGGAGTGGGGTGCCATTGCCTCCTCTGAGATTACAAAATGATACTAACTTGAATTCAAGTTAATTTTAGTTTGCGAACTCAATGTCTGTGTTAAAACCTCTTTCCGTCATATTTGTATTCCTCATCCATTGTTCCCTAAACCCTTAATACTGTCATCATTCTTAATTCCTTGGTGACACTTTGTGCTAACCCACAGCCTCAAAGTATGTCCATTGTAATTACTTTCCCAAGACATTTGGTGACAAGTTTGATCTCATTATAAATTGTTGAATGGTTGCTGGAACCAATTTTATTGACCTTGATCTTTTGAGAAATTGATATCCTTCTTTGTTTTCTGCTTGACTTGATGGTGTTCTAACAATTACTGAGATTTATTAAGGCATTTCAGAAATTGTTTCTTCTGTGTCGAAAACACAGTCTCTTGTCTTTTATAACTTAGAAGACGTGGACGAAGCCTTTGTTGTTGTTTTGCAAAAGCAAGCTTTTCTTGGAGCTGGGTGTTTTGCTTTTAGAAGAAGCTCCTCATCAGTAGGTTATCTGAGATTTCACAGAGACAACAAAAGCATAGAAAACCACTCTGTAGGCATATCAGTTTAAAAGATTTCTGTGAAGTCAGGTAAGAATCTGAGCCATGTAGGTGATGTTCAGTGTTGGCAATGGGTTGTTCTTGTTTTTAAAAAGGCATGAAGTGGGAAGAGAAGGATAAAGAAAAGAAAAATTACAAAATCTAAAAATTCCCTCACATTTTGGACTGAAATTGTTGAAATATCTGATATCATGGAAGGCTGTCAAGGTTGAGTCTTAAGTCACTAGTAAGTGAAGGAGATGATGTGATGCAAGTCTGAAAAGGCTGATCATCAATCCCTCTTTCCTCCCCCAACCCCTTTCATCTTCTCACTTCTTTCTTCCTTTTCTCAGTTTTTAATTTTTTTAATTAATTTTTTCTTTATATGCATGCATACACATATATGTATCAGTTCAGTTCAGTTCAGTCGCTCAGTCGTGTCTGACTCTTTGCGACCCCATGGACTGCAGCATGCCAGGCCTCCCTGTCCATCACCAGCTCCCAGAGTTTACTCAAATTCACGTCCATTGAGTCGGTGATGCCATCCAATCATCTTATCTTCTGTCATCCCTTCTCCTCCTGCCTTCAATCTTTCCCAGCATCAGGATCTTTTCAAATGAGTCAGCTTTTTGCATCAGGTGGCCAAAGTATTGGAGTTTCAGCTCTGATTTCCTTTAGGATGGACTGGTTAGATCTCCTTGCAGTCCAATATATGTAATTTAATATAAATGCTTAAATGGCATCATACAATAATCTTGGAGGAGAAGTTATAATATCTTTCTTCTCCTTTTTTGCTTTTTCTTTCTTCTCTCCTTTGCTCTTCCCCATATCAGGCAGACCCTCTCTAACCCTTCTGAATGTGTTTACTCCATGCTCTATAATTATAATTATAAACAAACTACATATAGATGCACTCCTATACGCACAGGTATAGAAATAGAAGGCCATTTTTAGTTCTTATTAAAAATGACATCATTATTTTTATTATTTTTGACCTAGTGGCTTGTGGGATCTTAATTCCCTGACCAGAAATCAAACCTGGACACCCTGAATTAGAAGCTCAGAGTCTTAACCAATCGACCAGGGAATTCCCTTAAAATGGAACTATATTATTCCTACTATTATGTGTTTTCTTTTTGTCACTTAAAACTTCAAGGAACTCTCTTAAGTATATAGTATCATTCTAACTCATTGCTTTAAGTGATGCAAATTATTTCGTGATGTAAAATTATCTTAATACATTCAACTATTCCCCACAATGATAGTACTGCATATCAACAGTCCTATGAAAAAAGCAGAGTTGTAGATATTTTTAGGTGCCTTTATTTTTATATGATAAATTATCAATAGAATGGCCCCATCAAAGGAGGTAATTCTATTACCTTTTATTAGATGTTGCTAGATGGTTTTTCAGAAAGACTGTAAAGCTGACATTTCACCCAGTAGTTTGAGTCTCTTTCCCCTGCGTTCTTGTCAGTAGTAGGCATTTATTGCACTTGAATTTTTGCTGGATGTGATACCTCATTGCTACCTTTAAAAATTTTTTTTTTTTTTGCATTGACTACTAATGAATCTGAAATCTTTTCATGTGTGTGCTGGTCACTCAGATTTGCTTTTCTGTGAGTTGCCTGTTTTCATATATTTCCCTGTTTTTGCACGTTGTTTTGGAGGAAATTTTTACACATTTCAAGTGATAACCCTGTCGATCTTTCAGCTTGTGACTTCTTTTCCCCCAAAGCGCTGTTTATCTGTATTATCTATTGATCTTGTTTACAACACTTTCACCCTAATGAAAAAAACTGTTTTGTCGAATCTATCTTTTTCTCTCTTCCTCATTCCCGCCCTAGTGTTTTGTTTCTTTCAGCTTTCAGTTTTTCTCACTTGGTTAATAAATTTTCTTCCATACTTAGAGTATCTATACAGTCTCTTACATTTTCTTCTAACGTTTTATTTACTTACATAGATAATTCTTGTATACCCCTGGGGATGGTTTTATACACAGTGTACATAAGGGCCCATCCACTCTCACTTTCTCCTTATGGAGCACTATATTATCAGGCTTTTAAAATGAATCAGTTCATTACTCATGAAATTAATGTATCCCTTTGTGATATATACACTGGGATCTATTTATGAATTATCTACTTTATTCCATTGATTTATTATTTTAATCTATTTTCATGTCATACCATAATGATTTTATTACAGTGGCTTATTACAGTATATTTCCCATTGTCATTAGATTTTTAAATAGTTTTCTTGGCTATTCTGGATATTTGTTCTTCCATAGGAAATTCAAGATAATCCTAATGAAATAAAAATTATTTTGAGATACTAATTAGAATTACATTGATATTTACATTATTACTTTTGGGAGAGCTGATGTTTTTATTACTGTCTTCCTATGCAATATGTTATATCTTTGCATTTGTTCCAGTTTTGTTTTCTGTCTTTTAGTAATATTTGTACTGTTCATTTCTGTGCTGCTCTTGTACTATTACTACTTTACAGTTTTTGTCACTTCTGTGAATGGAATATTTTTCCATTTGTAAGTGCTATTTTTTTTTCCCATGCTGTGCAGCATGTGGGATCTTTATTCCCTGACCAGGGATTGAACCCACGCCTCCTGCAATGGCCCATGCAGAGTCTTAACCACTGGACTGCCAGGGAAGTCCCTGAAAGTGCTATTATTTCTGCAGAGAAAAGCTATGATTAGAAGTATTTATTTTGAACCCAGCAGATACATTCTTTCAGTAAGTTTATTGATCATATTTACCATTCCTTTAACAACTCTATGTTGAACACTTTTCTAAGCTCTAGGATAAAGCGGTTGAACACAAGAACTCTGCCCTAAGGGGGCTCATGCTCTAATTAATGCGTATTACAGTAACTAAAGCAGGGGACATGGTCTCAGTCACTGAAACAAAGGAGCACTATGATAGGCTGAAGGAACAGACTCAGAGTGTTTATTCTCAGCGTGACTTGGTGGTGTCTTGCAGCATATGGCAAAGTGACCATCAACTGAGATTGGAGTCTTGATCACAGTCTTTTTCTGATTTCTCTCTGCCATGTGGAAATTTCCACAATTTTCCCCCTCTAAGCACCTCTTTCCCCACTGCACCTTATCTTTTATGCATCATGTGCTTTCAGAGTGTCGCTGCTCTGAGACAAATCTTTAACTTAGGAAGTTGGGATGCACCCAAAATCCTTGTGTTGCCATTTCAAACTTGAGAAGAAAGGTAAGAAGAAGCAGTACTATTATTTGTCTAAGCTTTTCTAGAAACCAATTAGCTAATTACTATGTCATCTTCAGTTCCTTCATCCATGTATTTGCAGACTTTTCATGGATTTTCATCACAAAACAGTGTTGAGTGCTTTGTTAAGATGTAAATAGATTGTTATTACTAGATACTTGCATGTATTCATTCAATAATGTCAAAAGACATGATGTGGTCTGCTGTAGCTTAGGCTCTTATAAATAGGTACTGATAACAAGGCTACATATCCTTCTTTCCCAGATAAACAAAATTAATTTCCTTGTTGTATCTTCAATAACTTTTGAGATATCAAGAAACAAGCCGTTTTAGTGATTAACAATTGACTCTATCTCTTCTGGAGTTGACTCACATCATTTTCTATAGCTCTGAAATAATTCCTTTGATGACTATAATAAATCAAAGATATCTTTACCAATAATTTGCTGCCTCATAATCCTGATAAGATTGTTAATCTTTATTATTGCCTGTCTAGACTCTTGCATCTAGAGGTTGATTATGACAAATCTGAATTGTACATTAATCTCTCTCTTGTTTGTTTTCAAGCTTATTATCTGAAATTTATAAACCAGCTTCTGTTTATACACCCCTGGAACAAGAATATGACACTGGATTGTTTCAGAGTCTCCATGTACATAATAACTTGATCAATAAAACATTCTTTAAGTGATTTAGCTATTTAACTTTTGGTAGGGCCAAATAGACTATAGGATGAAATACATGGCAGACAGAAGTCTGTGAAGCCTGATAATCATGCTTTCTGTGAGTGAGAGACACTCAGAGATTAGAATCACGCTCATGTACTCTGATCCCTTCCTTCTCCATACTGCAAAAAGCTATGTACTCTCTTCAGTGTTGTTTAATCGCTGTGTCCAACTCTTTTGCGACCCCATGGACTGTAGTCCACCAGGCTCCTCTGTCCATGGGATTCTCCAGGCAAACATACCTGAGTGGGTTGCCATTTCCATTTCCTTCTCCTGGAGATCTTTCTGATCTAGGGATCCAACTCATGTCTCTTGCTCTGGTAGGAGGATTCTTCACCACTAAGCCACCAGGAAGCCCTTACTCTGCATTATATTAAGGTCATTTTAAAAATTACTATTATTATTTCCCTTACTACTGTTGGGTTTTCTCAGGTAGATATTGTAGTTCTTGAAAATAAAGCATGTTTTTATTTATCCATTTCTGACCAGACTTTATCACCCAGTCCATTGAGCCACACAGTATACATATGACAGTAAATGAATGGGATTGACATGTAGGTTTGGAAGTTAAAGCCATGACCCCTGGGTGGGGTCATGCAGTTGCTAGCTGAGCTCCATCAATAATATAAAACCTCTCATTCTGTTTTCTTGTTACCAAAACATTTTAACACAGAAATAACTACCTTGGGCTAAGGTGACAGAAGTAAAGTCTGATGCTGTAAAGAACAATAGTATATAGGAACCTGGAAAGTTAGGTCCATGAATGAGGAAAAATTGGAAATGGCCAAACAGGAGATGGCAAGAGTGAACATCGACATTTTAGGAATCAGTGAACTAAAATGGATGGGAATGGGTGAATTTAATTCAGATGATCATTGTATCTACCACTGTGGGTAAGAATCTCTTAGAAGAAATGGAGTAGTCCTCATAGTCAACAAGAGTCAGAAGTGCAGTACTTGGGTGTAAACTCAAAAATGATAGAATGATCTCTGTTCATTTCCAAGGGAAACTATTCAATATCACAGTAATCCAAGTCTATGTCCCGACCAGTAATACCAAAGAAGATGAAGTTGAATGGTTCTGTGATGACCTACAAGACCTCCTAGAACTAACACCAAAAAAAAAAAAGAAAGAAATCCTTTTCATCATAGAGGACTGGAATGCCAAAGCAGGACATTAAGAGATCCCTGGAGTAATAGGAAAATTTGGCCTTGAAGTACAAAATGAAGCAGGGCAAAGGCTAACAGAGTTTTGCCAAGGGAACACACTGGTTATAGTAAACACCCTCTTCCAACAACACAAGAGCCAACTCTACACATGGACATCACCAGATGGTCAGTATCTAAATCAAATTTATTATATTTTTTGCAACAGAAAATGGAGAAGCTCTATACAGTCAGCAAAAACAAGACCAAGAGTTGACTGTGGCTCAGATCATGAATTCCTTACTGCCAAATTCAGACTTAAATTGAAGAAAGTAGGGAAAACCACTAGACCATTCACAAATCAAATCCTTTTTGATTATACAGTGGAAGTGATAAATAGATTCAAAAGATTAGAGCTGATAGATAGAGTGCCTGAAGAACTATGGACAGAGGTTGGTAACATTGTACAGGAGGTAGTGATCAAAACCATCCCCAAGAAAAAGAAAAGCAAAAAGGCAAAATGGTTGTCTGAGGAGGCCTTACAAATAGCTAAGAAAAGAACAGAAGCAAAAGGCAAAGGAGTAAAAGAAAGATATATCCACCTGAACTCAGAGTTCCAAAGAATAGCAAGGAGAGATAAGAAAGCCTTCCTCAGTGATCAGTGCAAAGAAATTGAGGAATACAATAGAATGGGAAAGACTAGAGATTTCTTCAAGAAAATTAGAGATACCAATGGAACACTTCATGCAAAGATGGGCACAGTAAAGGACAGAAATGGTATGGACCTAACAGAAGCAGAAGATATTAAGAAGAGGTGGCAAGAATACACAGAACTATACAAAAAATATCTTCATGACCGAGATAACCATGATGGTGGGATCACTCACCTAGAGTCAGACATCCTGAAGTCTGAAGTCAAGTGGGCCTTAGGAAGCATCACATGAATAAAGCTAGTGGAGGTGATAGAATTCCAGTTGAGCTATTTCAAATCCTAAAAGATGAAGCGTGAAAGTGCTGCACTCAATATGCCAGCAAATTTGGAACACTCACTCAGCAGTGGCCACAGGACTGGAAAAGGTCAGTTTTCATTCCAATCCCAAAGAAAGGCAGTGCCAAAGAACGTTCAAACTACTACGCTGTTGCACTTGTCTCACATTCTAGCAAGAAATGCTCACAACTCTCCGAGCTAGGCTTCGGCAGTATGTGAACTGAGAACTTCCAGATGTTCAAGCTGGGTTTAGAAAAGGTAGCAGAACCAGATTAAATTGCCATCATCTGTTGGATCATAGAAAAAGCAAGAGAATTTCAGAAAAGCATCTACCTCTGCTTCATTGACTACACTAAAGCCTTTGTGTGGATCACAACAAACTGTGGAAAATTATTCAAGAAATGGGAATACCAGATCACCTTATCTGCCTCCTGAGAAATCTGTATGCAGGTCAAGAAGCAGCAGTTAGAACAGGACATGGAACAGTGGACTGGTTCCAAATTGGGAAAAGAGTACATCAAGGCTGTATATTTAACTTATATGCAGAATACATCATGTGAAATGGGGACTGGGTGAAGCCCAAGTTGGAATCAAGATTGCAGGAAGAAATATAAATAACCTCAGATATGCAGATGACACCACTCTTATGGCAAAAAGCAAAAAGGAACTAAACAGCCTCTTGATGAAAGAAGAGAGAGGAAAAGGTGGCTTAAAACTCAACATTCAAAAACAAAGACCAAGGCATCTAATCCCATCGCTTCATGGCAAATAGGGAAACAATGGAAACCATGACAGACTTTATTTTCTTGGGCTCCAAAATCACTGCAGATGGTGACTGAAGCCATGAAATTAAAAGACACCTGCTCCTTAGAAGAAATGCTATGACCAGCTCAGATAGAATATTTAAGAAGCAAAGACATTAATTTACCGACAATAGTCCATCTAGTCAAAGCTATGGTTTTCCAGTAGTCATGTATGGATGTGAGAGTTGGACTATAAAGAAAGCTGAGCGTCAAAGAATTGATGCTTTTGAACTATGGTGTTGAAGACTCTTGAGAGTCCCTTGGACTGCAAGGAGATCAAACCAGTCTATCCCTAAAGGAAATCAGTACTGAATATTCAGTCCTGATGCTGAAACTGGAGCTCCAATACTTTGGCCACCTGATGTGAAGAACTGGTTCATTGGAAAAGACCCTGATGCTGGAAAAGATTGAAGGCAGGAGGAGAAGGGGGACGACAGAGGATAAGATGGCTGCATAGCATCACCGACTCTTTGGACATGAGTTTGAGCGAGCTCTAAGAGTTGGTGATGGACAGTGAGGTCTGGTGTGCTGCAGTCCACAGGGTCTCAAAGAGTCAGACACGGCTGAGTGACAGAACTGAACTGAACTGAAGGCCTCTGAGTCAATTCCTTTGGGAAACCAGATGTGGTGAGTAAATGTTAGTTCCTGGAGGGCTCAGGGGAGGGGGAAAAGAATCTGCCTACAATGCAGGAAACTTGGGTTCGATCTTGGGTGGGAAGATCCCCTGGAGAAGGGAGTGGATACTCACTCCAGAATTCTTGCCTGGAGAGGAGCCTGGTGGGCCACAGTCTATGGGGTTGCAGAGAGTTGCAACCATTAATTATATGCCTATAACCTATCAGACACATTATATACATCCATAGTTAATCAACAAATTTGAAAAATAAGTGCAATTATCCCGATTCTGTGGGTGAGAAAATGAAGTACAGGGCATGCAGAGCAGTTAGGTTATTTACTGAAAGTCACTTAGCTAATAAATCACACTACGTTATTGTGGCTTGACTCTCTAGCCAAAGAACTCAAAAACTCATGAACTGTTAAAAACTTTATATTACGGTAACAAAATAACATGAAGTGGCCTTACAGAGTTTATTCTCCATTATTTTGGGGTTGTTTCCTGGTCAGGGACCTTGTTCTATGCAGTAATTAAAAATCTACTATAGACTGAGTTTGAGTGAAGAATTTCTTTGGGCATATCACTAATATAAGGGCTTCCCAGGTGGCACTAAGTGGTAAAGAATCTGCTTGTCAGTGCAGGAGAAGCAAGAGACGTGAGTTAGATCCCTGGGTTGGGAAGATCCCCTGGAGGAGGAAATGGAAACCCACTCCAGTACTTTTTCTGGAAATTCTGATGGACAGAGGAGCCTGGCAGGCTACAGTCCGTGGGGTCACAAAGAATCAAACATGACTGAGCACACACACACACAGACACACACACATGTCATTAACATAGATGCATGTTTTTACAGGTAATTGTATAATTCTCTACTTGCACTTACTTTATGGCAAGATACTTAAACCTGCATATAGATATTGATATGTTCTATAGTTAGATATTGATAGTTCAAATTGTTCTATACAGATAATTTTAAAATTACAGTACAGAACCATGTTTGGCCACCAGAGGGCAGCAATGCAAGACTCTGAACGCCTTTCAAATAAAATCTCTTCCTGAAACTATATTCTTAAATTGTATAATTCGGCATGTGTACTACTGAAATATAATTTTACAATATCTCAGGAGAAACATATATTTAATTTCAGCATAGGGAAAATGAACTTAAACGCTGAATTATCAGAAGCCTGGATTAACAAGATTTAATATAGACATGTTTACAATAATTAACAGGATAAATTCTTTTTAAAGAATCTACCACATTCCTTATAGCATATAAATGTAAAATTCCAAGTATGAATGTGTCTTTTCTTGAAGAAGAATAGACAAAACTGTATTTTATTGGACTTGTTGGCAGGAGCTTCAAGTTAGACTGTGGACTTTACAATAATAATGCTACATTTTAATAACACAGTGTATGATTTAGGCTGTTCTCTCCTAGGTAGTCTGGATTAGTGTTTATTTTTTTATATGCTTCAACACCAAATTCAAATAAGGTGATGGTAGAAGTAGTAATAATTAGGATAATAGCAAATGGATGCTGAATAGTTGACCAAGCATTTTCCTATAATTGATCTCATTTTGTGATTGATAGCTGGTAGACTGATTTACGTATCAATCTGACTAGTATAGAAAGATATTACAATATTTGTTTAGGAAATACTTCCCCTAACTCTTTCTTTCCTAGGTGACTGCTTGGCCCTCCTGGCAAACATAAACAGATCAATTTGAAGAATATGCAGACAAATATGCTTCATTTTATGGACGATCACCCATAACAACTTTCAGGCTTCCCAGGTGTTTCAGTGGTAAAGAATCCACCTCCCAATGCAGGAGACGCAAGAGACGTGGGTTCGATCCCTGGGTCCAGAAGATCCCCTGTAGGAGGAAATGGCAACCCACTCCAGTACTTTTGCCTGGAGAATCCCATGGACAGAAGAGCCTGGTGGGCTACATGCAGTCCATCGGGTCACAGAGTCGGACAGGACTGAGCGACTAAGCAGGTACACACACACACACACACACACACACACACACACCTCTGTCTCAAACTCTTGGATGATTGATACCCAAGGGGTTCCCTCTGGTAAGAGTTACTCTGTCCCTCCTGTGTAACAATTAGTGAGATTTTGTGAAATGACAGATATTATTCTTGGATTATATTCAATTTAAAATTACAATGAAAGAAATTAAAAATCACTTAACTCCACATCTGGTGACAAACCTGGGGCTTAACAGGTTTCCTACACGTCTGAGAATTCATTAGTGCTCCTTCCCCTTTGTTCTTTCACGTGTCTTCACTTCACACTTAGTGTACTGATCCTTCCTCAGCCATGCAAGAAGCTCTAAAAGTATCTGTCTACAGGACTTATTTTTTAATTCCGAACAATTCCTCTCCCAAGGTTATTGCTAATTATACTGTCAGGATGTGGTGGTGGAGTTAGCTTAGTTAAAAAGAAAGAAACGCAAGGAAAAAAAAGGCTATTGATAACTTGAGGCGACGTTCTGAGTGTGAGAACACAGCAGAAACACTTGGTGGATGGGGAATTAAATTTCCACATGACTGTATGGATGTTCGTAGATGATTCAGTGAGTCAAGGATAATGAGCCTTTATTTGCTTGGCTCCATATCCGAGGCTCTTCAACTGATGTCTGTTTCAGAAGCACCTTCCTGTCTATCCTAAGAGGATAGATAAGGCAGCTCTTCTGCTCCTCGCTCCCTGTTTGGGGGTCCTATATACTGTGTCCTAGCCCTAGTTATCAATTCCACTGTTTGTAAAAGTGAGCTGCTAATCAAAGATGTCTCTCTTGTCCCTGCTACCCTCACTGGGTTGTCTTGAGCACTTTTCTTAGGCTCTCTGAACCTGTTTCATCATCGGTAACAAGGAGGTGTCAATGCCTACCTATTACCAGGTATGCAAATATACACAAAGAGCCCTGGCACAGTGCCTGGGATGTTCCTAACCCCCTTGCTTCTTTATGCTCTTTTAATGTTTCCTCAAATTTTTCTTCTGAGAGGGATAGCGGTCAGCATTTTGCAGACTGACACTTCTCAGCATCTGCTTCTCATCTTTCTGCTTTGTGTTCTTTCTTTTTTAAAAAATTTATCTGTTTGGCTGTTAGTCGTAGCACGTGGGATCTTTAATCTTTGTTGCAGTATGCAGGATTTGTTTTTTCTTTTATTGTGACTTGTGAGATCTAGTTCCCCGACTAGGATCAAGCCTGGGCCCCTTTAATTGAGAACTCAGAGTCTTAGCCACTGGACCAACAGGGAAGTCCTTTGCTTTGTGTTCTTTCTCTGCATATTCCCCTAACTTTTAAAAAATGAGGTATATCCTGTATCCTGTATTGAACATAGACTGGCACTTCGTTTCTTATATAATAGTATACCTATTTCAATGCCATTCTCCCAAATTGTCCCACCCTCTCCCTCAGAGTCCAAAAGTCCATTCTATACCTCTGTGTCTCTTTTGTTGTCTCACACAGAGGGTCATCATTACTATCTTTCTAAATTCCATATATATGTGTCAGTATACTGTATTGATGTTTTTCTTTCTGGCTTAGTTCACTCTGTATAATTGACTCCAGTTTCATCCATCTCATTAGAACTGAGTCAAATTTATTCTTTTAAGGGCTGAGTAATACTCCATTGCATATATGTACCACAGCTTTCTTATCCATTCATCTGCTGATGGACATCTAGGTTGTTTCCATGTCCTGGCTATTATAAACAGTGCTGCAGTGAACATTGGGGTACATGTGTCTCTTTCAATTCTGGTTTCCTCAGTGTGTATGCCCAGCAGGGGGATTGCTGGGTCATAAGGCAGTTCTATTTGCAATTTTTAAGGAATCTCTACACTGTTTTCCATAGTGGCTGTACGAGTTTGCATTCCTACCAGCAGTGTAAGAGGGTTCCCTTTTCTCCACATCCTCTCCAGCATTTATTGCTTGTAGACTTTTGGATCGCAGCCATTCTGACTGGTGCACGGGATGATCCAGGGAGATGATATGCGGTGGGAGGTGGGAGGGGGCTTCGGCATTGGGAGATTGTGTACATCTGTGGCTGATTCATGTCAATGTATGGCAAAACAAATACAGTATTGTAATGTAGAATAAAGTATTAAAAAATAAATAATAAATAAAAGTAAAAGGAAGAACCAAAATTGTAGATCTGGATGTAAAAAAAAATGAGGTATAATTAACATGTAAAATTATTAGTTTCAGATGTGCATATTGTCACTACAATGATTCCAAGACTTCTGGATTTAGCAGACTTGTAAAATTTAAAGAAAGCTTTGAGGGCTCAAATAAAGTTGCAAACATTTTATTTAGCCAAGTATTTTTTTTTTTAATCTACCATCTACTGTCATCATCATTTAATAAAAGAAGGGGGCTTCCCGGGTGGCTCAGCTGGTAAAGAACACACGTGCCAATGCAAGAGAGATGGGTTCAGTCCTGGGTGGAGAAGACCCCCTGGAGAAGGAAATGACAAGCTACGCTAGTCATCTTGCCTGGAGAATTCCATGGACAGAGGAGCCTGGCAGGCTACAGTTCATGGGGCCTCAAAGAGTCGGACACGACTGAGTGCACACACACACGCGCCCACACACACACACACACACACACACACACACACACACGATATTTTAACAACCAAAGGATATAATTTAGAAATAAAGGATATTTTTAAATGTAGTCCATCTAGTATGACAGGAATGTAAGCAAAGTTGCTGCTTAGGTTCTTTGAGGAAGGAATGACCTTGTGTCGCACGCAGTACAAAACCAGGAACTCCTGTCTAGTGTCTTGGGGGTGACAGATAAAGCGTCTTTCCTCCAAAATACATGCACACTCCCAGAGACTGAGGAAGCTTGAGAAGGTGCGGGAGGTATGTGGGAGATGTTAGGGAGCCACTGGCAGGAAAAAGAAAGATGCAGAGAGATTGAAGGAGCAGGGAAGAGAAGGAAACATCCTGAGTTCAAGAGGAGGGAGCTTGAGTAGAGGCCCTGGGTAGAAAGACGGGAGATGGGGGAAAGAGGACTTTCAACGTTGGGCACGTTCCTCCCCAGAAACTAAAGTAAAAAGTTAGTTACCTTTCATAGGCTAATGACTGCGAAACCTATATTTCTACCCTGGATTCTATTTTTGAACATTGAACGGAGCCAGCTGCCTGCTGAATATCTCGTCTTGAATGTGTCTCGACTTGAATCCCCTGCTGGGCCCATTTGCCACTTATATTGTCCAACATTGTTCAGTTGCATATTCGTACTGAACAGAAACCACATTTATCCTTACTTAGGCCATAATGGGGGAATTCATAGGATTAGGTGACCAAGTCCTGGACACCTGGAATCAGGGACTCTAGTGCGTTGGGTTTTGCCCCAATCACTTGTCCTGGATTCTCTTGGTTTGTTGGCTTTATTCCAGCCAAGTGTGTCCTGCCCTTTTCAGTACAGCGGCTGGCAGTTCTCAGGTTCCCATTTCAGAGCTCCTATTAGGAGAGGACAAAAACTCTTTTCTTCACCTCCAGTTCAAATGTACCTGGGAAGGACCCTGCTGGCCCATCCTCACACTTAATTCTCTTGAGACACCTTCCACACGCTAGTGCAGAGCCCAGTCCAATGGACTGCAAGCTCCTTGGGACTTGCGTCCTTCACATGCCTGGCCCAGCACCTGGCATGACACAGACTCACATACAGAGGGACTGAGTGTGTCACAGAGCTGTGACTTACCTCCTAGGAAGCTGAACCTGACACTGGGTGTGAGGGGAGCAGGTTCCATCAGAGGAAAGGATGACCCTTATCACCCTGACGAGCTCCAGCCCGTGTGTCAAAGGGAGCAAAGGTGCATGCTTACAGTGTGGGGGCTTCCCTGGTGATCCGGTGGTTGATAGTTCACCTATCAATGCAAGGGACACAGGTTCTATCCCTGGTCTGGGAGATTCCATATGCCTTGGGGTCCCTAGGCCCTTGCACGACAACTGCCGAGTCCACGTGCTGCAACAACTGAAGCCCACACGCCTAGAGCTTGCACTGCTCAAGAGAACCTACCGCAGAGAAAAGCCCGTGTGCTGCAATGAGAGAAAGCCCAGCTTAGCAAGGAAGACCCCGTGCAGCCAAAAATAAATAAAAATTAAAAAAGAAACTGGATGAAGATAAATGATAATGCGGCAAGGGTTTATGTAAAAAATAGCTGCGGAGTCCTTGCTTGATGACTGTGGTCAAGGCCTTTTTATAGCCTGCCTTCAGTTACTCAGAGGAAGACATTTCAAAAACACTGCTTCATCCTCTTCCTCGTCACCTTTAATAACTTCACATTGCAAATCTGCATTATTTCTTCTTCACCAAAAGTCAGTCAGTCTAAAAGCACTCATTTCATGGACAATTATTACATATTCTACTGATGCAGAGCACATTTAATGACAAGAAATAAAAAGAATTGGCTGTTACTGCGTGCTTGTCACCTTTGATAGTCTGAAGAGTTTTATTTCCCTGTTGTATAGAGAAGACTGTGTAATGTCTGACATGGGGGCCACCACATTCATTACACACTCAGTCCTTCCATCCATTTGTTTCTTGTTGATTTTTAAAAAATTATATTTCTTTTAAATTGATTGATGATTGCTTTATAATATTGGTTTGACTTCTGTCGTACATCAGTATGAATCAGCCATTGGTGTACATATGCCCCCTCCCTTTTGAATCTCCCTCCAACCTCCCACTACATCCCACCCCTCTTGGCTGTCACAGAGCCCCGGTTTGAGTTCCGTGAGTCATATGGCAAATTTCCACTGGTTATCTATTTTACATATGTTATTGTACATGCTTCCATGCTAATTCTAGTTGATTTTTGAAGGTACATCAAGGTATAGAAAAGTTTCCCCCCTCTTCAACAAAAAAAGAAAAAAACCCACAGTGATTACTTTTACTATTGTTTTACAGTCGCTAAGTCATGTTCAACTTTTTGCGACCCCATGGACTGCAGCACGCCGGGCTCCTCTGTCCTTCACCATCTCGGAGTTTGCTCAAATTCATGTCCATTCAACCATCTCATCCTCTGTCATCCCTGTCTCCTTTTGTCTTCAGTCTTTCCCAGCATCAGGGTCTTTTATTTTTACTATGGTAATGGAAACCACAAAACCTCTCATTGGAATAGATAATAAGGAAAATTGTCTAGCAGGGACAGGAAACCTATGTTGGGTGTTCATGCTTCCTTTTCTCAGTGCCATTGGACTGAAGTGAGAGGTCATTCTGCTCATGGCCTCCTGTACCTGCAGAGGCTGAGGGCGGGGGCATGGTGGTGGTGAATAGCTTTTATCTTATTAGGGAACAGTCACCTCTGTTTTGCCCAAGGTGCTGTACCTGCTAAGATTATCACTGATAATTGTGTGTCTGTAAGCTTTGCTTGGGCTCCCCTAGTGGCTCAGTGGCAAAGAATCTGTCTGCAATTCAGGAGATGCAGGTCTGATTCCTGAGTTGGGAGGATCCCCTGGAGAAGGACATGGCAACCCATTCCAGTATTCTTGCCTGGAAAATCCAATGGACAGAGGAATGTGGAGGGCTGCAGTTCATGGGGTCACAAAGAGTCGGACACGTCTAAAGTGACTTAGCAGGCAAACTTTGCTCACCACAGTCAGAAATGTTGGCCCAGATTCTAGTAAGAAAGGACAGAGAGCTCTCTCTAGTGGCACTGGAAGGAAATCAACCCTGGATAGTCATTGGAAGGACTGGAGCTGAAGCTCCAATACTTTGGCCACCTGATGTGAAGACCAGACTCATCGGAAAAGACCCTGATTCTGGGAAAAATTGAAGGCAGGAGAAGAAAGGGACGACAGAGAATGAGATGGTTGGCTGGCATCACTGGCTAAATGGACATGAGTTTGAGCAAACTCTGGGAAATAGTGAGGGACAGGGAAGCCTGCTGGGCTGAAATCCATGGAGTAGCAGAGTCAGACCCGACAGAGTGGCTGAACAACTGCCTGAGGGGCGGTGTGGTGGAGTAGAAAGATTCCAGGTTCCACAGCCGCAGGCTGGTTTCTGGCTCTGTAACAGTTACTAGAAATTCATGAGTGTTAGTTTCATCAACCTGTAAAATAGGCTCCTAATTTCTACCTTGATACTTTATTGTGGGACTCAACAATAAGAAAAATAACTAACGAAAACATATTGAGATCTTACTCTAAAACAGCTCCATGCTGTGTCTTTTATAAACTCATTTGATTTAAACAAATGATGATATTTCATCCTCCTGATGCAGTATGGGGTGGTTTCTTGGTGTTCTCTGTTACCAGAAGAAAGACAGGTTTACAGGGGTTGAGGAACTTCCAGTAGGTTAAACAGCTATGAGAATCCAGACAGGTATATCCTAAAGGTGTGGCCATAGCATTGACACGATCTTTCTTAAGCTTAGAACTGTATAAACCCTTTTTCCTATAAAATTTGTTTTATTTACTTGGCTGCATGGGATCTTCGGGAAAGTCCAAAGAGAAAGTGTTAGTCACTCAGTCGTGTCCAACTCTTTGCGACCCCATGGACTGTAGCCTGCCAGGCTCCTCTGTCCATGGGATTCTCCAGGCAAGAATACTGCATTCCCTTTTCCAGGGGATCTTCCCGACCCAGGGATGGAACCTAGGTCTCCCGCATTGCAGGCAGATTCTTTACCATTATAGCCACCAGGGCTTATAGTTCACATCTTTATTATGGATGTGAATTATTTTTTTCAATGTTGCTTAATTTCCACAAGCTGAAGATTAGTATGTGTTTTATAGTACAGGGAAGACACTGCTGCTTTACTCTTTATGGTGCAAGCATGATAAGCAGCTCAGTCATGTCCGACTCTTTGTGACCCCATGGACTGTGGCCCACCAGGCTCCTCTCTCCATGGGATTCTCCAGGCAAGAACACTGGCAAGGGTTGCATTTCCTGTTCCAGGGGATCTTCCCCACCCATGGATGATAACTTCATCTTTGGCATCTTCTGCATTGGTAGGTGGATTCTTTTCCTCTGGATACTAGGGAAGTCCCATCATATTTTAAACTAAACATTTTTGAATAGGTAACTTATGGTCCAAAATTTTAAAAGTCTAAAAGGAGAATTGGTGTTTAAATGAACAAATTTATATAGTATGCCAGAATTGGTTTATATATATATATATATATATTTACAATTTTTATTTTCTCTCTGCCAATCAAAAATATGAATGATCCCAGAATGGTTATGTAGAACATACGGATGACCGTCTTTTTTTGCATTTCTTGTCACAGCTAACTTTCAGACACCAGGGAGGCCAATTTTTAGAAGGATGGATAAATGCAATCATGTAATATACACCTATGTATACCTACACGGGTTCTCCCTTGATGACAGAGGTGCAATTTTGGAGAGAAGTGTAGCAGTATTGACAAGGAAACACGTGGTGTTTTGGAACGAGTGGATCTTCAGTCAGTCATGGGCACGTTGCTGGCTGTACAGCATAACATTCAAGATACTGCATCTAGATTTGTGTCACAGGGAAGGCTTTGGAGAGAACAGATGTGAAATACTAAGCCAAATGAGTATGCGAGTTTTGCACATCTGTCCCTTTAATTTCTCGTATTTTTGCTTCATTATCTGCGCCATTGGACTGCTATATCTGTCATAGGCCGACAGATGGCAATATTATAAGATCAGTCTTTTAAGATGGTTAAAATAAACGATAGTCTCTGCTGCTCTGAGATTAGTCAGATGGAAGAAACAAGATCTTTATTGGTTGTCTCTTTGGTATTTACAAAATATTTTTTTCTAAATTTGTCATAAAATATTAGCCATGTTATTTTCACTGCTGCCTCTTTGTGATTGGTTTTCTTTTTTTCTCTTTTGCTTAGTTTTTTACTCCATAGTTAAATCCATCTTTGTTGTATTCTATGTGCAAATATGGAGGTAAAGAATCTGCCTGCCAATGCAGAAGATGCAAGAGACAAGGGTTTGATCCCTGGATCGAGAAGATTCCGCTGGAATAGGAAATGGCAACCCACTCCAGTATTCTTACCTGGAGAATTCTCTGGACAGAGGAGTCTGGCAGGCTACAGTCCATGGGGTCGGACAAGACTGAACAACTGAGCACATGAGCAATATAAACCTGCTAGTAATGAAGGCAAAGAGTATAACCATACAACTATTATTAATTGAGTAGTACTAGGCATACAACATAGGAGAAGGCCATGGCACCCCCACTCCAGTGCTCTTGCCTGGAGGATCCCATGGACGGAGGAGCCCGGTGGGCTGCAGTTCACGGGGTCGCTAAGAGTCGGACACGACTGAACAACTTCACTTTCACTTTTCACTTTCATGCACTGGAGAAGGAAATGGCAACCCACTCCAGTGTTCTTGCCTGGAGAATCCCAGGCACAGCGGAGCCTGGTGGGCTGCTGTCTATGAGATCGCACAGAGTCGGACATGACTAAAGCGACTTAGCAGCAGCAGTAGGTATATATAGCATAATGAATTTAAATGAAATTGGTTTTTGGAGAATAAGAGATAAACAAGCCACACTCATATTGTACCTTTAAAAAAAAAAAAAACTTTTAGACTGGAAGAAGTGTTTTTTTTTTTAATTAATTTCTTTAAATGGATGATAGTTGCTGCACAATATTGTTTTAGTTTCTGCTGTACAATGACGTGAATCAGCTGTATGTATACATACTTATACATTTTAGCCTCCCTCCGCGCCCCCATGCCACCCCCTCCAGCTGTCAGAGAGCAGCTAGTGAGCTGCGGGCGCTCCGCAGCGCCTGCCCAGCAGCTGTCCATTGTGCACCTGATAGTGTGTGTATGTCAGGGCTACTCTCTCGGTTTGTCCCATCCTCTCCGTGGAAGAAGTGTTTTTAGTTTAGAGCCAAGTGTTTACAATTTGTAAAGACCTCAGAAAAGTAAATTTTGTATTTTGAATACTACACTTCTCACTAGGTTCAGAATCATGTTAAACCTGCCCTCTGTGGAGACCTTCGAAAGACTTTTAAGAAGCTCTGGGTTCTGGTCGTTGGGAAGAGCTTTGAGTAAAAGGCTTAAGACAGGAGAGAGATGGGGTTGAAGGCATTGAACCTGCACTGTTGCCGGAAGGAGGCACTTCCTCCTGCTGCATCAGCTACATCCAGACGGAAGCCCTTCTTTTGGGGGGAAAAAAAAAAAAATATATATATATATATATATATGTATGTATGTATGCATATATATTTCTTGTATTATTATCATTATTTTTGGATGTGCTGGGTTTTTGTTGCTGTGAGCTGGCTTTCTCTAGTTGCAGCGAGCGCTGGCTACTCTTCCTTGCAGCGCGCAGGCTTTTCACTGCGAAGGCTTCTCTCGTTTCTGAGCGCAGGCTGTAGGTGCGCGGGCTTCAGCAGGAACAGCGTCCAGGCTCGGTAGTTGCGGCTCGCGGGCGCGGGCTCCGCAGTCGTGGCACACAGGTTTAGCTGCTGCTGGTTTTGTGGTATCTTCCCGGACCCGGGTTTGAACCCGTGTCGCCTGCACTGGCAGGTTGATTCTAACCCACTAGACCTCCAGGGAAGTCCCAAGACTCCTTTTTGTTTGTGACTTTCCTGGCCCTTTTCCTCTGCCCCACAGCCCTCTGGGCCCTGGGAGCGGCTCACCCGGTATCTCTGCCTGCAGTCTGTATTCTGTCCACCCACAGAGTTGCAAACCTCAATCATATATGAGGGTTAGAAATGCATTCCCAGGTCCGACGGCTCTTAGATCCCCATTCCTGCCGTCCAACCGCTTCCTGGACTCCCAGCACCTGCTGGATTCACTGGCATTTTGAATGCGCCTTGCCCAGGCCAGTCATTTCCTTCATGAACCAGCTCTGGGGTCCTATTTAATACAATCCATTTCCCACACTGGTCCACAGGTCCTTCGTATCTGAGTCCCGAGAGATACCCAGCAAAAAGATGGGAGAAAGTCTGGCTATTTATCATCCCTTTGGAGATTCACAGTACTTAAAATTGTAGCACGAGCTCAGAGAAGATTTGCAGAAGAAAATTGTTTTAACTTATTTTAACTCGATTCCCCTGCTTATTTGAACAGGGAATCCCTTTTCTAAGGGGTTTCTGGTAGAAACTTTGATAACTACAGCCTAGGGGTCATGTGTGCTTTATCCTTTCCTCCTCTTCCCTTGCTGAAAAAATTGAGATACAACTTGCATACCATGCAGCACACAGATATTAAACATACAGAGTGATTTTATGTACTTTCGTACTTGTGTAACCAAAGCCAGATCAAATGATAGCGCTTACTCTGTGATCCCACTTACACGAAATTTAAGACTAGGCAAAACTAATCTGTGATGACATGTTAGAATATTGGTCACCTCTGGGGGTGGGCCAGGAATGGGGGTGGGGAGGCAACATGCAGACTGGGGAAGGGCCTGCAAGAAAGTGTGGGGTTCTGGAAATATTCTATACCTTCCCCACTGGTATTTGCATCAACAGGATCTTTATGCTCCCATGGCCTGAAACTTTGAATGGTCCTGACTGCCTTCTTTTTCTATTTTTTACTTTTTGTCTGAGCCCCACACTGGCATGGGGGATCCTAGGTCCCTGACCAGGGATCGAACCTGTGCTCCCTGCATTGGAAGCATGGTGTCCTAACCACTGGACTACCAGGGAAGTCCCATTGCCTTCTTGCTTTGTGTGCCCAGGGAACCTCATTTCTCCCCTTTATGTCAGTGCCTTGTTTATTCTGGGCTATGCTCTTCCCTTTTCCTGGGCCACCCCCTACACTGCTGATACTTCTTGTATTTCTGACGTCACCATAGGTGTCACTTGCTGCTAAAGTTGAGCTCATAATCCTTTTTATGCACCCACCACATTCTGGGTTTTTATTCTATCACCCTGAGCTGCAGCACTCTATTTAAGTATCTGCCTCCCCACCAGACTGTCATTTCCTTGAGGGCAAATGTCTTTTTTTTTTTTTTTTTTTTACTTATTTATTTTTGGCTGCACCAGATTTTTGTTGCTCTGTGCAGTTTTTCTCTAACTGTGGCGAGCAGGGGGCTTCTCTTGTTGCTGAGCATGAGCTCTGAGTGCAAGGGTTCAGTAGTTGTAGCACATGGGCTTAGTTGCTCTAAGGCATGTGGGATCTTAGTTCCCAGACCAGAGATCGAAGCTATGTTCCCTCCATTGTCAGTTTGGAGTCTTAACCACTGGACCACCGGGAAGTCCTTATCAGTGTCTTTTACATGTTGATTTTTTCAATGGTTTAAAGAATATCCCACAGATTTGTTTTTAATAAGATTTTTACAAACTTTTAATTATAGAAGAACACAAATAAATCAGACTTCAGGTAAGAGAGATTACCTATACTTATTATCGCTATACAGCATTTTAAGATTTCTAATCATCCACCTGGAAGCAGGAAATCGAAGAAGGAATGAAATGTAGCAGAAAGAGCAGTAGGTCAAGAATCTTTGGTCTCATTTTGATTCCTGACTCTTCTATTCATTAACTATGTGACCCTGAATAATTCGCTTCACTCACAGTGCTCATCTGTAAAAGAGACATCTGAAGTTGAAACTCGCTAAATTCTTTTTCAGTGTTAGAATGTTATGTTCAGCTGCAGCAGCAGGAATAGATAGAGCTGTCTCTGACTTAAAGGAAACCTCATCTGTGAAATTTTGGCTTTATCAAAGAAGTTAAGTTTTAAAGTATGTTTTTTTGCCCTACACTTTTACAGCGTTACTGTATTTTCTCAGCATCACTAACTGCAACAACACATTCTCAGCCCTCACCTTATTTGACTTGTCCACAGTGTTTACCAGCTGATCACTTCATCCTCCTCACTGACCTCTTTGTCATCTCATCTCTTTGTCCCTTTCTACGGATGGCCCTCCATCTCCGTGTCATCTCCATTTCTTATTTTCCTAACTTCTAAACAGTGGTGAACCCAGGGCCAAAACCCAGTTCTCTCTTCTGTCTACATTCATTCTTATGATTCTCTTGTTGTTTAGTCGCCAAATCATGTCTGATTCTTTTGCGACCCCCTAGCCCAGGCTCCTCTGTCCATGGGTTTCTCCAGGCAAGAATACTGGAGTGGGTTGCCATTTCCTCCTCCAGGAGCTCTTCCAACCCAGTGATCAGACTCGAGTCTCGTGCATTGTCAGGTGGATTCTTTACCACCGGAACCACCATGGAAGCCCTGTGACCTTGTATTAGTTGTATATTGCTTCATAACAGATTATCCCTGAAATTAGAGCTTAGAACAATACACATTTATTATCTTAGAGTTTCTGCAATAGGCATCAGGAATACGGGCACAGAGTAGGTGGGTCCTCTAATTTATAATTTCTTAAGAGGCTGCAGTCAAGGTGACAGCAGAGACTGGGGTCTCGTCTGAAGACTTGACTGAGAAAGGGTGTATATCCACACTCACAGGGCTGTTGGCACAATTCAGTTCCTTTGGACTGTTAGGACCACTGCCTCTGTTTCTAGCTGGTTGTTGGCTGGAGGTTGCCCCCGGTGTCTTGCCACACATGAGCCTCACTAACATGGGTGATAATTTTATCATCCTTTAAAAGATAATATTTATTTATTTATGACTGCATTGGGTTTCCATTGCTGCTCAGGCTTTCTCTAGTTGTAGTAAGTGGAGGCTATTCTCTGGTTGCAGCACATGATTTTCTTATTGCAGTAGCTTCTCTTATTTCTGAGCACAGACTCTAGACACACGGGCTCAGTAGTTGTGATGTTTGGGTGCCCATGTGGCATGTTCCCTGATCAGGGATTGAACCCATGTCTCCTGCACTGGCAGGCAGGTTCTTATCCACTCTACCACCAGGGAAGTCCGTTTCACCCTTTACATAAGATGTACTTCTATCTCTTCTCTCTTGCTGGAAGTTAATCATAAACTCAATTATATTTAATTGGCATCTCAAATTTAACATGTCCAAAACTTAATTCCTAATGTGAAACTCAGGTCCCTACCCCAAATATGCTCCTCCTGCAGTTTTTACCTTTACAGTCAATGGCAATCAGAGTTTTATAGTTTCACATGCTCCAAACCTTGCAGTCATCCATGGCTCTCTCTCTTTCTCACTCACATCAATCCATCAGCAAAGCCTGTTGACTCTACCTTCAGATGAATTTATATCCAGAGCTCAACTTTTTTTTGCTACCTCCCCTACTACCATCCTGGTCCAGGCCACCAACACCTTTATCTGTTGTCTTTGTGCCAGTGAGGAGCCTCCATTGCTCTGAAGGTGAGGTGCAATTCTGTGGAAGGACCTATCCCCATCAGAGCTGGATACTTTGTTAGCCTGGGCTTTCTGTTGGGATAATATCTTGAGGCTCCTTCTACGTTCCCTAGAGAGGACCCTTGGCAGAAAGTTAGCTCAGTAAATAATGGTCAGAGAGGCACCAATGACGTTATATCTGCCCTTGCGCATAACTGTCTCCTGAGGATGACTATGTGTGACCCGAGAGTGTCCTGTCCTCCAGCCAGGGACTGGACAATGGAGGAGGTGAATAGTTGTGCTGTTTCCTCTTGGTTTACTAGACATGAAATAGCTCCCCCCTTTTTATTAATAAAAGGTAAAGTTAAGAATGTTCAGTTTGATGAATACAAGGAGTTGGGTAATAGATGATTCAAGCAGAGTATTTTTAATTACTCTGGCTCATCCAGATGTCATTGTACAATAAAGTGCATGCAGCTTTAGACCATAAATCTATCCCTTAGAATTTGTGTGAAAGTATCAGATTCCAAAGACATTAAAAATTAAATAGAAGAAAGGCTTAGCATTTTAATAGTGCTTTACATCCTGGAAAATTTCCAAGCATTCTTACATGTGTGACTTCATTCATTTATTCAACCCGAATTTATTGAATGCACACCATACGCTGGGCTCTGTGCTAGGCACCATGAATAAAATGAAAAACAAAAAGACAAATATGAGGCTTGTGATCCATAGAGGGAGATGGCAAGAGACCACCACCCACAGAGAGGAGTCTGATGATCTAGGAAAGAAGTGGAGGAGAAAGTCAAGAGAGAAGGTTAGAGAAAAAGCCTGAAGCTCACAATGGAGCTTGCATCTCAGTACAGATCTTCTCTGACTTACAATGAGGTTACACCCCCCCCCATTAATCCATCCTAAGTTGAAAATATCATAAGTTGAATATGCACTTAATAGGCTAACGTACTAAACATCATGGGTTAGACTAGCCTACCTTAAATGTGCTCAGAAAACATACATGAGCCTACAGTTGGCCAAAATTGTCTAGTACAAAGCCTATTTTATGATACAGTGTTGACTGTCTTATGCAACTGATTGAATACTGTACTGAAAGTGAAAATTAGAGTGATTGTCTGAGTCCAGAATAGTTGGAGGCGTATCGGTTGTTTACATTCATGATTGCACGGCTCACTGCTGCTGCCCAGCATCATGAGGGAGGGTCGTTAGCAGGTTGCTAGCCCTGGGAGAGATCAAAATTAAAAATCTGAAGGCAATTTTTACTGCATGTTTATTGCTTCTGCACCATCATAAAGTTGAAAAATTAAGTTGAACTATTGTTAAGTCAAGGACCATGACCGAAATGTGTTACATAAGGAAGTGACATGATCAGGTTTGTGGCGCTTAATTCTCCTTCTAGGCAAGTATTTAAAACTTATCCTGGTACTTCCCTGGAGGTCCGCACTTCCAGTGCTGGAGGTGCATGTTCAGTCCCTGGGCGGGGGAACTAAGATCTCACATGCCTCAGGTGCAGTCAAGAAAAAAAAAACCTCCCCCTCCCCCTCAAAACCAAATAGATCACCTCCCATACAATACGTTAGTTTTATGTTTGGTTAAAAATTTCTTTTCTTGTTATATTTACTTAGCTAGACCATGGCTAACATGGCAAAAAGCAGTTGCTACACCTAAGGAAAATAAAGATTCACCCATTTGTGCTTTCCACTATAAGCATAACAGCAAAGGAATCCTTGGGTACAAGATAAATCAGAGTTTGAAGCTTAATTTTACCACTTATCATTTTCAAATTTGTGAAAATTTGAGAAAAAAAACTCTTGTATCTTCCCTATCTTTCTGTTTCCCTTGTCTGTAAAATAAAAGAGTAGTATCAGAATATCTGCAAAATAGCTTTCAACTTGCAAGTTTTGTGGTCTTTGTCCCAGAGGGATTGGGATACTTCCAGCAAGTTCTTAATAAGTATAGTGTATGACCTCTGCTTAAGATTCCACTCATTTTTACATTACAGTCTCTGTTCTTGGTTCAGTATACTCACATGAATTTACCTACCAACACATATCTGTGAGCACTTGACTTTTCCCCAAGATCCCAAACTAACTGCAAACGATTATTGGGATTACAGATATTGATGGGATTACAGATATAAAAGATTGAGAAGATATAAATGGTGAGCTTCCCTGATGACTCAGATGGTAAAGAATACACCTGCAATGCAGGAGACCCAGGTTCAATCCCTGGGTCTGGAAGATCCCCTGGAGAAGGGAATGGCGACCCATTCCAGTATTCTTGCCTGGAGAATTTGATGGACAGAGGAGCCTTGCAGTATACAGTCCATGGGATCTATTCCTGTGCTCACTGATGTGATTAGAGATATAGAAAACTGAGAAGATATAAAAGAGCTATTCCATTCTTTCACACCATCAAGCTTCATGGTACGAACAGAACTGGCTGAAAACCAAGTCTTAGAATTAATTAATTGACTTGTTGGTCATTAGGAAGAATACAACTTGTATTATCAAACAGTATCATGTTAGGTTTAATGGCTGTGAGAGTGAGGTTACCTCTGAGATCAGTCTTGGAGTCTCTGAACTTCACAGTCACAGCATGGTTTTGACCCAGTGAACCGCATCCACCGCCACTTGGGCTTGCATTGGCCTTGAGAAAGAACACCCATTTCTTCTCCTGGGGGCAAGGATCTCCTGGTAGTTTAGGTGGTGACATGCTTTCTGCTCTTCCTGCTTCTTTCTCCCCTAAACAGACCATGTTGGCCAATTCAATTTGGTCATAAATTTGTTTTCTTTAAAATTATTTTTGCAAATGTTGGGCACGGTTAAAGCTGAAAATTGGCACTTGGGCACAGCAGGGGACACATTTGCTGTTTTGAATTTAAGTTTTCATTTTATCAAGTAACACACTCCCACTCTCTCCTCCCTAGCAGCTTGGAGGATGTTCCCTTGAGTCTGTATTTATTGCAAAAATATAGAGCCACAGGCCAGGCTTTAATTCTATTAACTTTTCTGCACAATGGATGTTCAGAAGAGAAATGCTGATTAAATTTATACATAAAGGCTAGAAACTTGGAGACAAAATATTTTCTAAGGTAGAAATGCTTCTCTAGTGTCCTTTCTGTAGGGCTTTAACTATTAATTTAGATCCAAGGCCCACTTTGTTTCTTCCACTTGCCTGTGTGGTTTGTGAACAGTTTGCTTATGGAAGCTAAATGTCTTGGTTTTAAATAGGAGTGTGATATTATTACTGCTCATGGCAACCTCCAGCCTAATTTAATAACTCGCCTGATACAGTTTCTCTAATTGAATTGTGTCAGTTATCGACAATATTAAGGACTCAGCGTTACCTGTTGTTCCAGTGCTCTGCTTACTCCCTCTGAACAGGAGGCTGAAGTTTACAGAGGGATCACTTGGTAAATAAGAACTTAAAGAAACACATGCTGAGACCAATGGGGACTGGTACAAGCTTGGATAATGTAATATAACGTCACCCATAGCTCTGGGTGTACAAACTGCAGATTTATGCAAGTAATTAATAGTGTCTTGCCAAGAGAGTCAGTAGGCTTTTCAGAAGGAATCTTTCTTTGTGTCTTTTGATATTTAAAGAGCTGTAATTACAATGGCAGAGCTTTGAATTCTTTTTTTTTTTCGTCCTCTTATACACATTAATTTATGGACCAAACCACTATTACAGACAAGCTAATGAAAGAACCACATATTCCCTTTATAATTTTTTTTTACAGTTTCACTTGTGAGGATGAATGTAAAGTAGTTAATGCTATAAATAAGTATAATGATGTATCTCTTCTCTCAATTGCCAGTTGTTGATACTGTAGGCTCACACAATAGAAGAAAAGAATTGAATTTAAATCTCTACCCATCTCATTTTCTTCTCTTCTCTTGTGCACCAGTTAAGAAATTCAACTGTTTCTGCCATTATGAGGTATTTTAAAAACACACTGAACACACTGAAACTGGATTTTCCCCACTCCTTTTTAATTTTAGAGTTATGGAAGACTCAGGAAAAAAATTACATAACTTCTGCAGTCAGGCTTTAGGCTTTGCCAGTTTCAAGGTTTAGCATCTTGGTTTCTCAATAATAAGTTCTACTCCTCTAACTTTACTCATTTATAAATGCCAAATAGAAAGTGTATATATTTAAGGTGTACAAGGTGATGGCTTGATATACATGTACAGTTTGAAATGATTGCCACCATCAAATTAATTAACACACACACACACACATCCACTCGTGTAGCTACCTTTTTTTTTTTGGTGTGTCTGTAAGAATACTTAAGATCTATTATCTTAGCAAATCACAAGTGTATAACTCTGTTTTATTAACTACAGTCATGTTCCTGCACATTAGATGCTTAGAAACTATTCATCTTCCAACTGAAAGCTTGTACCCTTTGACCAAGCCTCCCCAGTTCCCCAAACTCCAGCCCCAGGTCATCACCACTTTACTCTCTCGTTTTCAGAATGCCATACCATGTGGGGTACGCTGACTGCAAACCTTCAAATGTTCACAAAAATCATCCAGCTTATGGGAGTACCGTGGCCAGAAAACATGACTACTGTATTCTCTGAAATTTTTGAATTTTCCCTTTAACAGTTTGAAATGATGTTTGCTTTTCCTTCAAACAAGTCATTTTAATATGTGACTTAAGGCATAAAGTTTGTTAGGACATTTTACCTAAAATAGCCTTTGGGCACAAGGCTAAGGCCAGGACTTGTGGAATTCAAATACCCAGGGACCAAAATATGAGCCAGGATTATATTACATTTACGAAAGCACTAAAGCCAAGATGCTTCAAATCCTTTCTCTTTGCATCAAGTCACACAAACTTTCCAAAGGAAATCATCATTGTGCTACACTCAGTTCTCGGGACTTAGTGACATGTCTCATAAAACCAGTGTCAAATACCAATGTCAGGATGCTAATCCTCTCAATCCGTTTAAAGTGTGTGTTTCCTCCATGAACTTAGACTTAGAAAGGTGCTCTGCCTCACCTATCCTGGGGTCTCAGACAGTAAAGAATCTGCCTGCAGTGCAGGAGACCTGGATTTGATCCCTAGATTGGGAGGATTCCCCTGGAGAAGAAAATGGCAACCCACTCCAGTATTCTTGCGTAGAGAATTCCATGGATAGAGGATCCTGGCGGGCTACTGTCCATGGGGTTGCAAAGAGTCAGACACAACTGAGCAACTTTCACTTCACTTCACTTCTGTATCATCTAACCCAAATTTCTTTTATTTCATGAATAATAAAACTGAGACCCTGAAGAAGGAAGTGGTGTACTAGGGTCCAACAGAGAGTTGATAGCACAGCTGGGACTTAGGTCTGTGTGAATGAGGACAGTGTCTTCTACAGACTACATCTAATCATTTGTTTATATGACATCCATCAATTCAATGGGGTCAGAGTAGGTAAACAGTCACTTTGTTGCTTCTTCTGTTTGTTGACCCTTTTAGACTGTAATTTCCTTAAGGACAAAGTCCTTGCATGTTTAATTGGCTCCATATGTTACCCAAGAGGACTTTATAATAAGAATGAGAGTATAGAATGTGTACTGCACTCCAGCAACAACATGCCTAAGTTTTTAAAGCCAACTTTGGTTACCATAATTTAGTTTTTTTTTTTTTCTTATTCTCTCTTTTTTTAAAAATACTTTATTCTACATTACAATACTGTATTTGTTTTGCCATACACTGACATGAATCAGCCACAGGTGTACACGATCTCCCCATGCCAAAGCCCCCTCCCACCTCCCACCCCATATCATCTCCCTGGATCATCCCTGCACCAGCCCCAAGCACCCTGTATCCTGTATTGAACGTAGACTGGTGCTTCGTTTCTTACATGATAGTATACATGTTTCAATGTCATTCTCCCAAATCATCCCACCCTCTCCCTCTCCCTCAGAGTCCATAAGTCCATTCTATACCTCTGTGTCTCTTTTGTTGTCTCACATAGAGAGTCATCATTATTATCTTTCTAAATTCCATATATATGTGTCAGTATACTGTATTGGTGTTTTTCTTTCTGGCTTACTTTACTCTGTATAATCAGCTCCAGTTTCATCCATCTCATTAGAACTGGTTACCATAATTTAGTTTTAAACATTTGGTGCTGGGGTATAGCTGATTAACAATGTTGTGACAGTTTCTGGTGAACAGAGAATGGGTAACATCACTTTAACACAGCAAATGTGGTGAATTATCTGGTTCAGTTTAACCATCCCAGAAGGGAGTCATTACATTTGAACAGTATTAATGACCATGAGAAGTCTTCTTGAGAAAACTAAAATCCACATGATAGACACAGTTAATAAATCTTTAAGCCTAATTTTGTAGACAACAAATTATAAGTCACATATAGTGGAGAGACCAGAGCATGAGCTTTGTGTTGGTTCTGAGACCACACATTTGATTTTCTTCTGAGACGGTGTTTATTGATCTGTCACTCTATTTCAAACTTGTGTTAGTTGCCTTTAGAAAGTTCCTTCCTTATATTCTAACTTTTGTACTAACTGCAAAGAATTGCCATTTCTTTGTTTGTTTAAAGTTTATACGTTAAGGACTGGGTGATTAGTAACTCTATATGTAATCCTGTGCTGTGCTTAGTTGCTCAGTTGCATCTGACTGTGCTGTAGCCTGCCAGTCTCCTCTGTCCCTGGGGATTCTCCAGGCAAGAATACTGGAGTGGGTTGCCATGCCCCCTTCCAGCGGATCTTCCCAACCCAGGGATCAAATCGAGGCCTCCCACATTGCAGGCGGATTCTTTACTGTCTGAGCCACCAGGGAAGCCCCTGCCATAGTATTATTTCTTTTTTTTTTTAAAGATTATTTTTGATGTGGACTATTTTTAAAGTCTTTATAGAATTTGTTACAATATTGTTTCTGTTTTACATTTTTTATCCCCAAGGAATGGGGGATCTTAACCCCCTGACCAGTGATTGAACCCGTACCCCCTGTACGGGTACTGGACTGCCAGGAAGTTCCCACATTGCTATTTCTAATTTGTATCTACATATATATCAACACAGGGGAGGAGGAAGACAGCCTGCAATCTAGTCCTTTCCCTTTATGGGAATACAAAGGTGTATGCTGTTGAAGAAAAAAAATACTCATGACACTTGTTAAAGGCAATAAGGGAGACTTTACTCAGGGGGTACCTAAGCAATGTATGGATGTCATGGACGGATTCGAGAGTTGGACTATAAAGAAAGTTGAGCGCCAAAGAATTGATGCTTTTGAACTGTGGTGTTGGAGAAGACTCTTGAGAGTCCCTTGGACTGCAAGGAGATTCAAACAGTGAATCCTAAAGAAAATCAGTCCTGAATATTCATTAGAAGGACTGATCCTGAAGCTGAAGCTCCAATACTTTGGCCACTTGATGCAAAGAGCTGACTCATTGAAAAGACCCTGATACTGAGAAAGATTGACACCAAGAGGAGAAGGGGGCGACAGAGGATGAGATTATTGAATCACATCACTGACTCAATGAATATGAGTTTGAACAAACTGTGGGAGATACTGAAGGGCAGGGAAGCCTGGCATACTGCAGTTCATGGGGTTGCAAACAGTTGGACACGACTGAGCAACTGAACAACAACAAGAGTGTTCTCTTCCAAGAAAGAAAACCATACTTTACTTGGAGAATTCACCCATTGCCCTAAACAGAGAATGCAACTGCTACAAAAAGTTAAGACCTGGAAGGCCGTACGTAGGATTGAGACTTCACCTCGCTGTGTCTGTGCATCTTAGCTATTTGCATCCTTGCAACTGTTAGGAAAGCTTGGTCCTGGGTAAGATCTCTTTTGAGTGACTTGACCATGTGATGCTTTGGGTCAGCTCATCTATGATACAGGGAAATAAGCTTTGCTTTCCTTCAATGTTCTTTCTCAGTGATGCTCACTCATAGTTTTTTTTTTTTTTTTCCCTATTATTTTCCTGAGGATCATTTATCTCTATATCTTGTGGTGGAGAAGGCTAGGCTATACAAATCTCATCTTTTTTTTTAGGGGTACAAGAGATCAACTTCTAGATTGAACATTACCTAAAACATTCCCTTCAGCCCTGAAGAAAATATCAGTTATTTGAGATTTCCACTTTTGTATTCTCGAAAAATTTCTCCTGTTACTATAGCCACCAGACTTTTGTGATGTGAAAGTTGTTCAGTCGTATCTGACTCTTTGTGACCCCATGGACTATACGGTCCATGGAATTCTCCAGGCCTGCTGGAGTGGGTTGCCATTCCTTCTCCAAGGGATCTTTCTAACCCAGGGATCCAATCCAGGTCTCCTGCACTGCAGGTGGATTCTTTACCAGCTGAGCCACAAGGGAAGCCCCATATTTTTCGTGTCTTACAATTTTATGAACACTGTGTTTGTGAGCTATGGGTAGATGGCAAGTAGGGTTAGCAGTCTGAGTTCCCTTTGGTAAAACTGACGCTGTTTATGTTTTTCCCTTGTAGCTCAGTTGGTAAAGAATTTGCCTGCAGTGCAGGAGACCTGGGTTTGATCCCTAGATGGGGAAGATTCCCCTGGAGAAGAAAAAGGCAACCCACTCCAGTATTCTTGCGTAGAGAATTCCATGGATAGAGGAGCCTGGCAGGTTACTGTCCATGGGGTCGCAAAGGGTCAGGCACGACTGAGTGACTAACACACACACACATGTTGTTCTTGAAAGAACAGTGCTTTTTCTAGTCATGGGCTGAGCTCTAGACTGAAAGTTGGATAATGGTCCCATTCTGCTTCTAATTACCTTTTCTGCATTTGAATATGAAATTTGTTTTCTTATCTTTACTCTTAAAAATGGAATTAACTATTTTCCTTTTATGGTAAAAGCTCTCAAAATATTTGTGTATGTGCCTGTTGTGTGTGTGCATGTGTGTATGTGAGAGAGACAGACAGTAAAATCTTGCTGTCCTTCGTTCCATAAAGCAGGTAGTCAATGTAATATGAAAATACAATGTCAGTTGATTTTTAGATAATAGCACAGCATTCTTTATGAGGTTTTTAAGCTCAGATATTCAATATACACTCAATAAAATAACAATAATTCTATTAAACTGATTGGCAGACACATTCCTGAAACATAGTCTGTAAGTAAACCAAATCCATATTAGCCTTCATGACTGTCATTTATTAATTTAATTATTTGTTTAGCTGCACCAAGCATCTTGAGTGATTCCAGTTCCCTGGCAACCAGGGATCAAACCTGTGCCCCTCTCCCCACTTTGCAGTGGAAGCTTGGACTTCCAACCACTGGACCAACAGGGAAGTTCATGACTGTCCTTTATTAAATAAAACCTTTAAAGCAAATGATCCTATATTTCCATATATTTTTGTTGAACAAGAAATAAACTTTTAAAGGTAAAAAGGCTTGTAATTGATATATAAAATTCTGTCCAAGTAATACAGTCAATGAGGTTGCAAAGAGTTGGACATGACTGAGCACACACACAATTCTCAATTGAAGGATCAGGAAAGACTGTGAAATCTAAGCAGAGCAGGTGAGAGAGTGAGTATTAGGAATGTTCTACTCCGTGTCCAAGTCCCCGAATAAACTGAGAGAACAAATCCACTGAGGCAATGCAAAAGCAAGAAGGGAGTTTATTTATTGCTAACTCGAGTTAGGGCACCCTGCCGCATCCAATACGGTGGAGTAAGGCAAGGGGGCCCCGAGCCCTGAAGTACAGCAGTATTTATAAACTTAGAACAAAGACAGGGAGTAGGCAAGGGCGGATTGGTTACAAGGGTCTCTTGGCATCTACTAATTGGCTAGATTCCCACACGTGCGGGCTTTCTCAGGGGATTTCTCCTATTGGTCAAGCTACACCGCCTGTGGGAGTTCCCAGTGCCTCAGCTTTCTTAGAGACTAAACTTCAGACCTAGCCTGCCCTTAGAGCCTGCTTTGGCTCCAGTTAGGTCCTAACATTCCCCCCTGTCTTCAGCTACATAGAGGAATCTTCCTCTATATCCCTAGGCAAGGACTGGTATTGCTGTCTCAACACAAATAGTTGTACAGAGTGAACCCGCTCTCTAATGAAGGTCACCAGCTTATTAATAATATAGGGCCCAAAGGTGAGGAGTATCAGGAGGATAATGAGCGGCCCCATTAGGGAGAAGAGTAGGGTGGTCAACCAAGGAGATTTCTGGAACCAGGATTCAAACCATCCCTGCTGGGCTTCTCGCTCCCTCTTCCTCTGAGCTAGCCCCTCGCTTACTTTCGCCATGGACTCTCTCACCACCCCAGTATGATCAGCATAGAAACAACATTTTTCTTTTAGGGCTGCACACAATCCTCCCTGCTGTAGGGAAAACTAGGTCCAGGCCTCTTCTATTTTGCAGCACCACCTCAGATAGAGAAGTTAAAGACTTTTCCAGGGCCATCATAGACATTTTTATGCAGGTGATATCTTCGTCAATAGCTGCTCTCAAGGAGGCAAAGCCCTGAGTTTGCGTGAGACAGAGAGGCGATCCCTGTACCTGCTCCTGCTACTCCAAGGGTGAATAGGGTCGCCAAGGTGATGGCCGTGACGAGTTCTCTCTTGTACCGGGGAGACGGGGCTTTTCTATCCCCAAAATTGTACATTACTTCCTCGGAATGATACAGGATTTTGGGCATCACCGCCACTAGAACACAGAATTCCTTATTTTGATTGAAAATGGAAGAGTGTAAACAAGGTGTCAGCCTGGTATGGGAACAAACTCACCAGCCCCCGGCCTCAGGCACAACCCATGTTGCTGCATTAAATCCGGTGAGGTTAGCAGTTTGGGCACACAAGGGGGTCTTTTCAGGAGGAACAGCACCGAGGCAAAGTCCCTTCCCCATACTTCTCTCATAGTGAGCCCGACCTTACGTTCTCCCCATTGACATTGAGGGGGGTTTTGGCCGGTGGATAGGTTGTAAGATACATTTAGGCCTACTGCCTCATAAAAGGGAGGGTGAAGAGTATAGCAGAGCCAACAGGACTGGGTTGTGTTTGGATTGGAGTAGTTCAGGGCAGCATACGTTTCTCTAACCAGGGACCATAAAGGGTCCTGTTCTTCCAGGGCCTTGGTAGTGGGGGCGAGGCCTCCCAGTGTCCCTGGTCGGTATAAAACATCAAACGAGGTGTTACAGGAGTCAGTTGCTAAAGTAGGAACTGGCCTAGCCATGCTCTGGGTCGGTGGAGCCTGTCCCCCATGCTCGGCCTGATTAGGACCCACCGCTTGGGTCTGAATGGGTGCTACAACCTGCTGAATGAAGAGTATCGCACTTGGGCCCAAGGTCAAGTAAACTTGGATTCCCCAGTTCAGTCCTGAAATCTACCTCCCGTCTTTCTTTCCCCGTTCAGTGAAGGAAACCTTGACCTTATCACATTCTTGACACCCGTCTGGCTGCTCAAGGCTGGAATCCACAAAGGTCAGGTTAATCAGGTCGTTGAACGCAGTCACTGACCATCTCCACCATCCATCATTTGATGTTACACAGCTCCAAGCCTTGCAAAACCGGTTTACCATTCCTCCACAGGTCTTTATCTTGTCCCTTTGGTGTCCGGGGCATGCATAGAAGCCTGTCCGTTGGAGATAAGGTTTGGTGGCCCACGGAGTCTCCATCAACTCCGTCAACTGCTGTAAAGAGAAATACAGATCAGGCCACCAGGTGTTCAGGGGATGGATAGCGGTGGTCCGGTTTAATTCTTCCTAGGTTTCTCCGTTCTTGATGATCCAGGTGATTTGGAAGGGTTGATGCGGATTAGAGTTGCCGTGGCAGGATGTGGACTGGGCCGTCAGTCCTACGATGGTGATGATGACTTGCCAGAAGTATTTTGACGGCTGAGCTTCAGCTTGAGAGGATTTGATGGATGGACAGCTACCTTCCATTCTGCCTGCGCCTGTTGTTGCTCTTCAGGAGTCGCTCGGCGCACGTGATTGCAATGCACCCAAGGTCCAGTGCCGTCTACCTTGAGGGCAGTGGGGGTGGTAAGAAGCACAACATAAGGACCCTTCCATTTAGGTTCTAGTGCCTTAGAATGGTGCCGCTTAACCCACACCCAATCTCCAGGGCCGATATTATGCGAAGGGAAGGCTCCCTTGTCTTGGCCCTTGTGTATTTCCCCGGACCAATTTCCAGACGTGAGTATGTACCTTGCTCAATGCCATTAGATCCTCTCGGAGCCGCCCTAAACTCGGGGAAGGCTGGTTTGTTTTTTTTTCCTCGAGAATAGGGCACACGGGAGGGGGTCTTCCATACATAACTTCAAAAGGGGTCAAGTTAAGCTTGTAGGGGGTGTTACGTGCACGGAAGAGGGCGAAGGGAAGGAGGGTCACCCAATCCCTGCCAGTCTCTATTGCCAACTTTGCCAAAGTTTCTTTTAGAGCCTGATTCATCCTCTCAACCTGCCCTGAGCTTTGGGGGCTGTACTCACAGTGTAATTTTCATTTTGTCCCCAGGGCTAGGGCCAGCCCCTGAACAATTTGGCTCACAAAAGCAGGCCCATTATCAGAGCCAATGGTCACCGGCAGTCCAAACCTAGGTACTATGTCTTCTAGGATCTTCTTGGCCACTATCATAGCTGTTTCCCCCTTAGTAGGGAAGGCCTCTACCCACCCTGAGAAAGTATCCACCATGACTAGCAGATAAAGGTATCCATATTTGCCTGGCCTTACCTCTGTAAAATCTATCTCCCAATGCTGCCCTGGTCTTTCTCCCCAGTACCTCATTCCTGCATGCTGTCCTTTCCCTGGCCTCATCAGCTGGCATGCTTTGCAGGCTTGGACTATGTCTCGCACAGTCACCTGTTGTCTGAGGAAACCTCAGACGTGCTGTCTGGAGAAGCATTAGAGTCTTTTTTTCTCCTAGATGGGTGGTCAGGTGTAGATGTTCACACAAGTGTCGACCCAAGTTGGCAGGAAGCATCAAGTAATCATCTGGGTCTCGGTACCATCTATCTTCACCCTCTCGAAGGTTGGCATTTTCTTGAATCCAGGCAAGATCAGATGAGGAATACTCAGGGACCGGGGGTAAGGTCACCATACCCAGGGGTGGTAGTCCTACTGTCAGTAGTCTTTATGAGCTGCTTCCCGAGCTGCCATGTCGGCGGCCCGCTTGCCCCGTGCCCTGGGGTCCTGTCCTTTTGATGTCCAGGGACATGCACTATTGACACTGCTCGAGGCAGCTGGACGGCCTCCAAGAGTCTACGGATCTCAGGCAGATGCTTAACTTCCTTCCCTTCAGCTGTCAAAAACCCCGCTCTTTATATATAGGGCCCTGAATGTGCACAGTACCAAATGCATACCAGCTGTCAATGAAAATGTTAATTTCTTTTTCCTTTGGCCCTCTCCAGGGTCTGTGTTAAGGCAATCAATTCCGCCTTTTGGGCGGAGGTATCTGGGGGAAGGGCTTCCGCCCATATCGTCTGCCCAGAGTTATCAACTATTGCAGCCCCTGCCCTTCTCTGTCCATCCTTAATAAAACTGCTTCCGTCTGTAAACCATGTCAGCTCACTGTTATTTAAAGGCACATCTGTTAGGTCTTTTGTACTGCCGTAGCCTCGGCCAATATCTCACCACAGTCATGAAGGGGGCTATCTTCCTCCGGGTTGGGTAATAGAGTAGCCGGGTTCAGGAAGCAGGGTGTCTGGAAGTCTATCCGTGGGGTATCAAGCAGCAAAGCCTGATAGTGTGTCAAACGGGCATTAGAAATCCACTTACCCAGCGGCTGCTTTAAAACTCCTTCGATGGCATGGGGAGTGTAGCCCAGGAGTCCTGTCCATAGTCAGTTTATCGGCGTCATGGGCCAGGAGGGCAGTGGCGGCAATGATTCGAAGGCCAGGTGGCCATCCGGCGGCCACTGGCTCTAGCCGCTGGAGAGGTAGGCCACTGGTCGCCTCCATGGCCCCCACTTCTGTGTTAAAACCCCTTTTCCTACTCCCCGTTTCTCATCTACAAACAATTGAAAGGGTTTAGACGGGTCAGGGAGAGCAAGGGCTGGGGCCTCCAACAGGGCTTGCCTGAGTTCTTAAAAAGCCCTCTTCATTGGCTCCGTCCATTCCCAGCTCTTACTCTCCCTGCTCTCCTCGTATAGTGGGCGAGCTTTTTCAGCAAATCCCAGGATCCATAACCAGCAGTACCCAACAGTCCCCAGAAACTCTCTCACTTGTCTTGGAGTTACAGGCTCAGGGATCTGCAATATAGTCTCTTTCATGGCTTGCCCTGAAAGCCATCTCTGCCCTTGTTTTATCTTGTACCCTAGGTACACGACCTCCTGCTTAACTATCTGGGCCTTTCTTGCACTGGCCCGGTACCCCAAAGTCCCCAAAGTTTGAAGAAGGTCGCCTGTTGCCTCTAGGCATGCTTTCTCTGTAGTTGCTGCTAGCATAAGATCATCAACATATTGTAAGAGAACAATGGTGGGGTGATCAACCCTATACTCACGGAGGTCTTCACCTAGAGCCTCATTAAACAGCATGGGCTAATTTTTGAAACCTTGTGGTAGCCGAGTCCAAGTCAGCTGTCCGGGGGTCTGATTGCCTTCTTCTATCCATTCGAATGCAAAGATCTGTTGGCTCATGGGGGCCAGGGGCAAACTGAAAAAGGCATCTTTCAAGTCCAAGACAGTATACCAAACATAGTCTGGAGACAGGCTGCTTAGTAGAGTATAAGGGTTAGGAACGGTGGGATGAATGTCACTCACCCGTTTGTTGACTTCTCGTAGATCTTGGACTGGTCTGAAATCAGTTCCCCTGGGCTTTTTCACAGGCAGTAGGGGGAGTATTACATGGGGATCGGCATTTTTGAGAATCCCTGCCTCCAGGAGGCGCTGTATGTGTGGCGTAATTCCTTGCTGGGCCTCTTGGCTCATGGGATACTGTCTTACCCTCACAGGAAGAGCGTTGGCCTTTAGTTCAACAACGATGGGAGGTCTTTGTTTGGCTAGCCCCACTCCCGCTATTTTTGCCCAGGCCAGGGGGTATCTTTGAATCCATGGTTGCACAGCAGGATCTATAGCTATAGGGGGTTCTGGTGAGTACAGTCTATATTCGTCCCTCAGTGCCAGAGACAGAACTTGTATAGGATGTCCGGTCCCGTCTAGAACCGATATCTGTCCATGATCTAAGTGAATTTGAGCATTGACCTTGGATAGCAAGTCTCTTCCCAACAGGGGCGCTGGGCATTTGGGTATCACAAGAAAGGAATGGGTCACCTGCTGGGCCCCAAGTTCACATGTCATTTTGTGGTCCATCCATATCGTTTAGTCCCGGTGGCTCCTTGTACCCAGCTGGTCTTTTTGGACATTGGTCCATCTTTCTGATTTAAAACTGAGTATTGGGCTCCCGTATCTACCATGAAGCCAACCGGTTTCCCCTCCACATTGACAGTTACCCAGGACTCGGGGAGGGGTGCTGGGCCCTGACCCCACTAGTCGCTATCCTCTCCTGCATAGAGGATATGGGCCCCCATAGAGGACGTCGAGGACCTCTCCTGTTTGGTGGGTCTCTCTCCTAGATTTTTCTTGGGGCACTCATCCTTCCAGCGTCCGAATCCCTTACAAAATGCACACTGATCCTTCCTAAGTCCTCGCTTTACCGGCCTCTCTTCACCCTTCGAGTTAACTTTCTTTGCCTTCTGAGAATTACTTCCTTGTTCTATTCTTGCACACAATATCTGGCCAACTCTTTTTGTTCTTTGGCCCTGCGTTCACTCTCTTCCCCATCTAATCCGTTCTCTCTCTCTCTTCCGGAGTCTCTCTGTGATTAAAAACTCTTTCCGCCACCCTCACTAAATCCTGCAAGTTCTGTTCGCCCAACCTCTCTACCTTCTGCAACTTTCTCCTGATATCAGGGGCCGCCTGGTTGACAAAGTATAACATTATTGCTGTCTTTGACTCGTCAGCTTGGGGGTCTAGAGGGGTGTATTGTCTGAAGGTGTCCATTAATCTTTCAAGGAAAGCTGCTGGGCTCTCATTTGGCTCCTGTCTAACCAGTTTGATTTTAGCCAAATTAGTTGGCTTCCTGGCTGCCACCCTAAGGCCAGCCATGAGAGTCTGGCGGTACACTCGGAGACGCTCCCTACCTTCAGCGCTCTGGAAGTCCCAGGAGGGGGTTTCCCCAAGGGAAACCCCTCTTCGATCAGGTTAGGCTGCATAGTGGGTCTCCCATCCACCCCGGGTACATTTTTCTGAGATTCTGATATAATCCTATCACGTTCTTCCGTGGTAAAGAGCACCTGTAACAACTGTTGACAGTCATCCCAGGTGGGGTTATGGGTGAAGAGGATAGAATCTAAAAGGTTAATAAGACTCTGAGGTTTCTCCAGAAAACGCAGGGTTCTGAGCCTTCCAGTTGTATAAGTCACTGGTAGAGAAGGGCCAGTATTGAAATGTCCGCTCTCCGTCTGCTCGAGCCGGTCCTGCCCTGATTGGAAATGCATGGACTGCAGAGGGAGGGCGGGCCAGGCTGTCCTCTGCTCACGCTGGCCCCGCCCACGCAGAAGACGGTCAGGCCGTGGAGGGAGGGAGCTCTGAGTCTTCCTCCACTCGGGCCCGCCCCGCCTGCACCAAAAATGCCCAGACCATGGAGGACGTGACCTCCAAGTTGTCCTCCACCACGTTGGCAACTCCTCTGCTTCTTCCCCGAGTCCCTTGGGTGGGGCCCCCTTCTCGGATAGGGGCTGAAGGCTCAACGCCCCTCCTTGTTTCCTCCAGACGAGATCTGAGGAACCTGCGGAAGCAAAGGTGGCTGCGGGTCCACATGGGGGGGTGGGGAAAGTTCAGTCTCTAGGTCTAATAGATTGGGGTACAGTGAGGATTCCTGGAGCACCGGTTTTTGCCCAATTTTTGCTCTTTTCATCTTCTTTTTCTTGGGTAGTTTCCACAATTAGCACCTGTGGACGTGAAGAGGCTTGTGATGGGGAAGAGAGACAAGGGGGTTAGAAGGTGATAGGATAGAAGGTTTAAGCCAATCTGGCGGATCCTCCACCAGATCCTGCCAGACCACTATATATGGAGTTTGGTCTGGGTGTCCCAATGGGTTGGGACTAAGTACTTTCTCCCTGACCGCTTGAACAATAGGCAAGTAAAAGGTGCCTTCTGGTGGCCAGCTGACGTCAAGGGCAGGCCATTCAACTGAGCAGAGAGTCACCAACTTGCTTTTCTTCACCAGCAGGGACAATTTCTGTGCCCTAGACTTAAAATCAGAGAAAGGGTCAGTCACAAGAGTCAGAGGAGTAGAAGCCCTTTGTCCCATATTTGCAGATGTGAGGCGTTTGCCCTGGGAGTTTCTAGGACCAAACAAAGAACACAGAGATGGTGCCGGCACTCATACACACCACGACCAGACACAGACAGCAAACACAAGATGGCCACCCGCAGCCCAGCACTAGATCTTTCTGGGCTCCTTTATTCTTACCTGCCAGATATCCACAGAGCCAGTTGCCTCCCCCAGTGTGAATATTGGGGCCCCGGACTCAGACTGGACTTATTCCTATATTCCCACCTAGCAGCCCCCCAATACGATATCGGGGCTAGGACTCAGGCTAGGCTTTTCCAGAACTAACACCGGTGTTCAGAAATCTTACCTCTTAGTGAGGTCTCCCTCCTACCAGGGGAGTTGTTCTGCCCAGTCAAAGGGGGATCCCGGATGAGCCCCCAAATGTTCTGCTCCGTGTCCAAGTCCCCGAATAAACTGAGAGAACAAATCCACCGAGGCAATGCAAAAGCAAGAAGGGAGTTTATTTATTGCTAACTCGAGTTAGGGCACCCTGCTGCATCCAGTACGGTGGAGTAAGGCAAGGGGGCCCTGAGCCCTGAAGTACAGCAGTATTTATAAACTTAGAACAAAGACAGGGAGTAGGCAAGGGTGGATTGGTTACAAGGGTCTCTTGGCATCTACTAATTGGCTAGATTCCCACACGTGTGGGCTTTCTCAGGGGATTTCTCCTATTGGTCAAGCTACACCGCCTGTGGGAGTTCCCAGTGCCTCAGCTTTCTTAGAGACTAAACTTCAGACCTAGCCTGCCCCTTAGAGCCTGCTTTGGCTCCAGTTAGGTCCTAACAAGGAACAGTTGGTGAAAGGCTCCTGTAAGAGGAGCATGTCTTGAATGTTTGAGACTCAGCCAAGTGGCCAGTATAGATAAGAGCAGAGAAGTAAAGCTGAGTGTGTGTGTGTGTGTGTGTGTGTGTGTGTGTGTTTGCTCCAAGTGAGTGAGTTGGAGTCACCAGAGGATTTAAGCAGAGGTGTGATATAACCTGACTTAAACAGCTTTGAAGTATTCTCTCTTGGAACAGGATAGGAACCACTTAAAACACAGATGAACCAGGCTAGTTAATATTGAAAGGATAATTTTGGTTGCTGTGTGGAGGGCAGGTAGAAGCAGAGAGACCAGGTTTGAAGCTATTGCAATAATCCAGGCAGAGTTGATGGTAGGCTTGGCCTGAGATGGGAGTGATGGATATGCTGAGGTGGGGTTGAATTCTATTTTACTAAGAAGGTAAGCAGAATTTACTTACAGATTGGAGATGGAGTATTAGAGAGAGAAAGAAGTTAGGGAAACTTCCAACGCCAAGGTATGGGGAGGCTGGAACTGCCTATAACTGAGATGAGGATGAATCTAGAAGAAGGAAGTTTTTTGAAAAAAATTTTTTTTTAAGATTTTGTTTTTAATGTGGGCCATTTTTAAAGTCTTTATTGAATTTGTTACAGTATTGTTTCTGTTTTATGTTTTAGTTTTTGGCCATGAGACACATGGGATGTCAGCTCCCCAACCAGGGATTGAATCCACACCTCCTGAATTGGAAGGTGAAGTCTTAACCACTGGACCACCAGGGAAGTCCCAGGACGGAGGTTCTGAGGCTTGATCCTGTGTCTGTTAGGTTTGAGATGTTTATTAGATAGTAGAGTGGAAATACCAAGTTAGTAGTTAGATATGAGAGTCTGAAGTTTCAGGTAGAGTTCTGGGTTGGAAATATAAACTTGGAACCCCAGTGGATAGATGGAATTCTAAAGCCATGAACTTGGATGGGATGAAGGTGGGAACAAGTGGAAAAGGGAGGAAACCTAGGAAAGAGTCCTGAGGAGGTTCAATATGAAGAAATTGATTAGATGAGGCAGGGCTAGTGACAGGCATGAGCAGGGGCACCCTGTGGACAGCCGGAACCAAGTCAGGATGGTATCAGAGGGCAAGTGAACACAGTGTTTTGGAAGAAAAGTGATGAACTATGTGCAAACTGTTGATGTTTGGAATATGATCTCTTGATTCTATCTTGAACATTTAGAGATTGTTCCATATTTTCCATTTAATATATTTCAAATGTGAAAATTGCTATAACAAAAGTATTATCTGAAATCAAGCATCTTTTTCCCCTAAGGAGGGGGTAGGAAGTAAGATATCCTTTATTCTTTGGGAAAATATAAGTGAACTCACGTTTGTATCTTTCACATGGTGGCCTATATATTTTAGCTTAGTATAATTTGGGGCAAACAGTACTTACGTAATAATACTGACTTATTTGATTTGGGCTACAGTGCAGTGTTTAAAGCTAAATAACTGACCATGAATAACTGAAGATTTCATATCCTTTGAAATTTGACTAAAACACAAGTGATTTCCCTCTCTTCACTAGATATAGAAGATGCTTGCTATTTATGCACATTTAATCATGCACTTCTGGTTCTCTGTGGCTATTTTTTTTTTTGTACCTTGCTGTAAGTTTGGAAAATGAGTTATTCATTTGCAAGTGTGTGAAATCCATGAAGCAAATGGAACATTGTATGAGATGATCTCTAAAGCCTCATCCAGTTCAAAGATTCTAAGAAGAATGCTTATACCAGGGGTCTGTGTTAAGTCAAGTTGGATGGGGGCTGGGAGTTAGCAACGCTTCAAATAAGCTGGATTAACCTTGCTGCCATTTCTCTTAGGGAAAAGGCAGCTCAGCTTTTGAGAGCATATAGGTCATCAGTAAAAGTTAGATTATAAAAGTCTTCAAGTCACAATCATTCTACGGAGTAATAGAATTGAATGTGATTTAGGCTTAAGAGTCAGGGAAATGAATTTCTAGTTAAGAGCCAAGGAAATCAGCACAATTTTGTATAGTTTAAATAGACTGCTATTCTCGGTTCAATATAGGCATTCACTCAGTTCAGTTTCCTTGAGTTCAGAGGTAATAAAAAAAGGTACACATTTACCTTCTAATTCAATCAGTTTTGAAAGGGCCTATAATTTTTAAAGGTATTTTTTGTTTAAATTGCATACCTACTAATTTTTTACTGCCAGTTTCAAAGAGAGATGCTACAATTTGGAACCTTCCGTGTCTGACAGAGGAAGTGTGGAGATGACACGACCAGAGAGGTCTTCCCACTTGTCACTTCTTTTCCAATGTTTCAAAGGGACTTTCAAACTGGGCAGAACCTCTGAGGACTTTATATCCCAAGTTTCCTCCCCAACAATGACTTCTTTGTCACAAGTATATTGGAAACCACAACTTTGGGGAATGTTCGAGAAGGAATTTCCTTCACAGCGGAAACCAGTGTCAGATTAAGTTTATCAAAATCGCCCAAGAATAAAAGCTGATTTTTGGTTAAAATGGTGTAAAGTAAATGTGAAGTAGTCACTGTTGGGGGCGTCCTTGGTGGCTCAGTGGTAAAGAATCTGCCTGCCAATGCAGCAAATAGATGTGGGTTTGATCCCACAGTTGGAAGGACCCCTGGGAGGAGAGAAAATGGTACCCTGCTCCAGTATTCTTGCCTGGAAAATTCTTCCATGGACAGAGGAGCTTGGTGGGCTACAGTCCATAGGATCGCAGAGAGTCAGACATGACTGAGTACCACGCGCATACACACATACACAGGGTAAGGTAGGTGAGGGAAACTGGTAAAGCACGTGTGTCTAAGAGATAAGGGAGTGAAGGAGATGGGACCGTTTAAAGGGACAGCCACTACCCAGCTCCAGTTCATATATGACTGCCCAGTCCAGGATTGTCAGGGAGGAAGTAAATCCAAAAGGGCACTGGTGGGTCAAAGGAAGAAAGCAAAAAGTGGCCTGAGCAGGTTTCTCCTATCATTCAAGTTCGAGTCTTTCTGCCCCACACACTCAATAACTATTTAAGAAAGGAATGAATGAATCCAATTTCACTAAAGGTAAGCAGATAGAAAGAGGGAGGCTAGAGGTATAGAATTTAAACTTTACATTGAATGCTAGACCTTTGGTTTCTCTTATTCGTATACTAAATGCAGGCTGCAGATGGCTTCCTGTTATTACAGCTGCTGAATCAACTTACACTGGCTGTAGAATTTTATTGCCCTTGTTGCAGAAAATGACCTTGAAAAACTGAAGGACTCTTTGGGTTTGTTTCAGAAGACAATTGCAAAAGCAGAATTAGTTCAAAGGATGGGTTACATATTTTAAGGTCTTTTAGGTAATTCCAAGGGCAACTAGAAATCCTTTTTGAAGTCTGAATTTAGATTTAAAAGCTCGATAGAACCCTTATCCTCACTCTCTTGCTGTCGTTTTATTATTTAAGCATTACCAGCTTCCTTTCTATTTTTGATTAGGTTGCTTAATATTTTGTGGTTTCTCTTCTTTTCTGTCCGGCTTTCCACACTTCTATTTTTAATAAAGAAAGATGAAAGGAAGAGTGCCTTTTCTACCCATTAAGATGATTTTACCTTTGCATCAGCATGTTTCTCACTTTTCATAACTTGTGAAAATGTCACTATTATCACAGACACGCACAGCAGCATGTTGGAAGGTCTGTCTGAGATTACAGAAGCCTTCTAAAAAAAAAAAAAAAAAAAGAAGCCTTCTGCACATTTAGGAGATCCTGGAAGGCCAGTGAAGTGTGCTGAATGAAGCAGTGAGAGCCTCTGAGGAAAAGTTAAATAGATTGGGATTATTCATCTTGTATAATAAGGGAATTTGCTAAAAATAATATTAATTCATTTCAGACAATGTGATCAGTTAAAAAGAGAAACTATAACATCTTCGAAAAATTTCCATCTCTGTACAACTTAAAGAGACGTATATGTCAGCTGAGCTGAGGGGAGTTTCTCTTGGTGCTGTCTGATTTTAGGGCTGTATCAGGGTCTCCTAGAAGAGATGCCAAACAGAAATTTGAACAAGGAAATCTTAATGTAAAGAACTGACTCTTGGAAATAGTGGGGAAGGAGAGGGTGGAATGATATGAGAGGATAGCATTGAAACATATACATTGTGCGTGCTTAATTATGCAGTCGTGTCCGACTCTGTGTGACCCCATATAGACTCCGACTGTGGAATTCTCCAGGCGAGAATACTGGAGTGGGTTGCCATGCCCTCTTCCAGGGGATCTTTCAGACCCAGGGATTGAACCTTCATCTCTCAAGTCTCCTGCATTGGCAGGCAGGTTCTTTCCCCACTAGCCCCACCTGGGAAGCCCAACATACACATTACCATATGTAAAACATATGTAAAATATATAACCAGTAGGAATTTGATGTACTGATACAGTGAACCCAAAGCTGGTGCTCTGTGACAACCTAAAGGGTGGGAAGGGGAGGAACGTGGGAGGGGGGTTTAAGAGGGAGGGGACATAATGTATACCTAAGGCCAGTTCATGTTGATGTATGGTAAAAACCGTCACAACATTGTAAAGTAATCACCCTCTAATTAAAAGTAAGTAAATAAAATAAAAAATAGAATTATTACTTATAATAATGAATTGGAGTCACAAAAGATTGGCTAGTGAGAAGTACAGAGAATGTCCAAGAACGCAGGGATAGCAGTTGTAAGGAGGAGCCACTCACTACTCCTGGGGCTGAGCTTGGATACCCAAGGAAAAGGATCTTGGCCTGGCCTCCAGCCTGATGGAGAGTCAGTCTCTGATGCAGAAGGCATGGCTATAGTTCAGTGGTTGGCAGAGAAGTCACAGAGGTGTTGCTCTGGTATGAGTGGCTGGAAATCCACCCTCTGGAACTTACTGGATGGCAGAGAAGCTGTGGATGGGGAGGTACCTCATTGGTGCAGTCTACAGCAGCAAGTTACACAACCTGCTGCAGGAGTGGCCAGCTGCTGGGAAACGCTGCTCATTGCATGGGCTGCATCCTGAAGGTGCTGTGGGTGTCTCAGGAGCTGCGTACCCCAGAGAGGCCACCTAAAGGTGGCATCCTCAGGAGCTTTCTGAGAAAGCACACCTTCATAGGCAAGAAAGCCCCTTCCTCCTGGAACATGTCTCTACCTTCCTCTACCTGTAAAGTTTAATATCGTGACACTTGGCAGAGAACAACTAAGGGATCCATTACCATTGTTGTTGAACAGGCAGTGAAGGGTGATTTTGCCATGAGGCAGACAATAAATTGATAAATATGGCACAGGGATATTTTTGAGATAATGGAAGTTAATTTGTAAGGTTAGGCCAGGGGAAGAATTCTGGCTTACGTGCTGTGTGACATCTCTGGATGTAGGGAGGAGGCTGGGCTATAAACAGACCTCATTCAGTTCCCAACAGTCTATTTCTGCTTTGTTATTTGCTCCCTACTGTACTTATCTTGCCTTGTAAGTCATATAGGCAAGGTTCCAAATAGGAAAAGGAGTGCATCAAGGCTGTATATTGTTACCCTGCTTGTTTAACTTATATGCAGAGTACATCATGAGAAATGCTGGAGTGGAAGAAACACAAGCTGGAATCAAGATTGCCGGGAGAAATATCAATAACCTCAGATATGCAGGTGACACCACTCTTATGGCAGAAAGTGAAGAGGAGCTAAAAAGCCTCTTGATGAAAGTGAAAGAGGGTAGTGAAAAAGTTGGCTTAAAGCTCAACATTCAGAAAATGAAGACCATGGCATCCGGTCCCATCACTTCATGGGAAATAGATGGGGGAACAGTGGAAACAGTCTCAGACTTTATTTTTGGGGGCTCCAAAATCACTGCAGATGGTGACTGCAGCCATGAAATTAAAAGACGCTTACTCCTTGGAAGAAAAGTTAATGACCAACCTAGATAGCATATTCAAAAGCAGAGACATTACTTTGCCGACTAAGGTCCGTCTAGTCAAGGCTATGGTCATGTATGGATTTGAGAGTTGGACTGTGAAGAAGGCTGAGCACTGAAGAATTGATGCTTTTGAACTGTGGTGTTGGAGAAGACTCTTGAGAGTCCCTTGGACTGCAAGGAAATCCAACCAGTCCATTCTGAAGAAGATCAGCCCTGGGATTTCTTTGGAAGGAATGATGCTAAAGCTGAAACTCCAGTACTTTGGCTACCTCATGTGAAGAGCTGACTCATTGGAAAAGACTCTGATGCTGGGAGGGATTGGGGGCAGGAGCAGAAGGGGATGACCCAGGATGAGATGGCTGGATGGCATCACGGACTCGATGGACGTGAGTCTGCGTGAACTCCTGGCGATGGTGAGAAACAGGGAGGCCTGGCGTGCTGCGATTCATGGGGTGGCAAAGAGCTGGACACGACTGAGCGACTGAACTGAACTGAATGTATAATAAAGGAAGCCTTGCTCTTTGTTCTGTGTAGGTGGGATTTTGGTTATTTGGAGGGGACCATCCCAACCTCTGGAATTTGGGTACTTACATTTAAAAATATTGTTTACATAATAAGACACAGCTGGGGAATGAAACATTTCTTTTCCTCCCAAACTAGTCTGTGTCAAAAACATTATTTCCATTATCTTTCTAAGTGAAAGAGTAATAAGCATGGTAAAGTCGTTCAATTTTACAAACACTTTTTGGTGTAAGCCCCAGAAATTGAGAATAAGGTTGATTGGGTAAAGAATCCTATTGAAAGTCAGATGGTTTTTAATTCTTTGCTTGCTACAGAATTAAAGGGGACTCTCAGTGGCTTTTAGTTGATGGATCATTAAAAAAAAAGACTTCTGATGATATATCACTTCATGATATTTTTGGAAGGGTTTGAAGAATTCAGTGATACCAGTAACAAAACTCCTGTTCATATTTGCTTATTTATGTGGACAAAGTATTTCAACACTTGGATTTTTGAAAATGAAAAGCAGAAATGTAATTTCTATGGAACATCTCATCCTATTGGTGTGTAATATTCATCCACAAGCACATGAACTCATTGAAAAAATAAAATGGCCTCACATATCTCACTAGATGTAGTTTTTTTTGTTTTTTTTTCACTGCACACACGGCAGAAAAGGCCATATTCTCCACAGCCTCACCTGGCCCTCTTCCAGCACACTGTGCACCAGGGGGTATGCGCAGCACTTTCCATCCACAGACTTTGTTTAAATTCTACAACAAGCTGAGAGATTATTACTTCTTAGTTTTCAAATTAGAAAGCTAAACTCAGAGACAGTAAATAACCTTCCTTACGTGGGAAGAGGCTGGCTTACCTGGTGGCTCAGATGGTAAAGAATCTGCCTACCAATGCAGGAGACCTGGGTTTGATCCCTGGGTCAGGAAGATCCCCGGAGAAGGGAGTAGCAACCTACTTCAGTATCTTGCCTGCAGAATTCCATGGACAGAGAAGCCTGGCAGGCTATGGTTCAGGGGGTCACAAAGAGTTGGGCATGACTGAGCAACTAACTCTTTCACCTCTTTCAGCAGGGAAGAGGGCTGGCCAAGATTCTGAGCTTCGGGGCTATGCTCCAGGGTGTATTCATTTTGGAGTCAATGCGCCATCAGTTCACCCACAGTCCTGTTCCTCAGTTGTGATGCAGGAGGAGGGGGAGTTACTCAGCCTTGCCACAGTGTCTCTTCTGTAAACCAGGGGTCTCCAGTCTCCAGGATCTAATGCCTGATGATCTGAGGTGAAAGTGTTAAGTTGCTCAGTCGGGTTCGACTCTGTGATCCCCACGGACTGAAGACTGCCAGGCTCCTCTGTCCATGAGATTCTCCAGGCAAGAATACTGGAATGGGCTGCCATTCCCATCTCCCAGGGGATTTTTCTGACCCAGGGATTGAACCCAGGTCTTCTGTATTGCTGGCAGATTCTTTATGGTCTGAGCCAGCAGGGAAGCCCTAGATGAGATAAGGTGTTTGTTAAAGGGAAGTCTGAGCACTCTGCCAATAAATGTTTCCATTTCTTTTCTTTTTTTGAAATGACACTTTGCCAACAATTTCCTGACACTGCATGATGACCTTTTGGCCATCCCAAGGGGTAGACTCCCAGGGAGTGCACTCAGACCTCCTCTTTCAGTTCAGTTGAAAGCTATGGAAAATCATAAGGACTCCGGGGCTTGAACAACTGGCAGAAAGATACTCAAACATGACTTTGTTTGCACATGAGCTTTTTATTAGATAATTGCAAAAACCAAGGAAGTGATGTTGTCACTTCTGTGCCTTTGGCAACTGGTTAGGTTTCAAAAGCATAAACTTTGTTCCGTGATTCACAATGGCTGTGAAAAGATGTTAAGACTTCTGGAAATTGGTTGCTGGTGAGCAGAATCTTTGCCTATGCTTCTGATTTCTAAATAATAGCTAATTTCTTTGGCAAACCCATCATTTCTAATTTAATGGATAGTATTTCGGTAATTGAACTAGCTTTTTGAAAGTGACAATGGCAGTCAAGATCATAACAGAGGACAGGAATAAGATAAATGGAGAAAGAGACACATTACTTCTTTTTGCTCGTCTGGTTGTTATTATTGTTAATAATAATAATAAAACTCAAGAAATTGATATAACTGTCTTTTTTATCATTGTTTAAAATATCCTTGGGAATGTCATAGAAAATAGCAGTTGTGGCAGTGCACCCTAAATTATAGTACAGTGAGAAAAATTGGCAGTGGTGGGTTCTGCCTGACAATTGCTGCCTGATATTTTGAAAGCAAAATAGTCACTTAAACATTTTTAGGCCATTTCATGAAGAAAATGAGAGAGAAAATCACAGTTTCAGGTGAGTTTCACCCTGATTATGATTTATTTGCAAGGAGGGAGGGATGGTTTGGTGTGGCAGGCAGACAGGTGGCCCAAGGACCTCCGCCTTCTGTGTTCCTGTCCTGCGTGAGCCTCTCTTCCTGAGTGTGGGCCTGGATTTCAGGGGCTCGCTCCTAACAGATAGGATGTGGCAGGAATAACAGGATGCCATTTCTGAGGCTGGATGGTGAAGGCTGGTGACTTCCATCCTTGGTGCTCTTTCTTGCTCTCTCTCCGCCCCCAACCTGGGGGGTGGCCAGCTGCTATGCTGTGGGCAGCTCCACGCTGTGTGCCTGCGCTCAGTCGCGTCTGACTCTCTGTGACCGCAGGAACTGTAGTCCACCAGGCTCCTTTGTCCATGGGATTTTCCCAGGCAAGAATACTGGGGTGGGTTGCTGTTTCCTTCTTCAGGGGATCTTCCTAACCCAGGGATTGAACCTGTGTCCTCTGCATTGGCAGGTGAATTATTTTTTTTCCTTTTAATTGGAGAATTATTGCTTTACAGTATTGTGTTGGTTTCTGCACACCTCAGAATGAATCAGCCTGGCAGATGGATTCCTCACCACTGTGCTGCCTGCAGAGTCATGTGGAAGGCCCCAAATGAGAAGAGCCTGAGTCTTGTCAACATCCCTATGAATGAACCTGAAAGCCTCTCCTTCCTCACGTCCCCCTGCCCCAGCCCCATCAGCTTTCAGATGAGAACACAGCCAAGGCTGGTAGCTTGATTGTCCCCTCATGAGAGGTTTTAAGCCAGAGGCACTCAGCCATGTGACACTCAGACTTCTGACTCCCAGAAACTGCAAGATAATAAATGTTTGGTGATTTAAACTGTGGAACTGTAGGGTTATTTGGTATGAGGCACTAGGTAACTAATACAGATGTGGAGTACGATGGGAATGACAAATTTTGGAGTTGATAGGTCTCTGAAAACTGGAAGCCATAATGACAGGATCCCTAGGCTCTGTTTTGGTGGGGTTCTGAGAGCACACATCCAGGGTTATCCAAGCTCTTGGGCATCAGACTTTTCATTTCTGGATATTGAGGCTAACCTTCTGTCTTCAAGCAATGAAAATGGAAACTAGCCAACTAAAACAAAAGGAAATTTATTGGAAAGCTACTAGGAGCCTGCAGAATCAACAGAAGACTTTGCGGCCAGGTTTGGGGACAGGCAGGGACACACAGAGTCCCAGGATTTAGGAAAAAGTATGGCAACATTCTCCTAGCAAGTTGGGTCAGCACTTGGCCACTAAAATATATGGCCCATGATGTCATTAATACTTTCTATCCTTGTGTTATTCAAGATTCAAAACCCTGAAAGAGACCTTTCAATTGGCCGTTCTTAGCTGTGTGCCCAACTCCTGGTTGCTTTGACACTGGGAAATGAGGGGTGGGGCCCTTTGAAGTTCTTTCTTAAAAATATATATTTACATATTTTTGGCTATTCTGGGTCTTCACTGATGTGCAGGTTTTTCTCTAGTTGTGGAGAGTGGGGGCTAGTCTCTAGGTGTAGTGTGTGGGCTTCCCATTGTGGTGGCTTCTCTTATTGCAGAGATTCCTGAATGAGGGATTGAATCCAGGCACGAGAGCAACTCATCCTGAACCTCCCTCAACACTAAGTGGGCAGAGGTGTGGGTGGGGGAAGGGCTGGCATCTGCATTTTCAATAAGCTTCCCTGGAGACTGTGCCACTCAGACTAGTTTAGGATACCCTGGTTTACCTATTTGCTCACTAAACTCCCCTATGGCTCCAATAATTCCATGATCCAGAGAGTTCTTTTGCATTAAAAAGGTGTCCATGGATGGGGAAAGGACAAAGGATGTGAAAATTAGTTTAGTGTGCATTGACTAAACATTGATAACTATGAAACTCCCTGTCAGGGTATAGGTCCAATGTAGCAATTCTAATTTGCCCATACCTGGTGGCTCTGACAGTAAAGAATCCACCTGCAGTGAGGGAGACCCGGGTTTGGTTCCTAGGTTGGGAAGATCCCCTGGAGGCAGGCATAGCAACCCACTCCAGTATTCCTGCCTGGAGAATCCCCATGGACAGAGGAGTCTGGTGGGCTACAGTCCATGAGATCGCAGAGTCAGACAGGGCTGAACAACTAAGCACAGCACACAATGATGCTGTCATAAAAATTACAGGACTCTTTTAATTCACAAAATGGTCTGTACCTCGTAATGCCATTAGCTGTAGAGCACATCTGCCATTAGGCCACCAGGTACAAGCAGGTGCTTCATCATTCCGCTGGCACTTGATTTCTTTTCAGGACCTTACCTTTCCCCCAGTGGCTGTAGCTTCAGGTTACAGACTAGACTGCCTCAGTGAGTCTTGTTTAATCAAGATAGAAGTTCATTTCTATCTTATAACATTTAAATTATTTCTTGTACAACACAGAAATTACATGACATAGAAGATATTTCTTATATAACATACATAAAAGTTATTTCTCACTTATAAAGTTTGAGATGGTGGTCCAGACCTGAGTGAGGGCCCAGTGGTTTTGAAGACACAAGCTCCTTCCACTTTTAGACTCTGCTGTTCCCAAGGTGGGCTTCCCAGGTGGCTCACAGGTAAAGAATCCTCCTGTCATGCAGGAGATGGAGACATGGGTTTGATCTCTGGGTTGGGATGATCTCTTGAAGGAGGAAATGGCAAGTCACTCCAGTATTCTTGCCTGAAAAATCCAAAACACAGAGGAGCCTGGCGGGCTACAGTCCATGGGGTCATAAAAGAATCGGACATGGAGTGACTGAGCATCCCACGGGTATGGCCCTTGTACATGAGGTCAAAGATGACTGTTCACGATCTTTACATTCAGCTATAAAAAGAAGAAATGAGAAAAAGGCAGTGTGAGTACCTTCCTTTCCTTTTAAGGGTGCAGCCCAGAAGTTGCACAAACCATTTTTGCTCATATGATCTCACTGACTAGAATTAGGATACATGCTTTTGTATGAGAGAGGCTGGGAAAAATGCATTCTTTAGCCCAACTATAACTTTCATTACTAAAAAAGAAGAGGGAACCAGACAATGGGGAAACAGTTATAGTCTCTGCCACAAAAGGAAAATTCCTGGTGCTTGCCCTCCATTAAGAAATTCAGGGCTTCCCTGATGGCTCAGTGGTAAAGAACCCACTTGTCATTGCAGGAGACGTGGGTTCAACCCCTGATCCTAGAGTGGGTTGCCATGCCCTTCAACCCAGGGGTTGAACCCAGGTCTCTTAGGTCTCCTGAACTGGAAGGTGGGTTCTTTACTACTAGCACCACCTATAAGCCAATATAAAATAAAATGAAAAGTTATTTAAAAAACAAAAGTGGTGTGTTTTGACCTCTTCTCGAGGTCTTTTGTTTCCATTGAGCTTCAACAAGTCCTTGTATTCTTTTGGTGCACTTGCTGTTTCCAACTCATGGACAGGGGACTCTGCATGCATGCCACCTTGGGAGGGTGTTCTTCTAATATCTGAGCCCATATTAGATTTCTCAAGTTACACTGGAGTATGGAGAATGGGTACTAGGGTGCTAGACGTGCTTTTGCTGAGATTTCTCAAGTTACACTGGAGTATGGGGAATGGGTACTAGGGTGCTAGACGTGCTTTTGCTGCTGCTTCTGCTAAGTCGCTTCAGTCGTGTCTGACTCTGTGTGACCGCATAGACGGCAGCCTACCAGGCTCCCCTGTCCCTGGGATTCTCCAGGCAAGAACACTGGAGTGGGTTGCCATTTCCTTCTCCAATGCATGAAAGTGAAAAGTGAAAGTGAAGTCGCTCAGTTGTGTCCAACTCCTAGCGACCCCATGAACTGCAGCCTACCAAGCTTCTCCATCCATGGGATTTTCCAGGCAAGAGTACTGGAGTGGGGTGCCATCTCTTCTCCGAGATGTGCTATTGGGAGGATCTAAAGATAAATGTCACTGATTTTTGACTCTGATCTGCTTTGTCACCCTAGTAAAAGCAGGTAGACAAGGAGAAAATGATGGATGTTAGAGGCAGCCTGAGTACACTTAAACTAAGGCAGCCCCAGGAACATAATTAAATATCTGTGGTAGGCAGAGACAGATTTCTAGTTAAATAAATTGAAGCTAATTCAAACTTGATTTAAAACAAAGTATTTGCTCTCCTTTCTATCAAGTCAGATACAATTCTAAGTGTGTGCATTTTAGGCTTCAAGCATGCATTTAATTTACCTTTCTTCATTGGAGCTAGAAGCTCACGGCTACAGCTGAGACTAGATGTAATCATGTAACCTATTAGGTGTTTTAAAGAGGAAATGGGTTATTGTAAACGCTGTTTAGGTTTTTAAGTCCACTCTCACTGGGTACTTTTGGGAGAATATATATTATACATAATTTATATACTACACATATTATAACATATTAAATTATAAATATATACATAAAACATAATTATATACACATTCTAATATATCATACTGTATATTATCTTGTGTGTGTGTGTATATATATATAAAATATGGGCTTCTTTGGTGGCTCAGTGGTAAAGAGCCTACCTGCCATTGCAGGAGATGTGGGCTCTATCCCTGGGTTGGGAAGATCTCCTAGAGAAGGAAATGACAACCCACCCTAGTATTCTTTCCTGGAAAATCCCATGGACAGAGGAGACTGGTGTGCTACAGTCCATGGGGTCACAAAAGATTTGGACATGACTTAGGGACTAAACAACAACATAAATAAATAATTATGTATACATAGTATAGTTATATATACATAATATATATACATAATATAAGTTCACAAAGTTAGGTGAGGAATAAATGTAAATTCATTTCTTTACAGCTAAAACTAGACTTTAATTCTGTGCACTCATCTGTTGGGGCTTCTTAAAACCTAATTTTAATCTATTTAGATTTCTCCTTTTCCCTCTGGTTCCCTCATATTTCTGGGGGATTTAAATGAGGCCACAGAACTGGACAAGGGGAGACACCTGGTTGCTGTCATCTATCCACATTTCCCTCTGATGGCCTTTGTTGACCTCTAGTCCCTGCAGATGGTTCGTGAAGGTCACTGCTAAGCCATCCTCTGTTCCTGTCCCATAGGCCTCTTCGGGTCCAGACTGTTGTTTCTGCTTCTTCAGCATCACACCACGATTGAGGGCACACAACCATCAACTTCCATGCCAGTCCGGGCCTAGGCCACCCAGACCCCACAGCATCATAGGGGGTCCAAGCACCTCCCTACCTGGAACACGTGCAGCAAAAGCGATGTGCAGCCATGGGTGTGGCGGTTACTCCTCTCTGCCTTCTCCAGCGCTGCTAAGGTCTTCATTTCTCCCCGGAGAGATGTGCTGGGAGAACAGGTGGTGACTCGTGAGTGAGGCTCGAATGTCGTCCCAATACCGAGGGTGATCAAGTCAGCCTCAGATGGCACTTCCTTTGCCCTGGATTTGAGCCACTTTCATTTTCAGGGATACGAAGTCCAAAGTCGTGGCCTCCCTGGGAATGCCGGCGTGGGACACTCCTGCGACCTCTGACCTCTCCTGGTGGGGGGGCCTGGCACTTCCGCGCATGCTCAGTCTTCCTGAGCGTCTCGCGAGCTCGGCCCGGGGGACCGCACGTGAGAACTGTCTCCACTTCTGCTGTCCCGCCAAGAGTGAGGCAGCTCCGCGGGTGGAGGCGCGCGGACCCGGAACCCGACGACTCTCCCGGTGTCGGGAGCGGGCCGGGCGGCTGCGCCCCCTTTTCCCACGTCCATCTTTGGCAACAGAAAGCACCCCGTGTCGTGGTCCCGGACCCTCACCCATCCTCCGCGAGGTGGCCCGTGTCCAAGTGTCCCAGGTCTGGTGAGTCTAGGGGAGCAACTGTGCTCCCGAACTTCTGCCCTAGAACCCTTCCGGACCCATGATACTTACGTTTATTTCCTCGCAAGAGTTTTACTCCTTGCTAAGTTATAGACTTAAGTGAGTTTGAGCTTCAAAACTTTAATGATACGCAGTTGTTAAAGAATACAAACAGGGAAATTGACCAACTGCGAGGCTGAAAGAAAAGGATAGGCAACAGAATTATGTACAGTATACTTTTAAAAAGATATACTTTTGAGTGCTTCCAAGGGCCAGGCACTGTGCTCGATCTCAAATTTGTAGATCAATAAAACACAGCCCCTGCCCTTAAGGAGAGGTGCCAGGGCCAAAATAGTAACACATTTATTTCTAGAAGACAAAGGTGTAAGTGATTTTTATTTTCGTTAGGCTTTTCTTTGTGAAGTGTGTTCACAGTCTTGAAGTACATTTTACGTTTACCTTTAGAGTCATCCAGTTGAGTTATTTTGCCATAAAGGACACTTTAGAGATGCTTTATGTTTTTCAGAAACTAGTGGCTGTCGCCAGTGGAGGACAGTGGTTCTCATAGTAGGTGTGGAGACCTTATGTAGACACCTTATGTAGACAGTATAAAAGGCTAAAGTTATTTTTACATTGATATAAACATATTATTTGTCTTTTTACTCTTAGGAATATACAGGGAGGTTTCCATTGTACACTTGGTATGGTACAGTATAACTTAGTAAACCAGCATCTTCTGGTTTGACTGATACATGATGTTACAAAATCATGCATGGGTAAAAGATCAATTCAAATTTCTAGATAAATCAATTAGTTTTAGGGTTAACAGTACAAAAGATATGGTTTCATAGTTCTCACTGCAACTAATCTTTTAGGGAACTGCATTTGTTAAGCTATGGTGTGATATCAAAAAGAATATCCATATTATCTGAAATGACTATTAAAATGCTTCATTTTCCAGCCTTAAAAAAAAGGAAAGGAAATCAGAAGGAATCAGGAGTGAAAATAAAAGGAAATCAGTTCTTAGTTTTTGAGAGTCAAGAGCTAAACTTGTTATCGTGATAGCCCCTAGTTCATGGCCATGTGGCTATCTAAATTTAAATGAATTGAAATTAAATACATGAAAAGCCAGTCCCTCATTTGCACATTTCATAATATTCAGTGTGGCTAGGGAAGCTACTATAAAAATAGTTCAGATTTACAGATCATTTCTACGTGACTGGGATTGGACAACTGAGTTAGATCACAGTACATAAGAAGTAAAAGTGAAGCTTTCAGTCTCTGGAACTTGAAAGGATTTTCCTAGATGGGGAAAGATAAAGGGCTGGAGGAGGCAGGAGAAAGGTGGTCATCTGATAGAGGTGGAGTTCATGTCTGGAGGTGCTTGGTATCTACTGAAGGATGCTAACCAGGAAGGGGGGCAGTATGGGAGCTGAGTCAGAGTGCAGATCCCTTCTGGTCTCCATTCAAGGTTTCATCATGTGAAGCCTGCCTTGAGGAGTTGTGCTGGGTGTTTTGCCCCATGGCATGAATCTAGGAGGATTGTTGGTGCCTGTTGAACTTCACTGACGGGATAAATTTGATTAATCATTAACTCATTGGAAAAGACCATGATGCTGGGAAAGACTGAGGGCAGGAGAATGGGATGACAGAGGATGAGATGGTTGGATGGCATCACCAATTCAGTGGACACGAGTTTGAGCAAACTGTAGGAGACAGTGAAGGACAGGAAAGCCTGGTGTGCTGCATTCCATGGGGTTGCAGAGTCGGACACAACTCAGCAACTGAACAACAACAATAACAACAACAAACACGTTGCTTAGAGCTGTTTTGTTTTATTTTTAAATCTCCTTGTCCTTAATATGGAATTTTTTTCTTTCTTTTTTATTTTTAAATTATAAAAGTATGATAACGCATATACAGGAGACTTGGAGAATACAGGAGGTTTTTTTTCTTTAATAATAGCTGAACAAAGCCATGGTCAACTCTAGAAGATTCAGCAAGATCACCATTAAGAATCCTCTTTCAGGTGTTCCCAGAGGATCTCATTTAATTGGCTAACCATTACTGTACCTGTGTGCTGTGGGACTAGAAAGTGAAGATGCCACGTGGTGGATGTATGGATGACTGGGGTGGTGGTATTCTGGAGCTCTGCTCCAGTCCATTCTCTTGAGGTGGAATGGTCCTGGATTTCAATGTGGGGAACAAAATTGACCTCAGTTCTTTCTTTCATACCTCCTCCTGGCTTTGGGGCTGCTTCCTGGGAGCAACTACTTTCTTCCCCATCACAGATCTTGCTGCTGCTAAATCACTGCAGTCATGTCTGACTCTGTGTGACCCCATAGATGGCAGCCTACCAGGCTCCCCATCCCTGGGATTCTCCAGGCAAGAACACTGAAGTGGGTTGCCGTTTCCTTCTCCAATGCATGAAAGTGAAAAGTGAAAGTGAAGTCGCTCAGTCGTGTCTGACTCTAGCGACCACATGGACTGCAGCCTACCAGGCTCCTCTGTCCATGGGATTTTCCAAGCAAGAGTACTGGAGTGGGATGCCATTGCCTTCTCCCACAGATCTCGCTGGACAGCTCCAAATCCACAGACCCACTAACAAAATCATATGACCAAAGCTTGGGACCACCAGAACCTGTCCTAGGAGTTCTGTTGTATCAACCTCGAAAGGCCCTCTGTTCCTCTCAGAGCTGCTGATCTGGTAGAACATAAATCTGGAACTACAGGTGGCCATTGTTGTTTGTAAATAGGAAGAATCCTCTTGAAAATAAAGCCACACATAGGAAGCGTAACAGAGAGACAGGAGCAGAGTAATGCTTGGGCACCCGCGTGTGGCAGTGCCTGAGATCACAGATTAACCCTTCTGATTGTTAGTTACACTAGTCAGTCAGTTCTCGTTTCTGCTTTAGCTGGTTTGAGCTAGTCTTCCCATCATTTTCAGTGGAAGGAGTTCTAGCCAATAAAAAATATTAATAATCTTTGCCTTTTTTTAAAAAGAATCTACAGGATAAATGTTTTGGGGGAGTTCTCAGATCTAGAAATGTTTTTCCTTCTGAGTGAATGCTTTGTTTTTGAATACTGTATATCACGTAAGCAATTCTGTTTCAGGCATAAAGTTCAGAACCAAATTTTGGATTTGCTTCTAGTCAGTGGATAGAGCTTTATCACATTTTTAAAAAATGTGACAACATTGCTCTTGGCTCTATCCTATTTTTTCTACTTTTATTATTCTTTTGACCCTATTTCATCACCTATTTTTACTTTATCTTGTTTTATTTTCTCTCTGTAAGCTTGTCTAATTCTTTTTAGCAAAGACAGTATGTAAATAAATAAGCCAAATGAGAAAATTCCATAAGGTTCTGTTTACATTTCCATTGTCAACTAAGAACATCTGTTTCTTTTGAGAAGATATCTCCTTAGTGTATTACAAACATCACTGCCTGCCTGTAAGAGATAATGTGTATAATCTTGCATTTCTTAGTAGGCTTGTGGCTTTACTTAATCTCTTTGCCAAAAATTATTGTCTTGAGGGGAGATCATGGGGTCTTATTTCGGTAGTTATATAATTTCTTAGCAGAACAAAAAATGTAGACAGGCCACAAATGCATGGATTTACTAAAAGTGGGCCACCATGTAGGGGATGTTAGCCTACACAAACTGGTTTCGGCATTTATTCTGTAACATCTTAAAGTTTTTTTTTTTTTTAATGTTATATCATGAATGTAAGATTCTGTGGTAAAAGGATGTCTTCTCCATACTCATTGTCTCTTTGTAAGTTTTCTCTAGCATGGCGTATAGTTCAGTCTTTTATCTTCTTGTTCCTCAGTCTCTGTCAGGGCCCACTGAATTGGCCACCCTACTCATCTCTCCCCTTCATGGATCACAGCCTTACCATGGCGAAGGGGACTGTGTAACTTAGTGAACCTATGAGCCATGCCGTGCAGGGCCACCCAAGATGGACGGGTCATAGTGGAGAGTTCTGATAAAACATGCTTCCCTGGAGGAGGAAATGGCAACCCATTCAGTATTCTTGCCGTGAAAATCCCATGAACAGTATGAAAAGGCAAAAGATAGGACACCGGAAGATGAGCCCCTCATGTTGGAAGGTGTCCAGTACGCTACTGGGTAAGAGCAAAGGACCATTACCAACACCTCCAGAAAGAATGAAGTGGCTGGCCCAAAGTGGAAATAATGCTCAGTTGTGGATGTGTCTGGTGGTGAAAGTTCAATCCTGTGAAGAAAAATGTTGCATAGGAACCTGAAATGTTAGGTCCGTGAGTCAAGGTAAATTGGACGTGGTCAAGCAGGAGATGGCAAAGTGAACATTGACATCTTAGGAATCAATGTACTAAAATGGATGGGAATGGGTGAATTTAATTCAGATGACCATTATATCTATTACTGTAGGCAAGAATCCCATAGAAGCAATGGAGTAGCCCTCATAGTAAACAAAAGAGTCTGAAATGCAGTACTTGGGTGCAATCTCAAAAACAACAGAATGATCTTGGTTCATTTCCAAGGCAAACCATTCAGCACTACAGTAATCCAAGTCTGTACCCTAACCACTGATGCCGAAGAAGCTGAAGTTGACTGGTTCTATGAAGACCTGCAACATCTAACTAACACCAAAAAAAAAAAAAAAAGAGTCCTTTTCATCATAGGGGGTTGAAATGCCAAAGTCAGAAGTCAAGAGATACCTGAAATAATAGGCATGTTTGACCTTGTCGTACAAAATGAAGCAGGGCAAAGGCTAACAGAGTTTTGTTAAGAGAACTTGCCAGTCATAGCAAACACTCTTTTCAGCAACCCAAGTGACGACTCTATGCACGGACATCACCAGGTGGTCAGTACTGAAATTAGATTGATTATGTTCTTTGCAGCCGAAGATGGAAAAGCTCTATACAGTCATCAAAAACAAGACTTGAAGCTGGCTGTGACTCAGATCATGAGCTCTTTACTGCAAAATTCAGTCTTAAATTGAAGAAAGTAGGGAAAAGCATTAGGTCATTCAGGTATGACCTTGGACTCCAAGATCAAATCATTCAATCCTAAAGGAAATCAATCCTGAATATTCATTGGGAGGATTGATGCTGAAGCTGAAGCTCCAATATTTTGAACACCTGATATGAAGAGCTGACTCACTGGAAAAGACGATGATGCTGGGGAAAGACTGAAGGCAAAAGGAGAATGGAGTAGCAGAAGATGAAATTGTTAGATAGCATCATCCACTCAATGGACACAAATTTGAGCAAACCCTGGGAGATAGTGGAGGACAGAGGAGCCTGGCATGCAGCAGTCCATGGGATCACAAAGAGTCAGACGTGACTTAATGACTGAACAACAAAAAGCCATCTCCACCTTCTGCAGGGTGCTCTATACATTGTCGCCAGGGCAGTATTCAACACTTGGACAGGTATGCAATGGCCAGTTCAAGTCCCTATTGTGGTTCTCTAACTGATGATGATTGCAGAATCACCTTCAAGGAAGTCTCACCATCTGTCTCCCTACTTCCACTATTTCCAATATCAGTCACACCTGTCTCCTCTCTGGGTTCAGAACTGAGTTTTTCTTGTGCTGCCTTTTTTTTTTTTTTCCATGTCAATATCATCTCTCCAAGTCCTCCTCCTTTCTCTGTTTATCCACATAGTGCAGTTGTCAAGTTTAAATTCAGTGAAATTCTTCCTGGGCATTATTCTCTGCACACTTCCTTCAAGTCTACAGGCCATCCAGCAGTCTCTGTTCTGATGTCAGCCTCATATTATGTGTAATTGCATGCATTTCTCTAAATAATAGCTATGTATATATATTTCTTTTATGTAAGTATCTTGTTTCTTAAGAATAAAAGCTCATTGAGGGGGAATTTTAGGCCTTTATATCTTTCTTATTCCCTAAATATTTAGCATAGTGCTACAAGCATAGTATGTATTTAATAAAAGTCAACTAAATGGGCTGTGAACAAGGAGCCCTGAAATTTAGTTACAAGTTGAAGAAGGGAATGGCAAGACGCTCCAGTATTCTTGCCTGGGAAATCCCATAGACAGAGGAGCCAGGCAGGCTACAGTCCATAGGGGCACAAAGAGAGTGGGATGCAATTTAGCAACTAAACAGCAACGATGCTTTTAGTTAGCTGTCATATTTGGTTTATTCAGTGTTTTCTCTTTTGAGTCCTGTAATTTCTTATTTAAAATAGAAAAAAAAAAGGTAATGCAAGGACTCTCTGAAAAGAAGAATCCCATAGGGGCAATCAAAGGAATGCATGTGAAAGGAAGCTTGTGTTAGATTAGATGATATTCAGTGTTCCCAATGCCCATGTTCTACCCCCTGGGCACACAGCTACATTCAGACTCTCAGGATCTCCTTGAACTTTATCCAATAATCAGTAGATATGGGCCAACTACAGTATGTAATACCCTAGGCTTAGAACTCCCTGAAGACAGGAATTATGTCTTTCTCACTTGCACTCTCTGCTTAGCACTCAGCTAATACATGGAGCATCGTACATAGTGCGTGGAGCATCGTACATGCTCAGTAAGTGTTGGTACTTAGAGAATGAAACAGTCACCTCAAGTGACACAATGTAGGTAAGATTTTTCCTGGTCCACTTAGTATCTGTGTCGGGGTCATATGTACTCAGGGACTAAGAATTGACTTGAAGGCGTGATTGTGACAAACTGTAACTCCATTTTTGTTGCCTTAAAATGAGAAATTTTAATGTAAATGGAAAATTATTTTTTAAAATGTCAAGTAATCATACAAATAATAGCACTCATAGACCTGAAGTAAGAATCTATCTCATCTTTCTGGAATAAAGTAGCGTATAAACCCTGGATACAGTCACACAAAGGACGATGGACATTACTACATTAGCTCTGGTAAAGCCCTTGCTCTGGCTGAATAAGCAAATAAGCAGCCATTCTTCATTAGGGAGAGGGAGGCTTTGGGTCATCTTCACACTAATTTAATTTTATAAAAATCTTCAGCTGCGTCTTGGTCACTACAGGGGATGCTGTGGGGTTTTTTTAAGCTTTTTTTTTTTTGTATTTGGGGGTATAGCCAATTAACAAACAATGTTGTGGTAGTTTCAGGTGAACAGCAAAGGGACCCAGCCATACACATACATGTATCCATTCTCCCTAAATTCCCCTCCCATGGCTGCCCCATAACACTGAGTAGAGTTTCCTATGCTACACAGTAGGTCCTTGTTGGTTTTCCATTTTAAATATAGCAATATGTACATGTCCATCCCAAACTCCCTAACTATCCCTTCCCCCGCTCCCTCCTCCTTTCCCCGGCAACCACAAGGTCCTTTAGAGAACCCTGATTTTCAAGTAACCATGCAGCCCTCATTGCTTCCATCAAAGATGGAACTTGCAGTTAGCTGAGAAGCTTGATACCTGGTTCTTGGTTCCTAAAGCTACATCCCTAATGGTTTCCATGGAAATAACAGTGGCAGTGGCTCCGTGTGTCTGAGTAGGAGCTGCAGCCAGCTGAGCTCTGGAAAGGGGCTGCATTTTCCCTTGACGTCAGCCAAGTCGTCAGCGTGGACAGACTGCACAATGCTATAGCCTCTGGCCAGGCCTCAGAGCCGCAGTTACTCAGATGATTAAGGAAATCTGATATTTTGGCTAACAGTTCTGGTAAATAACGAATAAAACTTTTACAGATACACAATTACTTAGATTGGATATCTTCTTTAAGCTCCAGTTAGTTGCATCCGATATTCATACTTCGATTTAATTGAGACTCGTATATCTGATATAGCAATTGGTGCATGACTTTTATGAACATGAATTTGTTTAGATTGCTAAAAATTTTCTCATCTTTCATTTAGAGAGAAAGAAAACCTGTATACTTTGTGTCTCGAGTGTTTTCATGGGGAGCTATGTGCTCAAGTAGTTCCTGATAAATGGGGAGTATGTGTAAGAATTTTTATTAAATTTTGTAATCGTGTTTAGACTCTTGTAACTTGCTGGGAGAGTTGGCAAACTACCTAATCTCTTGATATCTTGTTTCCTAATTTATTACATAGAGTATCAAAGTGGGGGTAATGAAGACTGAGATCTATTCTGACACAAATGGTTATAAAGTTCATAACAGAGTGTATGTTTATTAGACTATATTAATATGTAAGTGTAACTAACATTTACTGACCAACTACTGTGCACGGTCATAAACTGGACAGTTTTGGAAAAATAAATATTTTGCTTCATTCATTGTTGACATTTAGTCCCTATTTGGCTTATCAGTTTTCAAATGATTTTATACCATGTGATAGGTTCTAAATTATTTTACACATAATATAGTTTTTTACGATTTAGGAGTCACTTTGTATAATGTGCATAATATACTATGAAAATCAGTTAACAGAATACAGCACAATGAACATAAAAATGGTAGAAATATGATAGACATCTCTAATTCTTTAAAATTATTATTTTGATTTAATTAAAAATTATTATTTGACAATTTTATCTTTACTGTAAAAATAGAGCTCAGGAAAGATGTTCTCATTATTTGACTTTCCACTGGCTTAGATCATAACAAAAGGGAAATTAATGAGCTATGAAATAAATATAATTATATATAGGTATATCCGATTAGTGAGAAAAAGACTAAAGATTTACCAATATACTTGGAAGGGAAAAAAGAACCCTATTCTGACCTAATGGTTAAAATATGTAGATGTGAATTAGTATTGAAAAGTATAAATTCACAGAGGAATAAATGTGTATGTTAATTGAAGCTGGAGAAGTCACCAAAGGCAGAAGATGATCAAATTATCATCTTTAAAAACAGGAAATCAGATATTTTGAGGCATTTTAAGGTTTATTATAAAATATGGAAATTGAGACCCGGAACACAGTAAAGTTCATTGATATTTCCCATGTCACTTGATTATCTTACTCTTCGTGTGATGCCAGTTTTTCTTTTTTTTCATTTCCGTGTTAGCAATTATTTTTTATATTCAAGTCACAGTACTCAGGATATTACAGCTTTTGATATTTGAATTTAATATCGTTATAGGACTGAATCCATTAGTTAGCCATCTGGTTTAGGGTAGCTTGCTTGCTATTTCTTTAGGCTTTCAAATTCTTGAAAATGTTTTGTACTTACGATCATTTGCATTTTAAATGTGTACGTGCATGTTCATGTATATACTGACATCTTGCTATAATATTGCACTCTTTTAGAGCTGAATGAAATGAAAGAATGACTTCCAAGAAGATTTAGTACATGAAATGCCAAAGTCATCTCATTACAAGTTTGTCCCCAACTGTATCAGTTTCTTACGGCTGCTGTAACAACTTGCTGCAAACCCGGTAGCTTGCAGTCCCGGACAGAAGTCTGAAATCAGTTCCACTGAACTGAAGTCAAGTTGTTGGCAGGGCCGTGCACCCCCTGAAGGCTCCAGGAGACACTTCCTTGCCTTGCCTTTTGTCATTGCCCTCTTTGCGTTACTTGGCTCATGGCCCCTTTCTCCATCTTCAAAGCCAGAACCCTAGCATCTTGCTTCAGGCATATTGCCCTCTTGTCTGCCTTCATCTTATAAGATGCTAGTGATTACATTTACAATCCATTCAGGTAACCCAGGATATTCTTTCCTCCTCAGATTCTCATTTTAACCATATCTACAAAGTCTCTTTGGCCATCTAAGGACATTTACAGATTCCAGGAATGACAGCCAAGATGTCTTTGGGGGTTATTATTCAGTTGTGCAGGAAAAATTAACTCAGCAGGCCTGGGTTGCTCCAACCCTATATATTTCAAAGGTCTTCAGACCTGGCCCTGTGTCTAGTCCCCAGGAGATGATCCAGTCTGAATCCTTGGGGTATCCTACTTGGTAAGTTTCTTTGTTTACCTGAGATCTTGGGGCACATGAGATAGCTTATGCTTACAATATGATTTGTAGTAAGCACCTATTTTGACAGGCCCAAAACTGTGGACCACACACGTATTTGCCTTCTTAAAGGAGGTGGGCTGCAGGCTGAGCAGCTAAGACAGTCATACAGATGCTGCGTGCCACGTGGTGTACTCCTAGTAAGATCCCTGGACATCAAGTCTCAGGCGAGATGGTTGAGTTGACAGCACTTAACATGGGTCATCACACATTGTTACAGAGAGAATTAAACACTGTGTGTGTGATTTCATAGGGAGAGGACAGCTGGAAGCTTGTGCTTTGGTTTCTCCTGGACTCTGCCCTCTGAGCTCTCCCTGCTGATGTTAACTTGTACGTCTTCACTATGTTGTTTTTGTTGTTCAGTGGCTCAGTACTGTCTGACCCTTTGTGACCCTATGGACTGCAGCAAGCCAGACTTCCCTGTCTTCCCCATCTCCCAGAGTTTGCTCAAATTCATATCCATTGAGTCAGTGATGCTATCCAACTGTCTCATCCTCTGTCGTCCCTTTTCCTCCTGCCTTCAATCTTCCCCAGCATTAAGGTCTTTTCCTCTTCACTATAGTAAACTGTCAGAGAAGACAATGGCAACTCACTCCAGTACTCTTGCCTGGAAATTCCCATGGATGGAGTAGCCTGGTGGGCTGCAGTCCATGAGGTCACTAAGAGTCGGACACGACTGAGCAACTTCACTTTCACTTTTCACTTTCATGCATTGGAGAAGGAAATGGCAACCCACTCCAGTGTTCTTGCCTGGAGAATCTCAGGGGTGGGGAGCCTAGTGGGCTTCCCTCTTTGGGGTCACACAGAGTCGGACACGACTGAAGCGACTTAGCAGCAGCCGCAGCATAGTAAACTGTAACAGTGTGTAGAGGTCTTCTGAGTCCTGTAAGTCCTTCCATCAGATCACAGAGCGTAAGAATGGTCTTCAGGAACCCCAGAACATCAGCCTGCTGCTTCTGCTGCTGCTAAGTCACTTCAGTCGTGTCCGACTTTGTGCGACTCCAGAGATGGCAGCCCACCAGGCTCCTGCGTCCCTGGGATTCTCCAGGCAAGAACACTGGAGTGGGTTGCCATTGCCTTCTCCAGAACATCAGCCAGCCACACCTAATTAGTCCAATAACATAGAATTCAGGTTGATGGTAGAGTGGCAGGAGGTGGCTGTGTGTATAAAATGTGTTGTTCAAATAGGATATGTGTAATACAAAAAAGACCATCTTTGGTAAAATACTAATTTTAATCAAAAACAGAAACAGTTCTGGTATTTATGAACAAATTGCTGAGAACCATGGAAATCAAATGCTATATCATTGCTGCTTTGGAAAGAATGGAAAAGTAGTGAAGATACCATAGCTCTGTATACAAATTTGTGAGCCCAAACTTCAGATAAATACACCAAAATACCATGCATGGCATTTAATCCTCACAACAAAGGAATGAAACAAAGTATTGTTTTCAGTTTATGAATGCTGAACCTGAGATTCTAGATGGCAGAGCCTGAGTTCATACCAGAGTGGGACAAATTGGAATTCTGTACCCTTCTTAGTGTGACACACTATTAAAAAAGCATAGATTTTCAGTTAGCACTGACTTACCCTGAGAATCGCACAGACTTTCCCACGAATTGCAGTGCTTACTGCCTCTGAGGGAGCGTTGCATTCTGTTGATGCATCCTTTCTTTTGCATCTCGTCATGGATTTGCCCCGTGGCTCCTTTTACTCTGCTGCCTGGAGATTTATGTCTGCAAATCTTTCTTTTTCACAAAATAGTGCTCTTTTTAAGGGTGGAAACCATATTTTACACATTTCTGGAGATTTATGTCTGCAAATCTTTCTTTTTCACAAAATAGTGCTCTTTTTAAGGGTGGAAACCATATTTTACACATTTCTGTAAGATTCACAATGCCTTGCCCAGGGCCATCTGCATGGTGTTATTACTAAATATTTAGTGACTTTTTTTTTGATCATAGTGTGAGATGGAATGATCTGTGATGTTGTAAATTATATGTGGATAACATTTAAAATCTTTACCTTGCATGTAATTTTTCTGTAATTTCTTGGCTAGTATTAGCATGTGGTAAATACTTACCTAATAAAAGATAGTACATATATACAAATATGAAATTCCTGATGTTGGAATTTCCATATCTGTCTTGGTGATACATTGTTTGGTGAAAGGAGGTAAGTAAAAGATAGCAGTGGTTGGTTGCTGTCAAGGAAAAAATTTATCTCAGTGGCCCTTGAATTTCTGGTTTGTCAGATATTGACAGGGTACAAGTGAAGGATTTCTAAAGATAATTCAAGAATGCTTGAGAATGTGTTTGAGACACAGGAAAAATAATTTGCTAACAGGGTCCAATAACACTGAATAGGAATTCACAGACTAAATTGAGCGACTTTCAATTTCAGCTGCTCTTGCTGTTTTCCTCATTTCGCAGGTAATAGCATTTATTTTCTCTCTTCTGTTGGAAGTGCTATAGTTAACCCTCTCCACAGTGAATATATTAGAAGAAATTCCCTCCCTTCCTTCATTCCTTCCTTCCCTTCTTCCTTCCTCCCTCACCGCCTCCTTTTCTTTTATTGGGCCAGAGAAAGATGACAGAGAGAGTTACACATATATATTGTAAATATATTGTATAATATGACTTTTTAAAAAAAGAAAATTGTTGACTTAAAATATGAACAGAAAAATGACTTTCTCCTTCACATCAAATATTGATCATTTCCACCATGACAAATGGTAACTAGAAAATTCTGCCTTTGAAAATATGCTTTTATGTATTTGACATGAAGGAGAATATTTATTTTGTTTAAACTTTCAGCAGTGTTTCACTTGAGAACATTAGTGAGAGTGTGGTAGAAAGGGAGAAGCAAAAAAACTGTGATATCTTTTTTTCTTGTTACCCATCATATTCTTAACAATTTACTTTATTTTTTTCACACAGCTCTCTGCATTCTCACTTTCTCTCATATGGTCCCTCCAGACTTCTTAACACTTACAGAACACATGTAAGACTAAAAATGTTCCTATCTAAACTATGCATTAAAAAAAAAAAGATTTCACAGGTAAGAATAAAAGCATTCTCATTAATTTTAACAAGTATTTAATATATCATAGAATTTCAGGGAAAATTTTTTTTAAACAAAGACTGTTAATAATTGCTAAATGTCAACCTTAGTATTTTTTCTGCTTCGAACTGTTAGAGAGTGAAAGAAGTGTTTTTGCTTGTTCATTTTCTAAAAGTAGAGTGACCAACACATAATTAATGAGGAAATAAAAATAGAAACAATCAGGTTTCTTGGTGGCTCAGTGGTAAAGAATCCTCCTGCCAATGCAGGGTATACAATTTGACCCCTGGTCTGGGAAGATCCCACCTACCTTGGAGCAGCTTAGCCTGTGCTCCACAACTTTTAAGCCTGTACTCTAGAGTACCGGAGCTGAAACTGCTGAGCCCAAGTGTCCTAGAGCGGATGCTCTGCAGCAAGAGAAGCTACCATAATGAGAAGCCCACACACCACCACTAGAGAGTAGCCCCCTTCTGTTGCAAACAGAGAAAAAGCCTGAGTAGCAGCGAAGACCCAGGGCAGCCAAGAATAAATAAGTAAACAAAATTATTTAAAAAATACGTAAAGAATGGGAAAAAATCTGTGAATAACCGTGCTAAAAAGAAAGCTACAAAAACAAGACACCAAAAAAGCTTTTAGCAAATACTACACATTAAAAAAAAATAGAGAAAGAAAAGAAGAAAGGAATCAGAACCAGTAAGAAATTTTTCACTCTGTGAAAATAGCAGCCTTGGTCTTACTGTGGGTTTTCTGTTTGTTCCTGAGACTTTGTTTTTCCAGGCAGTGAAAGTAGCCTCAAGAAAGATTGCAGTTCAGTCTTAGCCTTGCTTGTAAACTTACACCGAAGAGCCACAGTATGTGGTAGTGGCCTCATTTGATGGGCAAGAAATCTTTTAAGGTTTTTCTTTTTAGTTTTTTGGCATTCCCTGATAGGTTGATAGGTGTCCTTTCCTATCATGTCAACATCTTCCTTAAAAATATTTCTACAAAGACAATTTGGAGCATACAGATAAATAGAAAGAAGAATGTAATGCCTTCATCTATCAATAAGATTTAACAAATTATTAACATTTGCTAGTATTTTATATATTTATTCCATGTTTTAAATTTATACAATTTTATCAATCCTAAGGTTTTGTATAGAAGTGTAATTTACATGTAAGAAAACTTTCAATGTTAGGTGAATAACATTGAAAATAAAAATTTCAGTGTCTAGGTGAATAAATCTTGAATTATGAGGTCATGTGGCAACCAGCAGAATCATGATCTAGAAAATTCCACACCCTAAAATTTTCTTCTGGCCATTTCCAGACAATTCCTTTCCTCCACTAAGCTCCAGTAAACCACTGAATTCCTTTCTTTTATAGTTTTTTTTTCCTAGAATGTCACATAAATTGAATCATAAGGTAAATAGTATTTTATGTCTGTCTTCTTTCACTTTTCATGATACTTTAGAGATTCATCCATTTTGTTGAATACATCAATATTTTTTTCTTTTTATTCATGATTAGTGTTCCATTGTATGGATATACCAAAGTTTCCCATTCTGTAGCTGATGGACATTTTGATTATATCCAGGCTTTTTTTTTTTTTTTTGCCTATTTTGCATGAAGCTGCTATAAGCATTTGGTTATACATCTTTGTGTAGACAGCTTCTTCATGTCTCTTGGCTAATTTCCTAGAAGTAAAATTTTGGGTCATATAGTGTGTATTTAATTGTATAGAAAACTGAAACAAGTGGCTGTACCATTTTGTATTCCCATCTGTCATGAATGAGAGTTCCAGGGGCTCCACACCCTCACCAGTACTTGATTATGTCAGTCTTAAATGTAGCTGTTCTGGTGAGTGTGTAGTGGTATCTCAATTTGTATTACTCTTAATTATATTGAGCATCTTTTACATGATTACTTGCCACTTGTATGCCATGTTTTTAAAAGTATCTTCCTTAGTCTTTTAAGAAATTTAAGAAATTGAGTTGTTAGTAATCCTATTATTGAGTTTTAAGAGTTTTTAAAATATAATTCTGGAGGCATGTCCTTTGTTGAATACAGATTTTGCAAATATTTTTTCCCAAGTCTGTGCCTTGTATTTTTATTCTTTTAACTGTCAATTTTGAAGAGCAGAAATTTTAAAATTATGATCAGTTCCAAATTATTATTTTTTAAATAGTTGATGCTTTCTGATATAAAGAAATTTAGGCTGTCAAGATCAGCAGGGTTTTGCTCCTGTGTGTTCTTTATGAAGTTTTATAATTTTCCATTTTCAAGTAAATGATACTAGGTGAATGTCCAATATCTTTTTATATTTGCATATGATAATCAAATTGTTCTAGCACTGTTGGTTGAAAAAAATGATTTCCCCATAAATTATTTTGGCATCTTTTTCAAAATTAATTTTCTAGTTACATGATGGACTACTTGTGGACTTTCTAGTCTCTTCCATGGATTTTTATGACTATCCTTGGGCTTCCCAGCTATCCTGGCTTCCCGACTTATGCTGGAGTGACTGTGAAGAGATACCCCATGTCTAAGGGCAGAGAAGCCCCAGCAAGATGGTGGATGCTGGAGCGGCAGCTGTGTGGAGCGACTTTGAGGAAATACCCCACATCCAAGGGCAAAGGAGAAACCCCAGCAAGACTGTAGGAGTGGCAAAATCGCATTTAGAATCAAACCTCATCCACCAGAGATGCTCAGAAGGCTCAAACAAACCTTGTGTGCACCAGGACCCACACAGACTGAGTGAGAACTGTGTTTGAATGTCTCCTGTGGAGGTACGGGTCAGCAGTGGACTGCTGCAAGGGCAAGGGCTCTGGGTGCAGCAGACCTGGGTATGGCATAAGCCCTCTTGGAGGAAGTTGCCATTGGCCCCACTATAGAGCTGCCAGAACTTACACAGGACTGGGGAAACAGATATTTGGAGGACCAAACAGAACCTTGTGTGCACCAGGACCCAGGAGAAAGGAGCAGTGACCCCACAAGAGACTGACCCAGACTTCCCTGTAAGTGTCCAGGAGTCTCTGGCAGAGGCGTGGGTCAGTAGTGGCCTGCTGCAGGGTTGGGGGCAGTGCATGCATGAGATCTTTTGAAGGAGGTTGCCTTTATCTTCATTACCTCTACCATAGTTTGAAAGTGAAAGTTGCTCGGTAGTGTCCGACTCTTTGCGACCCCATGGATTGTAGCCAACCAGGTCCCACCATTCATGGGATTTTCCAGGCAAGAATACTGGAGTGGGTTGCATTTCCTTCTCCAGGAGATCTCCGCTCCCCAGGGATTGAACCTGGGTCTCCTGCATTGTAGGCAGATGCTTTACCTTCTGAGCCACTAAAGGAAGGCTCAAACTACCATAGTTTGGCCCCAGGTAAATAATAGGGAGGGAACACAGCCCCACCCATCAACAGAAAATTGGATTAAAGATTTATTGAGCATGGTCCTGCCCATCAGAACAAGACCCAGTTTCCCTCTCAGTCAGTCTCTGCCATCAGAAAATTTCCATAAGCCTCTTATCCTTCTCGGTCAGAGGGCAGACAGACTGAAAACCACAATCACAGAAAACTAACCAATCTGATCACACAGACTACAACCTTGTTTAACTCAATGAAACTATGAGTCATGCCCGTGTAGGGCCACCCAAGATGGACAGGTCATGGTGGAGAGTTCTGACAAAACGTGGTCCACTGGAGAAGGTGTAAGACCTCGCGGCCTTTTCTCGGGAACCGTCGCCCCAAAGACCACAGTGACTCGAATTCGATGCAATCAGCAAGAGGATTTATTAGGCCGGCGCGCCGGGGTTCGATCTCCTTAGGAGGAGCGAACCTCGAATGCCAGTCGTGAGGGACTTTTATACAAAAAAATCACAGGTAGGTGGGGATGAGGTCAGGGTATGGGATACAATGAAGTAGGGTGGAGACATTTGATTGGTGGGAAAAGTTTGCAGGTAATTAAGTTGAAACGGTTGGCTGATCACCCTGCGGCATTTGGTCAATTTTTACCCAGAAAAGTCCGACAGAGAGATACATTCTTGGGAGGGGTTTCCTTGACCAGGTCATAAGTTATCTGTTAAGAATCGGTCAGGAGGCTCTGAGTCACCAGATAAGGAGTAAGCTATTTTCCTTGAGGCACAGCCTGCCTTCTGGGCTTAAATTTTAACCTAAGTCCTTCATTCCCCTCTTCTTCTTGTCCGTGATTTCAATCCTGAAATCATAGAGTGAGGGATTGCGGCATACCGTTACCTTGGCATGAGCACTCGCACGGTGCTTGTGCGTTTCTTGATAAAGGAGAGCAACTACTTAAAAATGGAAAGCTAAGAGATGAAGAAAGTTAGGATTACAAGAATAGTCATGGTATCATAAACAAACTTATATAACCTTTTTAACATCTATACCTTACAATCATTAAGAAAACAGCCACCAATCTTCTTCTATTTTGACAGGGAGCATAACAAAAGCGGGTTGTTTTACCACTAATACCTGCTCTCCGACGCTCATGCCTCTGATACAATTAGTGAGAGTACAATTAAAACAAGACATAGGTAAACATTCTGAGTGACATTAACAGAAACATTTCCAACCAAAATCATAAAGGGGTAAGGCACACATGATCTAGGATATCTAAATCCAGTAACCCCTATTATCCCAGTGGCCTCATAATATGGCGGAGGGACGGTGTAACAGAGCCAGCAAGATTTTGTAACCTCCGGGTTGGTGTCATTTAAGGCTCTGTAGGCACTGTCTACAAGAGCCAATTAAAAACTTTGACAGACAACATAGACCCTGCCCGCATCTCTTCCGCCAGGCGCCATCTTAAGTTTTCGACCGCAAAGCTAGCCCCTTTGTTTTTAAGGTTTCCCATTTAGGGACCCACAAAGGGAATGGCAAACTACTTCAGTATTCTTGTCTTGAGAAACCCATGAACACTACAAAAAGGCAAAAAGTTAGGACTGAAAGATGAACTGCCCAGGTTGGTAGGTGCTCAGTATGCCATTGGAGGTCAGTGGAGATATAACTCCAGAAAGAATGAAGGAATGGAGCCAAAGCAAAAACAACACCCAGTTGTGGTTGTGACTGGGGATGGCAGTAAAGTCAGATGCTATAAAGAGCAATATTGCATAGGAACTTGGAATGTTAGGTCCATGAATCAAGGCAAATTGGAAGTGGTCAAACAGGAGATGAGTGATGTTCACAAGAGTGAACATCGACACTTTAGGAATCAGCAAACTAAAATGGACTGGAATGGGTGAATTTAACTCAGATGACCATCATATCTACTACCATGGACAAGAATCCTTTAGAAAAAATGGAGTAGCCATCATAGTCAACAAAAGATTCCAAAATACAGTACTTGTATGCAATCTCAAAAACAACAGAATGATCTCTGTTCATTTCCATGACAAACCATTCAGTATCACAGTAATACAAGTCTATGCCCCGACCAGTAATGCTGAAGAAGCTGAATTTGAATGGTTCTGTGAAGACTTACAAAACCTTCTAGAACTAACATCCTAAAAAGATGTCCTTTTCATTATAGGGAACTGGAATGCAAAAGTAGGAAGTCGAGAAATACCTTGAGTAACAGTCAAATTTGGCCTTGGAGTACAGAATGAAGCAGGGCAAAGGCTAATAGAATTTTGCAAAGAGAATGCACTGGTCATAGCAAACACCCTCTTACAACACCACAAGCAAAGACTCTACACATGGACATCACCAGATGGTCAACACCGAAATCAGATTGATTATATTCTTTGCAGCCAAAGATGGAGAAGATCTATACAGTCAGCAAAAACAAGACAAGGAGCTGACTTGGCTCAGATCATGAATTCCTTATTGCCAAATTCAGACTTAAATTGAAGAAAGCAGGGACAACCACTAGACCATTCAGGTATGACCTAAATCAAATCCCTAGTGATTATACAGTGGAAGTAAGGAATAGATTCAAAAGATTAGATCTGATAGACACAGTGCCTGAAGAACAATGGACAGAGGTTCCTGACATTGTACAGGAGGTAAGGATCAAGACTATCCCCAAGAAAAAGAAATGCAAAAAGGCAAAATGGTTGTCTGAGGAGGCCTTACAAATAGCTGTGAAAAGAAGAGAGTGAGTGAGTGAAGTCACTCAGTTGTGTCTGACTCTTTTCGACCCTGTAGACTGAAGCCTTCCAGGCTCCTCTGTCCATGTGATTCTCCAGGAAAGAAGAAAAGTGAAAGGCAAAGGAGAAAGGAAATATATACCCATTTGAATGCAGAGTTCCAAAGAATAGTAAGGAGAGATAAGAAAGCCTTCCTCAGTGATCAGTGCAAGGAAATAAGAGGAAAACAATAGAATGGGAAAGACTACAGATCTTTTCAAGAAAATTAGAGCTACCAAGGGAATATTTCATGCAAAGATGGGCTCAAAAGGACAGAAATGGTGTGGACCTAATGGAAGCAGAAGATATTAAGAAGAGATGGCAAGAATACACAGAAGAACTATACAAAAAGGTCTTTTGAACCAGATAACCATGATGGTGTGATCACTCACCTAGAGCCAGACATCCTGGAATGTGAAGTCAAGTGGGCCTTAGAAAGCATCACTATGAACAAAGCTAGTGGAGGTGATGGAATTCCAGTTGAGCTATGCCAAATCCTAAAAGATGATGCTATGAAAGTGCTGCACTCAATATGCCAGCAAATTTGGAACACTCACCCAGCGGTGGCCACAGGACTGAAAAAGGTCAGTTTTCATTCCAATCCCAAAGAAAGGCAATGCTAAAGAATGCTCAAACTACTGTACAACTGCAGTCATCTCACATGCTGGTAAAGTAATGCTCAAAATTCTCCAAATCAGGGTTCAACAGTACATGAACTGAGAACTTCCAGTTGTTCAAGGTGGATTTAGAAAAGGCAGAGGAACCAGTGGTCAAATTGCCAACATCTGTTGGATCATCAAAAGAGCAAGGGAGTTCCAGAAAAACATCCTTCTGCTTTATTGACTATGCCAAAGCCTTTGACTGTGTGGATCAAAATAAACTTTGGAAAATGTTTAAAGAGGTTGGAATACCAGACCACCTGACCTGCCTCCTGAGAAATCTGTATGCAGGTCAAGAAGCAACAGTTAGAATTGGACATGAAACAATAGACTGTTTCCAAATCGGGAAAGGAGTGCGTCAAGGCTGTATATTGTCACCCTGCTTATTTAACTTCTATGCAGAGTACATCATGAGAAACGCTGGACTGGAAGAAACACAAGCTGGAATCAAGATTGCCAGGAGAAATATCAATAACCTCAGATATGCAGATGACACTACCCTTAAGGCAGAAAATGAAGAAGAACTAAAGAGCCTCTTGATGAAAGTGAAAGAGAACTGTGAAAAATTTGGCTTAAAACTAAACATTCATAAAACTAAGATCAAGGCATCCAGCCCCCCTCAGTTTATGGCAAATAAATGGGGGAAACAATGAAAATAGCGAGATACTTTATTTTCTTGAGCTCCAAAATCTCTGAAGATGGTGACTGCAACCATAAAATTAAAAGATGCTTATTCCTTGGGAAAAAGTTATGACCAACCTAGATAGCATATTAAAAAGCAGAGACATTACTTTGCAACAAAGGTCCATCTAGTCAAAGCTATGGTTTTTCCAGTAGTCATGTATGGATGTGAGAGTTGGACTATAAAGAAAGCTGAGCGCCAAAGAATTGATGCTTTTGAACTGTAGTGTTGGAGAAGACTCTTGAGAGTCACTTGTCCTGCCAGGAGATCTCAACCAGTGAATCCTAAAGGAAATCAGTCCTGAGTATTCATTGGAAGGACTGATGCTGAAGCTGACACTCCAATACTTTGGCCACCTGATGGAAAAAGCTGACTCATTTGAAAAGATCCTGATGCTGGGAAAGATTGAAGGCAGGAGAAGGAGATGACAGAGAATGAGATGGTTGGATGGCATCACCGACTCAATGGACATGAGTTTGAGTAAACTGTGGGAGTTGGCAATGGACAGGGAGGCCTGACGTGCTGCAGTCCAAGGGGTCGCAAAGAGTCAGACACGCCTGAGTGACTAAACTGAACTGAAATGAACTGCAGTTGCTGGGTGTAGTTTCCTAAAAATGTCAATTAGGTTGAAGATAGTGATTAGAATCATTCAGGCCTTTTATCAAAAATACTGATATTTTGAACTGTGGTGTTGGAGAAGACTCTTGAGAGTCCCTTGGACTGCAAGGAGATCCAACCAGTCCATTCTGAAGGAGATCAGCCCTGGGATTTCTTTGGAAGGAATGATGCCAAAGCTGAAACTCCAGTACTTTGGCCACCTCATGTGAAGAAGCTGACTCATTGGAAAAGACTCTGATGCTGGGAGGGATTGGGGGCAGGAGGAGAAGGGGACGACAGAGGATGAGATGGCTGGATGGCCTCACTGACTGGATGGATGTGAGTCTGAGTGAACTCCGAGAATTGGTGATGGACAGGGAGGCCTGGCGTGCTGCGATTCATGGGGTCACAAAGAGTCGGACACAACTGAGCGACTGAACTGAACTCATATTTTGGTCTCATTTAAAAAAATTATTGACTGAAAAGAGATGTGTCAAATATTAATGATGGCTGTAGATTTGTCTTTTTCTCCCTGTAGATCCATTATTTCATATATTTTGAAGTTCTTTTGTAGGCCACATACATACTTATAATTGTAATCTCTTCCTGATATATTGAACCTTTTATCATTTTCCATAGTAGTATTCTTTGTTTTGATGTCTGTTTTTTTTTTTATTTTATATAGTCACTCCAACTTTATTTTTGCATTGTATATCTTTTCTAGTTTTTCACTTTTTTATTGAGTGTCAGATTCTTCAAATTCTATAATGCTTTGCAGTTTTCAAAAAATTTCACATACATGACTTCATATAATCCCGTGCTGTGCTGTGTTGTGCTTAGTTGCTCAGTTGTATCCGACTCTTTATGACCCCATGAACTGGGGTGCGCCAGGCTCTTCTGTCCGTGGGAATTCTCCAGGAAAGAATACTGGAGTGGGTTGCTATGCCCTCCTCCAGGGGACCCTCCCAACCCTGGAACTGAACCCAGGTCTCCTTGTTGCAGGTGGATTTTTAATCCCATAATAACCAACCCCTTAAAGAAGTTTTTCAGTTTTTCACTTCTAATATTTCAAATGCATTTTTTATAGATAACATATAGTTGCATTTTACTTGCATATATAGTCGGGCAATCTTTGTCTTTTAAAAGTTTCTCTCTCTCTCTTTTTTTTTTTTTTTTGTGGGGGGCTGTGCTGCATATGTGGCATGAGAAATTCTCAATCAGAGATCAAACCTGTGCCCCCTGCAGTGGGAGTGCAGGGTCTTAAACCACTGGACCACCAGGGAAGCCACATCACAGTGTTTTTATTGGACTGTCTGGCCTATTCCACTTAAAGTAATTATTGGCATAATCACTTTAGGTCTTCCATTTTGGCCTCTTTTTTTTTTTTTCAGTTGGTCTTAGTTGTGTTTTGTTTTCTGTTCTTTCTTTTCTGCTTGCTTCTGTGATAATCAGTTATTTTCTAGTTTTCCATTTCAGTTTTTCGATTGCTATGTCTTTCTGTATTACTTTTTTTAGTGGTTGCTCTAAGGTTTTCAACATACACCTTAAAATAACCCCAGTCAGTTCAGAATTAATATTTGAATTACTTCAGGTAACATGGCAATTTTGGAACAGTATATTTTTGTTTGACAACTCCCAGTGCCATTTTGGAGAAGGCGATGATGGCACCCCACTCCAGTACTCTTGCCTGGAAAATCCCATGGATGGAGGAGCCTGGTAGGCTGCAGTCCATGGGGTTGCTACAAGTTGGACATGACTGAGCTACTTCACTTTCATGCACTGGAGAAGGAAATGGGAACCCACTCCAGTGTTCTTGCCTGGAGAATCCCAGGGACAAGAGAGCCTGGTGGGCTGCCGTCTATGGGGTTGTACAAAGTTGGACACGACTGAAGCGACTAAGCAGCAGCAGCAGCAGCAGCAGCAGTGCTATTTTATTGTATATAGCTCGTGTGTGCTTGCCATATATTTATATATAAATAGGAAATATAAATCTACATATGTATGAAGTATATATATATTTGTGTTCACCACATATTTGCTTCTGGGAGTCTTCATTCTGTTGATCTGAGCAGTTGCTGTTTGATAGCACATCCCTTCAGACTTCTAGTGACTCTTTTCCCTTAGGGATAAATCCAACCCATTTTTATTTATTTGACAATGTCTTTCTTTTCTTTCCGTTTGAAGGATAGCTTTGCTGAATATAGAATTCTTGATTCACATTTTTTTCTTCTGCACTTGAAACATGTTGTCTCAGTTTCTTCCGAATGCCAGAGTTTCCTGTAAGAAGTTAGTCTTCAGTTTTCCTATGGCTTCCCTGTGTGTAGTGTATATTTTCTGGCAGCTTTGAAGAACTGCCATTTTTCTTTGACTTTTTTGACTGTGATAGTTGACTATGATGTACTGAGGATGGTTTCCTCTGTTTTTATTCTGCTGTGAGATTCACTGAGAGTTTTAGTTTTAAAATTAATGTTTCCCAACAAATTTGGAAAGTTTTCAGACATTAAAATTTTTTTGTCTTTCCCTCCTTGTCTGTCTCCTTCTGACACTCCCATCACACCTACTTGGATCATCTCATATTGTTACTAGAGTTTTGCGAGGTATTGCTATTTTTTTTATTAAATTCTTTTTGTTTGTTTGTTTGATTTGCAGCTAGGACAGTTTTTATGGAGCTATCATCAAGTCCACTTATTATTTTCTCTCATTTCTTATCCACTTTTCAGCCTATTTAGCCTTTTTTAATTTTAGTAATTTATGTTTCAACTCTATGGTATCCTTTAGAAAAAAATAATTTCCACTTTTCTGTTCAGATTTCCTATCAATTATTGCTGGCAAACTTAAAAAAATTCTAACATAGTTTCTGTTAATTTTTTGAATATATTTGCAGTAACTTTTTTTAATGTTTTTACCTGCTAAATTCAACATCTGGCCCAAATTAGAGTTGGATTCTGACTGCCTTTTTTCCTGAAGATGGGGGTTCACAGTTTTCATTCTTTGTATGACTAACTTTTGACTGAAGCTAGATATTATAGATAACGGGATGAACTCTGGGTTCTGCCATGTTTAGTTGCCACCAGGGGTTTGTACAGTTTCCTCTGAATTTTGCTCTCACTCCTTCTGAGGCTCTGTTGCTACTAAGATTTCCCCCTTTAAATTTCTAGTTGGTTTCTAAGATTGAACCCAATCTCTGGCATCTTTAGCTAAAATGGGCAGTTGTTCTGCCTCCTGTAGTTTAATAGCCATAGCTGTGGAGGTTGGGCAGAGCCATGGGTCAAATAGCCATAAACTCAAAATTCTTAACTTTTCCAGTTGCTCTTTTTAAAAATTAAATATGTGTGTTATTTTTGCTTGTCTTTAGATGCTTTCTAAGATTTTAAAAGTCATCCTAATTTAAATTTCATGTAGTATTTTATAGTTGTTGTCTGTGGGGGCCTCATCATCATCTCACGTTTCTACCATTACTGGAAGTTGGCCCACATCTTTATAAAAATACTTTAAATGAGTTATACACATTATGTCATGTTTCATCTAAATATTTTATGTGCAGTGTACAAAATGAGGATATTTTCTTGAAGTATCCACTGTAACACTATTGTATTTAACCAAATTAACAATGAGTCATTAATAGCTCTTAATTCTGGTTCATATTTCCATTTCCTCAGTTGTCCCCAAAATGTCTTTTATGGTTAGTAAACCAGAATTCAGAAAAACCCACAGACTCCAGTTGTTACATCTTTTAAGTGCCTTATTTGGAATTTTCTTCTCCCTACTTCTTAAATGGCATTGAGTCATTGAAAAAAATAAAGCCGGTTACTCTGTGGAGCATCCCATATTCTAGATTTGTCTGGTTTTGTTTCACTGTTCTACCTCTCTTATTTCTTATAAAATGAAAGAACTAAGGACTAGGCTAGAATCAAGTTAAACTTTCTTGATAAAATATATTCCAGTGTTGGAGAAGACTCCTGAGAGTCCCTTGGACTGCAAGGAGATCCAACCAGTCCATTCTGAAGGAGATCAACCCTGGGATTTCTTTGGAAGGAATGATGCTAAAGCTGAAACTCCAGTAATTTGGCCACCTCATGTGAAGAGCTGACTCATTGGAAAAGACTTTGATGCTGGGGCAGGAGAAGAAGGGGGCGACCGAGAATGAGATGGCTGGATGGCATCACTGACTCGATGGACACGAGTCTGAGCGAACTCCGGGAGTTGGTGATGGACAGGGAGGCCTGGCGTGCTGCGATTCATGGTGTCGCAAAGAGTCGGACACAACTGAGTGAGTGAACTGAACTGAAGTGAACTGAGTGATTATCATTCATGATTCATACTGTGAAGGTTTAAACAGTGCCTGGTTATTCTGCTGGATTAGAGCAGGGGTCCCCAACCTCTGGGATCTAGTGCTTGATGATCTGAGGTGGAGCTGATGTAATAATAGTAGAAATGAAGTACACAATAAATGTAATGCCCGTGAAGCATCCTGAAACCACCCCCATGCCCCCATCCATGGAAAAACTGTCTTCCATGAAACTGGCCCTTGGTGCCAGAAAGGCTGGGGACTGCTGGATTAGTGGGTTCAGGTGGTCTTCAGTCTCCTTTCTTCCAGACCCTTTCTTCAGAAGATGACTTGATCAGCCAACTTGGGAATCGCTATCTCACATAGAGCCGATAGGTTCATATTAGAATCGTATTTCAACTCCCAATTTGTAATTCATATCATCACCAAAATGAGAGGTTATCCGTAAACTCTTCCTAGTTCAGACTGAATCCGTAAAATTCAAGGACGTCTAAATTGAAATGAATAATCTCAGTGAGTCACCTAAGTGCACGTCTATATACTGGCCTTCCCTGGTGGCTCAAACGGTAAAGCGTCTGTCTACAATTCAGGAGACCTGGGTTCGATCCCTGGGTCAGGAAGATTCTCTGGAGAAGGAAATGGCAATCCACTCCAGTGCTATTGCCTGGAAAATCCCATGCACAGAGGAGCCTGATAGGTTACAGTCCACAGGGTTGCAAAGAGTTGGACACGACTGAGCCTTCACTTTCACTTTCATATACTGTCAAGTATCCTCCACTTTCTATCCCCTCTATAGCTATGCCTCGTAGGTCTGTAGCTTCTAAAAGATAGCCATGGTTTTGCTGATAATGCAGCATTCATTTGTTTAATTAATGTAAACAGCTGCAGTGAAAAGTTTCAGGACAATTAAAAATACCCATATAGATGATTAATGGATATACACCACTATATACAAAATAGGTAAACAAATTCAATACCTTGTAATAACCTATAATGGAAAAGAATCTGAAAAATATATACATACACACATACTTATATATATATGAATCACTTTGCTATATACCCTGAAACTTATACAATATTGTAAATCAACTTTACTTCAATAAAAAAATACCCCTGTAAGACTAGAGTTACTGATATTGATTCTGTTGACCTAGTATTCATAATGTGTTTGATACTTGAATCAGAGAAAACTTTTTATATTATGCAGCTCAAGTCAGTTCCTATATATTAGATTATATCAGCTTGATTAAATTTTCTTCTATGTATCTCAACTGGCAGTCATTTCCATGGGCAAAATGAAGACCTTTGAATTATCTTCTTATTTGATTAGGACATGCTGTATTTTTTTAACCTCTTTCTCTCTCTTTCTAAATCAAGATTTAGTCATGTTAATTAGAACTGGTAGAGCCTACAGCCAAATTTTAAATCAAGCCAACGGTCTCATTTTTGAAATAGCCATGGACGTTTGTATGGGGAAATCTTCCTTTATTACCACTCACTATGGTAGAAAGGAGCAGAGCAATTACTATTGCAGAGTAATTTAATACTGTTTTATTAACACAGCCTTTCATCTTGGTAAGGAGTTCTGGGATTCATGAGGATGTCCATTTTCTGTGAAATACTATCCCATTTAAATAGATTAATCCACTATCTATCGTTATAAAAACATAAAAAAATAAAGATGAACTAAAATTCGAGTAGAGAATAAAATGTAAGAATCAATTAACTTGCATCCTTTTAAAAATATTATACTATTATCTTTAATAATTAGATACATTTTTCCTGTTTCTTACCTGAGCTATTGTTCTTTTTATGCCAGGTACTTGACATGTTAGACTAGAGAAGAATTAAATCTGGAGTTAAAACTTGATTAATGGTCCAAAATACTTTAGAGTTTAAATCATTTGGATGAGGTAAATTGTAGAAATGGATGTTTGTTTTTATGTAGTGAATGGCTCTTTTATCAGACATTATTTGGTGTTTAGGTTATAGTTTACTTTCTCTGCCCAGCAGATTTCCTGGAGAAATGGCATTGTAGGCATTTTAGAGAATTTACATGAAAGAACATTCTTTTGCAGTGCTTTCTTTGTAAAAGTAGCATACAAACATAAACTTTTCTCATAATACTTCCTTCTTTTAATTTCAACTATTACTTCTACCAGGGAGAAGTGAAAAATTAAATCACAGAGAAACAAAAGAGCTGTCTTTTAAGAGCAGATAGTCTTTAATTCAAATGAATATTCATTTTATTTTTCATATCTGAGTGCTCCCTTATTCCTCCAGATCAAAGAATTTGTGTTATGTTGTTTTCTGTATGTATTTTGCGTGCCTGTATTGCCATTTGTATGGAATAAACTTGCTCCATGGCATTAAAGACATTTAAAAAAAGTCACATCCATTTATCTTTCTGATTTTCAAATAAAACAGGGTTAGCATCCATTTAACTAACCATAATGTTTTCAGTGCTCAGAATCACATTCTTCTCAGCTTCTGATTTCCCACAGTAGAAGGAGGTAGATCTCAGCTTCAGTTGTGTGTGTGTGTGTGTGTGTGTGTGTGTGTGTGTGTGTGGGCGTGCATGCACTCACGTGTATTAGTTGCTCAGCCATGTCTAACTCTTTGTGATCCTATAGACTGTAGCCCACCAGGCTCCTCTGTCCATGGAATTCTCCAGGCAAGAATACTGGAGTGGGTTGCTATTTCCTTTGCCAAGGGATCTTTCTGATCTAGGGGTTGAACCTGGGTCTCCCTCATTGCAGGCAGGTTCTTTGCTGAGTCACCAGGGAAGCCCCAGTTTGGGGAGTCCCACTTTAATCCTTTCCTGGCTGCCTGCAGTGGATTGTCAGAAAGCAGAGTGGAGCCAACCTGACCCCACCTTGACCTGCTGTCCATCACCGAATGGGCATTTAGGCATTTTTTTCTTTCCCACCACCCAGGAGTCCTAGCTACCAGTGGTCACGATAAAGATGAGGCTTAAGAAAGCTTTTTCTGTTGGATCAGGGAGCCTCTCTTATTTTTTTCAAGACTCCTAGACTATAAATTGCATGTTGAAATCAAGTCCCCCCACCCCCAACTCTGAGTTCCCCTGCTGAGTTTATGATCAACCTCTCCAAAACTTTATTATTTTTCTTGTTGTGTCCCTGTTCCCCTCAAGATTGGGGAGTATCAAACACAAGGAAGAGACTGAAACCAAGCAGGATACTGTGGGGTCCTCCCAGGGACAAAAGCCCCTTTGTGTCCCCAATTTCTTGTTGGTAAAATAGAGAGGCTTTAATCTCCTAGGCTTTCCTCTCTGAAGATGCCTGCCTGCCATTGTCTGGAAAGCTTGTGCCTCCTCTTCCTTTTTAGCTGAGTCATGAGGACCTTTGCCAAGGCTGGCAGGCTCTAGTACTTATTGTCTGGACTTCTTAGGTACACACACACAGGGGACTTTCTTAGAGTTATTACAATCCCAGGAAGGGCTGTGTACACAAGGCAGAGTCCTTGGGAGACCCTGTCCTCTCTAGTCGGCATCCAGTTATTTCTGAGTTCAGATCTTCTCTACTTTCTTCATGTCTGCAGCTCTGCTTATCTTAGAGGAGAGCTTGTATTAAACCTTATATATTGTAGATTCGAAATAAGTTTTGAGAACAATCCTTAATTACCTGGGAAACCAACACTTCGAGAACACAAAGCTCTGGGTTTTGTGTCAGTACCCAGTATGGGGAAAAATGTAGTTTACCTATCTTCATTCTCTTGCTTTGGAGAAGGAAATGGCAACCCACTCCAGTACTCTTGCCTGAAAAATCCCATGGATGGAGAAGCCTGGTAGGCTATAGTCGATGGGGTCACAAAGAGTTAGACACGACTGAGCGACTTGACTTCACTTTCTCTTGCTTATATGTATATTTTTTATTGATGTTATTTATTATTCTCTGATACTTTTCACTTCCTGTATTGTCTCTCCTTTTCATCCCAGCTCACTTTCTTTCTGTCTTCTCCTTCTATTTCTTCTCCAAAGAAAGCAGTAACCTAGCATGCATATATATACCCATTTTCCTAGGAGCAATAAAGTTGAATGTATTCAGATGGGACCCCAAAACCACTTACTGTGAAGTACTAAATATAATAGTTGAGAAATGCATAATGCCAGTACAATGGAATGTTCTTTACTTTCCCTTTTGCAGATTCATTTTGTTTCTGTTTTTCAGTTTGTAACAAGCATCGCCTGAACCTTGAAGTAAAGATGAACTTTGTTTTATCTCCCTGGGTTAGGGAGGAGGCTAAAGGGAGCAGTACCTACCTTAGTGGAAATGTTTTGCCGTGGGAGGGGCGGTTACCCTCTAAATTCTTAGAACATTTGGGGAAAAAAAAATCTATTGAATCACAGTGAAGGCTAGAGCAGGATTGAGATTTATCCATAAATTGGAATGGAAAAATTCCTGGCAGGGCTGCCAAGGCTGGAAAATCACAGATTTACATTTTCCTTATCCACGGAAGGTCAGGGAGTTTGTTTATCCCCTGGATAATTAGTGCGCATCCTCTCAGACACCTCCCACACTTGGTGATCTTTCAGGCCGCCCTTCCTGCTCTGGTCTTCAACCCCCTAAATATCCCCCCCTGCCCTCACCTGCCCAGGGCTCTTGGGAGTATCCTGCAGGTCATGCTGGCCTGCTATGGCCCTCCCTTTCCACAGGCATTCAGGGGCCCCTGCTTGCCCTAACTGTAGATGTTTCAGGAATAATTTTCCCAAGGATGTGCCCTGGGGGTCATGTCATTTCTCCGGTGATGTGAAAAAGGTTATGGGCTGTGCTCCAAACTGTTCCCCAAACTTGGCAAATAGTCAGCCATTCATGGTCAAGGGGACCTGTCCCTCGCATCACTGAGTGTAGAGGGAACTCTGTGATGGTTTCTGTACAAATGATTTACATGCCTCTCGAAATAAGATACCTCATGTCTTTTGCCTCATAATGATAGGTTTAAAGGATTGAGGAGCAGGGGAGAAGTCAAGGTGACTATTTCCGATGGTCATTACTTTGTTCATAAAACAACCTATAAATTTGCTAGTGTTATTACAGGCTAGTTGGTTTAAGCCATTGCAGCCTCTCAGGGGTGCCTGGGGTGAAGGGCAACATTTCTTCCATCTCACAGAGCATTCATGGATTAGTTCAGGAAAGGTAAATAAGAAAGATATTCAGAGTACCCCACAGCAGAAGCAATTTCCCTAGAGGAGGGCAAGGAGCTTATTTAGGAGCTGTTGGTTTTTGTGAAAATCCTCTCTTTATACATTAGTTATGAAAAGAGGAGTTAGACTTGAATGTTCAGGAATGAAAGAGTCTAGTTGCTTGCAGAAAAGGCTCAGGATAATTAAAGATGCAACATTTCCACCCTTGAGTGCAAGAGAATCTTAGCGAAGCAAGTGGCAATATCATAGACAGGGCTTAATAATTTGACGGGGTTTACCAGTGCCGAGATGACAGAAGAGGGGCAATAACATTGGCTGGAAAAGGAGGAAACAAAGCCTGTCTTGGGAAGGCATTTTTAACTCATTCTACTCCCTAATGAGATTGCATGAATATCTAGAAATGGGCAGATGCTTCTAAGAGTCTTATCAAAAGCTTACACATATATGTAAACATGTATAATACAAAGAGATATAGCTAAAACTACATGTTCCAATAATTTTAAAAGGGCAAGAAAAGGGAGAAAAGAGAAAAATATAATTGAGGACAAAAACAAAATAACCTAACACTAGGTCTAAATCTAGACGTCACACACACATTCATATACGCACATGCACACACACACATATACACATACGACACACATACATATATAGTCATATACACACACAGCCACAGACACACGTATACACACAGACACACATAGAAACACATGCACACACACATTCACACATGCACACATATGTACACATGCACACATACACATATGCACACACACATAAACACACACATGGCATTATCTCCTGCATTAATTTGGCAGGTAGTTTTGGCTGTGTTTCCTCCCCTAATAGAGTTCCATTTCTGTGTTTATGAAACGAAATTCACCCTGCTGGTTCTTGACCTCACTGAGGGGTGGAGGGTTAATGAGATCTTACACTGGTCCTGAGTATCAGCTTTCCAGAGTGCAGAACCAGACTCCGTTTTCCTCTCTGGACTATAAGACCACATGAGACAGTGGACCCGGGACACTGTGCTTTCCTTCTCCAGCCCTCACGCTTCACCCAGGATGTTTAGCTCTGACACTGCAGTTCCTGTCCTCAGCCGTAACTCTCTTCTGATTTCTAAGAATTAATTTGGGCTTTGGAATTGTGACTGAGGTGTCATCTATTAGTTGATGGTGATAGATTCTTGTTATATTGAGACCAGAGAATTTACTGGCAGGCCTCTGAGAGGGCAGGCAATAAAGAGAAAGAATGTGCTGGAAAATAGAAGATAGTAACACATCCCCCGGAGTATCCAACATGCAGAAGTGAGATAGGACCCAGAAGTAATAGCGTGCAGAATAACAGGAGTCTCCAGGGAGGACTCTGAATTGCTGCAATTAGCATCAGTGTGTCTTAGTTGCTCATTTGTGTCCTATTCTTTGTGACCCCATGGACTGTAGCCTGCCAGGCTCCTCTGTCCATGGGATTCTCCAGGCAAGTATACTGGAGTGGGTTGCCATTCCCTTTTCCAGGGGATCTTCCGAACCCAAGGATCAAATTTGGGTCTCCTGCATTGCAGGCGGGTTCTTTACCATCTGAGCCACCAGGGAAACCTGATTAGCATCAGTAGGACTAAGAAAAATGACCTTTACAAAGGAAAGGTGGCTTGTGATTTCCCATTGCTTTGCTGTGAACTCCCTTTAGCTTCTTTATCAGTTTACTTTTCCTGGGTCTAGAAGGGTCAGGGCTGGACAGCTTTCCTCCCTGCAGTGGTGCTAAAGGGTTGAGTTATGAGCCACAGACTCTAGGGAAGAACTACCTCATTTTCAAGGGGACCTCAAATAATTTAGTTCAGCAAAATACCATTCTGATCAGCTAGCTCAAAAAGTGCTCCTGAGCTGGCAATAATTCATCTGCCTCCTTGAACAGCTACCATTGAAATTGCATTTGAACACTGAAAACAAATATGCTTTCAGTGTAAGTCCAAAATCTTTTAATTCAGCCTCCAAGTTGCAGAGCAGAAAGATACTGCATTGCGGCTCTCCTGTTCTTGCAGAGAAGCTCTGTTGGCTGGAGGCTGGGAGGGGAGGGGGCCGCAGTAAAGAGCTTGTTTTTAGCTCCACTCAGCAGATCTCTCAGCTCCAGGATATAATGAGTAAAGTGTCCTCAACTAAACTTGGGTGGACAGAGTTGACAGGGGAGAGAAGGCTAGGTTCACAGGTACTAATGAAATAAGGTTTGCTTATCTTCATTTATGGAGAAGGCAATGGCACCCTACTCCAGTACTCTTGCCTGGAAAATCCCATGGATAGAGAGCCTGGTAGGCTGCAGTCCATGCTAAGGGTAAGACATGACTGAGCGACTTCCCTTTCAGTTTTCACTTTCATGCATTGGAGAAGGACATGGCAACCCCTCCAGTGTTCTTGCCTGGAGAATCCCAGGGACGGAGGAGCCTGGTGGGCTGCGGTCTATGGGGTCGCACAGAGTAGGACACGACTGAAGTGACCTAGCAGTAGCAGCAGTATCTTCATTTATTTGTTAAAAAAATCAAGTGTTTTATCAAGCAGTATATTTTCTTCAAAGAGTCAACACTTCTTTTTATATTCTGAAGAATTCATAAAATAGATTCACGGTGCCAGGTGGAGTCTCCCCATTCCCACAGGCTCTGCCTCACTGCAATGGGTGGACACGCCTTGTCTTGGCCACTATCGCTGGTTGGAGACATTTATGACAGTAGTGTCCATGCATGCATACATTCACCCATGCACTCTCCAGGCATTTACTGAACATTTCTAGCACATTCTGGATATCGGAAATGCAGGTAAACAAGACCCAAATCATCAACTGCAGCAGTAGCTTCTTCATCCTCCTCAAACCATAGTTCTCACATGTGTCTGGAACATCTCTTGTCATCTCTCTTCTTCTTTCACCCCTGGGGACCCAGGCTGGCTTCAAGGCAGTGTGTGTGTTCTGGTCGGCCCCTGCTATTTCACATTACTTCTCTGTCATTTTTTTGCTGCTAAGTTCCACTTGCTAAGAGTGGAGCACACACAAGACATACAAGCATCTTCTCTCTTGTTAAAACTGACTTGTGATTTTGGTACTCCTATGATCCTCATTTTATAGGTGGAAACCACGAGGTAAAGTGACTTGCTAAAGGTCACTTGGCTAGTGAAAGGCAGACCTGAGATTCTGAATCAGGTCTTGGATTCTTGCCAGAGTCCTCAACCACTTCACCTCCTGTCCCCAGCTGGTCTGATGATGTGTTGGCTCTGGCTTGGGGAGACCAAAACCCAGCCAGCAACTGCTGAGCTCCTTTTCTAGACATCAAAGCCTCATCTGAGGTACCTTATTTTACATTTTGAGCTCCTTATGAACAGATCCTTACAGTCTTTCCATGGCAGTAGTTTGGTCTTACAGGGTGTGCGTCTCTACTTCAGGACAGTCTGCCAAAGGCATGCCTTCTCCCCCACCCCCTTCAGCGAATTATGTTATCTGATGCTTGTATTAGGGTGTCATCTACTTAAGGCAGTTATGATCATTTTCTCCTAATTCTGCTTTAGTGACCGGTCCTATTTTCCCTTTAATGGTAATAAAGAGAACCATACTCACGCAGAATCTACTGTATGAGACTGGTGGTTTTTCACAACACATGGCCTCTGAAAACTATGCCTCGAGTTTAAAAAGAGAAGCCTTGACTATAACTGCAAAAGGAGGTTTGTCTGAGAAAAAGTTGTGCAGCAGAGAGCAGTCTGAAAGAGGCTTTTTGATGAGCTTTTGTTCTAGCCTGTTTAACAGCTTAAGGTTTAGAGAAGCCTGTGTGAGTTCACTTTTTGCGTTTGAGTCCAAAGACTGAATCCATTAAAGGTCTCTCTTGAGCCTGCCGTGAATTTCAGGGCTCCTAGGAGAATGCTCCAGGCTCACTTAACTGGTTTGAAATCGCATGGCCTCAGGCTACACCGTCTTTATTTGGAGCAGAATGGGAGCCAGGGAATTAGTTCAAAAGCCACAACCACTTTTTCTCTTTACTGTCTAATTTCTGTGGTTCCGTGTTGGTTGGCTTCACACCATTTGCAAAATTTTAAGAACCATTCCAGAAGACATCGGTCATGGCTGTTAGAATGAATATCTTTCTGTCACTTTCTCTTGTGTTTTTCATGTTTGCACCCTTGCCATCCATACGTATGTGGTTTGGACTTTGGAGGTTTAGAGGCTTGAAAAAACACTGCAGGCCTTCTCTCCAGCCCCAGATGGAACTCGTGTTTGTTTTTGCTTGTAGTTTGGGTGGTGTGTGTGTGTGTGTGTGTGTGTGTGTGTTGGTGAGGGAATGGGGGAGAGAGAGAGATGATATAAAACAGAAAGGGAGGGTTTTGATGCATAATAGCCAGACGTGCAGAGAATATCAGTGTTCTCGGCAGAAGGGCATTCACATGGTAGAAAACAGGATGAGACTATGGAGGGTGATGTCTGTGCCAATAGGATTAAATCACAGGCTCTGTGTAATAATAGCACCTGCCCCAGGAAGCGCAGCAGGACCCACTGGGCTTTGGCTCCACTCTGAGCAGGTTTGGAGGCGGGCTGCTCATACTCAAACCCTGTTGCTGCCTTTTGATGTGAAACAAGGACTAGTCAGTTCTGCCTAGTTGGTCAGCAAGAGCAGCAGCAGATAGAAAGGGGTGGCCTAGGCAGTGACTGATGCTGGAGTCACAGGGCTCGGTGCAGACCCTGTAGAGGAGGAAGAGGTTAGGGGGATGGGGTTGGAGGGAGGTGGCTAGAGACCTGCGTTCTTGACTGGATGTAGAATGTGATGCCAGGAGAGTGTCTGGGCTCCAATCCCAGCTCTGCACTGAGGATGATAGTGTGACTCTGATCGAATGACTTAACTCCTCAGCTTCTGAATCCTCATTTATCAGCAAGTGATAATAAGACTTCCCATACTGTTCATGTTCATGGGGTTCTCATGGCAAGAATACTGGAGAGGTTTGCCATTCCCTCCTCCAGTGGACTGTGTTTTGTCAGAACTCTCCACTATGACCTGTCCGTCTTGAGTGGCCCTGCATGGCATGGCTCCTAGCTTCATTGAGTTACCCAAACCCCTTTGCCACGACAAGGCCGTGATGGATATGAACCTGAGCAAACTCCAGGAGACAGTGAAGGAGTGGGAAGCCTGGCGTGCTGCAGTCCATAGGGTCGGAAAGAGTTGGACACTACTGAGCACAGCACAGCAGAGCAGCCTAAAATCATACTGCTGCTGCTGCTAAGTCGCTTCAGTCGTGTCTGACTCTGTGCGACCCCCATAGACCGCAGCCCACCAGGCTCCCTCATCCCTGGGATTCTCCAGGCAAGAACACTGGAGGAGGTTGCCATTTCCTTCTCCAGTGCATGAAAGTGAAAAGTGAAAGTGAAGTCGCTCAATCGTGTCTGACTCTTAGTGACCCCATGGACTGTAGCCTACTAGGCTCCTTTGTAGATTATTTAAAAAAAAAAAAAAAAAAATCAAAGGGTAAATACACCAAAAGTGAGCCGAGCATATGCAAGGCTGGGCTTCCGGGAGCCCTTGATGAGCAGGCTGCTGTCCATGGTCACAGCAGCTGTTTTGCTCCTTTCTCGGCCTTCAGAGCTCATTGCACCCAGTGAAATGGAATCCAGGACACCAACCCTTCCAGGCAATAGAGGGCACAGGGGACAGACCTGGCTCTGAAGGTAGAAAAGGAATGTCATCCTTCCAACACAGCTTCAGCAGACGAAGCATGCAAAGGGGGCTGGGAAAGGGAGCAGCCTGCTGTCTCCATTCTCAGAGGCCCTGGGTGAGGGAGGGCCTCAAGGGAGCACCACCCCTCCCGATACCCCGAAGCTTCTATCCCCAGAACTCTCAAGTTACTTATATAAGTAACTCAAGAGTGTTCAGATTTTGAAGACCCTGGTTTCTCTGTTACTGGCAGCACGACTCAAGCTCTGCTGAGTTTAATGGGCACTTTAAACTCCTTCATTTATTTCCAACCGTCAAAATTGTTTTCCAACCTCTTGTTTTGTTCAGTGATTACTCTCCCACTTAAAGTTCGCTTCAGATGGAAGGACAGAGAAGTAACATTGGTTTGCTTGAGTCTGAGCCGAGGTGATGAAAAATCTGTGGCTTTGATGTGAATACTTCTGGAATCTGGAAAGGCAGTAAGGGCGCTAGTTAGTGGTCAAACTGAACAGTTACTTCTGAAATCAAGTGGATGGAGTCTTGAAAGTGCAAACTAGGCCTGATACACAAAATTCAGTCTTAAAGAGGTGGCTTTTCAACTGACTGCTGAGCTCTGTGAGTTCATTTTCATGTCTATCCCCAGGCTCCTCTCATATTTTCTTGCCTGAATTTCTCGACTGCTTCATCTCTTCACTCACTCATCCGTAGATCCACCATCCATCCATCTATTCAGTGACTTGATTGCACTCCTGTTATGAGCCAATCAGGGCTTCACAGTTGGCGCTAGTGATAAAGATCCCACCTGCCAATGCAGGAGATAGAAGAGATGCTGGTTCCATCCCTGGGTTGGGAGGATCCCCTGGAGTAGGGCATGGCAACCCACTCCAGTATTCTTGCCTGGAGAATCCCAAGGATAGAGAAGTCTGGCAGGCTATAGTCCGTAGGTCACAAAGAGTTGGACATGACTGAAGCAACTTAGCGTGCACACATGCAATGAGCCTGTCACCACCTAGGTTTGGGGGAATATTTGGTGAATTGTCTTGGAGCTGGCAGATCCTCACAGCTATCACCAGTCTGCACTTCTTCCACCATTTTCACTCAAGTACCAGCCCCTTTCTTGGCTAACTCCTGTACTGTCCCCTGCTAAACTTGTCTCCTAGTATCAGGTTAGCAGTTTCTTTCTTGTTCCCACAACCACCCTGACATGTATAAGTGCTGAATCCCATTTCGCCAAGCACCAACTTTTTGTGTGGTGACAGAGTAGAGCTCAGCCCCTGGAGATGGGGGTGGGTGCATTGGGATAATTGTAAGGTGGAAAAATGTAGTTTTGTGTTTGACATAGGGACCAGAGAACCTGAAGATGACTGATAAGTTCCCTTAACCTCATAGAAAATCACAGTTGGAAAACCCTAAGAGGTTGCCTTATCCAGTTTCCTGGACATCAGAAATCTCTGCAATGTCTATATCGGATCATGAGCCTTTTCTGTAGTATTTCTCAGGATAGAAAGTTCATTCAGCAGTACACTTTGGGATTCATCTTAACTATTACAAAGTTTTTCCATGTATTCTCACCGATATCTTCCTTTTCATTAGAATAACCTCAATTCTTTGGTCCTTGTTTACTCTCCCTATGGAAGCAACAAGAACATCCAATTTCTTTTCCATATTGCAATTGAATTACTGTGGACTTTTTCATTTATAAGTAACCCAAACCCTACCTTAACTGGTCTAAGCATAATGGGGGACTTAGTAAGAAAGATGTAGAGTTTTGCTATGGGACCCAAGACAGAAATGCACAAATGCGTAGGGCTTGAGGAATGATCTGGAAGCAGAGACTCAAAAGCACCAAGAGTCTTTCCAGGTCTTTCATCTCTCTCGCTCCCTCTCCCTCTCTCCTCCATTTTTGCAGGCAGATTCTTGACCCTCTGAGTCACCACAGAAGCCCAGATGTTAGATGCTCAAAGTCATAGTTAAACAAATAGGATTATAATATATTATTGTAGGGAAAGGATTTTTGATCCACATTTCCTATTAAAATAAACAAGCACATACTTCCTCATTTTGGCTAAAAAGGTTAAATGTCCCACAGTGAACTCACAAAGCAAACTCAGTTTGTTATTTTTTTATTTGTCATTCAAATAACAAATTTTTCACTGTAGCAATATTTGTAATATTTCTTCCAAATTTTATCACCAGGTTATATATCTCGTTTCTCCAAACTTTCCTCGAACGATAGCTTCCATTCCCTGTTTTTTTTTTTAAAACTTTTCAAAATTTTATCCTTAAAAACATGGCTTCATTGGAACAGATGTATTTGATCAGTATGGAGTTAAGGTCATCTGGTCAAAAGTTGGAGTCCCCCTTGGAGATACCTTCTCTTGGAACTTACCACTTCCCCTAACCTGAAAGTTTCCATCACTCGTAAGAGTTATGATCCCAAAGAAATTTTTCTGTATAGAGAACTCAAGATGAAAGACTGAATAATGACATTGGCCAAGGACGATCTGAATCCAAACCAAAGTGAAATCTTATTAATAATATAACTGAAAAATTTGCCCTGAGAACATTGGGCTATTACTTATACCAAGCTTTTAGAGACATATTGTCTCATTTAGTAGTTAAAATTCATGAGCTACAAATAGTAAATGCATGCAGCAATTTGTTTTTCTTTTTATACTATTTATCTCTTATATAGCGATACTTAAGTGGTACTTTAAAAATTACTTTATGTTTTGTAATTGGTTTTAGCTTCATTATTTCCTAAAATAACAAGATTACCTTTACCACTGCATTGTTTAACTTAATAAATCATTTATTTAGAACCAACTAAAGGCATATATAAAAGGTATTATGCTAGGTACTGGGGCTTTGGAAGTGAATATGACTTTTGAATTTCAGGAGCTTATGATCTAATAATGCACCTCTATATGCATGCACACAAATTGTAGTTAATGTGTCTCAGGCTTACCTAGGGTAGCTGCAAAGATCAGAGGACAACAAATGCAATTAAAGGGCATTGTGGAGGCTTCCCAGGTCTCACTAGTGGTAAAGAACCTGCCTGCCAATGCAGGAGACGCAAGAGACAAGGTTTCGATCCCTGGGTTGAGAAGATCCTCTGGAGGAGGGCACAGCAACCCATTCCAATATTCTTGCCTGGAGAATCCCATGGACAGAGGAGCCTGGTGGTCTACAGTTTATGGGGTTACAAAGAGTAGGACATGACTGAAGCAACTTAGCATGCATGCACACAGAGGACAGTGAATGACCTTCCAGGCATGCTGACCTTGAGGTCCCCATGGGCCTCTTGGTGGAGATGTTTAATAGGTGTTTAGATTTTAAAGAGAAGATTTAGAGAGAGAAGTCTAACCCAGAAATGTGACCCTAGGCTCTGCAAACTAGCTAAGTCATTATCCTGTTTGTGGTGCATTGGAATCCACTCCCAGGCTCTTCTCTGGAAGGCCAGTGGTTAAGACTCAGCCTTCTAGTGCAAGGGCTGCAGGTTCAGTCCTTGTTTGGGGAGCTATCATCCCACATGCCTCATGGCCAACAAATGGAAGCAGTTCGGTTCAGTTTGGTTGCTCAGTCCTGTCCGACTTTCTGTGACCCCATGGACTGCAGCATGCCAGGTTTCCCTTTACCAGGAAATCACTCATCTCACCATGCATTCATTGCCTCCCAGGAAAAAACACTGGACGTAGCTCATACTGAGGTAACAGACTTGAGGCCAGGTAGTCAGAGTGGTTACACTGGGTCTGATTTGTATCAGGAGTTGGATAAGAAAGTCTCCACTCTGAAGTCTCTCCTAGAGACACTGCAGCATGAACAAGCAGTAAAAACTGTGTTTTAAAATTTTATTGTCAAAAACCTTAGGAACTTAATAAAAAATTCCGGGAAATTACAAGCTTCTGGTAATGTGTGAGTCATGGGGAAGGAATGCTTGAGCCCCCGACCAGAGCTTGACCATCTAATGATGAAGTTATGTCTGCCTCCTGTCCACTGAGCTCTCAGACCCACAGTCAGTTGCCAAGCCTAAGTTAAATGACCTCGTAGGCAACTCTCATCTCATAGATAATTCTCATCTCTCTTTCTCTTCCTTTTAATTCCTTTCAGTGACGATCTCAGCTTGAGCTTTCACACTAGATTCCTTCCTACCTTCCATACCATTCCACACCTGACATGGCATTGATCTTAAATCACTGAACACAGTCCAGGCTGGCATTCAGGTTGCTGCACAGTGCACCCTCAGGCTGGCCTCTCAACTCCCTTTGTTCAACAAGTGTTACAACTAGAAGCTGGACTTTTTCTAAATACACATTGCCTTTTCCTTCCCTTTCATTTTTGCCCCTACTTTCTTTTCTGCTGTGCCTTTTCTCCATCTTTGTCCATACCCTTCCACCTCCCCCCACTGAGCCCTTACCTGTCTTTAGCAACCATCCTGAAAACTTCTTTTCTTAGGATGGACACCCGTATCACCTGAGTTGGAAACCCATCTTTTTAAAAGAAACTTTCTTATACAGCGATGTATGTAAAAATGTTTTCTCTACTCAAATATAAGCTCTTCTAGGACAGGAAAATGTTATTTTGTTTTATTCTTGTACCCTGTACTGTGCCTTCCACCTAGTAGGTACTTATTAAGTGACCATTGAATAAATAACTGAGGCCATAGGTCTTGAACCTCCTTGATTTAAAGTTTTTCCATTTTAGCATTTCTTGGAGCATCCCTCCTCTTAGGAACTAAGTTTGGCCAGAGGGATTATGCTGACGAAGGTTCTGTTACAAGTGAGTCTTAACCTTTGTTTGGGGTACTGAAATTCAGTCATTTGTTGGAAGATTTATTGACACTGCGCCAGCCTCTGAGGTTACAGATCTATAGAAGACACACTCTGCCCCAGAGGATGCCAGGGTTAAAAGTGCCGTAATAAAAGCATGTTTGTAATGCTGAGGGAATCCTGAGGAGGGAGCTCTAACCTTGCTTGGAGAAGTAGGTAACGTATCAATAGTTTGTGTAACATTTCATTTGTTTGTCAGAGCAGGTGTTTCCTTAGCATTCCCTTTACAGAATTTATTCAGTACCCAAATGCTATGTTTGCACCTGTGCCTAGCTGAAATTAATTTTTCCACAATTGATAGACATTTCCACAGTCTTCAAGAATCTTTAGGTCATCGTGTCAGGCATTATTCTAAGCACTTCATAGACAATATCTCATTTAATACTCATGACAGTCTTATGGAATACGTATTGTTACATGGTTTTTCCAGTAGTCATGTATGGATGTGAGAGTTGGACCATAAATAAGGCTGAGTAAGAATTGATGCTTTTGAACTGTGGTGCTGGAGAAGACACTTGAGAGTCCGTCCCTTGGACTGCAAGGAAGTCAAACCAGTCAACCTAAAGGAAATCAATCCGGAATATTCATTGGTAGGACTGATGCTGAAGCTAAAGCTCCAATACTGTGGCCACCTGATGCAAAGAAATGACTCACAGGAAAAGACCCTGATGCTGGGAAAGATTGAAGGCAGGAGGAGAAGGGGTCAATAGAGGATCCGATGGTTGGATCGACTCAATGGATGTGAGTTTGAGCAAACTCCAGGAGATGGTTAAGGACAGGGAAGCCTAGTGTGCTGAGTCCATGGGGTCGCAGAGTTGGACACGACTTAGTGACTGAACAACAAAGTCATAGGAAAGTAAATTAGTTTTTTATATTAATTGTCAGGACTGGGACTTAAGATAGTTCTGATTCACAGTGCAGAGTACTAACCACTGTCTGATCATGACAAGTTGCAGAAGGCCTGCATGGTTCTGATTCCATACCCACTTTCTTAACCTTTCAAGTTAATAATTTTGGAAGACAAATTTGAAAAAAATTGTGGAAAAATCATGACCAAACTTTGGCATTTAACTGTTTTAAAATTGACGAGAGCAAACTTAAATGGATAGCCAGTCTTTAGGAGAAAAATAGTTTATTTATTTATTTTATTAAAAAGCACTTCAAGTACTATTTGAAGCACAAAACAATCAGTAAATTAAACCGTATGCATAGAATTCTGAGGTTTGTGAAAACATGAGACTCTTACAAATATGGGAGGAGAGAAGGAAGGAAAATGGCCATCACTTTTATTGTTTTAGTCGCTTCTTGGACTGTTTAACATTTATCTTCTTAAGAACTGCTTAGGAATAGTATTTTTGCTTTTGCAAAAGCTTCAAAATCACTATTTCATGCTCTCCTCCTTAAATACAGACTTGTGGGAAGTAAGTCTTCAGTTATTAACATCAAGTCTCTGCAATTTGTGCTCCAACAGCTCAGAATCCTCCCACCTCCCATTTTTCCTCCTCTGAGGATCAATTTCCTAAACAGAGCTTGTTTGTTCTTATATCTACTTTTTATATTTGGAGTACAGATTTATTTTAGAATCTCCAACACTATATCTACTTAATACAGAACAAGTTTGTGTATGGAATTTATACCCAAGGAGCTTTAAGTAGTGTAAAGGAGCTTCTGAGACATTAGGGAAAAAATATTTGTATATATGTGTATTATACACACACACACACACACACACACACACACACATATCTGCTTCTGGTTCTTGGCAGAGAGCTCCTAAAGCCGATGTAATTTCTTACTTGATAAAAGCATTTGGAGCATCTTTTGTTGTAGTGAGGTGGCTCCGGATGGCACCAGGGTGGGGGCTGGTCACCAGAAAGAGGAAGCCATGATTAGAAGCTTTGCATTTTTTTAAAGTTATTTTTAATTGAAGGATAGTTGCTTTACAACAGTGTGTTGATTTCTGCCGTTTATCAACATGAATCAGCTATAGGTATACATATGTCCGCTCCCTCTTGAAACTCCCTTCCACATCTGACCCCTTCCCACCGCTCTAGGTTATCAGAGAATCCTGGTTTGAGTTCCCTGAGTCAGACAGCAAATCCCCACTGTCTATTTCACATGTGGCAGTGTATATGTTTCCATGCTACCCGCTCCATTCATCCCACCCTCTCCTCCCCCGCCGCCCCCCATGTCCATAAGTCTGTTCTTTATGTCTGCATCTCCATTGCTGTCTTGCAAATAGATTCATCAGTACCGTCTTTCTACTGCTGCTGCTGCTAAGTCACTTCAGTTGTGTCCAACTCTGTGCGACCCCACAGAGGGCAGCCCACCAGGCTCCGCCGCCCCTGGGATTCTCCAGGCAAGAACACTGGAGTGGGTTGCCATTTCCTTCTCCAATGCATGAAGTGAAAAGTGAAAGTGAAGTCGCTCAGTCGTGTCTGACTCTTCGTGACCCCACGGACTGCACCCTACCAGGCTCCTCCATCCATGGGATCCTCCAGGCAAGAGTACTGGAGTGGGGTGCCATTGCCTTCTCTGTACCATCTTTCTAGATTCCATATATATTTATTAAAATGCAGTATTTACTTTTTTCTTTCTGACTTACTTCACTCTGTATAATAGACTCTCAGTTCATCTACCTCATTGACCTTGACTCAAGTGTGTTCTTTTTTATGGCCCAGTAATATTCCATTGTGTTATATTTACTCTCTCTATCTCTCTCTCTCTATATATACACTATATTTACTATATATATACTATATAGTAAATACTATATATGTAGTATATTTACTATATATATAGTAAACATATAGTATATTTACTATATATATAGTAAATATATAGTATATTTACTATATATATAGTAAATATATAGTATATTTACTAAAGCTTCTTTATCCATCCATCTTTCAATGGACATCTAGGTTGTTTTCCTATCCTGGCTATTATAAATAGTGCTGCAGTGAACACTGGGGTCCATGTGACTTTTTCAGTTATGGTTTTCTCAAGATATATGCTCAGTGGTGGGATTGTTGGGTCATATGGTAGTGTTATGCCTAGTTTTGTAAGGAATCTTCCATAGTGACTGTATCAATTTACATTCCCACCAGCAGTATGAGAGGGTTCCTTTTTCTTCATATTTTCTCCAGCATTTGTTGTTTTTAGATTTTTTGATGACGGCCATTCTGACTGTTGTGAGGTGATATCTCATTGTAGTTTTGATTTGTATTTCTCTAATAATGAGTGATATTTAGCATGTTTTTATGTGTTTATTAACCATCTGTATGTAGAAGCTTGGAATTTTTAACTACACCCCCACATTCTTCAGAGAGGGGAGAGGGGCTGGAAATGAAGTGAATAATTGATCACACCTATATGAAGAAGCTTCAATTGTATGGAGCTCAGAGTGCTTCCATGTTAGTGAATACACACCCATACGGGGAGGGTGATGGGCTCAAACTCCATGGGACAGAAGCTCCTGCATTGGATCCCCCCAAGACCCTATCCTGCAGATCTCTTCATCTGGCTGTTCATAATCCTTTAATAAACTGGTAAATGTAAGTAAGTGTTTTCCTGAATTCTCCAAGAGGCTTTAGCAGAGTATCAGATCCAAGGGGAGGGGTTAATGGAAACCTCTGATTTGTAGCCATGTCAGACAGAGATTGTGGATAACCTGGATGCTTACTCTTTGTCATTATCTGAAGTCTTTTGAGGCTGAGCCCTTAACATGTAGAATCTGATGCTGTCTTTAGTAGACAATGTCAGAATTAACCAGCTGGTGTCACAGAGAATTACTTGGTGAGGGAAAATCCCACACATATTCGGTGACCAGAAGTGTAGAAGTGTTGTGAGTGTGAGAACAAAGGAGAAACCCAGGAGGATTACTGGAGATTTTTCCCTACACAGAGCTGTAGTTCATAAGCATTCTGGGTACCAAACATGAAAGATCAAAGTGAGTAGTAGGGTGCTAGGCATAAAGCTTGTGTAAGTGTCTCTATTCCAGATCCCAGAAATAAATTGATCTTCAACAAGGATGCCAAGAACTCACATGAGGAAAAGACAGTCTCTTCAACAAATGGTATGAAAAAACTGGATATTCATGTGCAAAGAAAAAAATAAACCCTGATCACATACACACCACTCATAAAATTGATTTGAAATTGATGTCAAGACCTGAAGCTGTAAAACTACTAGAAGAAAACATAGGGATTAAGTTCCTTAACATTGATCTTGGCAATGGGTTTTGTATATTATACCAAAAGCATGGGCAACAGCAGCAAAGATGGGACTGAACCATTTCAAAAGCTTCTTCACAGCAAAGGAAACAATCAATAGTGTGAAAAGGCAGTCTACAGAATGGGAGAAAATATTTGCAAACCATCCATCTGATAAGAGGTTAGTATCTAAAGTAAATAAGGGACTTATGTAACTCAAGGCCCAAAATTAATCTGATTAAAAAGTGGGCAGAGGACTTAAGTAGACATTTTTCCAAAGAAAACATATAAATGGCCAACAGGTACATGAAAAGATTGTCAACATCACTAATCATCTGGGAAATGAAAATCAAAACCACAGTAATGAGATATCACTTCCTACCTGTTCAAATGACTATCATCAAGAAGACAAGAACTATGTGTTGGTGGGGATGTGAAGAAAAGGGAACCCTTATGCACTGCCGTCTATGGGATCACACAGAGTCGGACACGACTGAAGTGACTTAGCAGCAGCAGCAGCATGCACTGTTTGTGGGAATGTAAATTGGTGCAACCACTGTGGAACAGTATGGAAATTCCTCAAAAACTAAGAACAGAACCACCATGTGATCCAACAATCCTACTTCCGGGTGTATATCCAAAGGAAAAGCAGATTATTGAAGAGATTTTGGTACTTCATGCTCATTGCAGCATTATTCACAATAGCCCAGGCATGGAAACAATCCAAGTGTACATTAACAAATGAATGGGTAAAGAAAAAGTTATATAAATAAATAAGTGAATATTCGGCCATAGAGAAGAGGGAAACCTTGTCTTTTGTGACAACACAGATGGACCTCAAGGGCATTGTATTAAGTAGGAGAAGTCAGACAAAGAGTCAAATATTGTGTGATGTCATGTGTGGAATCTAAAAAGCTGAGCTCCGATGTAGGGAGTAGAATGGTGCTTACTAGGGGTTGTGGGGCAGAGGAAATGAGATGTTGGTCAAAGGGTGCAAATTCTAGTTGTAAGACAGTAAGGTCTGGGCATCTAATATACAGCCTGGTGACTATAATTAATAGTACTGCACTGTGTACTTGAACGTTGTTAATCATAGGTCTTAAATGTTATCACCACAAAAAAGGTAATATGAGGAGATGGAGGTGTTAGCTGATCTTATTGTAATAATTATTTTGTGATAAACGTGTGTCAGATCACTCTCAGCAGTCTCAGTATCATGCCCATCAATTTTAAAAGCAATATATGTTTTACCTAATTTTACCTAATTGTTAGGAGAGACTATATTTTAAAATCTTTAGCTCCTGTTCCCCTGATTTTTATCTACTTTATTTTGTCCTATCATAGCCTTCCCTTCTATCAACTTTCCTATTTACAAGACCATTTTTATTCTCATCTCATTCCATCCTGATGCTCTCAAATCCTCTCCGCCAGTTCTTTCTCTTCCATGATGTCTATTTCAAGATTCCCGAGAGATTGACAAGTCCTCGAAATACCACTCGCCCATCTGCTTTCTTTCCCTTCTTTCATAGTTGGACCTAAATTTCACTCAAACACATCTTCCTAAATGCTTCATGACTATGACAAACCTGACATGCTTATAACTGGCTCTTGTCTAAGTTTTGTGCACCTGCCAACTTTAGGAAAAGTGCTGAAGTTACTGTGTGTGTGTCCTTGTGTGTCTGTGCCGACACTGAAGTGTTAGCTATGCTTCTCTCTAGATGCTGAGATACAGGTAATTATTTCTCCCGCCACTCCCTCTTCCTTCTTTGTGTCTATTTCTTTTACTCCTCCTCCTTCATTTTCCTCTTTTGAAAAAATTCTTCCCCTCCTTTCTTTTCATCGTCTCCTTCCTCCACTAATTCATACCTCATCTCTGGTTACAATTCTACCAATGTACTTCTAATAATGTTTTCATCTTCAGCGTCTGATGGGAGAAGTTCATGTTTTGTTAGTATCCCGGTACTATGAACCCTGTAGCTGTTAAAGGTGATTGTTTAAAAATTCTCATTTTCATCTTTGATTTTTTCTAGCTTTATTGAAGTATACCAACAACAACTGTATATATAAGGTATAAATATATGGTGAGAGATCTAGAGACTAGAGATCTCTTCAAGAAAATTAGAGATACCGAGAGAATATTTCGTGCAGAGATGGGCACAATAAAGAACAGAAATTGTATAGATCTAACAAGAAGCAGAAGATATTAAGAAGAGGTGGCAAGAATACACAGAAGAAGTATACAAAAAGATCTTCACAATCCAGGTAATCACGATGGTGTGATCACTCACCTAGAGTCAGACATCCTGGAATGTGAAGTCAAGTGGGCCTTAGAAAGCATCACTATGAACAAAGCTAGTGGAGGTGATGGAATTCCAGTTGAGCTATGCCAAATCCTAAAAGATGATGCTATTAAAGTGCTGCACTCAGTATGCCAGCAAATTTGGAACACTCACTTAGCAGTGGCCACAGGACTGGAAAAAGTCAGTTTTCATTCCAATCCCAAAGAAAAGCAACGCCAAAGAATGTTCAAACTACCACCCCAAAGCACTCATCTCACATGCTAGCAGTTCAGTCGCATAGTCATGTCCGATTCTTTGTGACCCCATGAATCGCAGCACGCCAGGCCTCCCTGTCCTTCACCAACTCCTGGAGTTCACTCAAACTTATGTACATCGAGTCAGTGAGGCCATCCAGCCATCTCATCCTCTGTCGTCCCCTTCTCCTCTTGCCCCCAATCCCTCCCAGCATCAGAGTCTTTTCCAATGAGTCAACTCTTCGCATGAGGTGGCCAAAGCACTGGAGTTTCAGCTTTAGCATCATTCCTTCCAAAGAAATCCCAGGGCTGATCTCCTTCAGAATGGATTGGATGGATCTCCTTGCAGTGCAAGGGACTCTCAAGAGTCTTCTCCAACACCACAGTTCAAAAGCATCAATTCTTCAGCGCTCAGCCTTCTTCACAGTCCAACTCTCACATCCATACATGACCACAGGAAAAACCATAGCCTTGACTAGATGGACCTTAGTCGGCAAAGTAATGTCTCTGCTTTTGAATATGTTACCTAGCTTGGTCATAACTTTCCTTCCAAGGAGTAAGCATCTTTTAATTTCATGGCTGCAATCACCATCTGCAGTGACTTTGGAGCCCCCAAAATAAAGTCTGACACTGTTTCCACTCTTTCTCCATCTATTTCCCATGAAGTGATGGGACCAGATGCCATGATCTTCATTTTCTGAATGTTGAGCTTTAAGCCAACATTTTCACTCTCCTCTTTCACTTTCATCAAAGGCTTTTTAGTTCTTCTTCACTTTCTGCCATAAGGGTGGTATCATCTGCATATCTGAAGATATTGATATTTCTCCCAGCAATCTTGATTCCAGCTTGTGCTTCTTCCAGCCCAGCGTTTCTCATGATGTACTCTGCATATAAGTTAAATAATCAGGGTGACAATATACAGCCTTGATGTACTCCTTTTCCTATTTGGAACTAGTCTTTTGTTCCATGTCCAGTTCTAACTGTTGTTTCCTGACCTGCATACAGATTTCTCAAGAGGCAGGTCAGGGTGTCTGGTATTCCCATCTCTTTCAGAATTTTTCCACAGTTTATCGTGATCCACACAGTCAAAAGCTTTGGCATAGTCAATCAAGCAGAAATACATGTTTTTCTGGAACTCTCTTGCTTTTTCCATGATCCAGCAGATGTTGGCAATTTGATCTCTGGTTCCTCTGCCTTTTCTAAAACCAGCTTGAACATCAGGGAGTTCATGGTTCACGTATTGCTGAAGCCTGGCTTGGAGAATTTTGAGCATTACTTTACTAGCATGTGAGATGAGTGCAATTCTGTGGTAGTTTGAGCATTCTTTGCATTGCCTTTCTTTGGGATTGGAATGAAAACTGACCTTTTCCAGTCCTGTGGCCACTGCTGAGTTTTCCAAATTTGCTGTCATATTGAGTGCAGCACTTTCACAGCATCATCTTTCAGGATTTGAAATAGCTCAACTGGAATCCCATCACTTCTACTAACTTTGTTCGCAGTGATGCTTTCTAAGGCCCACTTGACTTTGCATTCTGGGATGTCTGGCTCTAGATTAGTGATCACACCATCGTGATTATCTGGGTCATGAAGATCTTTTTTGTACAGTTCTTCTGTGTATTCTTGCCACCTCTTCTTAATATCTTCTGCTTCTGTTAGATCCCTACCATTTCTGCCCTTTATCAAGCCCATCTTTGCATGAAATATTCCATTGGTATCTCTAATTTTCTTGAAGAGATCTCTAGTCTTTCCCATTCTGTTGTTTCCCTCTGTTTCTTTGCATTGATCACTGAAGAAGGCTTTCTTATCTCTTCTTGCTATTCTTTGGAATTCTGCATTCAGATGCTTATATCTTTCCTTTTCTCCTTTGCTTTTTACTTCTCTTCTTTTCACAGCTATTTGTAAGGCCTCCCCAGACAGCCATTTTGCTTTTTGCATTTCTTTTCCATGGGAATGGTCTTGATCCCTGTCTCCTATACAATGTCATGAACCTCATTCCATAGTTCATTAGGCATTCTGTCTATCAGATCTAGGCCCTTAAATCTATTTCTCACTTCCACTGTATAATCATAAGTGATTTGATTTAGGTCATACCTGAATGGTCTAGTGGTTTTCCCTACTTCCTTCAATTTGAGTCTCAATTTGGTAATAAGGAGTTCATGATCTGAGCCACAGTCAGCTCCTGGTCTTGTTTTTGTTGACTGTATAGAGCTTCTCCATCTTTGGCTGCAAAGAATATAATCAGATTTCGATGTTGACCATCTGGTGATGTCCATAGGTAGAGTCTTGTGTTGTTGGAAGAGGGTGTTTGCTATGACCAGTGCATTTTCTTGGCAAAACTCTATTAGTCTTTGCCCTGCTTCATTCTGCATTCCAAGGCCAAATTTGCCTGTTACTCCAGGTGTTTCTTGACTTCCTACTTTTGCATTCCAGTCCCCTATAATGAAAAGGACATCTTTTTTGGGTGTTAGTTCTAAAAGGTCTTGTAGGTGTTCATAGAATTATTCAACTTCAACTTCTTCAGCATTACTGGTTGGGGCATAGACTTGGATTACTATGATATTGAATGGTCTGCCTTGGAGATGAACAGAGATCATTCTGTCGTTTTTGAGATGGCATCCAAGTACGGCATTTCGGACTCTTTTATTGACCATGATGGCTACTCCATTTCTTCTGAGGGATTCCTGCCCACAGTAGTAGATATAATGGTCATCTGAGTTAAATTCACCCATTCCAGTCCATTTTAGTTTGCTGATTCCTAGAATGTTGACGTTCACTCTTGCCATCTCTTGTTTGATCACTTTCAATTTGCCTTGATTCATGGACCTGACATTCCAGGTTCCTGTGCAATATTGCTCTTTACAGCATTGGACCTTGCTTCTATCACCAGTCACATCCACAGCTGGGTATTGTTTTTGCTTTGGCTCCATCCCTTCATTCTTTCTGGAGTTATTTCTCCACTGATCTCCAGTAGTGTGTTGGGCACCTACTGACTTGGGGAGTTTCTCTTTCTGTATCCTGTCATTTTGTCTTTCATACTGTTCGTGGGCTTCTCAAGGCAAGAATACTAAAGTGGTTTGCCATTCCCTTCTCCAGTTCTCCAAGTGAAGCTTCAACAGTATGTGAACTGTGAAATTCCAGATGTTCAAGCTGGATTTAGAAAAGGCAGAGGAATCAGAGATCAAATTGCCAACACCTGTCAGATCATTGAAAACGCAAGAGAGTTCCAGAAAAACATCTACTTCTGCTCTATTGACTGTGTCAGTCACAACAAACTATGGAAAATTCTTCAAGAGATGGAAATACCAGACCACCTGATCTGTCTCCTAAGAAATCTGTGTGCAGGTCAAGAAGCAACAGTTAGAACTGGACATGGAACAAGAGACTGGTTCCAAATAGGGAAAGGAATACATCAAGGTTGTATATTGTCACCCTGCAGTGTACATCAAATGAAATGCTAGGCTGGATGAAGCACAAGCTGAAATCAAGATGGCTGGGAGAAATATCAGTAACCTCAGATATGCAGATGACCACTACTCTTAGGGCAAAAAGCGAAGAACTAAAGAGTCTCTTGATGAAAATGAAATAAGAGAGTGGAAAAATTGGCTTGAAACTCAACTTTCAGAAAACAAAGATCACGGCATCCAGTCTCTTACTTCATGTCAAAGAGATGGGGGAACAATGGAAACAGTATCAGACTTTATTTTTTTGGGCTCCCAAATCACTGGAGATGGTGACTGCAGCCATGAAATTAAAAGACACTTGCTCCTTGGAAGAAAAGCTATGACCAACCTAGATAGCATATTAAAAAGCAGAGACATTACCTTGCCGACAGAGGTCTGTTTAGTCAAAGCTATGGTTTTTCCAGTAGTCATGTATGGATGTGAAAGTTGGACTTATAAAGAGAGCTGAGTACCACCAAAGAATTGATGCTTTTGAACTGTGGTGTTGGAGAAGACTCCTGAGAGTCCCTTGGACTTCCAGGAGACCAACCAGTCAATCCTAAAGGAAATCAGTCCTGACTATTCTTGGAAGGACTAATGCTGAAGCTGAAACTCCAATACTTTGGCCACCTGATGCAAAGAATTGACTCGTTGGAAAATACCCTGATCCTGTGAAAGATTGAAGGCAGAAAAAGTGGGCGACAGAGGATGAGATGGTTGGATGGCATCACAGACTTTAAGGACATGAGTTTGAGCAAGCTCCAGGAGTTGATGATGGATAAGGAAACCTGGCATGCTGCAGTCCATGGGGTCGCAAAGAGTCAGACACGACTGAGTGACTGAACTGAACTGAAGTATATGGTGAGAGTGGGCATCCTTGTATTGTTCCTGATCTAAGAGATAAAGTGTTTAACCTTTCATCATCGAGTATGATGTTAGCTTTCTTTCTCTTTGCTGTCTTTTTTTTTGTGAATGATAATTTTTCATAGTGTTATGATTTGATTCCCTATGTTTATATTTTGAGTTTTTACTGTCGGTTTTTGCTATGTAGTTATTATGAGTGTTATCACTCAGTGGTGTCTGACTCTTTGAGTGACTAACACTCATAATGACTGCATAGCATATATTATGAGCCTTCATAAAGTATTTTTCAGATATAACAGTCTATTTTAAGCTGATAACAACTTAAGTTTGCTTGCATACGAAAACTCTACTCTTTCACATTTCCCCCAAATTCTGTGTTTTTGATATCACAATATACCTCTTTTATATTGTGTATCTGTTATAAAATTATTGTATAGTTATTTTTAATACTTTATGTCTTTTAACCTTTATGAAGCATCACTACGAACAAAGCTAGTGGAGGTGATGGAATTCCAGTTGGAAAAAAAAAAACCTTTAAACTAGAGTTAAGTGATTATCTGATTATCACAATGCTATATTGCAGTACTAGAGCAATCTGAATTTCATTATGTATTTAGCTTTACCAGTTTTATATTTTGATTTTATTTTTAATGTTACTAGGTATTGTCCTTTCATTTCAGCTTGAAGAGCTACTTTCAGCATTTTAATAAAGGCATTACAAGAAATGTTGTAATGTGTTGATGAATTTCCTTACTTTTGTCTGAGGAAATTTAATTTCTCTTTCATTTCTTTTTTTCCCAACTTTATTCATTAGTTTTTATTCATCTTCAAACTCATTATTTCTTTTAAAATGTTTGACTGAAAAACATTTTAAATTTTTGTTGTTTTATTTAAGGATAGTTGATGTACAATTCAGTTTAATTCAGTTCAGTTGCTCAGTTGTGTCTGACTCTTTGTGACCCCATGGACTGCAGCATGCCAAGCTTCCCTGTCCATCACCAAATCACAGAGCTTGCTCAGACTCAAGTCCATTGAGTCAGTGATGCCATCCAACCATCTCATCCTCTGTCGTCCCCTTCTCTTCCTGCCTTCAATCTTTCCGAGCATCAGGGTCTTTTCCAATGAGGTTTTTCCACCTGCATCAGGTGGCCAAAGTATTGGAGCTTTAGCTTCAGCATCAGTCCTTCCAATGAGCATTCAGCACTAATTTCCTTTAGGATTGACTGGTTTGATCTCCTTGCAGTCCAAGGGACTCTCAAGTGTCTTCTCCAATACCACAGTTCAAAAGTATCAATTCTTTGGTGCTCAGCTTTCTTTATAGTCCAACTCTCACATCCATACATGACTACTAGAAAATCATAGTTTTGACTAGGTGGACCTTTGTTGGCAAAGTAATGTCTCTGCTTTTTAATATGCTGTCTAGTTTGGTCATAGCTTTTCTTCTAAGGAGCAAGCATCTTTTAATTTTGTGACTGCAGTCACCATCTACAGTGATTTTGGAGCCCAAGAAAATAAAGTCTATCACTATTTCTATTGTTCCTCCATCTATTTGCCATAAACTGATGGGACTGGATGCCATGATCTTCATTTTTTGAATGTTGAATTTTAAGCCAACTTTTTCACTCTCTTCTTTCATTTTCATCAAGAAGTTCTTTAGTTCCTGTTAGCTTTCTGCCAGAAGGGTGATGTCATATGTATATCTAAGGTTATTGATATTTTTCCCGGCAATCTTGATTCCAGCTTGTGCTTCATCCAACCTGGCATTTCGTTTGATGTACTAACAGTCAGTTCAGTCAGTTCAGTTGCTCAGTTGTGTCCGACTCTTTGTGACCCTATGAATTGCAGCACGCCGGGCCTCCCTGTCCATCACCAACTCCTGGAGTTCACTCAGACTCACATCCATTGAGTCAGTGAGGCCATCCAGCCATCTCATCCTCTGTCGTCCCCTTCTCCTCCTGCCTCCAATCCCTCCCATCATCAGAGTCTTTTCCAATGAGTCAGCACTTCGCATGAGGTGGCCAAAGTATTGGAGTTTCAGCTTCAACATCAGGCCTTCCAATGAACACCCAGGACTGATCTCCTTTAGACTGGACTGATTGGATCTCCTTGCAGTCTAAGGGATTCTCGAGAGTCTTCTCCAACACCACAGTGCAAAAACATCAATTTTTTGGCACTCAGCTTTCTTCATAGTCCAACTCTCACATCCATACATGACCACTGGAAAAAACATAGCCTTGACTGGACGGACCTTTGTTTGCAAAGTAATGTCTCTGCTTTTGAATATGCTATCTAGGTTGGTCATAACTTTCCTTCCAAAGAGTAAGCGTCTTTTAATTTCATGGCTGCAGTCACCATCTGCAGTGATTTTGGAGCTCCCCAAAATAAAGTCTGACACTGTTTCCACTGTTTCCTCTTCTATTTCCCATGAAGTGATGGGACCAGATGCCATGATCTTCATTTTCTGAATGTTGAGCTTTTAGCCAACTTTTTCACTCTCCTCTTTCACTTTCATCAAGAAGCTCTTATGTATATAAGTTAAATAAGCAAAGTGACAGTATACAGCCTTGATGTATTCCTTTCCCAATTGGGAACCAGTCTCTTGTTCCATGACCAGTTCTAACTGTTGCTTCTTGACCTGCACACAGATTTCTCAGGAGGCAGGTGAGGTGATCTGGTGTTCCCATCTCTTTCAGAATTTTCCACAGTTTGTTGTGATCTACATAGCCAAAGGCTTTAGTGTAGTCAATGAAGCATAAGTAGATGTTCTTCTGGAATTCTCTTGTTTTTTCTGTGATCCAGTGGATGATGGCAATTTGATCTCTGATTCCTCTGCCTTTTCTAAATCCAGCTTGAACATCTAGAAGTTCTTGGTTCATGTAATATTGAAGCTTGGCTTGGAGAATTTTGAGCATTACTTTACTAGCATGTGAGATGAGTGCATTTGTGTGGTAGTTTGAACATTCTTTTGCATTGCCTTTCTTTGGGATTGGAATGAAAACTAACCTTTTCCAGTCCTGTGGCCACTGCTGAGCTTTCCAAATTTGCTGTCATATTGAGTGCAGCACTTTCACAGCATCATCTTTTAGGATTTGGTATAGCTCAACTGGAATTCCATCACCTCCAGTAGCTTTGTTCATAGTGATGCTTCCTGAGGCCCTCTTGACTTTGCAGTTCAGGATGTCTGGCTCTAGGTGAGTGATCATGCATTCATGGTTATCTGGGTCATGAAGATATTTTTTGTACAGTTCTTCTGTATATTCCTGCCATCTCTCAATATCTTTTGCTTCTGTTAGGTCTGTACCATTTCTGTCCTTTATTGTGTCCATCTTTGCATGAAATTTTCCCTTAATATCTTTAATTTTCTTAAAGACATCTCTGGTCTTCCCCATTCTATTGTTTTCCTCTACTTCTTTGCACTGATCAATGAGGAAGGCTTTCTTATCTTTCCTTGCTATTCTTTGGAAGTCTGCATTCAGGTGTATATATCTTTCCTTTTTTCCATTGCCTTTTGCTTCACTTATTTTCTCAACTATTTGTAAGGCATCCTCAGCCAACCATTTTGCCTTTTTGCTTTTCTTTTTCTTGGGGATGACTTACAATATTGTGTTAATTACTGCTTAATTACTACATAGCAGAGTGACTCATTTATACATTTATATATATATATATACATATATATATACATATATATATATATACATATACATATATATATATATATATACATATACATTATTTTCATTATGGTTTTTCACAAGATAGTGAATATAGTTCCCTGTGCTGTACAGTTGGACCTTCTTGTATATCCATTGCATATATACCATTTTATATCTGCTAATCCCAAACTCCCAATCCAGTCCTCTCCTAACCTCTCCCCTCTGGCAATCACCAGTATATTCTCTCTGTGATTCTATATTTATTTTTTTTTCATAGATTCTCCCTTCATTTCTGAAGGATAGCTTTACCAAGATAAAGTATTCTTGTTTGACATTTTTTTCTTTTAGCGCTTTGAATATAGCATCCCATTCTCTTCTGGCCTGCAATATTTCTCTTGAAAAATCTTCTATTAGTCATATGGAATTCCCCTACTCTTGCTACTTTAAAAATTCTCTCTTTATCTTTGATTTTTAAAAATTTTATTATAATATGTCTTTTCTTTTATTCTACTGTCTTAAAGATTATTCTGAGTTGAAATTTTGAGGTGACCAACTAGCTTCAGAAAGTTGGATGTCTAAATCTCTCACCAAATTTGGGATACTCTTAGCTATTATTTCTTTAAATAAACTTTGTTCTTTCTTCCTCTATTCTTTGTCTATAACTCTGATAATGGTTAGATTTTTTTTCTTTCAATGGTATTCTATGGTGCCCACAGAATTTCTTCACTCTTTAATTCTGAGTTCTCAGAAAACTGTCAGGAGCCTGGTTCCATGGGAGTTGGCTGGCTCAGTGATCAAGGGCCTGGATTGGCTAAAGTCCATGGGGAGACAGGTGTCAGAAAGCTGCCTGGGGTCACGGAAGCCACCTAGAGCTGGGCAGGGAACTGGCATTCATTGAAACCACTTGGGGCTGCTGGAGCCAGCAGATACTAGAGTGAGTCAAGGGCCTGGATTTGTCAGAGCCGCTGGGACCTTGGTACCATAGGAGCTGTCAGGAATGTTGGAGCCACTTGTGGTCCCGGGGCAGCAGGGACTCACGGGGGTCCAATGACATGGAAGTCACTTTGGGCCAGGGGAGCTGCCTGGGGCCGCTGGAACCAGTGGATACTGGGGTGAACCAGAGCCCAGGTTTGATGAAGCCCACTGGATCTGCCTAGGGCCATGGGAATCAGTCTGGTGCTGGCCGTCTGTCTGCTCAGTGGTATAGACCATCTCATGTCTTCTCATTGCTGGATTCAGGGTGAAGGTGCAGTTTCTCTGTGAGACATGGTTGGCATTCTCATGGCAGAGGGCAAGTGTACAAGGGGCTGTGCTCATGGATTAAAAACTTCTGCATCAGTTCACACAGGCAAGCCTGGTGGGGAGGCAAAGGCACATATGCTGCCTCCTGGAGAGAGACATCACAGGGCAAAAGTGTGTAATCTGCTCCCAGATGAGATGCGTGTGTTCAGTCACGTCCAACTCTGTGCAACCCAGTGGACTGTAGCTCTCCAGGCTCCTCTACCCATGAGATTCTCCAGGCAAGAATATTGCAGTGGGTTGTCATGCCCTCCTCTAAGTGATCTTCCTGACCCAGGGATCAAACCCATGTCTTCGCATCTCCTGCATTGGCAGGCGGTTTTTTTGTTTTTTTTTTTAAACCACTTGTGCCACCTGGTAAGTCTTCACATGGCAGGAGAAAATAATTTGAGTAATAGTAAGAGGTCCATGTTAATAATCAGCTGGACCTTAATTTTCTCATACTGGGCTTTGGGGGTACTTGCAGGAATCATGAGAAGGAAAGAAGTCTTCAATTGCAGGTATGGCAAAGACAAGAATTTGAAAGTGTCTCATGTCCACCTATTCCTTATTATATCATTTTACTCCTGAAATTAAAAGTGAATTCAATATTTAAATGCAAATATAATTAGAAATGCAAAGACTATAATAATATTAAACATTCAAAGGGAATGCAAATATAAATTATGTCATTTACCTTTCTGACATATTTTGTCTGCAGAGACTTGGGCTGACATAATTTCATCTTGTTTAGTTTGCAGATAAAAAGATAATCCCTGATACCATGTGAATTACATTGTGGAAAGCTCTACTGAACTGCTGTATGGGGGAAAAATATAGCTGGGCTTCTTACTCACATTATCGACTAGTATTAAAATGGAAAAAAAAAAACCAACCCTACAGTTTGACCTACCCAGGTCTTTCACCTCGATTGAGTTAGCAATTTACCCCTCAGCATATTTTTCTCTGGATTGCTTCCTTAACCATCGAAAGATGAAGGGCGCAGTTGGACTTCTGAAGGATGCTATCAGCAGCCCCTTCTTCATAGTAACCACGCTCTGTAACCAACTTCCCACTGACTCTGATTGCAAAGTCCAAGATATTAAGGTCTGAAAATTGAGGTTTTGAATTGAAAGGAAAACACCTCAATTTTAACTATACTGCTGCGCTTTGGCTTTTTAACATAGTTCTCTAAGAATCTTTTCCAGGAGCGTTTTCAGGTTTGAGGTTACTTCTGCTTTAGTTCTTTCAGTAAAAGAAATAAGAATGCTGACAGTGCTGTGAAAAATGATGTGAATATGAATGCATTTGTGTAACTGTAATCATTTCCACAGTATGTCTTTTATCACCATTATGAAAATAATAATATCATATTACATGTTTGTGTTGATTACCGAGTTTACGAATTAAGTCACTGGGTGACATGTTACCTTCCTTTGCTGAAGACTAAACTCAAATCCTGCTGTCATTTAAGAGGCCTTTTCCAGTTACTCTAGTGTTCTATGAACTCTTTAAACTGTGACTTTATTTTCTATCCTTCTCACAAAATCTGTTATGTATTCCATTAGATTGTACAATTCACAGGGCCAGGCCAGGCCTGACCTGGTCACCCTGTCTCAGCTTCCAGCACAGGCTTGGCAAGGTGATTGGTTCTAAATCTTTATTCATTAAAGGAACGATGATGTTGACTTGCAGAGTCATCATTGCATCATTGCATCTAATTACATTGTGAGTGTTGCTCTTTTCATAAGAATATGAGGTCTTTATAGTCAAGGGTCATGTTGTACTTTTGTTTACATTGCACAACACCTTGTGAAGTGCTGGCTGGGCACACAGGGGCACTTATATGGTATTTTGTTGAAATGGTTTTCCAAGTTCAGTTATGTTCAAGTCTTCCATGGTACCACCTCCTCAAGATTAAGTTTAGTCTTTTAATATAATAGGCTATGGGTACCTGCAGCCAAGGATGGCATGCTTTTTGAGTGCCTCATGGCACCTCATATCTGAGGGGTAGATTATTCAGATAAATTGAACACTTAATTTTAACCATAACTTAGTCCTGCCCAGCCATGTAGACAAAAATCTCTAGCTACTTCGAACCCAAATGAAATATCATATAGGACAAAGAAAAGTGGGAAGACTGATTAGTTAAGTGAGTAAAAATGACAATGCTTCAAGAATATCGCAATGGCATCATGGACTCTTGAGATCTAGGCCATCACCCAACAGATCATGGACTCTGATGTCAGATGACCTTGGTTCCTGACCTATCTCCTCCATGTCCCATTCATTTGATCTTAGTTCAGTTCAGTCACCTAGTCACATCCGACTCTTTGTAACGCCATGGACTGTGGCACACCAGGCTTCCCTGTCCATCACCAACTCCCAGAGCTTACTCAAATTCATGTCCATCGAGTCAGTGATGCCATCCAACCATCTCATCCTCTGTCGTCCCCTTCTCTTCCTGCCTTCAATCTTTCCCAGCATCAGGGTCTTTTCCAGTGAGTCAGTTCTTCGCATCAGGTGGCTAAAGTATTGGAGTTTTAGCTTCAGCAATTAGTCCTTCCAATGAATATTCAGGACTGATTTCCTTTAGGATTGACTGGTTTGATCTCCTTGCAGTCCAAGGGACTCTCAAGAGTGTTCTCCAACACCACAGTTCAGAAGCATCAGTTCTTTGGTGCTCAGCTTTCTTTTTTTTTTTTGCTTTTTATTTATTTTTAATTTATTTTAATTGGAGGCTAATTACTTTACAATATTGTGGTGGTTTTTGCCATACATTGACATGAATTAGCCACGGGTATACATATGTTCCCCATCCTGACCCCCTCTCGACCTCCCATCCCATCCCTCAGGGTCATCCCAGTGCACCAGCCCTGAGCACCCTGTCTCATGCATCAGACCTGGACTGGCAATCTGTTTCACATATGATAATATATATGTTTCAATGCTATTCTCATCCCACCCTTGCCTTCTCCCACAGAATCCAAAAGTCTCTTCTTTACATCTGTGTCTCTTTTGCTGTCTCACATATAGGGTTATCATTACCATCTTTCTAAATTCCATATATATGTATTAATATACTGTATTGATGTTTTTCTTTTTGACTTACTTCACTGTGTATAATAGGCTCCAGTTTCATCCACCTCATTAGAACTGATTCAAATGCATTATTTTTAAGGGCTGAGTAATATTCCATAGTGTATATGTACCACAGCTTTCTTGTCCATTCGTCTGCTGATGGACAGCTAGGTTGCTTCCATGTCCTGGCTATTGTAAACAGTGCTGCGATGAACATTGGGGTACACGTGTCACTTTCAATTCTGGTTTCCTTGGTGTGTATGCTCAGTAGTTTGATGGCTGGGTCATAAGGCAGTTCTATTTCCAGTTTTTTAAGGAATCTCCACCCTGTTCTCCATAGTGGCTGTGCTAGTTTGCACTCCCACCAGCAGTGTAAGAGGGTTCCTTTTTCTCTGCACCCTCCCGGCATTTATTGCTTGTAGACTTTTGGATCGCGGCCATTCTGACCGGCGTGAAATGGTACCTCATTGTTTTGATTTGCATTTCTCTGATAATGAGTGATGTTGAGCATCTTTTCATGTGTTTGTTAGCCATCTGTATGTCTTCTTTGGAGAAATGTCTGTTTAGTTCTTTGGCCCATTTTTTTATTGGATCGCTTATTTTTCTGGAATTGAGCTGCAGGAGTTGCTTGTATATTTTGAGATAAATTCTTTGTCAGTTGCTTCATTTGTTACTATTTTCTCCCATTCTGAAGGCTGTCTTTTCACCTTGCTTCTAGTTTCCTTCATTGTGCAAAAGCTTTTAAGTTTAACTAGACCCCATTTATTTTTGCTTTTATTTCCATTATTCTGAGAGGTGGGTCATAGAGGATCCTGCTATGATTTATGTCAGAGAGTGTTTTGCCTATGTTTTCCTTTAGGAGTTTTATAGTTTCTGGTCTTACATTTAGATATTTAATCCATTTGGAGTTTATTTTTGTGTATGGTGTTAGAAAGTGTTCTAGTTTCACTCTTTTACAAGTGGTTGACCAGTTTTCCCAGCACCACTTGTTAAAGAGATTGTCTTTTCTCCATTGTATATTCTTGCTTCCTTTGTCAAAGATAAGGTGTCCATAGGTGTGTGGATTTATCTCAGGGCTTTCTATTTTGTTCCATTGATCTATGTTTCTGTCTTTGTGCCAGTACCCTACTGACTTGATGACTGTAGCTTTGTAGTATAGCCTGAAGTCAGGCAGGTTGATTCCTCCAGTTCTATTCTTCTTTTTCAAGATTGCTTTGGCTATTTGAGGTTTTTATATTTCCATACAAGTTGTGAAATTATTTGTTCTAGTTCTCTGAAAAATACCATTGGTAGCTTGATAGGGATTGCATTGAATCTATAGATTGTTTTGAGCAGTATACTCATTTTCACTATATTGATTCTTCCAATCCACGAACACGGTATATTTCTCCATCTATTTGTGTCCTCTTTGATTTCTTTCAACAGTGTTTTATAATTTTCTATATATAGGTCTTTCTTTTCTTTAGGTAGATATACCCCTAAATGTTTTATCTTTTCATTGCAATGGTGAATGGAATTGTTTCCTTAATTTCTGTTTTCTTATTGTTAGTGTATAGGAATGCAAGGGATTTCTGTGTGTTGATTTTATATCCTGCAACTTTACTATATTCATTGATTAGCTCTAGTAATTTTCTGATGGCGTCGTTAGGATTTTCTATGTAGAGGATCATGTCATCTGCAAACAGTGAGAGTTTTATTCTTCTTTTCCAATCTGGATTCCTTTTATTTCTTTTTCTTCTCTGATTGCTGTGGCTAAAACTTCCAAAACTATATTGAATAGTAGTGGTGAGAGTGGGCATCCTTGTCTTGTTCTTGACCTTAGGGAAAATGCTTTCAATTTTTCACCATTGAGGATAATGTTTGCTGTGGGTTTATCATATATGGCTTTTATTATATTGAGGTATGTTCCTTCTATACCTGCTTTCTGGAGGGTTTTTATCTTAAATGGATGTTGAATTTTGTCAAAGGCTTTTTCTGCATCTATTGAGATAATCATGTGATTTTTATCTTTTGATTTGTTAATGTGGTGTGTCACATTTATTGATTTGTGAATATTGAAGAATCCTTGCATCCCTGGGATAAAGCCCACTTAGTCATGATGTATGACCTATTTAATATGTTGATGGGTTCTGTTTGCTAGAATTTTGTTAAGGATTTTTGCATCTATGTTCATCAGTGATATTGGCCTATAGTTTTGTTTTCTTGTGGCATCTTTGTCTGGTTTTGGTATTAAGGTGATGGTGGTCTCATAGAATGAGTTTGCAAGTTTACCTTCCTCTGCAATTTTCTGGAAGAGTTTGATTAGTATAGGTGTTAGCTCTTCTCTGAATTTTTGGTAGAATTCAGCTGTGAAGCCATCTGGTTCGGGCTTTTGTTTGTTGGAAGATTTCTGATTACAGTTTTGATTTCTGTGTTTGTGATGGGTCTGTTAAGATTTTCTATTTCTTCCTGGTTCAGTTTTGGAAAGTTGTACTTTTCTAAGAATTTATCCATTTCTTCCAAATTGTGCATTTTATTGGCATATAGTTGCTGATAGTAGTCGCTTATGATCCTTTGCATTTCTGTGTTGTCTGTTGTGCTTTCTCCGTTTTCATTTCTAATTTTGTTGATTTGATTCTTCTCTCTTTTTTTCATGATGAGTCTGGCTAATGCTTTGTCTATTTTATTTATCTTCTCAAAGAACCAGCTTTTAGCTTGTTGATTTGGCTATGGCTCAGCTTTTTTATAGTCCAACTCTCACACGTCTGTTTGCTTCAAATTCATCATCTCTAAAGTGTGATAGTAACTGCATCTACCTCACAGGGTTGTTGTGAGGCTTACATGAGATAAATATAGGGAAAATGCTTAGCATAGTACTAGGGAGAGTAAACACCTATCAGATTAAGTTATTATCTGCTGTTGCTGTTATTGTTATGTATTGAACACACATCAGGAGGCTGCAGTGAATAAGGCATGGCATTAGGAGTTCATTCATATGGCTACCAGTCATTTTTTAGAACGACCATTTACTAAACATTTAGATACTATGTAAAATATTAAATTCATTATCTCAATACTTAAAATGAACTCTTTTACAAGTGTGGAAATTGAGACTTAGGCAGGTCAAGTAGCTGACCCCCAGTCATCCATCAGGGCTTCCCTGGTGGTTCAGATGGAAAAGAATCTGCCTGCAGTGAAGGAGACCAGGGTTCAGTCCCTGGATCGGGGAGATCCCCTGGAGAAGGGAACGGCAACCCGCTCCAGCATTCTTGCCTGGAGAATTCCATGGATAGAGGCGCCTGGGGCGGTGGTGGTGACAGTCCATGGGGTCACAAAGAGTCAGACACAACTGAGCGACTAGCACTTTCACTTTCAGTCACCCAGTAAGTACTTAGAAGACTCAAGAGTCAAACACAGCTCTCTCCCAGCTGAATTCTGCAGTTTATACCCTCTCTATGGGAAATACCCCCAAAGTGGTATAATAAGGGATCAACAACAATACTACTGAGAGGTAGGCATCCTTAGGAAAGGGAGTTCTTTTCAGGGCAGCAGCTATTGTGGAAAATTCCATGAGGAAAGTTACACTGGATGAGCAGAATTGTAAGAGAAATCCAGATAGAATTTTAACTTAAACTATATGAACTTGCCACGTTTGTATGTCAATAAAAGTCATAAGTTGTTAATTTTACATAACTTCATCTAGAATAATTTGTGGCAGTGTTGATGACTTGGGCCAAGTTAAAAAAATAAGGAGTTTCAGTCCGCTCCCAGGCTCCCTGTTTCAACAAGGAGTCTTGAACGTTTGAGAGAAGACAGTCAAGCATGTGACCAAATTAGGGGTCCAGGGGTTCTGGGAAAAGGAGCATTAATCTTTAATGGGATGAAACTCAAGAATAAATTACTAATGCCATGATTGTCACTGTGTGGGAATTTTAAGTCATTTTAACATCTTTTTATTTTTTAAGTAATTTATGTAAGCAGTAAACAAATGATTTAATTAAAACTGTAAGGAACAGGAAGGGCAATGGAGATGTTTCCGCAAAGCCACTTAAGGTTTTCATGAAACATTATAGCATGAATCTGAAAATGCAGCATCCGTTGTTTCCAAGGAGTGTGTGTCAGATACAAGTAACACAGCGGACATCCCCTCCTTCAAATTTGCCAAGCAGGTTTCCTTGACATCAGAGTATAAGAATTTTGCTCTGCATGTTAAAAGGATGACTTTGCACTTTTCTGATGGAAAATCAGAGACCAAAGAGGGACTTTTCAGTTCTGTCAGTTTAGTTGCTCAGTCGTGTCCGGCTCTTTTCGACCTCATGAATTGCAGCACGCCAGGCCTCCCTGTCCATCACCAACTCCTGGAGTTCACTCAGACTCACGTCCATCAAGTCAGTGATGCCATCCAGCCATCTCATCCTCTGTCGTCCCCTTCTCCTCCTGCCCCCAATCCCTCCCAGCATCAGAGTCTTTTCCAATGAGTCAAGTCTTCCCATGAGGTTGCCAAAGTACTGGAGTTCAGCTTTAGCATCATTCCTTCCAAAGAAATCCCAGGGCTGATCTCCTTCAGAATGGACTGGTTGGATCTCCTTGCAGTCCAAGGGACTCTTAAAGACTATAAAGACGTCCGTTTCTGGAATGCTCGTCTCTGTTTTGCTGACCTTTGTGATAATTTATCCTGAGAGATAACACATCTGAATGGCCCTGCTGTTCTTGACAGGTGCAGCCTGTGTTTCAGGGAGAAACCTTCTGAAGGAAAGGAGGGTGTTATTATTCACGAGGGACCCCAAGTACAAGGCTCTTCCCACCCTGCCTCTGAAAGGCTCCCAGGACTCTCAAACTCCCCCAAAGAACCTATATTCTATTTCTAGAAACTTCTGGAGATGAGGAAAAGAATGCTATCTATTGATGTTATTAAATACTAGACAATAGACCAGATCCCTTATGTGCTTTATTTCCTTTAACCATTCAACAGCATTATTCTTATTACTACTGTTTTATTATTATTATTTTACATACATGAATCTGAGGCTTGGTTGGGGGAAGAGGCCTAAGGTTGGGGGCTCAGTGATAGACAGTCCACTTGCCAGTGCAGGAGATGCTGGTTCAATCCCTGGGTCAGGAATATCTCCTGGAGAAGGAAATGGCAATCCACTCGAATATTCTTGTCTGGAGAATTCCATGGGCAGAGGAGCCTGATGGGCTACAGTCCATGAGGTCGCAAAGAGTCAGACACGATTGAGTAACTAAGCAACAAAAGATCTCGTCATTTAATCCGAGCCCTGGCTCTTACTAAGCCTAAAGCCTATTTGCTCTGCTGTGCATCATGGCGTCCTGTAGTCAGACATCTCTCTCAGTTCATTGGTCACAGTGTTTAATAATTTTGCTACCAGCCTCGTCCCCATAAAGCAGTGATTCTCAACTGGGGATGGCTTTGCCATTAGAGGACTTTTGGGTGGTCACCACCGGTGGGGGCACTGCTGGCATCTAGTTGGTAAATGCAGGAATGCTGCCGTGCATTCCCCAAGGCACAGGACAAAGGATCACCCAACTCACACAGCCAGGGAGTGCCAAGGTTGGGCTGCCCTGTCCTAAATCTTACGTGCTTCCTAATCCCCCAACTCATCCCCATGTTTCCTTGTTCTGGAAATTTTTTGTCTAGCTGCTGACAACCCACTTTGATTTCTAGACAATTAAGAAAACTGAATAATTAATGTAATCTTCCCTTTTAATATCCCCCTGTAAAGGTGATTAGCCAGGCGCTGCACAGTGCTTAGATCTTGTTGCCTTCTATTGTAAACTTGTAACCATAGGCAGACTTTTTTTTCTCCTAAAGCAGGAAGAGAAGCCTGCAGGGTTGCTAAACTTCTGTGCCATCAGTAGCAATGTTTTCAGGTGGGAGGGGAATGTTTTCAGGTGAAGAAGGAGGGCCCAGGGAGCGAGGTCAGTGTCATGAACCACCCCCCCCACCCCCTCCCTGCCCTCCCTAGAGGCAAGGAAAGTCGTTACTTTCTCCTAGCTCAAGGCACTGTAGCCACAGAAGGAGGCTGGATTTCAGAACAGCACCTTGCAGGAAAGAATTTGTCCTGGAGGCTGTGCAAGGCTGGAACGCACCACTCAGGTAATGTCAATACACACATGCTTCAGTGTTTCCTTTGCACCTTGTTTTTGGTTTAGCTGATGAACACTCCTGCAAATGATCTGAACTGTCTCTTCTTTCACTTTGTTTTGCCAGTGTAAACACAGCTACAGCCCATAGTCATTCAGTTATCCTCTCTGCATTTGCAACCTCCTTAATCATTATGTGTTCTTTAAAGAAAAACCTGATACTTTCTGTTCTTTGCAAAAGAGCTTTAGTTGGGATAGACAGTCACAGTCCTTTTAGGAAAAATAGCTCAATAGGTTTCCACAGGACTCGAGGCAAGCATGATTTATGGAAAGACAAACTTTCCAAATCCTTAATTCTTGACATTTCAAAATTCCCGAACGTGTAGCTTTAATGCTAAGAATACAATCCGAGGCATCTCCTAATTGCATTATCTCCGAGTGGCCACAAGAGGGCGTGTGAGGCACACAGTCCTCTTTGTAGCTGGCCTTCCAGAAACCACTTCCTTTACCGCCGAGCAGCCTATCTGTAGCTTCCTGCGCTGGAGCAGGTAGAACGGATCCTTAGGACAATCACTTACACATCTTTTTTAAACATGCTGTCTACACAGAAGAGGGAGAAAGGGAAGGTTTGGAACTTTGCATGAGGTCCTCTGTCCTGGGTTTCCAAGCAGCGTCTGGAGCAGCTCAGCCCATCCTCTCACGCAGGCTTGGCGCCCTGTTTGATTTAGTTGGAACGCTTACCTCTGCCAGAAAAGGCCGGGGCTCCCAGGCTGAGACTCGGGCTTTGAGCTTTTCAAGCTTGAGTGATTTTTCCACATGGTTCCTTTCTGTCAAAAAAGGAGCATGTGGATGATTTTGTTTTCCTTTGGTGTTTTGAAAAGAAATCAGCACTCTCTTTTTCTTCAAAATAGCAAAGAGTGAGGGAAGACTGAAGCCCAGCTTGCGGCTCCCGAGTCCTTAAATCTGTAGATTACATTAGGGCCAACTCTTGGTGGTGTTGGTTCTATGAGTTTTGGCAACTATATAAAGACATAAAGAATCTGCCAGCAATGCAGGAGACCCAGGTTTGATCCCTGGATGGGGGAAACTCCCCTGGAGAAGGGAATGGTTATCCACTCCAGTATTCTTGCCTGGGAAATCCATGGACAGAGGAGCCTGGTAGGCTACAGTTCGTGGGGTGAGTGACTGACACACACACATCCACCATTATAATATCGTAGGGAATAGTTTTACCCCCTTGAAAACTCCTTACTCTCCAGTCTATTCATCCTTTCCTACCTCTCACCCAACCCCTGGCAATCACTGATCTTTTACTGTCTCCATATCACTGAGCAAACCCTATGGGGCCTTCCTGAGACAGACTGTTTCCTGCCCCCCACCATGTCCTTTGTCTGCCTGCCTCTTGTTTGTAGAATAACTTTAGCTTCCTAGGCCTTCTCCAAGTTCCAAAGAATAAATTTAATTGGAGAAGTGAGAAAATGCAGAAATAGCGGAAAACAGTCAAGTAAGATAAAATAATAATGGTTTAGCCATTAGAGCTGTAGATAATATTCTGAGTCATGTCCTTTGAGCTGTTTTGCAGATACTGAAGCCCCTACCAGGAGGAGGAGGTTAGCAGTATGCTGCCCCCAAGCTCAAAGACCCCAGACCAGCTGGAACCAGAAGGCCTGATGATGCTGGCTGCTGATTGCCTCGCCGTCAGCTAATCAGGAGAATGTCCATGAATTGATAGCACACCTCACACCTTTCTCCCTCTCTGTGTCTTTAAAAATCTTTCCCTGGAAGCCATCAGAGAGTTTGGGTTTGGGGCGTTGGCTACCTGGATTCCTTGCTGGGAGCCCTGCTGTGAACACTGCACTTACTTTAGCCGCAACCGGGTGTCAGCAGATTGGTTTTACTGTGCACGGGTGACTGGACCCAAGTTTGACTCGGTCACCTGCATAGTTTTGCCTTTTCCAGACTTTCATCTGGTTAGAACTGTATTGACTGTCTGTGCACTATAGTATGCAGCTTGCTCAGATTGGCTTCTTCCTCTTAGTGATATGCATTTCAGGTCCTTCCACGTTTTCATCTACTTATCTTGTTATTCACCCTCACCTCTTTGTGTTCACCTATCGAAGGGCATCTTGGTTGCTTTCAGGTTTTGACGATTATGAATAAGCTGCTAGAAAATATTCATGTGCAGTTTTTTTTTTTTTTTTTTGCATCTGTGTGTGTGTATGTGAGTTTTCAGTTCAGGCTGAGGCAAGTAACAGCCTGAGATATAAAGAGATACTAACCGCTTGAAGTCTAGGACTGTTTTGTCTCTTGCATCTTGTATTGAAGTTGGTATCAAGCAGCTGAGATTATCGTGCCTTTAATAGAAACATTCCTTGCAACGTGTGCAATTTTTTTTTTTCCCCTAGGTTGATGTTGGCTGGATGCTGTCTCTGCTGACCAGGAGGCTGGGGTGAAACTGAAGTGTTTCTCTTTGGATCGCTCTTCTCCTTTGCCTCCACCTGGGCTTCTTTCGGGCCTGCAGATCCAGGTAAGGCTTTTTATTATTGAGATGAGTGTCACTCCAGTGTTGCAATGTGGGTCATTCTCCATCTAGCTTTTTCTATCTCCAGCCCACACTTGCCAAGTCCAGCTCCCACCGTGGTCTATACATTTATGTCTATTTCAAATTATATCTGTATCTATTCTATTTCCCTTCCTAGATTAAAAACTGTCATCTTATTTTCCTACTTCCAGAATATTATTTGGTGTCTGTAAGAGATATTTTGTAAGCATTTACTTTCAGCACAAGACATTGTCTATGGTTTCAGTTAAAAACAATTTGACCAATCAGATTCTATATCCCATAGCAGGAAAGAGGCAGACTCCTAAGAGGCTCTGAGAGTAACAATAGCTAACATATTTTAATATTTAGTATGTATCAAGCGCAGTGTAAGCACCTTCACATAAATTATCTCACTTATGCTTATAAAACTCCCCATTTATTATTATCACTCCCATTTGATAAACAAGGAGATGATACCTTGGTGAAATTAAATCACTTGCTTGAGGACCTTTGCAAATGAATCAAGTTTCAGAATTGCACATCAGGGCCTGTGGCGAACAAAAACCAAACACATTTTAATTTAACTTATCTGTCATAGTGAATTGTGTAGTATGAGTCCTCATCAATATCAACGTGTATGTCAGTGTTTATTTGACTGGTGTCTGTCTCCCCTGAGACTGCAAGCTCAGTGAGGACAAGGATTCTTTTGTTCTGTGTGTCTCCAGTACTCAGCAAATTCCTGACCCAGTTTAGGTATTCCAGTTAGTGATGACCTCAGTTCTCCAATGGGGCAACTGGTTCATCTCCTGATGCACTCATGATATAAGAATAAGGTGTTTTGGAAGTTAGACACGAGCAGTCTTCATCATCACCATTTCCTGGAATGATGGTCCCATAGCCTCATCTTTTATTCTCCAGATTAATTTCTGGCATAGATCTTTGATGGAGAAAAAGTGCCATAATATACAAGAGAAAAGATAACTGGGTCCAACAAAGCACATATTCTAATTAAGTTTTACTGTCTTATCAGGTATCTAGAAATTTACTCTAGAAAGCCTGACCACTTTTAATGCCTGCTGGTTGGCAAGATGACATTTTGTGCCCCTCTGTGGCTCATCAGTTAGAACTCAGGAAGGAAGAGTGTATGTCCCCGCTGTGCCTCTGAACCCAGATGGCTCTTAGAGATCTGAGTGCTGTCAGAAAGGGCAGTGGAAACAAAAACAGACTGTGTTATCCTCCTCTTTTCATGATCATTTGCTTTTGCCCTTGATTTCCGATTGCTTAGAGGTTCAAGTTTCTACTTTTTTTAACCTGGCATTCAAGAAATTCAATTTTGTGACCCTATGTTATACAGTCATCTCTGTATAATAGTCTGCAGTAGGGATTTGAGTCCGTGGAAATGGATTCTGCTGTCTTTTTCATATGTCTCGGTCACTAGAGTCTTTACTTTGCTTAGACAGCATGATTTGCTCAGTTCTCTATTCATATTTTCTCTCATTCCTCAGAACTGGGGTTAAACATGGCTTTCTACTTTCTTCTGATGGATTTAATGTATATTGTGGTTGTAATAGTTTAGTCATGTGGCTAAGGGTTCAAATTCTGAGGTCAGATGTAGATTGACAAGAGGCTTCATCATTTGCTTTTTGGGTCATTTTGAGGGAGCCACTAACTTCTCTAAGCCCGGTCTTCTCATCTGCAAAATGTGAATAGATAAAATTACCATACAGAATTGTTACAAAAGTTAGTGAACTTTTGCATGTAGAATGTTTTGAATAATCCAATCTTAGACACTTAATAAGTACTTTGAACTCAATTTAATTTGAGAACAACATGAAGTTAAAGGAAGAAATAATAGCTTTGACATATGGTCCTTTAGTTGAGTTTGCATAATGTTTGAATTCATCCCTGCAGAGAATGCAAGAGGAGGACTGCTCTGTTAGTGGTGGTGATGAAGTGAGGATTTTGTCTTCAATTTTAGAAGTGTGAAGTTGATAGAAGTTTAGGACAGTCAAGAAGAAGCAAGCAGGCAGTAGGATTCATAAGTCTGGCAACCAGAGAGAGACTTGGGTTGGAGATATCAGTTTCCAAGTTCCCTTTGTTTGGGAGATAACCTCTGTCATAAGTATGTTTGGGATCATCTAGAAAGAGAGTATAGAGTGTAAAAAGGAGAGGCCCCAGGAGCAAAGGTGAAAGATCTCACTCAAGTTTGCTTACAGGCTGTTTAGAAGATGGTTAGCTTGGGGTGGAAGTAGAAGAATGTGTAGGACGATGGTAGCGATGGTAGTGCTGAGTCCCTAGGGCGGGAGGATGTTTTAAGGAGGTTGGCATTATTTGATGTTGTCAAATGGTTCTGGGAACTGAATAAGCTGGGGGTTAAAGTAATAATAACCATTGTGTTATCTCCAGGAGGCCATTGTTGACATTTATGGAGCTGTTGGGAGTGGATTAGGAGAGGATGGGAAATAAAGAAACCAAGACATCGGGTAAAGAAAACAATGAAATGAAATATGTCTGTGTCAGGGAAAAGTAGAGAAAGGGTCAGTATTCAGAATGGAATGTGGGCTCTGCTGATTTTTGTTAAAGGGAGAGATTTAAGCATGTTTAAAAGAAGACAGAAGGGATGTAGGTCTATTATGGGTTGAATGGTCCTCCCCAAACTTGTGTGTTGAAGTTCTAACTCCCAATATCTCAGAATGTGACCTTAGTTGGAGATAGGCTCATTGAAAATGTAATTAGTTAAGAGAAGATGAGGTTACACTGGAGTAAGATGGCCCTAATCCAAGATCTAACCAGTCAACCCTACAGGAAATCAACCCTGAATATTCACTGGAAGGGCTGAAGCTCCAGTACTTTGGCCACCTGATGTGAAGAGCCAGCTCATACTTTGGCCACCTGATGCAAAGAAGCCAACTCATCTTTTCTACTGGGAAAGACTGAGGGCAGGAGAAGTGGGTGGCAGAGGAAGAGATGGTTAGATAGCATCACTGACTCTATGGACATGAGTTTGAGCAAACTCCAGGAGATAGTGAAGGACAGAGGAGCCTGGTGTGCTGCAGTCCATGGAGCTGCAAAGAGTCAGACACGACTTAGTGACTGAACAACAGTCCAGTATGACTGTTGTCCTTATACAAAGTGGAAATTTGGAAAGATGTACACAGGGGAACACCATGTGAAGATGGAGACAGAAATCAGAGTAACGCTTCTGCAAGCAAAAGAATGCCGAGGCTGCCAGCAAACCACCAGAAGTCAGGTGAGAGGCATGGAATGTAATTCAAAGCCTTTAGAAGGAATCAACTTGGCTGACCTTTTCTGATTTCTGATTTCCAGAGCTGTGAGACAACAAATTTCTATGTTACCCAGTCTGCGGTGCTTTGCAAAGGCAACCCTAGCAAACTAATAAAAGATTTCAGGAAAAAAAGACAGATATACAAAAGACAGTTGATAGTGTAAGTTCCTCAGAAGATAAGTGGGAATGGGATTCAAGTTGATCAGAAAGTCTGTAGAACGTGTGAGAGGTGAGTCAGCCTGTGGGCTTGCTTTTGAAAAGGTGATAGATTTCCCATCTTACAGCTTCTGTTTTCTTTGTAAAGGAGGGGAGAGATTATCTAATAAAAGTAAAGGAATTAATGTAAGAGCTTTGAAGACCTTTGTGAGGCCAGCCATTGCATTTCATCTAATTGGCTGATCCCTGTGTTGTGTGACTCTCTTCAGTAATGGTCAGCTATAGGATGAGTCACGCGTAAGTGCAGAACGGGTCCAATCCAGGGTTGGGCCGGAAGGAAACATCATCAAAATGAGATGCAGTGGGAGCTGAGCCAACAGAAGTCACGTGTTTGGTTTCAAGAACAGAGTTGGTGGTTTGAAGAAAGTAAAGGTGTCGTGATGAGTCTGAAGAATGTCTGCACTGGGAGAAATAGCATACATCAGTGGAGGAGAGATTTGGGGGTGGAGCAGGTGGGTGATGACAAAGTTCAAGACATGACTCTTGTGGTGGCTGGACTGGGGCAGAGAAAGGGCATAAGACAAAGAAATGAGAGAGCCTGCACCACAGTGTGGGATAGATTTAGTTACTTATTCAACAGAGAATAATCGAGGGCCTACTCTTGGCTGGGAATTGCTCTAGTACTGGGAATAAAACCATAAAGAAAGTAGACATAAATTTCTACCTTGCAGAGCTTCCAGTGGGAAGAGCCAAGCAATAAAGTCTGCAATATGTCAGACTGTGAGAGTGCACTGGAAAAGCTAAAGCTGGGGTACAGGAAGGGTGTTTTGTGTGTGGGTGTATTGCCATTTTAAGAAAGGTGGTCAGAGATAGACAAGGTGGTATTTGAGCAGAGACTCAGAGCAGGTAAAGAAACAAGCTCTGTGTCTATCTGGAAGAACATTTCAGACAAGGAGAACGGCCGAGTGAAAAGGGCTAACTCCATAATTGCTGTAAGATCTTCCACTAACTCCTTCTGTATAAATGAGTCTCCTTCAGAGTGTTTCTCAGCACTTCTGTGGGTGTCCTCACAGATGGCCTCTGCTCTGTTGGACACAGCTGGCTGCCCTGTGGCAGTGTCACAAGTCCCACTGGCCTTGGGAGGGGGTCCTTCCGGCCTTGGGTCTAGAGGGCCGTGTCCTTGCTCTGCCCCATGCAGCTGCAGGACTTGAAGACAGCTGACTCACAGCAGACTCCCCATCAGCACCTCCTCTACACGGCCGCCATAGCCACCTCTGACTGTAGACCACAGAGACTCCCGTTTCCCACAGGCTGGTGGTTAGGGCAGGTGGTACCCACTGTGGGGAACAAGATATCTCCCCAGAGAGAGATGCCCCCAGCCAAGTCTCATCTCTTTTCTGCTCCAGAGCAGTCACATGACATGCTGGTTGTCGTTGCTTTTTCTGGGAGAGAACAGTTGTGGTTTTGTTATGGTTTCAAGGAAAAAGTCAGGGTGCCTCAGTGGAAAGAATCTGCCTGCCAATGCAGGAGACATGGGTTCAGTCCCTGGGTTGGGGAAGATCCCCTGAGAAGGAAATGATAACCACTGCAGTATTCTTGCCTGGAAAAATCCCATGGATGGACAGAGGAACCTGACGGGCTACAGTCCACGGGGTCACGGTCAGACATGAACGAACACTCTCACACACATGCGATCTGACAGTGGCTTATTTCTCATAGTCTAGATTGTTTGGTCATATTCACTGTTACCTCTTTACCAGTGGGGGAAAGTCAAATGCGTTTAGCTCTCTCTGAAGGACAGTAGTCAGTTTCATGGGTGATGGAGGTTTTATTGTGTATTCCATATCATTCCCTGGTGGCTCAGATGGGGAAGAATCTGCCTGCAATGCAGAAGACTTGGGTTCGATCCCTGGGTTGGGAAGATCCCCTAGAGAACAGAACAACTAGCTACCCATTCCAGTGTTCTGGCCTGGAGAATTCCATGGACAGAGGAGCCTGGCGGGCTACAGTCCATAGGGTGGCAAAGAGTTGGACACAACTTTTACTTTCCATGTCATTAAAGGGCTGGGGCTAAGCTGGAGCATTGAGTTGAGAGGGCAGTGCCAGGTTATGTATATTGATGTTTGTGAATTAATGGTTTTATAAAAACTCATCACAGAAACTCAGTATTTAAAGAACTCCCATAATGAGTAATTCTGTAAAGTGATTAGACATCCCTGAATTTATTTGCTAGGTAAGTCTCTTCATACTTTAGCTTACAATAAATCACATCTTCATGTATATTTACACACACACGAGTACTCATGTGGGTCCATTTGACAAAGTTTATAGGAAACGTTCTCAAAGAGTAAATTGCTGTTACTACAAGTAGTATGGAACTGGGGAATGAGTTGAAAAAATTTTTTTTTAATTTCAAGAGGAAAAACATAAAGGCCTGCTCATTTCTGGAGGATAAAATCTGAAAAATTTTATGTGTGTTAGAGGTTAAATATTGGAAAAATTATTTTATTTACCCTAATATTTACATCTAAGCCAACCTTTTTATAAATGATCAGGAAGTTAGACTAACTTGAGTCTGAATTGTGTAGACTGACTTACAGAACTCAAGTTGAAATGTCCTCCCAGAGAGGTCATTGGTAAGGAATGGACTTTGGGGACGTCCAGTGATGTGTGGCAGTGAAATTGAGCAGTGGCAGTCTTCTCTCATTAACCGTGTTGCTGACTTTGGTCTAGGTCTTCATGTTCTCAGAGTCCTTGGTGCTCAGCTGCACAAGAAATATAACTTTTTTCTTATACCCTCTGTGATCCTGCAATCCATGCTAATCTGTCTCTGCTCCTGTGACTTACTTGTTTGGGAATGTGAGGACCACAAAGCCCAATAAGTCTTCTCCCTCCAAAATCTGCCATCCAAAGACATTTTTGATGCTCACACAATTCCCTGATGTTACAACATCAGAGGCGTCCTCTAAACAATTCTGCCCTCTCAACTTCAATAGTACCATTTCTGCTTTTCATCTGACTTAGTAGCTAATAAATCAAGAAGAGAGAGAAAGAAAGCCTCCTTTATTGTAGATTCTTTTATTTTGGTTTTTCAGGGGTTATTTACTAAAGTACAGTCTTCACCATGTTCTTACTTTTATGATTTCACCTTTTCTTTACAACTGAAATTTGTGAATTTCTTCCACTTACTTCTCTTTTGAAAAGTGTTCTGCTATTTCATGGAAAATATTATTAAAAAGTACTTTAATTCTTTGACAAATACCTTCTGTCTGCTCACCTTGATTTGTAAGCTTTTGAGAGAATTTACATGTTTCTCCAAAATTAGGTAAGTACAGCATTTAAAAAATATAGTAGAACCCTTGACAGGGTGTGTTTTTTCATGGACTTTGAATGTGAAGTGGTTTGATCATTTTCCCAAGGATTGGGGCTTATGTAAGTAAGGATGCGTTAGTGTCCTCAAGAGAAAATCCTTACACACAGTGGCTTAACAACGAGCAACTTGATGATTCCTTGAAATAGGAAGAAAGTGAAAGTGGCTCAGTCTTGTCTGACTCTTTGGTACCTCATGTACAGTTCATGGAATTCTCCAGGCCAGAATACTGGAGTTGGTAGCCTTTCCGTTCTCCAGGGGATCTTCCCAACTTAGGTATCAAACCCAGGTCTCCTGCACTGTAGGCGGATTCTTTACCAGCTGAGCCACAAGGTAAGCCCAAGAATACTGAAGTGGGTAGCCTATCCCTTCTCCAGTGGATCTTCCTGACCCTGGAATTGAATTGGGGTCTTCTGCATTGCAGGTGGATTCTTTACCAATTGAGTTATCAGAGAAGCCCTGGTATAGGCTTCCTGAAATAGGAAGGACTCCTGCCTATTCAAGGGAGTTAGGGACTCCTGCAAAACTTGTGAGCCTCCTATGGGTTCTGTCTTCCTCTGGGCATTCATTTTATTCAAAGACAGTGGCAGTCGTTCTTGATATGATGATGGCTGTTCATCATATGATGAGTCATATGGCTGATATGGTTTCTGATATGGCGATGTCCAGGGGACAAAGAAAGGATTGTCTCTTCTTGTGTTTCCTCCTTGGGACCAAGACACATCTCCCCTAAAGCTCTCAGTTTTTTCTCCACTGAAGTTGGCTAGGGTTAGGTCACATGCCCATCCTGAAACCAGTCATTGGTAAGAGGGATTTGAATTCCATGACTGAGTGAGACTAATCATTTGTGTTCCTTGACCTTGCCTCAGGCTCCTCACTTCACGTATACTCAGTCAGGCTAGTCGTTTGGGGTGGCCACATTAACTATTGAGACGTACCTCATGTCAGCTAACACAGTACTCTTATATGAGATGGCTGTCCATTTCATGCTCTAGCATCAGATTCCTGAAAGGCTGAGCTGCATTGTGGACAGGCAACACTGGTATCAAGCAGAATTCAGGCCAGGAGGAGGGGATGTGAATCTTCACTGGGCTACTGTCATTTCCTAGGGTTACTTTCCCCAGACACATTTGATAATGGAGGCCCATTGTCCCGAGCAGAAAGTGATCCAGTGATGAGAGCAACACTCTCTTGTTTTTAATTCAGTCTGAAGGAGGGTGTCTCACACAGCAGCTTTCTGGAATGCTGATAGGAAGCTCTGTTAGGACTTAACTCCTATAAGGTAATTATTTATAAGAGGATCTCTTTGTTTAAGATCAAAAGAACTGAACAGATATTTTTTCTCATGAAACTAGTTCCTCCTTCATCTTTTTATCCTAATTCTCTTATATGCCTGAGCCGCAGGCAGGGCCATCATCCTTACTCTGTCCTATTCCTCAACCTGCAGTTTCAATTCATCAGTGAGGTCACAGTTCTCCTAAATGAATCAGAATTTCTCCACTTTCCTTCTGTGGCATTTCCCGACAGTGTCTGGCAGAATCTTGCAACACGGAAACTGCACATCACTTCTTCTGATCTTTTAATGAGTTCCTGTTGCATTTTAAGAATAACACCCACAAGCTTTCCTGGTGGCTCAGTGGTAAAGAACCGGCCTGCCAATGCAGGAGGCACAGGTTCCATCCTTGATCCAGGAAGACCCCCTGTGCCATGGAGCAGCTAAGCCCATATGCCACACCTATTGAGCCTGTGTTCTACAGCCCGGGAGCTGTAACTACTCAGCCCATGTGCAGAAACTACTGAAGCCCACATGCGCTAGAGCCCGCGCATGCTCCACAACAAGGGAAGCCACAGCATTGAGAAGCCCACCTCACAAACAGAGAGTAGCCCTCACTCACCCCAGCTAGAGAAAAGCCCGCACAGCAATGGAGATCCAGCAGAGCCCAAAGAATAACATCCACAGTGGCCATGGCTTATCATGTCGCTCACACTGTGGTCCCCGCTTGTCTCTCCAGCCTCGGCGGGTCCCATCTTGCCTTCACTCCAGCCATGCGAGGCTGCTCTGCTACTTGAACATCCATAACGTGTTTCTCTTCTGGGCTTCACTCATTGTTCCTTAGGCTTTTGCCATCTTTTCCTCTGTTCTCTGTACAGCAGGCTCCTGGGCTGGCCTCACCCTAGACCTTACTGGCTTTCTCCACTCTGTTTACACAGACCGCCTTGCTTGGAGGCATGGGAAGGTTGTCATTTTAACACATTATTTGCCCTCATAAGCCTTTCCTCAGTTTGTAATTTCGTCCTTCTTTGTCTGCTTCTCTGTTTATTATCTGCTTCCCTCCATGGACCTTATGCTCCACGAGGGCAGATTTGTGTTGTCTCACTCACCTCAAGACACTGTTCCCAAAGCAGGGCCTGGCTCCCAGTAGGTCCTCTATGGATGGAAGTGAAATAAACAAACAAAAAGGGAATGATGTGATTCCTTTGAATACAGGTAATGTCTCTATATTCCTAGCACCTGGCAGAGAATCTGGGCTTCCCTGGTGGCTCAGTGGTAAAGAATCTACCTGCCAAGTAGGACATGCTGGTTTGATCCCTGGGTCAGGAAGATCTCCTGGAAAAGGAAATGGCAACCCATTCCAGTATTCTTGCTTGGGAAATCCCATGGACAGAGGACCCCAGCAGGCTATAGTCCATGGGCTCACAAAGAGTCAGACATGACTTTGCAACTAAACAACAGTCACACAGTAACAATATGTTCTCAGTGCATATTTTTTATTGGATGAATGGGGATCTCTTATTAAGACAAGAAAAATGAGCATTTGCTTGCAGGATCAGGAAGCACAAGGACAGACTTCTCATTGTTTGGAGAAATTCAACAGCATCATTAGAAAACATTCAACAGGGTCTGTGATATTTTCAGGTATGTTTAGTACCATTCTTGCAAAATAGTGCATCACTGTTTCCTGAATGAGAAAAAATAACATATGAAGATTCAGGAAGTCAGAAAGAAAATAATCACAAAGAAGGACAGTGGGAGAATCATCTTCAAATTGAACTTGATTTTATAGGGCATCCCAGTAAACTCATGGAAGGTTGAAATCAACTGTTGGTGAACCTCTGTGGTGATACGTGTTCAAAGACAGGCCTTGTCTTTGTTAAGGCCTTACTTTGGACCACCCCATGGTTAGTTGAATTTTTTTATCCAGACTGATAAATGCTTGCATTTCCATAGTATTTACTATATGCCAAGCACCATTTTAATACATAAACTCTTTTAAGACTTCCACAACCTTCTCATGGGCCCTATGATTATGAAGCACAGAGATGTTAGGCAATTTTTCAAAGATCACACAGCTAGCAAGTGGCAGAGCTAGATTTCAAACACAGGCCTATGATTTTCATAGAGCAAAAGACTCCATTTAGAATCACTGCAACCAAGACACCGAAGATGAACGTGAATTAGTTACAAATGTTAGCAATTACTGTCTTTCATATTGATCATAGTTTATTGGGTCTCCCAGAAAGTGGACTTTCAACAGTTTAAAAATAATTTTCAACATGCATAATGCATAAACAAATGAAAGTATAAAGTACAAAATGAAATAATGATTTCTGTTATAAAAATTCATGGTGTAGTTTCTTGGAATATAATCTTAGTGGTGCTATTTGGGAGCTGGTCACTAAGTAATTAACTGATAAAGTGGAGAGAGATGAAGAGGAAAGATGAAGAGACTGATGCCCTTAGGAGACCTGGCTCAGACTGAAGGCATCAGAGTCTGCTCAGCTCTGCTTGGTTCTGTGGCCTTTTTTTTTTTTTTTTTTTCTCTTGGGGTCTCAGATTCTTTAGCAAATTGAGGACTCTGGGCTAGATGACACCTGGGTCCAGCCAACTCTAGCCTTGACTAATTCCATACAAAGATACCCATGTTATTTAGACAGAAAACCAGAAAAGCTGGTTAAGAGCGCGTATGCTGTACTGGGAATTAATTTGAGAGAACAGAGGCTCAGAATTTAATAATTATTTTAAGCTGCCTTTTCAAATGCAAGAAGCCCAGACACTTATATGATTTTGCAATATTGCAGCAAATGGACCAAAGCACAGATTCTCCTGTGTGAAAGGTAGATTTTACACAGAGCTTATACATTTTTGATTAATTGATTCATTATCCAGCTGACATTCATTGGACAACTTCTGCAGAGTGCCTGATCTTTGGATTTTTAAAAAGAAGTGGATTGGAGGACAGTGCTTTGGTTGTTCTGGACAAAGCCCCTGATGCTTGGATAATGTTTTACGATCAGTTGTGGGCCCGTGATTTCCTTATATGAACTTTCCAGGAACCCCATCTCCTGCTGGTGTCCTGTTCTCTTTACCGCATTTGCACAAGCCCTTGGCTCCTTCCTCAAATGCACCATTTGCACCCCTACCTCTGGGCCTTCAAATAGCTCCTTTCCCTACTTGTGTCCTTCTTACCAGAGAAATACTCTCATCCTTCAGGACTTAAGTGTCAGTTCCTCAAGGAAGTGTTCCCTGATCCCAGGACCAGGCCACCCCCTCTGGCTGTAGCTGTGCTTCACGGGCCTCACTGAGATCACAGTTAATTATGCATATCGCTGTTTAATAACTGGTCTTCCTGCTGGAATAGAAAGAGAGGACTGCCTGCAGGTTGCTCTTCTCCCAGGTGTCTCCAGAGTATTGAATATTGTTATTCAATAATATTGAAATTATTATTAAATATCAATTACATTCAATATTATTAATAGTAGTATTGAATGTTATTGTTCAATAATAACATTCAATATTATTATTCAATATTATTAATATTGATTATTAATTATAATAGTTAACTTCTCTCTTCTTCTAGAGAGCATTTAAAGGGTCTCAGCACAAATACAGACTAAACAATGGTTAATAAAATTGACACACAGAAAAAAGAAACAATCACATTAAAAATGAAATTTCAGTCCATGCCATAGAATACCCATACCTGATACAACAGTTTTTCATCTAATTTATATTACTGTGTATACCTAAGGTAAACAAAACTGACTAGCTGGTCAGCCAGTTCTTCCCTTTTTCTCTTTGGGTATTTCTCTGCCTGACTCAGAAAACCTTTTCCTGTCAGCTCTTACTTTTCTTTGCAAGACCCCAGGCTGGAGGTTGGCACCTGAGGTGACTACAAGATGTCAGAGCCCCTGAGAGTTTGGGCCCCTAGATGCATGAAGCTGACCTTCTGTCCCATCCCCTGTGCACTGCCCATGGGATCTGACCAGAATAAGACACAGACTTTTAGTGTAGTGAGCCAAAGGCAAGATGAGTTCCTTTAAGTAAAATTAGATGTAATTGAATTGTGAGTGTGTTCAGTCACTTCAGTCGTGTCTGATTTTTTGTAACTGCATGGACTATAGCCTGCATGAGGCTCTTCTGTCCCTGGAATTCTCCAGGCAAGAATACTGGAGTGGGTTGCCATTCCCTCCTCCAGGGGATCTTCCCAATTCAGGGATGGAACCCGAGTCTCCTGTGTTTTCTGCAGTGCAGGTGGATTTTTACTGCTGAGCCACCTGCCCATTTTGAATTCTGTAGCATGACTTTTAATATGAGGTTTAGTACATATGCAAAGATGGGCTCGATAAAGGACAGAAATGGTATGGACCTAACAGAAGCAGAAGATATTAAGAAGAGGTGGCAAGAATACACAGAACTGTACAAAAAGATCTTCACGATGAAGATAATCACGATGGTGTGATCACTCACCTAGAGCCAGACATCATGGAATGTGAAGTCAAGTGGGCCTTAGAAAGCATCACTACGAACAAAGCTAGTGGAGGTGATGGAATTCCAGTAGAGCTGTTTCAAATCCTGAAAGATGATGCTGTGAAAGTGCTGCACTCAATATGCCAGCAAATTTGGAACACTCAGCAGTGGCCACAGGACTGGAAAAGGTCAGTTTTCATTCCAACTCCAAAGAAAAGCAATGCCAAAGAATGCTCAAACTACCACACAATTGCACTCATCTCACATGCTAGTAAAGTAATGCTCAAAATACTCCAAGTCAGGCTTCAGCAATACATGAACCATGAACTTCTTGAAGTTCAAGCTGGTTTTAGAAAAGGCAGAGGAACCAGAGATCAAATTGCCAACATCCACTGGATCATTGAAAAAGCAAGAGAGAGTTCCAGAAAAACATCTATTTCTGCTTGATTGACTATGCCAAAGCCTTTGACTGTGTGGATCACAATAAACTGTGGAAAATTCTGAAAGAGATGGGAATACCAGAGCACCTAACCTGCCTCTTGAGAAATCTGTATGCAGGTCACGAAGCAGCAATGAGAACTGGACATGGAACAAGAGACTGGTTCCAAATAGGAAAAGGAGTACGTCAAGGCTGTGTATTGTCACCCTGCTTGTTTAACTTATATGCAGAGTACATCATGAGAAACACTGGGCTGGAAGAAGCACAAGCTGGAATCAAGATTGCTGGGAGAAATATCAATAACCTCAGATATGCAGATGACACCGCCCTTATGGCAGAAAGTGAAGAGGAACTAAAAAGCCTCTTGATGAAAGTGAAAGAGGAGAGTGAAAAAGTTGGCTTAAAGCTCAACATTCAGAAAATGAAGATCATGGCATCTGGTCTCATCAATTCATGGGAAATAGATGGGGAAACAGTGGAAACAGTGACTGACTTTATTTATGGGGCTCCAAAATCACTGCAGATGGTGACTGCAGCCATGAAATTAAAAGACACTTACTCCTTGGAAGAAAAGTTATGATCAACCTAGATAGCATGTTAAAGAGCAGAGACATTACTTTGCCAACAAAGCTCCATCTCGTCAAAGCTATGGTTTTTCCTGTGGTCATGTATGGATGTGAGAGTTGGATTGTGAAGAAGGCTGAGCATGGAAGAATTGATGCTTTTGAACTATGGTGTTGGAGAATACTCTTGAGAGTCCCTTGGACTGCAAGGAAATCCAACCAGTCCGTTCTGAGGAAGATCAGCCCTGGATTTCTTTGGAAGGATTGGTGCTAAAGCTGAAACTCCAATACTTTGGCCACCTGATGGGAAGAGTTGACTCACTGGAAAAGACTCTGATGCTGGGAGGGATTGGGGGCAGGAGGAGAAGGGGACGACTGAGGATGAGATGGCTGGATGGCATTACCGACTGGATAAACGTGAGTTGGTGATAGGGAGGCCTGGCGTGCTGCAATTCATGGGGTCGCAAAGAGTCGGACACGAATGAGTGACTGAACTGAACTGAACTGAACTTAGTGCATATCTGTGGCAAAGGTCAGGGATCACTACATAAAGATACAAATCAATGAAAAACTTCATGCTTTTCCAGGGCATCATTAATATACAAATTATATATCCTTATAGAAAGGAAGAAAGCAGCCACCTCCCTTCTGTCAAAATAAAGGAATGTATTCCAAATGCTGTGATGGTTACATGAGCGGATTCTGTAAGTGAAAACAGAGATGAGTTCAGATTCCATCACCCACTACCCCCGTAACCTCAGAGAAGCCACTGAGCCATTAGGTTGTTTCTTCATTAGGGAAGGGAGTGTAGTCATAAAGATGTGTGTGTATTAGCCGCTCAGTCATCTCCAACTCTTTGCGACTCCATTGACTCTAGCCTGCCAGGCTTCTCTGTCCATGGAAGTCTCCAGGCAAGAATACTGGAGTAGGTGGCCATTCTCTTCTCCAGGGGATCTTCCCAACCCAGGGTTTGAACCCAGGCCTCCTCCCTTGTAAGCAGATTCTTTACCATCTGAGCCACCAGGGAAGCCCTGTTGTGAAGATGCATGAGATAAATGAATTGGGAAAGGTCCATCACTGAGCTGAGCATCTAGTCAGTGCTCACCATTGTTATTTTGTGTGGATTAGGATGGAAGAGGTTCAGTTCAGTCATTCAGTTGTGTCCAACGCTTTGCAACCACATGGACTGCAGCACGCCAGGCTTCCCTGTCCATCACCAACTCCTGGAGCCTACTCAAACACATGTCCATTGAGTCAGTGATGCCATCCAACCAACTCATCCTTTGTTGTCCCCTTCTCCTCCCACCTTCAATCATTCCCAGCATCAGGGTCTTTTCAAATGAGTCAGTTCTTCGCATCAGGTGGCCAGAGTATTGGAGTTTCAGCTTCAACATCAGTCCTTCCAATGAATATTCAGGACTGATCTCCTTTAGGATGGACTGGTTGGATCTCCTTGCAGTCCAAGGGACTCTCAAGAGTCTTCTCCAACACCACAGTTCAGAAGCTCAGCTTTCTTTATATTTGGCTATTGAGGTCCTCTTTGAGTTTCAGAGGCTGTCCCTTTTGCCAGAATCATGGCAAGATGGAGGTTCTGTACCCATCAGACAACGGCTGCATTTGTATGAGAAACAGGACAAAGAGGAAAGGAAACTTTGTCTCTCCATATGCAGACCTTACGTAACATTTCCTTCTTGAGTTCTTGAATTCCAATGAGAGGAGTGAGTATATGTTTGGGAAGAAGAACTCATGAATTAATATTTTTTTCCCAATAGAGAAGCTCACAGAAACTTTGAAGTGTTTATTAAAGGGTTGATAATGAGGAGAAAACTTTTTGAAAATCATATTAAAAAGTACCTCCCAAACTGCTTCAATAATTTAACCTTGGACTCACAAGATTCTTCTAGAATAGAAAAAAAAAACACATTTTTCTCTCCCATCCACCATCCCTGGTGTATTACAGCCCTGCAGTAGCAATGATGGTCTCTTTCTAGGAGTTGGTGGTGGAATGATAGTCTTTTTGTGACCAATTGAATAATTACTGAAGTTGAAATTTGTAATCCTGATATCGAATATTTCATAATGACATCAATTTAAACTTAATACTGCTCTTATCTTTTGACAAAAATAAGGTTTAATATGTCTTTTCTCCTAGAGGGGGTGAAATAAGGAAAGACTTTATTATACAAGATAATTAAAATTCTTCCTGAGGTTAAAAGTGATTTAAAAAGAATCACAACATGAGATAATTAGGCCTTATTAGACACTTTATCTGCTTCACTGAAGTCACTTTTTCCAGGATGATAAAATGTGCCTTTGTCTTTTTTAGAAAGCCAGATACCAAATTTGGGGAAAAAAATGATCTTTTCTCCTCCTCTTAGACTCAGCACATGACTGTGTGAATGGATTTGGGGAAATAATTTAATGACAGGGTTACAGTTTCCAAAAGCTAGACCTTTATAGAATGTGATGGTTTTCAAGTACTTATTCATTTTTCTGGTGAAATTACATTTTACCCTCTATTTTTAGCTGGCTAATAGAAAATGATATGAATTTGTGTTTTCTGACTCCCCTCCCCTGCCTCTTCCTCCCGCAAAAGGCAGAATAATAACAGATTAGTTTTGGGATGTTTAACAAAATTCTTTTGTTGCTTGACAGATTCGTTTATGCTTTCTTGTGACATAACAGGTAAGGCAAAGAGTCAGTGTTTGTATTTTTAAAGACTAGTGAACACATAGTATAGGTTATTACAATAACCATGCAGTAGTGCATGGTATTTTTTTTAGATGAAAAGTGGTCCAGGCCTTCAAAGTGCATGATGTTTCTGTAAGAGGAAGCAGGTACCCCAGGAGCCTGAGAGTTGTGCCAGAGTTCTAAACCATCCCTACATGAGGCCTAATCCTGCTTCTCTATTCTGCTTTTAGGCCCGATAACGGGGATCCTGTGACTTTGCTAATGGCTCTTTGGGCTTCCAGTGGATTTTAACAATGTGCAGTGCAACTAACAATAAGTGAACCAAATTGTTCTTGTTTGTGCCCACAAATTTATATCCAGCTTATTTTCTTTTTTATCCCTTGATCAGTGGTTGAAAAGAAATTGTTCAACTTTGTCTTTAAGAAAATGTTTCAGTTCTATTTACAGTGACTTGCTATACAGGCTTTATCAAACTGCTCCTTCCTTCTGAATGACCCTTTCCTTCAAGGAAAGGCTAATGTATAGATCAACGCATCAAGGGCCCAAGTATAATGTACAGATCTCTTTGATGGAAAGATAAGTACATAGAATTGTCAGGAGAATGTCTATTTTAAGGTAAAATGTCTAGAAGGGAAATAGTATGATTTGATGACAAATAGCTTCTGTGATAGTTTCACAGGATCTGTTGTAAGCAATATAAAGGAGATGATGGCTTTAAAAAGAAACTTAAATAGTAAAATAAGAATGGAATTAAGCCAGCTTGTGAGCATCAGAATTGTCCATAAAGTAAGGCTTTAAATGTTTCCTGTAGGTACACTGTTGCTTTTCAGGCTGAGTGCTACCTACCTTCTTCCTCACTATCAAGCTGGTGGGACCTATTAGGAAGGCTAGGACACCTTTAGGGTGCTAGCAATGGGTGTGAAAGTGTAAATGTTAGTCTCTCAGTCGTGTCTGACTCTTTGCAGCCCCATGGACTGTAGCCCACCAGGCTCTTCTGTCCATGGGATTCTCCAGGCAAGAATACTGGAGTGGGCTGCCATTCTTTCCTCCAGGGGATCTTCCCGACCCAGGATTCAATCCAGGTCTCCCGCATTGCAGGCAGATTCTTTACCTTCTGAGCCACTAGCAATGGGTAAGAGTGAATAAAAAAGGTGCACACAACATGTACGTACCTTAACAAGTCACTAAGAACGTAAGGCACATGTAGCAGTCCCCCCCACCTCGCTCAGGTAAAGAAACAGAACACTACCAGCACAGCTGATTTTTGTACATTGATTTTGAATCAGGTTAACTTCCTGCTGCTGCTGCTGCTAATCACTGCAGTCGTATCCGACTCAGACGGCATAGACGGCATAGACGGCAGCCCACCAGGCTCCCCCATCCCTGGGATTCTCCAGGAAGAACACTGGAGTGGGTTGCCATTTCCTTCTCCAATGCATGAAAGTGAAAAGTGAAAGTGAAGTCACTCAGTCAAGTCCGACTCTTCGAGACCCCCATGGACTGCAGCCTACCAGGTTCCTCCGTCCATGGGATTTTCCAGGCAAGAGTACTGGAGTGGGTTGCCATTGCCTTCTCTGGGTTAACTTGCTACATCTTCATTAATCTAACTATCGATGGAATCTTTTGGATTTTCCTACACATACATATCAGGGCCTCCCAGGTGGCTCAGTGGTAGAAGAATCCACTTGCCAATGTGGATCAACAAAGAAGAAAAATTGCAGGCCGATCTCACTGTGAACAGAGTTTCAAATATTCTAAATAAAATATTAACAAATTGCATCCAGCTATGCAGAGAGATAATGCAATATTCCTGGAAGATCCCTGGATTGAGAAGATCCCCTGGAGAAGAAAATGACAACCCACTCCAGTATTCTTGCCTGGAGAGTCCCACGGATAGAGAAGCCTGGCAGGCTATAGTCCATGGGGTCGCAAGGAGTTAGACACAGCTTAGGGACTGAGCATGCACATGTACATACGTATCATATGTGAATAGTGAATGTTTTGTTTCTTTCTAATCCATTTACCTTTCATTCTGTTTTCATCCTACTGCCCTGGCTAAGACCTCCAGCATAATGTTGAGGAGAAATAACAATGGCATTCTTGTCCTGGTCTCCAATCTGAGAGAGAAATGTTTAATGTTTCATCATTAAATGCAACACTTGATTATTTTTTTGGTTGTTTGCTAATATTTATTTTGACAAGATGTTGAATTTTATCAGATGCCTTTTCTGCCTCTGTGCAAATCATCATAATATTGAGTAAATGTTCTAAATGATATTGATTTCTAATGTTAAAACAACTTTGAATTCCTGGGGCAAGTCAAAATTGGTCATTTTGTATTATTTCTCTGCATAGCTGGATTCAATTTGTTAATATTTTATTTAGAATATTTGAAACTCTGTTCATAGTGAGATTGGCCTGCAATTTTTGCTTGCTGAGTTTTGGGACCAAGGTTATCTTGACCTTGTAAAAATTACTTGAAAAGTGACTCCTTTTCTGGTCTCTGGAAGATTTTTTATAAGATTAGAGTTATTTCTTATATTTAGAACAACTTGCTGGTGAAGCCATTTAGTCCTGGAGTTTTCTTTGGGGGATGTTTAACATTCTATTTGTTTTTATGTCAGCTTTTGAAGTTGTGCTTTCCTAATAATTTGTCAATTTTATCTAAATTTTAAAAACTTTTGTGTAAGGTTATTGCCATTTTTAAATGAAATTTTCTTCTAAATCCTATTTCCACCCCCCCACCCCCCGCTTAGTTCCACAAGTTTGTATATATACTAGTTTAGTTACCCATAAGTTCAAAGAATTTCTGATTATCTTTATGATTTCTTTTTGACCCATTTGTTCTGTATGGGGGATTTTAGAGTATCTTTTGCTTGTCAATTGCTAGCATAATTACACTGTGATCAGAGAATATACTCTGAGATTGCAATTCTTACGGTCGAGTATATTGTTCTGTTTAAAGCTGTTTCCTGTATTTTTGAAAAGAAAGTATGTTCTGCAGTTTTTGAGGTTGGATGTTCTGTATCACCCACTGATTCAGGTTTATTTATTTAAATTTTTATTTATTTATTTAGAGTGCACTGGTTCTTTGTTGTTCTGTGCAAACTTTCTCTAGTTGCGGAGAGCAGGGCCTACCCTTGGTTGAGATGTGTGGGCTTCCCATTGCTGCGGCTTCTCTTGCTGCCAGGTACAGGCTCTATTTAGGCACGTGAACTTTAGTAGTTGCAGCTTCTGGGCCCTACAGTGCAGCCTCACAGTTGTGGTGCATGTGGGGTCTTCCCAGACTAGGGATCAAACCTGTGTCCCCTGCAGTGGCTGACCGATTCTTATCCACCAAGCCACTAGAGAAGTCCTGATTCAGGTGTATTAATTATTGTGTTCAAATCTGCTACATCCTTACTGATTTTTGTCTGCTTCTTCTGAGAGGTATATTAAGATTCCTTAATTTTAATCATGTTTTAAACTTCATCATGAATTAATTTTTCTGTGTATTTCTGTTACTTTTTGTTTTGTTTTGGGGTTATGCTATTAGATGACTATATTTTAGAATTAGTATATTTTCCTGGTAAATTGAATATTTTATCATTATAAAGGAGGAGCTTTATCTTTGCTAGCGGCCTTTTCTTTGTTTTATTTTGTGTGGTATTTATATGATACCTCATTTCTTTTGGTTAATGTTTGCACGGCATATCTTGCTATATCCTTAGCTGTTCTGTTTTCTTATGCTTTAGATAGCTCTTTAAAACACCATACATTTTATATCTAGGCTAACAGGCTTTGTCTTTTAATTGAAAGTTTTTAATCCAGTTACATTTTATGTGCATATTAATACAGTTGATTTTAAATCTGCTATTTGCTTTTGATCTGTTCTGCTTTTTCTCTGATCTTATTCCCTTTCTTTCATTTGACTTGAATATTTTTTCAAATCATTTAATTTCTTCTACCACTCCCTTATTAATTTGGAAGTCTATACTCATTTGCTATTCTTTAGTGATTGCTCCTAGAAATTAGTGAGGTTTTGTGATATCAAGTTTTAATGTTAATAAAACTTTTACTTTTCTCCTAAATAATAAAAGAATCTTAGATTACTTTGACTCTATTATTTGTGTAATTTTGCCATATTTTTGCATATTTCTTTCTTCTTCACAACATGTGATTTCTCATATCCTTTTCCATTATGGTTTATTACAAGATATTGAATATAGTTCCCCATGCTATACAATAGTATCCTATTGTTTATCTATTTTATATATGATAGTTTGTATATACAAATCTGAATCTACTAATTTATCCTTCCCATACCCCCTTTCTCCTTTGGTAACCATAGATCTGTTTTCTATGTCTGTGAGTCTGCTTTTTTCCCCCTTTTAATAAATAAGTTAATTCATATCTTATTTTAGATCTTACATATAAGTGGTATCATATGGTATTTGTCTTTGACTTACTTCACTTAATATAATAATCTCTAGGTCTATCCATGTTGCTGCAAATGACATTATTTAATTCTTTTTATGGCTGAGTAACATTCTACTGTATATACATGTATATATATATACCACATCTTCATTCATCTGTTGACGGATACTTAGTTGCTTCCATGTCACAATATACTTCAAATTCCATTAACATTATACATTATTGTTGTTTTATACAGTTAAAAAGAGTACTGACTAAATATTGAAACAGTGTTATGTTCCGAATCTTAGGGTGCCATGGCTTTGTTGCCTCTCTGGTATTTTTCCCTCTTATGTTTCCTTTTTCTTTTTCTTTTCTAGCAAACCTTCTGTCTCCTGTGGTTGTATTTCTTACCTTGCACTTCACTGTTGATTTTGATGCTTCCCCTGGTTTTCATTCATCAGAATTTATGTTGTGTTTACATTTCTCATCTTTCTATTTTTCAGTTTTTTGTTTCTCTCCTCTGCTTGTGTTTTGGCCACGTGTGAAAGCAGGTGATTTGGACTTGCCAAGTAAGATTTACATCCTAGCTGTCTGATTACTTAGGCTACTGAGTTTCCTGTCATCTCGCTGGTCTGTCACTTTCTTGAAGGGGACTCTCCTCCTTGGAAGAGAGCAACCCCCATATCGAGATGTTATCAAGGTCCTCATTTTACAACTTGTACCCCTACTGCTATATGACAGGATCAAAAGAGACACCTGTTAGGGGATTGTGAGTGCTAACAAAATAGTCTTTTTAAGTTTTTGTTTTAAATACTGTTTAGAACAAGCATATGAATAATCGAAGCAAAACTACAAAAATCACTTTGTGTTATATACACAAGCACTGAACTAGAATATATGGGGTTGTCTTTTGGAATGATACAAAGCAGCTATGAGTGGAGATTCTAATGAAAGCTTATCATTCTGGATCATTAACATCTGTGAGGAGCTTGCACGAGAATGTTGTTACTCATAAATTGAAAGTGAAAGTGAAAGTGAAGTTGCTCAGTCATGTCAGACTCTTTGCAACCCTATGGATTGTAGCCTACCAGGCTTCTCCATCCATGGGATTTTCCAGGCAAGAGTACCAGAGTGGGTTGCCATTTCCTTCTCCAGGGTATCTTCCTGGCCCAGGGATCAAACCCAGGTCTCCTTCATTGCCAGCAGATACTTTACCCTCTGAGCCACCAGGGAAGCCCCCAGGAATTTTTAAATAAAAATGTTTTCATTGTTTTTGGCTTCCCTTCTGTGGGTTTTTTTTTTTTTGTTGTTGTTGTTTACATTTTGAGTAACATAATATAAAGCATCAGAGAAGGCAATGGCAACCCACTCCAGTACTCTTCCCTGGAAAATCCATGGATGGAGGAACCTGGTAGGCTGCAGTCCACAGGGTCGCTAAGAGTCAGACACAACTGAATGACTTCTCTTTCACTTTCAAGCATTGGAGAAGGAAATGGCAACCCACTCCAGTGTTCTTGCCTGGAGAATCCCAGGGACAGGGGAGCCTGGTGGGCTGCTGTCTATGGGGTTCCCACAGAGTCGAACATGACTGAAGTGACTTAGCAGCAGCAGAAGCAACAACATAAAGCATGCTGCAAAATGTAAACAAAAAACCCACAGAAAGGGAGCCAAAAACAATGAAAAGAGTTTTATTTAAAATTCTTGGGGAGTTCCCTGGTGGCCTGGGGGTGAGGATTCAGAGCGTTCCATGCTGTGGCTTTGGTTCAAACCCTGGTCAGAGAATTGAGATTCTGGAAGTTGTGTGGTGCGGTTAAAAGAAGAAAGCATTCCTGCCTCACTCATATAATACAATTTGTCTTCATTTTGTCTCTCTCAGAATCAGTTACTTTGAGCCACAAGGAGAACTGAGCTTTTTCCCTCCCATTTAAATTTGCATGCTCACTGTTGAGCAAGCTGAACAATGATTTAGATGAGAATGGTTTTTCTTACCATTTTATGAAATTCAGGCCATTCTGACTCATTTGATGTGTGTGTGTGTGCGACTTTAGTCATTTCCAACTCTGTGTGACCCTATGGACCATAGCCCATCAGGCTCCTCTGTCCATGGGATTCTCCAGGCAAGAATACCGCAGTGGGTTGCCATGCGCTCCTCCAGGGGATCTTCCCGATCCAGTGATTGAGCTCATGTCCTCTGCATTGCAGGCAGATTCTTTACCACAAGTGCCACTGAAAGTTTTTCTCTCTTTTAAATTTGTATGCTCACTGTCAAACAAGTTAACAGTGATTCAGATGAGAATGATCCTTCTTATCATTTTATGAAATTCAGCCCATTCTGACTCATTGGGCAATTGCCTGAAAAGAAGATATTTAACAGGAGCCCTCACCAAACTGTTTGAAAAAGCCTTTAAAAAGTGAAAATTGAGGGGAAAGAAGAAAATGTCCTCAAAGAACTCTATTACATTTTGATATCATCAATAATTACAGCTATGATGTGTCAATAGCTTTCTCCTTTAGAGGAGGGAGGGCTTATTGACTCTTGGGAAAAAGTAAATAAGAAGGCTATGATTGACACTTATGACTGCAGACACCTACCTACTATTGCATAGAGTAATAAAATAAATTTTGTGGGTTTTTAAACCACAAAATGTTACACAGATGCTCATAACAATCACCAATACCATAAATGGCAATGAGAATGACATAAAACATTGACAAGAACAATACTCCCAGCAATGGCTGGGGAGTATCAAAGTTTCCTACTGACGTTAATAAACCTGATTTTGGAAATACATTTGAGAACATCTGGTTAAGGGTAAAATGAGAAGGAAACAGATGTAGTATCACTGTGGAGGGGCTGGGCTGTGAGAGGAAGGGAGTGATGTATTTCTCACACAGATTATAAAGCAGGTGCAGCGACATGATCTAGTTGTGATAGGAAAACGTGAACTCTCCAGACATCTGCTGAAAGCCTTACTCTGCTGAAAGCACGGTTTTGATAAACTCTTCAGTTGCCTTGATGAGACTTTGTTCTCCAAGAAGACAGAAGTTGTAACATCCAAAACTTTGGAACCAATTCTTGTCAGAAAAGAGGAACTCACTGATGATGTAGAAGTAATATAAGACATCTCAGATTTCATAACAAAGGAAACAAAATAATTCCAAGAATAACCAGACATATAAGTTAGTGTTGAGGAAATCAAATTAAAATCAGAGGAAAGTGTGGTTTACTGATGGGTGATTATAGAGAATAATGTGACTTAAAATAGGTAAAAGGTCCCCCAAATAGAATTTCAGAAAACAAAATACTTTTCCCATGTGCTGTGAAAGTTATTTGTGTATAAAGAAATCAGTGTGACTGCAAAGAAGTCTCTTTGCTGAGCTCCAGTTTTATAAAGAATCCTCTAAAGGAGGATCTACTGTTGAAAGGAGGTTTACACGACAAAAAGCATATGGAACAATACAAAAAATAATAGGCTTTCTACAGGCTTCTGAGGGCTTCCCTGGTAGCTCAGCTGGTAAAGAATCTGACTGCAATGTGGGAGACCTGGGTTCAACCCCTGGGTTGGGAAGATTCCCTGGAGGAGTGTATGACAGCCCACTCCAGTATTCTTGCCTGGAGAATCCTCATGGACAGAGGAGCCCGGTGGGCTACAGTCCATGGGGTTGCAAAGAGTTGGATGCGACTGAGCAACTAAGCACAGCATAGCACAGCATAGGCTTATGATGAATGCTTGGGCTTCCCAGGTGGTGCTAGTTGTCAAGAACCCACCTGCCAATGCAGGAGACACAAGAGATCCAGGTTTGATCCCTGGGTTGGGAAGGTCCTCTGGAGGAGGCCATGACAACACACTCCAGTGTTCTTGCCTGGAGAATCCCATGAACAGAGGAGTTTGAGGGGCTATCCTCCACAGTGGCAGAAGGAGTTGTACATGCTGAAATGACTAGCACACACCCATGATGAATGCTTAAAGAAACAGAAAGACATGTAGCTGGGCTGAGACTCCCTTGTTTGGTTTATAAAAATGCTGGAACTTTGAGGGGGTACTTTTGCATTACTTTGCACACTCACTGGTTAAGATGTTGACTGCTGACCAAGAAATGACCTCTTTGGCCACTGGTAGTGAGGACAGCTGGCATAGGGTAGAGATAGGTTGTGCCCACCTTAGAGAAGGATGAGTGGTCTGTGGACCATGGCTAAATTGTCGTGTAACTTTTGATTCCTCAAGCAGTGTTGCTCATACTAAGAAGGACCTTTGTTGAAACATCCCTGATTTTTGTCTCAGTTGCCAGTATTGTCTCAGAACTCTTCAGTCTGTCTCTTTCTCTCTTCTCTTTGCTTTTTTCCTCAAATTCCTTCACCCTACTCTATATAAATGAGGGAAAATTATTTTTAGACTTGGGGGTATTTTTTCTCCTTAAATCCTACTGACTCTACCAGCTTGCCACAAATGTTTCCTAAATCAAGGAAACAAATGGAGGAAAAATAAGGAGAAAGTACTATTTTTTCTTTCAAAATAATCTTGCCTCATTATTTAAAAAAAAATCCCAACTTTTATTTACAGATAATTGTAGATTCACTTGCAGTTAAAGGAAGTGATACAGAGATTCCATTTACCCTTGACCTAGTTTTCTCCAGTGGTAACATCTTGAAAATGAACTTACAATATCACAATCCAGTCTGATAACACTGATTAATCCATCAGTTTTCATTTCTTTTGCCCAGTTTTGCTTGTACTTACATGTGTGTGTATGTTTCATTATATAAATATCACACGTGCGTGTTGGTGGGTACCACCACCATCATCATGATCCACAGTAGTTCCATCACCACAGACTCCCTCATGTTACCCCTTTAATAACCACACCTACCTCCCTTCAGACTTCTAGAAACCATTAATCTGGTCTCCATTTACTCAAAAATGTTATATAAATGAAATCACTTAGTATATAATCTTGGGGGATTTTTTTTTCTCTCAGAAATTCAGTATGTTGCAAGGAATAAGAAAAAAGAGATAACCTCTATTTTGGGGATCACGGAAAGAAAGAAATGCACATTCTATTTGGCATGTTTTCTTTATTGCAAGTAATATTCAAAGTGGAAAGGCTAGAATGGACCATATGCTGCCAAATGTATATGACCATTTCCAATCTCTATTCTAAGCTCCAGACCCAGATTTACACTTCCTTCTGGAAAGTTCCACATGGATCCCTTTGAAGAAAATTCAAATGCAACATGTTCAAAATCAAATGTGTCATATGCCATCCTTTCTTCATAAAAAAAAAATCCTCTGTTCCACCTGTAATTCTTGCCTTAACTACAGGCTCCATAGTCCCTAAAATCACCAATCTTCATGTTGTAGTCAGCATCTGATTCTTGCCATCTATTCCGCTCCTTACCTTATTGTCATTAGCACCTTAATTTTGACCCACTGTAAATTCCCATCATGTCTTTCTTAGACATGTAAGATCCACAATATCTCTCCTCTAAACTGTGGCAAATCATCTTTACTGCTCTCCTTCAGTCCTCTTTCTTCACTATCTTACCAACCCCATTGTCAAGATGAAATTTCTAAAAGAAGATCGCTCATATTACTCCTCTGATATTGATTGTATTTAGTACAGTCTATAAATGTGATATACTATATTTCTTCTGTTTTGCACATAGGAAGATCCTGGAGTAGATGTCTTTCAACGCTTACATTCTCTAAGCCCACATGAGAAACACATTTGAAGTCCTGCCCTGTCTTACACTATGAAGCAGTAACTAGTAGGGATTAGCAAACAGAGAAACAGGTCATTTATTCTAATGCATGGGGAAGAGACTTACTCCAGTGGCAAAGTGTTACCCATAAAAATACTATAATGATTCATTCACTAGTGTATAGGCTAGGTTACTGTGAAACAATTTCATTGATTAGGGTAGGCTATTATAAAATAATTATACTGCTGCTGCAAATGCTGTTATTAATGCATGAATTGTTACTTCTTGTTGTTCAGTTGTTATGTCATGTCCAACTCTTTGCGACCCCATGGACTGTAGCCCACCAGGCTTCTCCTGCCATGGGATTCTCCAGGCAAGAATACTGGCATAGATTGCCATTTTCTCCTCCAGGGATCTTCCTGACCCAGGGATCGAACTCACATCTCCTGCATTGCAGTCAATTTTATTTTGTTGGGCTCCAAAATCTGAGTTCTCTTTCACATTATCTTTTAATGTCTAGTGTTAGTAATACATATAGCATATAATGTTTTGTATCATATAAGGCAATATTAATTTAGATACTGACAGATGATTCATCTTGCAAAAAGATGACACAAACTTACCATATCAATAAATATGGTACAGTACTGTAAATGTATTTTCTCTTCCTTGTGATTTTCTTAATAATGTTTTCTTTTTCTAGCTTTATTATAAAAATACAGTCCATAATACATATATTGCATGTATGTGTATCAATGGCACAAAATGTGTATCAATCAACAGTTTATATTATTGGTAAGGTGTGGGGCCCTAAATGGGAAACCTTGGGAAAAAAAGGGCTAGCTTTGCGGTTAGAAACTAAGATGGCACCTGGCGGAAGAGATGGGGGCGTGGTCTATGTTTGTCAAAGTTTTGATTGGCTCTCTTGGTTTCTGTGCACGTGGACAGCACGTGATCGCCATATACTCCTGTTATACTGAAGGCACATGACGATTTGACCTTTAACGTGATTGGTGCAACTGAAGGCACATGATTTGACCTTAAATGTGATTGGTGCAACTATGGAAAGTCCCTCTCAAACCGCCCCCCTGCTTGCCTATATAAGCCGGGAGCTTGCGGTAATAAAGCAGAACTGCTTAGAGCAACCCCTGTCGCGTCTGATTGTCTCTCGCTCGCTCGGCAAGGGGCTGGGTTGGCGGACAGCAGGCTCACCTCTCCTCGGGACCCCTCGGCTTTGCTGAGGGAAGTTCCACTGCCTCTCTCTTTACGCGGAGCGCCCCCGCAGTAAGGCTTCCAGTCAACAGTATATTATTGTTAAGTATGTTTGTGGAGAGTCAAAAGTTATAATCAGATTTTCAACTTCAGGGGGCTAGTGCCCTTAACCCCTGCATAGTTCAAGGGTCAACTGTAATATAAGCTTAAAAATTTCTTAAGGGAGTAGATCTTCTCTTAAGTGTTCTTCAGTTCAGTTCAATTCAGTTGCTCAGTCATGTCTGACTCTTTGCAACCCCAGAGACTGCAGAGAGCCAGTCTTCCCTGTCCATCTCCTGGAGCCTACTCAAACTCATGACCATTGAGTCAGTGATGCCATCAAACCATCTTATCCTCTGTGGTTCCCTTCTCCTCCCGCCTTCAATTTTTCCCAGTATCAGGGCCTTTACCAATGAGTTGATTCTTTACATCAGGTGGCCAAAGTATTGGAGATTCAGCTTTAGCATCAGTCCTTCCCATGAATATTCAGGACTGATTTCCTTTAGGATTTACTGGTTGGATCTCCTTGTAGTCCAAGGGACTCTCAAGAGTCTTCTCCAACACCGCAGTTCAAAAGCATCAGTTCTTCAGTGCTCAGCTTTCTTTATAGTCCAACTCTCACATCCACACATGACTACCAGAAAAACCATAGCTTTGACTAGATGAACCTTTGCTGGCAAAGTACTGTCTCTCCTTTTTAATATGCCTTCTAGGTTGGTCATGGCTTTTCTTCCAAAGAGTGTCTTTTAATTTCATGGCTACAGTCACCATCTGCAGTGATTTTGGAGCCCCCAAAATAAAGTCAGCCACTCTTTCCATTGTTTCCCCATCTATTTGCCATGAAGTGATGGGACCAAATGCCATGATCTTCATTTTTTAATGGTGAGTTTTCAGCTAACTTTTTCACTCTCCTGTTTTACTTTCATCAAGAAGCTCTTTAGTTCTTCACTTTCTGCCATAAGGGTGGGGTCATCTGCATATCTGAGATTATTGATATTTCTCCCGGCAATCTTGATTCCAGCTTGTGCTTCATTCAGCCTGGCATTTTGCATGATGTACTCTGCATACAAGTTAAATAAGCAGGGTGACAATATGCAGCCTTGACATACTTCTTTTCCTATTTGGAGCCAGTCTATTGTTCCATGTCCAGTTCTAATTGTCGCTTCCTGATCTGCATACAGGTTTGTCAAGAGGCAAGTCAGGTGGTCTGGTATTCCCATCTCTTTCAGAATTTTCCACAGTTTATTGTGATCCACACAGTCAAAGGCTTTGGCATAGTCAATAGAGCAGAAGTAGATGTTTCTCTGGAACTCTGTTGCTTTTTCGATGATCTGACGGATGTTGGCAATTTGATCTTTGATTCCTCTGCCTTTTCGAAAACCAGCTTGAACATCTGGAAGTTCACAGTTCATGTATTGCTGAAGCCTGGCTTGGAGAATTTTGGGAAGATCCTTTAAGCAAAAGGGAAGTTTATTTTACTATGTAACAGAAAAAAATCCAGAGATAGAGTTGGTTTCAGATTTTGCTTGACCAAGAGCTCAAGTAAAGGCCACAAGGATATTTTTTCTCTTTCTACTTCTCAGTGCAGGCTTCTGTGTTGGCTTTATATTCAGAATTATCTACTTGTTTAACAGCAACAATATATCTATAAAAGTTTCATCTTCTAAGGTTGATGTATTAGGATTCTCCAGAGAAATGATTCACATATATATGAACTGGCTCACATGAGGCAGGCAAGTCCCAAGATGTGCAGGGTGTATTTGCAAGCTGGAGTACAGCTAATGGTTTCATTCCAGTCCACAGGCCAGCAAAGCTTGTGACTCAGGAAGAGCTAACATTAAGGTTTAAAGGCAGGGGGAAAGCTGTTATTTGAAATCAAAGGGGCAGCCTGGCAGGAAAGATTGTCTTTTATTAGAGGAAGATCAACCCTTTTGTTCATTTGGGCCTTTAACTGATTGGATGAGGCCCCTGTCTTAGGGAGAGCATTCTGCTTTACTCAGTCTACCAATAAAATGTGAATTTTATCCAGAAATATTCTCATTGGCATACACAAATAATGTTAGATCAGATATCTGGGCACCCCTCATCCCTGTCAAATTGATACATAGCATTAACCATTGTGGTTGACTTTCTTAAAAGTCCCTAGAATTGTCTCATTTGGTCTGATTCACTTGGCTTTGGTAGTATGTCCATCCTTGACCTGTTTTTGACCTGAAGCCATGGAGTATAACATATTGTTTTTCTAAGCCTAGGTTACATGATACACCTTGGCTGTGGGGATGGTGTCAGAAAGGCGAGAGGAGCATGAAGGCTGAGAGTACAGAGAGGTGATATTCTAAGGACCAAAGCAGAACACAACTAATGGGCTTCCCTGGTGGCTCAGTGCGAAAGAATCCGCCTGCCAAGGCAGGAGACCTGGAATTGAATCCTGAGCTAGGAAGATTCCCTGGAGGAGGAAATGGCAACCCATTCCAGTACTCTTGCCTGGAAAATCCCACGGACAGTGGAGCCTGGTGGGCTACAGTCCATCTGGTCACAAAAGAGTTGGACACAACTGAGTGGCCAAACAACAACAACAGAACACAACGAACATAGAAAATTAGGTGATTGTTGGAACAAAGCAAGGAAAAAAAGGTGTATTTATTGATATATATAAATTAAAAATATAATGATGGTGAGTAATTTTTCAGCGCTCTAAAAACCAAAAGCATCAAGTTACCCTCTGTGGCCTCTAGAATGGTGATTTGTAAGGGGCAAGCATGAAATAATGGGGCCAGATTTTTAACAAAGATAAAATAATTTGCATATTCAAATAAGAATAACATTTCTAGGTCATTACCTTGGGGATTTATACACACAATGGTAACCACTGCACTAATTGAATGTCTGCTTTTCCAGGAATTTTAGGAATGTAGCTGAGAGTAAACATTACTCTAAATGCTGCCCACCAAGTTCTTAAAATCAGCCTTTCTGGGCTTAACATGAATGTTCTTGGGAGTGAGAAGCAAAGCTGATACACTGATTTTCAACTGAAATAAAGCAAATTTTGGAGGCTGGGAGTTAAAAAAGGAGATATGAAGAAAAGGTGAAGAGAGGGAGCGATGTTAGTAGGAAAGTTGGTTGGGAATGGGAAGTAACTAACACTTCTAATATTTATGTTTACGTCTGTGAATAGGCTATCAAGGCTGTCTTCATGGCTCAGCAGGGAAAGAATCTGCCTGCTAGTGCAGGAGACACAGAAAACTCAGATTGGATTCCTGGGTTGGGAAGATCCCTTTGAGGAGGAAATGACAACCCATTGCAATATTCTTGCCTGAAAAATTCCATGGTTAAAGGATCCTGGGGAGCTACAGTCCATGGGGTCACGAAGAGTTGGACACGACTGAATGACTACACATGCACAAATACTCTGACAGTGTCTTCTAGGCATAAATGCCTTGGGAGATTGGGAAAAATCAGAGAAAACGGATTGTGCTCTCAGTGAGGTGGCACAATTTGAAAAAAGAGGAAGATACAGGAGGCAGAATGTGAAAAAGATCAAAGATTTATCAGAAACAAAAATTGAGGAGAGAGGACTGTAGAGTTAAAGACCCTGTGTGACTCAAAGCATCCCGGGGACTGGAGTTTTCAGAGATCACAGCTTGAAAGGAAAGGGTGATCACTACTGACACTTGGGTTAGAAATGCATTCTTGCTAATTTCCCAACAATCCCCTATTAATATGTGATTTGTGAATGAAAAAAACTTGGATTCTGAGAGATCAAGTGACTTGTTGAAAGTCACACAGCTTATATGAAAGAGAGTCATTTCCTAGGCAGGTTGATAAGAAGTCTAGGGGTCCCCAAGGAGAGAGGAGTCTGGAATTCTCAAGGAGGAAGAAAGTGAAGAAGGAAGTAAAATGTTTCCCAGGGAGTTGAATACTAGGTCAGCTTTACTGGGACGGAAAGCCCCCAGATTTTAAAGGGAACAATGGATACCAGGTGTGTCACTGCAATGTTTGCTCTGCAACCTAAGAAACAGGATCTAGCTCTAGGAAACAGGGACTCGACGCTAACTGCAAATTGTCACCAATGGTTACATAAACATTACCTGCCTGCCCACCAGTCATGCTCTGCCGAGTAGCCTAGTCCCCCCTCCTCCCCTGCACAACAGGATAAAAGGCTTCCAAAGCGGGTGTTCGGGGCTCCCTACCTTCGATTGGCTTGGTGGGGGCCCGGATCCGAAATTGCCAATAAACTGCTTTTCTCTCTAAACTCCGACTGGTGGTCTCTATTGGCAGCTAGTCTCCCACATTATAGACTGGCACAGCTAGAACTTAATTCCAGGTTTGATTCTAAAGCCCAAGCTCTTATTTTCCTTTATGCTGCACTATTTGTCCTTATTTTCATCTATGTTCACAACTTTTTTGTATGTGCTCACTATTTAGATTTGGCTTGAGTTATTTATTATGTGTAACAAGATATATAATTGACACTGAACTGAAACACTTATATTTGCATGGTCAGGGCATTCTTTTCCCAAAGGAGGATAAACACAGAAAGTCAATTAAAATCTAATGTCATAAGGCTTCCCAGGTGGTGCTAGTGTAAAGAATGTGCCTGCCAGTGCAGGAGATGCAGGAGACTCATGTTTAATCCCTGGTATGGGAAGATCCTCTGGAGTGGGAAATGGCAACCCACTCCCATATTTTGCTTGGAAAATCCCATGGACAAAGTCTGGCAGGCTACAGTCTGTGGGGTTGCAAAAAGTCAGACATGACCGAGCACACATGCAGCATAAGCATCAGGGCAGACCAAGAAGTCCTTCATTTTTGTCTCTTCTCCCTCAACAATAAAAATTCATCTTCTATCCATGGACAAAAGTGCCTATGAGGGAGCCAGGCACTGTGGATCCAGCACTATATGCCAAAGAGTCTGGGAGAAGTGTTATCTACCAGCACATCAAGTAATAGACAGACCTGGGTCCCACCTGTGGACACCTCAGTAGCCTGTTGCTGCTGCTGCTAAGTCACTTCAGTCGTGTCCGACTCTGTGTGACCCCATAGACGGCAGCCCACCAGGCTCGCTTGTCCTTGGGATTCTCCAGGCAAGAACACTGGAGTGGGTTGTCATTTCCTTCTCCAATGCATGAAAGTGAAAAGTGAAAGTGAAGTCGCTCAGTCGTGTCCAACTCTCAGCGACCCCATGGACTGCAGCCTACCAGGCTCCGCTGTCCCTGGGATTTTCCAGGCAAGAGTACTGGAGTGGGGTGCCATTTCCTTCTCCTCAGTAGCCTGTTAACTAGCTCCAACCCCTGTTGGCCCATGCTTTGGTGGTGAGGTCCTTTAATGGACTGGAACCTGGTGGTCTGGAGTTGATGATAAGAAAGTAAAGGAGAGAAAGAGGCTGATATTCCTTGGTTTACGCAGAAAGCCGGTAAAGTCCCTGCACGGGGCTTGCTCTGTTCACGAAGGCCTCAGGTGCCCTCTCGATGGGGTGAAGGTGCAGTCTTAGGGTCTTCACTTTCCGGGCAGGAAAGTGAACTCAGAGAGCCTCTGTGTTCCAGGGAATCAGCCTGAAAAGAGAGAGAGAGGGAGAGAGAGAAAGACACGGGGACCAGATTAAAATTCCAGACTTACAAAACATAGGCAATTCATATTAAAGAGAAAGAGAGTTGTAAACAATCACTTTTACTGTATGGTTCACAAGAAGGAAGAGGGTACTTATCACCATATAGAAACACTAATGAAGGAAATGCTTGGATTCCTCAGTTCTGGGAGAAGCTCTTAACTTCTGAGTATTCAGGAATTAATAAGGAAGAGAGGATTCCTTACAGATCCAAAACAGCACACAGGAAGCCTCCTGTTAAATGCTTCCTGACAATTCCCCTTATTTTATTACATTTGTAAAAAGGTCTTGACCAAATGAGTTTGGTTAGTATTAACCAACCTTATAGAAAGGTGATGGTAAACAACAAATATATTTATCAAGACAATCACCAAAGTTACAGTTGCAGACCTGATACTGTGGGTAATACTTTGAAACCATCTTCGTGGGTCTAGCCTGGATAATTTGTTCAGCTAAAGTTTCCAAATTAGGGAAAGAGGGCAGATTTTAGGGAAAGTTTTAAAGATTTTCTTTTGCAGTAACTGTACATTCAGAGAGGCATTATCATGTATATTTTGTAAATGAAATTTGATTTGTTCCCAGTTGTAGGCACTATGACTGAATTGAACAGGAATTCATGGGATCTCAAAGAGTTGGACATGACTGAATGACTGAACTGAACGCAAAACTGAGTAGCTTAAAGAAACAGAGGGGTTAAGACAAGTATATAGTTTGCAACTAATACAAGTTACAGAACGTAAAAGTCTTATTAAATTGTAAATTTTCTATGGCTATAACAAAAGGAAGTGGGACACAGGCCTGTATAAAATATGGCTGATTATAGCGAAAGAAATAGTTACCATGACCACGACTGGTCCCTATGAAATGTCCAGTCCAAGTTCCAAGTTTTTCCATGCTCTGGTGCTCGCGGCAAGTTTCTAAATGTCCCATTGTTTAGGCCCACTCTGTTTATCAAGGTCAAGGTGGGGCTAATCCACCGTCAAGCCACTCAAGAAGTCCTTTGTCATAGTAATGTTCCATCGTAGTGTCAGTGACCTTCCATATCACACACAGTGTTGTTAATATCACCTGAGCAATCAGATAACCATATACCATGGGGTCCCCAATCAACAATTGCACAATTAGCCACCAACATTGATTTTCTTGATTTGCTTTGACATTTGTCCAAACGAACAGGAGTAGAAGTAAAGTTTTTATAAGTAAACCCTTTGCATAATGTTCTTTGTTCTTTCCCTAAAGTCTCAGTAGTATAAACATGATTTACAGACAAAGAAAGGGCAGTAAATAATCCAAGCAATGTCCGAAAGTCTTCTTTGGGAGGCAGGATGAAAGCCCGTTTACCGGCTGGCTGACGTTTATGCACAATTTTGCTGGGCCCATGCACAAGGGAAGGACTTCATAGCCTAAAGAAATGTTAATTAGTTTTCTTTCCTGTCCAGGGTGTGAGGGCCCTTTCACATACTAGGGAGAAGGCATATGTATAGAGTCATTAGTTGAAAGGATTGGTCCTCTCTCTGTCCATTTGACCACCTGTAATAGAGGGGGGTGTGTATTAGTCCAAGCTCGAGTGGGGGAGGTACAGGCCAAAAGACTGACCATTGTCAGGAGAATGTATTTAGGACTCTGAGGCAATCCCTGCTGAGAGACCAAATTTTCAGCTTGATTAGTAAGGATTTTTATTTGTCCCCAAGTGGGGAGATCATCAGGGTGATGCCACCGAGGGCGGTGCTTTCTGGAGATCTTTAGAGTAGACATATCCCATATTGGAATTTCTTCTTCCTGGAGTTCTTGTTGTTTCATCTCCATTTTGAATGCCGGGGCCCCCTTGGGTTGAATCTTAAGAAGAGGTTAAAAATTTAAAACAAATAAAGCTGTATTAACAGTAGTTACAGGTTTAGAAAATATGTTGGAATCTAGTAAAGTCTGCTTTAGATAAGGAAGACAGTAGTATACCTATGTTTTCCCCCTTTTAATTTTTTTTATTTGTAACTTTGATGTTTGATGTGTTTGTTTGACTATGTCTTGTGTCTGTGGATTATAAGGAATACCTGTAATATGTATAATAGGAAAAGACTGTAAAAATTGTTTAAAGTGTCTAGAAATATAGGCAGGATATAACATGTTGTGTAGCTTTACTGTGAAGAGGAGTGGCCCAGATAAAAGAGGAATTTGTGTCTATACAGACGTGTAGGAAAGAAATGGAGAAAGTTCAGGGCAGTGAGTTACATCCCTTTGTCATAGTTCATTAGGTTGTAAACCACGAGCATTAATACCTTGTGTGATGGGTCAAAGATGTAGGGGTCTACAAATAGAGCAATTACTAATAATTTCTTTAGCCTGGCGGTATGGGATTTTCTATAGCTGGTGTAGGGAGCCAGCATTGTTATGCAACAGAGCATGCTGTTCTTTTGGAGTAGCAAAGGAAACCAGTTTATCAGCTTGTTCATTATCATAAGTCGCGGGGCCTGGAAGACAAGAATGTGTTTGAATATGTGTAATATAAATGGGAGAACTGTGGTTTTTAACAACAGATTGTAGACTGAAAAAGAGTTGTTGAATAATAGGTTGATTGGAGTTTACTGTGGAGGTTTTTATATTTTTTAATACAAAAACAGAATATATAGAGACAGAGACTATATTGATCGGGTAAGGATGTAGGCAAATAAATAAGAGCATATAATTTATTTTGTTGAGCAGAATGAAATTTAGTATAAAAGACTTTATATTCTTTAAGAGATCAGAATGAAACTTTGGCGTTTTTAGTCTCATCTATATAAAAAACCTTGGCCTGTGGTATAGGCTGTGAGCTGATAATACGAGAAATAATAAATTCAGTATTTTTGAAGAAATTCCACAGCTTACCAGAAGGATAATGAAATGAAATTTCTCCAAAATATTTCAGAAAAGCTATTTGGAAATCGGTAGAAGTTTATACAGCATTCTCAAATTGAGATTTATTGATAGGTATTACAATTTTATGAGGATTGGAGCCAATTAGAGTTTTAATCCTATTTTTTTCTATGGATAATGATTAGAGCAATTAAGTCAAGGTAGGGTATAAATGACTTTATTTTTCTAAAATAGATCCATTTTACTGGGTGTTCTGTTGGGCAAGAAATCCTGTGGGAGAATGAGGAGAGGGGAGTATAAACAATTCTAGAGGTAAATCTAGTTTGATGTGAGTAAAAAATTGTTTTTGTGATTTATTTTGCAACAAATAGAGTTTTTCCTCTTGCCTCTTGGAGAAAGTGAACGAGGGCTATTTAAATCAGGATCTCCTTTTAAAGTATTAAATAGGTTAGTCAGTTGATAATTAGCCATGTCTAAAGAAGGTCTTCACAATAAACTGTGGAAAATTCTGAGAGAGATGAGAATACCAGACCACCTGACCTGCCTCTTGAGAAATCTGTATGCAGGGCAGGAAGCAACAGTTAGAACTGGACATGGAACAACAGACTGCTTCCAAATAGGAAAAGGAGTGCGTCAAGGCTGTATATTGTCACCCTGCTTATTTAACCTATATGCAGAGCACATCATGAGAAACGCTGGGCTGGAAGAAGCACAAGCTGGAATCAAGATGGCAGGGAGAAATATCAATAACCTCAGATATTTTGATGACACCACCCTTATGGCAGAAAGTGAAGAGGAGCTAAAAAGCCTCTTGATGAAAGTGAAAGAGGAGAGTGAAAAAGTTGGCTTAAAGCTCCACATTCAGAAAACGAAGATCATGGCATCCGGTCCCATCACTTCATGGGAAATAGACGGGGAAACAGTGGAAACAGTGTCAGACTTTATTTTTGGGCTCCAAAATCACTGCAGATGGTGACTGCAGCCATAAAATTAAAAGATGCTTACTCCTTGGAAGAAAAGTTATGAGCAACCTAGATAACATATTCAAAAGCAGAGACATTACTTTGCCGACTAAGGTCCGTCTAGTCAAGGCTATGGATTTTCCTGTGGTCATGTATGGATGTGAGAGTTGGACCGTGAAGAAGGCTGAGCACTGAAGAATTGATGCTTTTAAAGTGTGGTGTTGGAGAAGACTCTTGAGAGTCCCTTGGACTGCAAGGAGATCCAACCAGTCCATTCTGAAGGAGATCAGCCCTGGGATTTCTTTGGAAGGAATGATGCTGAAGCTGAAACTCCAGTACTTTGGCCACTTCATGGGAAGAATTGACTCATTGGAAAAGACTCGGATGCTGGAAGGGACTGGGGGCAGGAGAGAAGGGGACGACTGAGGATGATGGCTGGATGGCATCACGGACTTGATGGATGTGAGTCTGAGTGAACTCTGGGAGTTGGTGATGGACAGGGAGGCCTGGCGTGCTGCAATTTATGGGGTTGCAAAGAGTTGGACACGACTGAGCAACTGAACTGAACTGAACTAAAGAAGGTCTAATCTAATTAATATCACCTAAGAGCTTTTGAAAATCATTTAAGGTTGATAATTTATCAGTATGGATCTGAGTTAGTTGGGGAGTAATGTGTTGTCTGTTAGCAGTGAACCCCAAGTAATGGTAAGGATTAGAGGTTTGAATTTTTTCAGGGGCAATGATTAATCTAGAGTTTTTAAAGCATAGTTGAGCTGTATCAAACGTGTTCAGTTTTTAAGGTAAATGGAGCTGAAAACAATATACCATCCAGATAGTGAATAACAAGAAAGTTAGGAAACTGCTTTCTCACAAGCTCAAGGGCTTTGGCTATGTAGTACTGACACATGGCAGGGGAATTCATCATCTCTTGTGGCAGTACAGTCTATTGGTACCATTTATGAGGTCTAATTATCGGAGAAGGCGATGGCACCCGACTCCAGTACTCTTGCCTAGAAAATCCCATGGATGGAGGAGCCTGGTAGGCTGCAGTCCATGGGGTCGCAAAGAGTCAGACACAACTGAGCAACTTCACTTTCACTTTTCACTTTCATGCATTGGAGAAGGAAATGGCAACCCATTCCAGTGTTCTTGCCTGGAGGATCCCAGGGACGGGGGAGCCTGGTGGGCTGCCGACTATGGAGTTGCACAGAGTCAGACACAACTGAAGCGACTTAGCAGCAGTAGCAGCAGCATGAGGTCTAATATGATCAGCTTAAGGGAGAGAGAAAGTTAATCTCTCTCAGTCTGAAGTGTGTAAAGGTATATACATATGGAATTTAGAAAGATAGTAATGATAACCCTGTATGTGAGACAACAAAAGAGACACAGATGTATAGAACAGACTTTTGGCCTCTGAGGGAGAGGGAGAGGATGGGATGATTTTGGAGAATGGCATTGAAACATGTATATTATCATGTAAGAAACGAAGCACCAGTCTATGTTCGATACAGGATACAGGATGCTTGGGGCTGGTGCACAAGGATGATCCAGAGAGATGATATGGGGTAGGAAGTGGGAGGGGGTTTCAGGATTGGGATCTCGTGTACACCTGTGGCTGATTCATGTCAATGTATGGCAAAACCAATACAGTACTGTAAAGCAGAATAAAGTAAAAATAAAAAATAAAAAATTCATAGAAAAAAAGCAATCTTGTAAATCAATAATAATAATATGTCTGTTTTAAGGAATAGCGATAGGTGATAGGATTTCTGGTTGTAATATACCGGTAGGTTTCATGGATGCATTAACTTTTCTAAGGTCTGTTAGGAGACGCCATTTGTTAGTTTTTTTTTTTTTTTTTTAATGACAAAAATAGGAGAGTTTCAAGGAGGACAAGATTCTTCAATATGCTTTAATTTTTGTGTGTATCTGTAAGTTTCTTAGCCGCCTGTAATTTCTCTTTCGTGAGGGGCCACTGCTCTGTCTAAATAGGCTTGTCATATTTTCAGGTTATTTTAATAATTGAGAAGGGAAAGGACTTCCCTGGTGACTCAGATGGTAAAGCGTCCGCCTACAATGTGGGAGACTCGGGTTCAATCCCTGGGTCGGGAAGATCTCCTGGAGAAGGAAATGGCAACCCATTCCAGTATTCTTGCCTGAAAAATCCCATGGATGGAAGAGCCTGGTAGGTTACAGTCCATGGGGTCGCAAAGAGTCTGGATAGTGTCCAGATACTGAGCGACTTCACTTCACTTTCACTTTAATAATTGTATTGTTTGTTAAATGAGCAGTGGCCCCCAGGAAAAATGTGGAATGTATATCTGAGTTCGTCTTATCTTATATCTTTTTATTAAAAGCATATATCTTAGTCTTTCTTAGCAACTATGAAGTGTCTTGTATATTAGCATTTTATAGATTCATGAATATATTTATTATATCATATTATAATATATATTATATAAAAATATATTTATATTTATATACACTAATATATTATACATTATATAATATATTTATTAATAGTTTAAAATCTCTTTAGTTTTTCTATAAGAACAACTTCTTCTAAGAGGAAGTTAATGATTAGTAGTTAATGTTTTAAAATCTTATTTTATTTGGAAATGACCTAGCTATTTAATAAACTTTTGTCATTTAGTTTATTGCAACTCTAGAAATTTAAGTTATCTCAGTCCTAAGAGACTATTTTAGATTATAATAACAGACTATTCTATTTAAAATATAATTATTTTAATAGAGTTTATCTAAAATTTATCTCATTATATATGTGTGTGTGTATATATATATATATATATATATATATATATATAGAGAGAGAGAGAGAGAGAGAGAGAGTGTGTTAACTTTTTGTTGACAAATTTAGTTTACCTTAAACCTAGGCATAATAAAAGTATTAATATAATGTTGATGACTTAAGACATGTCCTAATTAGATTAGCAAACAATTATATTTGAATTTTATTTATAAATAAACATTATATATATTTAATATTTTTCAGTTCATGTGAATTTGAATTTAAATAGAGCTCATTAACTTCATATTATCTAAAAACAAAGCTGGTATATCAATAGCAGCACTGCCAGATGTTGAGGGTTTCAGGTAAAAGATGGAATTTGCCCCAGGTTTTTGTTGAAGGGGACCTGAGGGATCCCTGCTTGGAGTTTTCTGGAATAGGTGTTCTTTCAATGTCAAATTTAGACTTATAATCTTTGGCCCAATGCATTCCTCTATGGTAGCGAGGGCATTTTTTTGGAGGTTTTTTATTTTTGTATATTTTTTCTTTCTTTCTTTCTTTCTTTCTTTTTTTTTTTTAGCTCTCTTAGGGCCATCTCTTTTTAAATGGTTCTTATTTCCACATGTAAAGCATTCTTTTTTCCCTTTCTTAAGGCAGCAGCTACTGTTTCAGCTACCATTTGGATCTTTTGAGTTTATAATCCTAGATTGTGACAAGCCTTCAAATAATCAATAATAGTCCCTTTCTCACGAATTGGAGCTATAGCTTTTTGACATTCCTGATTTGCATTATCATAAGCAAGTAATTTCTCTAGTTGCCTTTTGGCTTCTTCTCCAATTACAGTATGAGAAATAGCAGTTTCTAATCTAGATAAAAAATCAGCATATGTTTCAGTAGATCCCTGAACTTTAAATAAGTGATGAAGTAAAGCAGAAAAATGATGGGCTTTCCAGCCTTTTGACCCATGTCTTAGGCCTACTGACCTCAGTAGGCCTTCGAGGTCACTCCGTCCGATCTGCCAAGTGAATCAGGCTCCTATTTGGGTGCCACTTGTTGAAGTCCTTTAATGGACTGGAAGCGAGTGGTCTGGATTCGATGATAAGAAAGTAAAGGAGAGAAAGACGCTGATATTCCTTGGTTTATGCAGAAAGCCAATAAAGTCCCTGCACGGGGCTTGCTCTGTTCATGAAGGCCTCAGGCGCCCTCTTGATGGGGTGAAGGTGCAGAGCACCTTCCTGCAGGGTCTTAGAAGCCCGGGGCAGGAAGTGAACTCAGAGAGCCTCTGCACTCCAGGGGATCAGCCTGAAAAAGAGAGAGAGGGAGAGAGAGAGAGAAAGAAAGGCACAGGGACCAGAGCTCTGTTGGAGCAAAGGTGTTTTAATCAACATGGTGTGGGCATATATACTGTCTTCAGTTCAGTTCAGTTGCTCCGTCGTATCCGACTCTTTGCGACCCCATGAACCGCAGCACACCAGGCCTCCCTGTCCATCATCAACTCCTGGAATTCACTCAGACTCACGTCCATCCAATCAGTGATGCCATCCAGCCATCTCATCCTCAGTCGTCCCCTTCTCCTCCTGCCCCCAATCCCTCCCAGCATCAGAGTCTTTTCCAATGAGTCAGCTCTTCCCATGAAGTGACCAAAGTACTGGAGTTTCAGCTTTAGCATCATTCCTTCCAAAGAAATCCCAGGGCTGATCTCCTTCAGAATGGATTGGCTGGGTCTCCTTACAGTCCAAGGGACTCTCAAGAGTCTTCTCCAACACCACATTTCAAAAGCATCAATTCTTCAGTGCTCAGCCTTCTTCACAGTCCAACTCTCACATCCATACATGACCACAGGAAAATCCATAGCCTTGACTAGATGGACCTTAGTCGGCAAAGTAATGTCTCTGCTTTTGAATATGTTATCTAGGTTGCTCATATCTTTTCTTCCAAGGAGTAAGCATCTTTTAATTTTATGGCTGCAGTCACCATCTGCAGTGATTTTGGAGCCTCCAAAAATAAAGTCTGACACTGTTTCCACTGTTTCCCCGTCTATTTCCCATGAAGTGATGGGACCAGATGCCATGATCTTTGTTTTCTGAATGTTGAGCTTTAAGCCATCATTTTCACTCTCTTTCACTTTCATCAAGAAGCTTCTTAGCTCCTCTTCACTTTCTGCCATAAGGGTGGTGTCATCTGCATATCTGAGGTTACTGATATTTCTCCCAGCAATGTTGATTCCAGCTTGTGTTTCTTCCAGCCCAGCGTTTCTCATGATGTACTCTGCATATAGGTTAAATAAGCAGGGTGACAATATACAGCCTCGATGCACTCCTTTTCCTATTTGGAAGCAGTCTGTTGTTCCATGTCCAGTTCTAACTGTTGCTTCCTGCCCTGCATACAGATTTCTCAAGAGGCAGGTCAGGTGGTCTGGTATTCCCATCCCTTTCAGAATTTTCCACGGTTTATTGTGATCCATATACTGTCTTACAAGGTGGTTATTCTCAGCAAAGATAAAGATTAGAATTCCAGACTTACAAAACATAGGTGATCCATATTAAAGAGAGAGAGAGAGAGTTGTAAACAATCACTTTTACCGTATGGTTCACAAGAAGGAAGAGGGTACTTATTACCATACAGAAACACTAGTGAAGGAAATGCTTGGATCCCTCAGTCATGGGAGAGGCTTGCCTCTCCTCTTAACCTCTGAGTATTCAGGAATTAATAAGGAAGAGAGGATTCCTTGCAGATCCAAAACAGCACACAGGAAGCCTCCTGTTAAATGCTTCCTGACACTCTGTCAGTTCCTGGAGCTCACTGACTTAGTCACTCACAGAGAGTCCTTGTGGAAATCCAAGTTTCCATAGAAAAAGCTCCAGTACTCCATTGGAACAAAAATACAAGTTAGGACACACTGGAATGGGTAGAAGGAACAGTTTGACTTTGTGTCACCACTCTCTCTAGGTGGTACAACTTAGCGCCAAGAAATACTGTCCTCAGCTCTTGTCTCTGGCAACATGCTGCCAAAAGGTTCATTGCTCTTCCACCCCATCCAGAGTGCTAAATTGTGAGCTACATGGCCGAGGGGCAAGTGGAGGTGGGGAAATTAGCACACAGAACTCTTGGGTGGGGGGGTGTTAAATGGACACAAATCCTAACTGTGTCAGGGATCCCGTGAAGAAGCCTGCTAATGAGCCTCTAGAAACACCTGGATTCCCTAACTGACCTATGGGCACTTCTAGTACTTTGCATGCCTCAAACACACACACTCACTTCTCCACCCAATGGTAAATCAGAGGAGTGCAAAAAAAATAGTGAAGAAGCCTGAAGAAAATCATATCTGTGGTACACCATCAAAAGACCAATTCATAAGCTACTGGAATTCTGATGAAGAGAAAGACAGGGAGGCTGAAAACTTATTTAGAGAAACAATGGCTTAGCACTCCCCACATCAGGGGAGAGATTTGGATATCCAGTTAATGAAGCTCATAAGTCACCAAACAAAGTCAACTTAAAGAGATACTCTTCAAGACACCTTATAATAAAACTGACAAAAATCAAGCACAGAGAATCTTTAAAGCAGCAAGAGAAAAAACTCTTGTAACTCAGAACTCTTCTAAGATTCTCAGTGGATTTCTCAGTAGAAACTTTATTGGATAAGAGTGAGTGAGATGATATGTTCAAATTGCTGAAAGGAAAAACAGAGTCAACCAAGACTACTCTACTTGGCAAACCTATCCTACATAAATAAAGAAGAGATAAAAGGCTTCCACAGAAAAAAAGCTGAGGGAATTCATCAGCATTCAAGCTGCCTTAACAAGAAATGTTGAAAGAAGTCCTTCAAGTTAAAATGAAAGGACACTAATTAGTAACATGAAACATGAACATATACAGCACTCTGGTAAAGATAAATAAGCAAAGTCAGAGTACTCTAATATTGTAATATGGTGTAGTGTTAACAATTTAATTTTACTATCAAAATGAAAGAACAAGAATATTAAAAATAACCATGTAAGTGAGTTAGTAAAAGTCACTCAGTTGTGTCCAACTCTTTGTGACCTCATGGACTATACAGCCTATAGAATTCTTTAGGCCAGGATCCTGGAGTGTATAGTATTTCCCTTCTCCAGGGGATCTTCCCAACCCAGGTCTCCCACATTGCAGGTGGATTCTTTACCAGCTGAGCCATAAAGGAAGCCCAAGATTACTGGAGTGGGTAGCCTATTCCTTCTCCAGCAGATCTTCCTGACTCAGGAATCAAATGAGGGTCTCCTGCATAGCAGGTAGATTCTTTACCAATTGAGCTATCAGGGAAGCCCCCAAATAACCATAGCTACAATAACTTGTTAATGAATATACAGTGTAAAAAGAGATAAATTATGATACCAAAAACATAAAATTATGGGAGAGGGCAAAAGGGTAGAGTTTTTGTATGTATGTGTATGTAGTATGTGTGTGTATGTATGTGATTGTAGTTAAGATTTTATCAATGTAAAATAGACATTAAATGTAAAAGATGTTTTATATATGCCTCATGATAACCACGGAGCTTCCCAGATGGTGCTAGTGGTTAAAGTGCCAATGCAGGAGATACAGGTTTGATTCCTGGGTCAGAAAGATACCTTGGAGAGGAAAATGGTAATCCACTCCAGTATTCTTGCATGGAGAATTTAATGGACAGAGGAGCCTGGTGGGCTACAATCCCTCTAGTCACAAAAGAATTGGACATAACTAAACTGATGCTGCGAGGGATTAGGGGCAGGAGGAGAAAGGGATGACAGAGGATGAGATGGCTGGATGGCATCACCAACTCGATGGATGTGAGTCTGAGTGAACTCTGGGAGTTGGTGATGGACAGGGAGGCCTGGCGTGCTGCAATTCATGGGGCTGCAAAGAGTGGACACAACTGAGCAACTGAACTGAACTGAAAGTGACTTAGCATGCATGATAACCACAAGGCAAAAACCTATGTAGATTCACAAAAGATAAAAGAAGAAGAGAATCAAGGTATATCAGTATGGAAAATCAACTTACAAACATGTCAAAGCATCCATTCCAAAGTCACTCATCTCTAATACACACTTTGCCACCATACAACAAGATAAATAACCCTGAAGGATTGGTGGATTGCTTTTTCCAAGTTCCCTGGTGGTTGTTGCTGAAATGTGTCTTATAATCACAATAAAAATGTAAGAGTGATCCAGTCACAACATTGTGGGGGCTGACTACAAATATTATGGTCCCCAGTGCCCTCAGGCATTTCTAGCTGATAAAGTCACTACTGATAGGCTGAAACAGAGGCAAAACAACTACAGTAGTAAAAAAAAAAAAAAACCAGTATGGTACTGGCACAGAGACCAGTGGAACAGAATCAAAAACTTGGAAATAAGCCCTTGTATATATGGTCAGTTTATATTTGACAAAGCAGCTAAGAATAATCATTGGGGAGGAGAATAGTCTTATCAATAAAAGGTGTTGTACAACTGGACTGCTTCATGGAAGAGAATCAAATTTCAACTACATTCTCACACCATGTACAAGATGACTACATTGAAATGACTAAAAATCGTATGTACAGATCTCAGTCACATTACTTTCATACTTCAGGCCATTTGAGGGTTTTTCATTATATTTATGATGGTCTGCAGTAAAAATTGAAATAGTACTTCATTTTAAGATTTATTTGTTATAAAATTCTCTTTTGTCAAAATGTACCTTTGTATCAGTAGCACCTGTCTAATTTTAATGTATTATTAAAAGTATTGTAACTAAAAGGAAACCATTTTCTCAAATCCCTCATATCATTTTTAAAACAAAGCCCTAAACACAAGCCATTGACCTGCTCTTGTAAAGATTGCCTTGGGGAATCAGGGTACCTGATTCATAGAATTGACTATAATAGCTTCTCCAATGCCATTGTATCCTGTCAAGCTTCTGCTTCTTTAGGGACTTCTCAGAACACACATGACAGATCCAATTGTTTAAATATGTGCTTAGTGAATTTCTCAGATGCTTTTGTTGGGTTGGAGATTGTGTGTACCCTGACATTAAATCCTGCATGTTATCAGCCTCCTATAGAATTTATCATGAAGCTACATAGTATTCAGAGGACTCATGGTCTTCTGTGCCAGTGGTTTCCCAAATTGGGCATTGAAGAACCACTCTTGTAGATTCACCGTGTATAGTAAAATAACCTCTTTTGATCCTTTTCAACTAAATTAAAAATATTCAATCTAAGTTTCTAATTCTTTAGCCAAAAGAGTCTTGAAGAGTGGGTTCCCAGCTCCGTGATGCCATTGAGACCCGGAAGTTTTCTGTTCTTTTGATCTATTATTTTTACCTATTGGTATAGATCTAGGCATCACAACCTAGATCTATAGGTGAATGTGAATGTAATTCACATTCCAAGCTGTAAGGAAGAGACCGAGGCATAATATTTTGACCTTATGAAGCTTTGCCATTTTATGTAGGATTTTATTATCTTCCCCAGCAACTTTCCTTTAGAGCTCATTGGAGACAGAAACTGGGTCAAGTGCCTTTCCCTAGACCATTGGCTAGTTTAGACCAATCAGAGAGCAGAGGAGGGGCCATTCTTTTGTAAGAATACAGACTATCCATCCTTTAGAACAGGAAATCTATGGCTCTGCTAGGTGGGAAGGTGATACTGTTTGCTGAATAGACAATGGTCATTGTGTGCTTTACAGCTGTAGATGTGTGAGGAAGAGGTCAAGGGCAAAACAAGGCTGAAGGAAGAATTATTGTTAAAGAGTACAAGTTGTGTATATTGTAGAAGGACCATTAAGAGGAAACAGAGAGTTGTCTGGGAAAGCTTTAAGTTTATAAAGGCAAAGTAATGTGTCTATGTTAGGCTGTGGTGGTAGGAATTAAGAAAAGGTAGTCCAATCTTTTGCAGGAAAAAATGATAGCAGCTCATGAGGAAATCAATAAAAGGACTTAGTTATTATTGTTATTGTTCAGCTGCCCAGTCGTGTCTGACTCTTTGAGACCCCATGGATAGCAGCACACCAGGCCTCCCTGTTCCTCATCATCTCCTGGAGTTTGCCAAGTCCATGTTGTCCAGTCATCTCATCCTCTGACACCCTCTTCTCCATCTGCCCTCAATCTTTCCCAGGATCAGGGGCTTTTCCAATGAGTCATCTAAGAAAAGGTGACAAAAGAGTGAAAGACATTCCCCCCACTTCTAATCCATGGGTCCTGAAGACAAGGGCTGTCACTAACAGCCTGTGGTAGTGGAAGTAGAGAGCTGACTGGGGGAAAGGAAAGAACCCAGGCTTAAACTCAGTTCAGCACAGCATCATTTATTGAGGACTTAGCATGAGAAAACACTGTGTTAGATCCTCAGGGAATGAGAAAAAGTGGAAATGTGTGTATACTTTGCCCATTGGAGAAGGGATTGATCAATCAGTGCATGAAATTTAAGAAAAATTTTAGCACCCGATTGTATGCTCAGAAGGCCAGGCTTTAGGTGGGGTCAATCTGTGACTGTGTAGTCTCTCAATCTTGTGGGATTTTAGAGGTTACTGCAAAGGACTTCATAGAAAAGGAAAGCAAAAATTTTCTACTATTAAGGATATATTCCTTGGTGAAACATATCGTTTTATACCTGTTTTATAATGGAAATACTCTGTGGGGGGTACTGAAATTTGAAATATGAATACTTGTTGTAACTTGGGAATCAGAGAAGGAGAGGGAAAATTGGAAAGAGCTTGTGTGTGTGTGTGTGTGTGTGTGTGTGTGTGTGTGTGTGTGTGTGAGAGAGAGAGAGAGAGAGTCCAGCCATGTCTGATTGTTTTTGACTCTGTGGACTATAGCCCGCCATGCTCCTTTGTCTATGGGATTTCCCAGGTAAGAATACTGGAGTGAGTTGCCATTTCCTCCAGGGGATCTTCCCGACCCAGGGATCCATCCTGCGACTCTTGAACAGGGAAACAGTGAGAACTTCTCAGCCTTGCTGAGGGCTGCCCTGGACTCAGGCCCTATTATGCCTTCTCCTGTCTCATTTATGTGCTTCAACTCTCTAAATTCAGCAGATTTACCAAATAATGTGCAGCTTTCCATTATCTGATATGGATCCAACTCAGGGAGAAGTTGTTTGGACAATTTAATAAGAAAAAAACATCTTGATGACAACAGGTATTTTTAAACAGAGGGGAAAAAAGTAAAACCCTGACATTGTAATCGGATTTAGCTAAATGAGACTGGAACCTCAAGAGAAAGCTAGAAACAAGCCTGGGATAAAATCAGAAACAGCATTTTTTTTTTTTTTTTTGGTGTGATAAATTTGGTAAACAGCTTCTCTGCATCACTGTGGAGAAAATCTAAACTGAAAGAAAGCTGTTTTGATTTTAGGCATTTTTTAGAAGGTTATTTTAATTTAATTAATGAGAAATCATAGGTTAATTGCCTTCAGCTTTAATGTGAGGGTATTATGCATGCAGGCATATTTTATTTATATCTCGACTGTTTGATGTACACAATCAATTCAAAAAGGGATAATGAAGAGGTGTTCTGTCCTGTGTGGAATAATAATTAGGGACTCTAGTACAGAATATTTTTATTAATTGTGCTGCTTGGTAAACATGTTTGACATAATACTGAGAAATGTATTTGTCAAATTTTACCAATATTTTTTCTTTGTTCTTTCCTTTTGTTTTCTCTAGATTTTTTCCAACTTTTTTCCCCCATACTGATCCTGTTTTCCTAAGTTGGGAACTCATATCCCTCTCACCTCCAAGAAACCTTAACAGTTTGATTTATAGACTTAGGACCACGTGCTAAATTTGCTGCCATATGAAATTCAGGAAATCTTATTGGACATCTGGCTGCTCTTTCAACAAGGATTACCTATGTTGTTACGGAAATGGAATTCAATTTTTTCATAGATAAGTAGAGAACACATCAGTCTGTAATGCAGTAACATTAGTGGAATCTCTTTGTTCTTTTGATTGTTTTATAATTTGCTAAACAATTTTACATGTGATCCCTAGCTCCTTAGACAGTGTTGTTAACTTGACTGAGGATTTGGTTATGCTATCCCAAGGCTCGTCTTCCCTATGAAATACAACCATGGATTTCTCTTTGTCCAAAGTACAAATTATTTCCAGAATTTGCTAACCAAGTTTTTGTTGTTGTTCAGTTCCTAAGCCGTGTCCAGCTCTTTTGCAACTGCATGGACTGTAGCCTCCCAGGCTCCTCTGTCCATGGAATTTCCCCGGCAAGTGGTTGCCATTTCCTCCTGCAAGGGATCTTCCTGATCCAGGGATCAAACCCCTCGTCTCCAGCATTGGCCAGCGAGTTCTTTACTGCTGAGCCACTAGGGGAAGCCCTAACCAGGTTTTACCTCATAACTATTCTTCCAAGCTTGGGACATCAGTAAGTTTCCCAGAACATTTCCCAGTTTGTGGAAATGATTTGAACTCCTGAATGTTCTTTCAATGTCCTAGTGCCTATTTGTTGGAAAAAAAAAAAAAGTTGTATTTACATCTTTTTTTTTTTTGGTGAGCTATAAGCATGTCTAAACGTTTATAGAATGTTTTTCCTTGAAAATCTGTATAGCCGGGAGCAAATTTCAAGGGCTTGGGATATGCAGCCAAAAACTGTGCATGTTTTGGCTCTCTTGCTACTTTGGCACTTTTCTCTTCTGACAACCATTTTTCACTTTTTTTTTTACCAACCCCCCACCTCCAGCATCTCAAGCCGCTTTTTCCCTGTCGATAATTTTTCTGCATTTCTCTTCTCCAAGCTTTCCAGAAGGGTATCTCAGCAGGAACCATACATCTTGGTTAAGCCAATTGCTTCTAACTGCCACATGATGCAGAACTTTCTACTGAGCCTCTGATGCCCAGTGATGATCCTTTGGCCTCAAGTAAGTCATCCATGTGAGGTTTATAGAGAACCATATTGTTCTAAAAATCAAATGCAAATTTTACAGCTTCCTCCTAAATGTCCAGTTCAAATAGAGAGCTGAGGTGAAAGTGACTATAGTAATAACACTCAGATGCAGTCACCATCTGGTGCCTGTGTGGTGGCCTATGTTATATGAGCAGGTGGTCCTTGTGTATTTTTGAGTGGCCAGCTGTCCGCGTCACACAAGCCACTGTCACATTTGTGTTAATTGGCATCTTGGTTGTAATGATCTGTGGAGAAGCCAAAGCTTGAATAGACTGCAGTATATTATTCCTGTTTGTCTTAAGAACTCTGGGTCAAGGCTGACAGATATCTCTCTCTCTATCCTTGTTTCCTTATTTCCTGTATGAGAGTCTAAAAGGCCCAGAATTAGCAATTTTATTCAATTTATTGAAACTGAATATACACGTTGTTAACCTATCTATTCTAGGCTAGGAGATCTACAAAGGAAACCTCAAAGCAACTTCATGGAATTTAGAAAGGGTCAGTTTCTTGTTTTGATAGCCCCAGAGATTATTTACCAGCCCCCAACTTTAGAAATAAAAGTGGCCTTTCCGTTACAGGTTTCATTCTGTGGGGAGGAGGATGGAGTCTGATCTATAAGTGGTGACTGCCAGGAGAACACAATTGGAAGTGTCCTACTCTGTGATCAACTATAGAAAATTGCTGATGTTTTGACTTGCAGAACTGGCATTTTCTTATTGTTTAACTCAGTGCTTCTGCTTTTCAGTCTTCAAAGTTTCCAGGAAATATCTATTTCCTTAAGTGAAATATCCTCTATCATAAATTCTTGGCCACAGGACTAATATTTAAAATAAGCCTACCTGGACCACCTTGAGTGATGACGTCTCTATTGCATTAGGCTAGTCACAGGATGCTGTTAATACCTCTCCTAAAACAATCGTGCCTTCTGAGCGCAAGGTGCTTGAAGAGAATAAAGAGTTCTACTTGCATGAATTTTAGTCAGAATGACAGGCACTATTGAAAGTCATATACACACATAAATATTGACTTTTAGAGTCGACTTACCAAAGCAACCATGAATCATTTTATCTTATTTCCATCACACACAGAAACTGAGAACATACCCCAAGAAGCTAAATAATGTTCCAGATGCAGGGGAAAATTTTGTATTTCATAGTCAATAAATAGGCATGAAGTGTTTGTATCAAAATAACCCACAGGTACTCTGCAATCCCATCAGTGTTCACTAAGCTGTACATGGGTACCGCAGCCCTCATTTCTCTTTTCTTCAGATTTCATTAAGTGCCACACAGTCCTTTGTGTGACACAATCTAACCCTTGATTATTAACTGTTTTGAATATTTTTTAAATTATTTATTTCTTATTTATTTATTTGGCTGTACTGGATCTTCGTTGAAGCATGCAAACTCTTTTGTTGTGGCATGTGGCATCTAGTTCCCCAACCAGAAATCAAACTTTGACCTGTGCACTGGGACTCTGTGCACTGGGAGCACACAGTCAGCCATCAGAGACCACCAGGGAAGTCCTTGTTTGAATTTTTTCTTTTGTTTCAAATTCACATTTATGTTTCTATAAAATCTCTAGGAGTGAGGTATTAGTATTTTAAGTCTTTTGATTCTTCCAGAACCTAGTACTGCAGCAGATAAACCTATACATCCTAACCATTTAGTAAATGTTTGCTAACCAAATATAAAAGGTAGGACCGTGAGCTCTATAAACAAGTTTTCAAGGTCAGATTTTTTTAAATTAAAATGAATAAAATAAGCCATTCGTATATCAAATGTCTTCAAGACATCGACCTCTGCCTAAAAAGACTAGGATTTGAAATAAATTGAACCATTATAAGAGAAGTAAAAGTTAGACTGTCCATCTTTTATGCATTTCATTAATTCTCAGGGTTTCATACTTCTGTGTATGGTGAGTTAGTCTTATTACTCAAGTCCTGTTCTTTTCTCTCTGCAGAATATTTGTCACACAGATATTTAAATGGAATCAAGGCTGTACATAATCATGACACAGTACTTTGTCAAAAAGAGGAAAAAGTTAATCAAGTTGGTAAATCATTCCAACTATATTTCCCTACCCCATTTCATAGACTCACAAGAAATAGACTCTGAGAGTCTCAGAATCAGAGCACCTTAAGTAAAATATAGGAAAATCTTAATCATTAGTCCGTGGATAATATTTTACTGCTTTGACAATTAAGCGCTCTTTATTATATAAAAAGAGGTTCTATTGAACGTCTGTCAAATAATTCTGGAAAGAAAAATAAAGTACACTCTTTCAGTATGAAACAGAATAAGTCACAACTGGCATGAGTTAAATAACTAAATTAAAATTAAGTTCTCGATTGTCTTATTAGAATCATCAAGTTAAGGATCTTCTCAAAAAGGCATATTGCTATCTTGAAAGTTGCTCAGTCGTGTCCGACTCTTTGCAATCCCATGGATGATATAGTCCATGAAATTCTCCAGGCCAGAATACTGGAGTGGGTAACCTTTCTCTTCTCCAAGGGATCTTCCCAACCCAGGAATTGAACCCAGGTCTCCCATATTGCAGGTGGATTCTTTACCAATTGAACTGTCAGGGAAATGCTATTGCTAAAATACCATATTTTATGCTTTTTTTTTATATTGCTATCTAGGTGGCATGCAAAAAAAAAAAAGCATAAAATACGATATTTTGACTTTTTCTCTTAATGAGTCCTTTTCCTCAAAAAGCCCTTGATAGGCTGAGGAGTTTCTTATTGTAGGTGCTGGAAAAGTCTGTTGGCCAGGAGATTTTCCTCTTGTTGGAAGACCTGCTCAAATGCAACCCAGGACTACAAGAAGGGAAGTTTAGGGACTTCCCCAGTGGTTCAGTGGCTAAGACTTTACCTTCCAATGCTAGGGGTGTGGGTTTGATCCCTGGTTGGAGAGGAAGATCCCACAGGCCTTGCAGCCAAAAAACCAAAAATATAAAACAGAAGCAATGTTGTAACGAATTCAATAAAGACTTTAAAAATAGTCTGCATCAAAAAAATCTTAAAAAAAAGAGGCAGAAGGTAAGTTTAGGAACAGAATTGTGTTACAAGCCTAGACTGTGCTACAGATTGCAGCAGACAGGCACTGGGATAGAAGAGACTGGAAAGATATGACTGGATATTACAGAGGTAGAATGAAAATACTAGGAAAAGTTATGAGGTCTTAAAATTATGAAAATGTTAAGTAATGGAAGGAAAATAAGAAACCAGTTAGGACTGCTAGGAAAAATAAAAACTTGTTCAAGAAATAAAATATGTTACTTGGTTATACAGTGAACGATAGTTTTATGGGCATAATTAAGTGAACACTGCGTGAAATTTCAATGTGTACCTTTTAGGGTAAAATATGGACATTGTTCTTGTTTAGTCTCTTAGTCTGATTCTTGGCAACCCCTGGACTGCAGCACACCAGGCTTTCCTGTCTTTCTTCATCTCCCGGAGCTTGCTCAAACTCATGTCCATTGAGTCGGTGATGCCATACAACCATCCTGTCCTCTGTCGTCTGCTTCTCCTCCTGCCTTCAATCTTCCCCAGCATCAGGGTCTTTTCTAATGAGTCAGCTCTTCGCATCAGGTGGCCAAAATATTGGAGCTTCAGCTTCAGCATCAGTCCTTCCAATGAATATTCAAGATTGATTTCCTTTAGGATTCACTGGTTTGATCTCCTTACATTCCAAGGGACTCTCAAGAGTCTTCTTCAACACCACAGTTCAAAAGCATCAATTCTTCAGTGCTCAGCCATATTTATGATTTATTGAAAACAGAATGTAAATATTATCACCTTCAGTTCAGTTCAGTAGCTCAGTCATGTCTGACTCTTTGCAACCCTATGAATCGCAGCACGCCAGGCCTCTCTGTCCATCACCATCTCCCGGAGTTCACTCAGACTCACGTCCATCTAGTCCATGATGCCATCCAGCCATCTCATCCTCTGTCGTCCCCTTCTCCTCCTGCCCCCAATCCCTCCCAGCATCAGACTCTTTTCCAATGAGTCAGCTCTTCTTATGAGGTGGCCAAAGTACTGGAGTGTCAGCTTTAGCATCATTCCTTCCACAGAAGTCCCAGGGTTGATCTCCTTCAGAATGGACTGGTTGGATCTCCTTGCAGTCCAAGGGACTCTCAAGAGTCTTCTCCAACACCATAGTTCAAAAGCATCAATTCTTTGGCGCTCAGCCTTCTTCACAGTCCAACTCTCACATCCATACATGATCACAGGAAAAACCATAGCCTTGACTAGATGGACCTTAGTCGGCAAAGTAATGTCTCTGCTTTTGAATATGTTATCTAGGTTGCTCATAACTTTTCTTCCAAGGAGTAAGTGTCTTCTAATTTCATGGCTGCAGTCACCATCTGCAGTGATTTTGGAGCCTCCAAAAATAAAGTCGGACACTGTTTCCACTGTTTCCCCATCTATTTCCCATGAAGTGATGGGACCGGATGCCATGATCTTCATTTTCTGAATGTTGAGCTTTAAGCCAACTTTTCCACTCTCCTCTTTCACTTTCATCAAGAGGCTTTTTAGCTCCTCTTCACTTTCTGCCATAAGGGTGGTGTCATCTGCATATCTGAGGTTATTGATATTTCTCCCAGCAATCTTGATTCCAGCTTGTGTTTCTTCCAGTCCAGCGTTTCTCATGATGTCCTCTGCATATAAGTTAAATAAGCAGGGTGATAATACACAGCCTTGACATACTCCTTTTCCTATTTGGAACCAGTCTGTTGTTCCATGTCGAGTTCTAACTTTTGCTTCCTGACCTGCATACAGATTTCTCAAGAGGTAGGTCAGGTGGTCTGGTATTCCCATCTCTTTCAGAATTTTCCACGTTTATTGTGATCCACACAGTCAAAGGCTTTGGCATAGTCAGTCAAGTAGAAATAGATGTTTTTCTGGAACTCTGTTGCTTTTTTGATGATCCAGCGGATGTTGGCAATTTGATCTCTGGTTCCTCTGCCTTTTCTAAAACCAGCTTGAACATCAGGGAGTTCACGGTTCACGTATTGCTGAAGCCTGGCTTGGAGAATTTTGAGCATTACTTTACTAGCGTGTGAGATGAGTGCAATTGTGTGGTAGTTTGAGCATTCTTTTGCATTGCCTTTCTTTGGAATTGGAATGAAAACTGACCTTTTCTAGTCCTGTGGCCACTGCTGAGTTTTCCAAATTTGCTGTCATATTGAGTGCAGCACTTTTACAGCATCATCTTTCAGGATTTGAAATAGCTCAACTGGAATTCCATCACCTCCACTAGCTTTGTTCGTAGTGATGCTTTCTAAGGCCCACTTGACTTCACATTCCAGGATATCTGGCTCTAGATTAGTGATCACGTCAGCATGATTATCTAGGTCGTGAAGATCTTTTTGTACAGTTCTTCTGTGTATTCTTGCCACCTCTTCTTAATATCTTCTGCTTCTGTTAGGTCCATACCATTTCTGTCCTTCATTGAGCTCATCTTTGCATGAAATGTTCCCTTGGTATCTCTAATTTTCTTGAAGAGATCTCTAGTCTTTCCCATTCTGTTCTTTTCCTCTATTTCTTTGCTTGATTGCTGAAGAAGGCTTTCTTATCTCTCCTTGCTATTCTTTGGAACTCTGCATTCAGATGCTTATATCTTTCCTTTTCTCCTTTGCTTTTCACCTCTCTTCTTTTCACAGCTATTTGTAAGGCCTTCCCAGGCAGCCATTTTGCTTTTTTGCATTTCTTTTCCATGGGTATGGTCTTGATCCCTGTCTCCTGTACAATGTCTCAAACCTCACCTTGGAGATGTAAAGTGTAGACCCCAGTGTTTGGAGGAACAATGGTAGAGAGACTGCTAAAGGGTTGAAGGCAGGAATGTTTTCGTAAGACAGTGAGGAGTCAAGAGAGACTGTATCAGTTGACAGAATAAGAAATAGAGAAGAAAACATATTCTTTATAGTGATGAATATAATCATGTAAATTCCCCCAAATAGTGATATAATCATTGTAAGTGGATGAAGGAAGGAGATGGGAGTGACATAAGATGAGCATAATTCTAATTCATCAAAGCAAGAATTTGATGCTTCATGTGTACAATTCCTGAATTTAAATAGATGTGTAAACACACTATATGTCAACATGGATGTAATCATAGGAAGAAAGTATTAAAAATGGTCTCTCCTGTGGATCCATTCTAGACGGATCATTTCTTTTCATTATATCCTTCTTTATAAAGTGATTTAAAATTTTTGTTTATATAATTCTAACAAGTATTTTTCAAAAAGCTGTAATTCAAAACTCTCAGTCATTGATAATGCAACCATTGAACACTTATTTGCTTCTGTATGTAGATTTGAAGGTATTCCAAATTGGACACTCATTCCAGCACCATGTCCTTCATGGAAAAGCTTGTTGTAGGTCTAGATATGCATGAATTCTCCTTCCTTTTTTTTTCAGTTTCAAGAGGTCATTGAAATAATTACAAAATTATTCATTAATAAATAATGTATTTATATGACTCATCAAGAGGCATTAAAAGGAAATATAATAAAGTTCACATGCTATTCATGTTTCCCATGTACTCAGTGCTAAACCTGTTATTCTTCTAGAGCCTTTCAGAGTTATTTTCCTTGTATCAAAGCTAATGAACATACAGGCATGCATATACATATATTTCTGAAAACCTACTGGATTGCAAATTTTTGGCTAGCTTGAGCTGATAATCCGCTGTTTTAAAAGGAAAAATTATACATTCCCAGGCAATCAGAAACCTCAATTTATTTCTCCAATTGTTATATATTATTGAACAAGGATGTCTGTTGCATAAAACACCTAGAACAGAAATATTTAAAACTTAATGAGGTCATTACTGACTGTGTTTACATGCAATACACAATGGTAACAAAGTTTGCCACTCAAGATAGGGGGACCAGCAGCATTGACATAACCTGAAGGCTGGTGTTGCCCCGCAGACCCAAACCCAAATCCAGTAAATCAGAACCTACATTTGCCTGAGATCTCCTCTCTCCATTGACTATCATTTCAAACTTTTCTTCTTATGTGTGAACACTTCTGTATCTCCTAGGCTTAGCTGTTTTTTCCTTCTCTACTTTTAGGAGATGTTTTTGCTTCAGATGAGGGAAGACAATGACAGTGATGCAGAACTTGCCTAGACAGCATCAGCCTAGACTCATTCTATGAGGAGAACACCTGAGAAGTAATCACCCAGTTGCTCTGATCTTCCTGGAATCGTGCATAATGCTTGGGAGTGCTTGTGTTTGCATCATTATAGTAGTTTTTCAATTTAGATAGGGAATATTGAATAGAACAATTTGGCAGTTGTTACAGTGACTCTTCTGAGACCGAAAGATCAGATAGCAAGGAAAATCAGTGCTCCACTCCCTCTGCATAAAAAAAAAAAATCAAATAGTACAGCCGTATAGGGACTATGATGCACTGTTATTTGTTTCTTTAGACGTCATTACATGTCAGTACATGAAGAAACTTCATCGATCTTTTATGGAAGCCGGGTTACTCCACTGTGTGGATAAGCTATAATTTAATAAAACAACCTCTCTTTTTCTTGGCCATTTGGGTTGATTTCTATATTTTAGTATTAGAAGCAGAATTGCATGAACAGTTTCATACATGTGTTAATATCTTGTCATATGCCTGAAAGTGTACTATTAAAGAGTGTGGCTAGGCCAAATGACATCACCTGCTGTTGCTAACTTGTTCCCCATAGATATTTAATGTCCCCTCCATTTGAGAGAACAAAGTGTTTCCCCATGCTTTGTTTAATAATAATGTCATCAAACTCTGGATCGTTTTCTGTATCCTAAGCTCCCTTAAAAGAGCAGAATGGGATACAGGAAAGCATGAATGTGAGGAAGATGAGGAAAAAGATCTGGTGGTTGGAAACCAAAGGAGTTCTAGAGACTTGGGGTTCCAAGAGATGGCAGAAGAATGCTAAACAGGGCAGGGAAAGGATGATGAATATAAACCTCAGATTTAAGTCCTTTACCCCTCTATCAGAAGGACAGGTAGAACACACTACATTGTATGTGATGAAGACAACTGCTCCTTCCCTAGGGGACAAGGTACAGAACATATTTCAGAGGAAAATGCTGGTATTTTCTATTTTTTCTTGTATTTATTTGGCTATGCTGGGTCTTCCCTGATCAAGGATTGAACCCAGGCCCCCAGCATTGGGAACACAGAGTCTTAACCACTGGACCACCAGGGAAGTCCCTTTCCTTTAAATGTGTGCTTCCTCACAGTCTGGACCTTTATCCACATACAGCCCTTTAAATACCGGGAGACTTTTTACTGTCAGAGTTCCCAGGACTTGTGTAGGGTTTGTGGGCTACAGTCCATGGGGTCGCTAAGAGTTGGACACAACTGAGCGACTTCACTTTCATGTTTCACTTTCATGCACTGGAGAAGGAAATGGCAACCCACTCCAGTGTTCTTGCCTGGAGAATCCCAAGGGGGGGGAGCCTCATGAGCTGCCGTCTATGGGGTCGCACAGAGTCGGACACGACTGAAGCGACTTAGCAGCAGCAGCAGCAGCAATACCTCTCATTTTCTTAGAGGAAGATAATGAAATCTTGCTGAATCATCATTCACAAGCTAGAATATTTGCTGAGATTTTGGATACTATAAACACGAGCTTATCTTGACTTTCTAGCCTCTATTTATAAGGAAGTCCTTAAAGCATTTTGCAAATAGTACTCAGGCCTAGGAAACAGTTGAAACTGTCATTCAAGGTAGGTCATAGCCTTGTCCTGAGGATAAACCTGCCATGTGTTAAGTAAACATCATATCACACGATTTATAAGCATTTAAAGAGATGGGAGTGCTTTCTGATATTAAAAGTTGACTACTTGTTAGACCAGTATTTCATTACAGACTCGCTCTGAGAAGGACGATGAGAGTTGAGGTTGAGGCGGAGGAGGTGGACTGAGCTCTTAGCCCCGTGTGGTGCAGAGCTGGGGAAGGTGTCTTGAGATCTTGGGCAGGTTCCTTAGACTACGCCTTGGTCATGGAGCGACTGACTTTGAACTGGGATGTGGCTGTCCGGATCTCTCTCCTTTACTCTGAAACAGCTGAACCAGTCCACAGTTCTTCCCCTCCTATCTCTGTTCCCTCAGGTGGCCGAGGCAGTACTGTGGGGCCTTGGCAGCAGTGCCCGTCTTCCACAGCCAGCATATGGGGGGACTTTTTTTCTTGTTGCCCTGTTGTCAATACCAGTTCCATACCATTAGTCAATCATAACAATTCAGGGACCCCACCAGCCTTTTGAAATGCTAGAAATGGAGGGCTTCCACCATCAGGGTCACATCAAAACTACATGGATCTGGCATGTTCCACTTTGCTCCAGGGCTAATGCCATTTATTGAGCTGGCAAAATGCAGCCACTTACAGAATCCTGTGTTAAATAATAGGGTAACAAGCATGAAAGGAAATCCATTTAAAAGAGAAAACAATCACATATGACGTAATGTGAACCCTTTCTGCAGTTAGTATATAGTTTCTCCCATTTGCTTGTGAAATATGAGGGCAAAATTTTTTTTTTTAACTTTTGTATCTCCATCCTCTGGTGGCTCCAACGGTAAAGAATTTGCCTGCAATGCAGGAGACCTGGGTTCAATCCCTGGGTGGTGAAAATGCCCTGGAGAAGGAAATGGCAACCATTCAGTATTCTTACTGGGAAATCCCACAGATAGAGGAGCCTGGTGGGCCACAGTCCATGGGGTTGAAAAGAATCAGACATGACTGAGCACGCATGCATGCTTTTACTTTATCTTATCATAATAAATACTGTTGATAGTCTAAAATTTTTTAATCAATTTTTCTTTATGGATTTAAATTTTGAGGTAACTTTAAAAGCTTGGTCCCTGAGGAGACAAGAGTTTGATTTAAAACAAAAATGAAGACTTTGAGTCACTAATATTTTTTAATGATGTGTTTTTCCCAACACTCAAGTGTTAGAAATATTTTTGAAAATGTTTTTGTATTAAAGGTTTATTTATTTAAAAAAGAATGTACTGATGGGAAAGATATGACTTTATGTAGAAAGAACTTAAATATGCAAAACTTTCCACTGAGGGTGTACAAAATAACAGACTGAGAATTGGTCATTTTCAATAATATTACACTGATAATTCTTACAATCTCCATGTACACTTTAAATTTTTTATTAACATGAATTCATTATAGAACAAATTGCTGCACTTAAAATAAACATTAAAAGCTATTTGTTTATTTATCGTTACTTCTCCTTCCATGGGAAATACGCTTCTGAATGCGATGAACAGAACCAGAGGTGATTACACTCATTTTGATGGAGTCTGTGGCATGAGTGCCATTTTCAGTGTGGTGATACTCCCTCTCATGGGGCAAGAAAGAAAAGAAAAAGGGAAGAAAACCAGCTCTGCAGGTCTGCTGTGTCCCTGGGTCTCGTACTTTGCCTATTATGTGGTTCCCAACATTCCTCCCAGCCATTCCCTTTTCTTTCATTTATTTTTTATTGGAAGATAATTGCTTCATTATGTTGTGTTAGTTTCTGCTGTACAACGAAGTGAATCAGCTGTAAGCACACGCATAGCCCCTCCTTCCTGAGCCTTCGTCCCACCCCATTCCTCTGGGTCATCAGAGCCCCGAGCTGAGCCCCCTTGTCTCTGCAGCAGCGTCTTGCTGGCCGTGTCACACGTGGGAGTGCGTATGTGTCAGTGCCGCTCTCTCAGTTCACCCCACCCTCTCTTTCCCTGCACTGTGTCCACGGGTCTGTTCTCTACACCAGCATCTCTATTCGTGCCCTGCAAATAGGTTCATTAGGAAGAGAAAAATAAATATTGTATATTAAAGCGTGTATATGGAATCTAGAAAAGTGGTACTGATGAACCCCTGAGCCATTCTTTTGGGAAGCTTTCTCACGTCCCCTCTGAGGGCAAGCTAGAATTCAGACTCATGTCTGTTTGATGCCAAAGTCCTTGTTTTTCCTAATGTCCCTCTATGTCTTCATGGGGTGTTTTTTCTAAAGCCTTTTGAAGTGGAAAAGGGAGCAATGCGATTCTAAATGAAAGTAACAATTTCAACATAGTATAAATAACATTGCTTTTTAAGATGGCGTGTGATTATAGTTTGCATATCTATGTTTTAACTGCGAGTTAAAGAAAACAAGTTGCATAAATATAATAATTGCCTTGTAACATTAAAATGGTGGCAGGCACATAAAGATCAACGGTTAAGTACCTGGATTAGGTTCTATTTGAATTCTAACATTGCCCTGAATCCAAAAAATGAGTGGTATTTTGGTTTACATGCGTGGGCTTTTTATTCATCTTTTGTGTCTTTTCTCACATCTGTTGAAAGCTGTGGAAATTTCCTGTAAACAGCGTTCATAGAGGTGCAGTCATTTTTACATAAATTTGTTTTGACAGAGCCACAGATTCCCTAAGTTCATCACTGACCCCCTTTTCACCTTTTTCCTGGGTCAATATGGAAAACTTTGTTATTACAGATGCCATTCTCTGAAATATTGGCTGAACTTTGTTCTTGGAATTTCACAAGGCTTGGCAACATAAATAAATCTTTCATTAATAGCTTAACTATGTAGCAGGGTACATGTTTAGGGACATGTATAATTGGGGGAATATAAAGCTCTGGAAATGCTGTTTGAATCTTGGCTATAGCTATAGCTCACACATACATATTCCTGAAGAATGTTTCCATGTGTTACAAATCTTTACTTAATCATCATAGCCTCCCCTGCAGGGAAGTTCTGAGGTTAGTAATCTATCTGTAGTTTTACAGCTGGAGAATGGAGGAAGCTAGGATTTGACCCTAAGGATTCTCGTCCCAGGGTCTATGTTTATTATGATACCACAGATCTCTTTAGGCTGGTCCAAAACACATGTTTTGATTCACTGTTAATGTGTTTGCTAATTCATCTGCTCTGGATGATTGGAATTTGGCTGTTAGCTGTAATTCCATGAAAATGTTGTAAGTAAAGAAAATTGAAAATCAGTTACCTGAAATTTCAAAATATTTAGGTGTTTGATGTGCCTCTGCCTAACCCACCAGGTTTATTAGGTTCCTATGAGGGGTATTTTTGTGTGAGTGTGTATTAGTTGCTTCAGTCATGTCCAACTCTATGCAACCCTGTGGACCATAGCCTTCCAGGCTCCTCTGTCCATGGGATTCTTCAGGCAAGAATACTAGAGTGGGTTGCTGTGCCCTCCTCCAGGAGATCTTCCTGACCCAGGGCTAGAACCCAGGTTTCTTATGTCTCTTACATTGGCAGGTAGGTTCTTTACCACTGGCACCATCTAGATGCTCCCCACTCCCTACAACCCCCTCCCCCAACCATAGGTGGTATTATATGAAGGATATTAGAATTTCCAGGTCAACCTGTACACTGGGTAATGTTCTCTTTAACAGTCTCCATGTGGTTTTCTGTTCTTTAAAATAAACACTAGTTTGGCATTATTAAATTTTAAAATGATAGGTAAATTTAACAGGACATTAACAAGTGCTTGAAGTTAAATTCAGAATTATATCCCTTCAGTTCAGTTCAGTCACTCAGTCGTGTCCAGTGCTTTGTGACCCCATGAATCGCAGCACTCCAGGCCTCCCTGTCCATTACCAACTCCCAGAGTTCACTCAGACTCAGGTCCATTGAGTCAGTGATGCCATCCAGCCATCTCATCCTCTGTCGTCCCCTTCTCCTCCTGCCCGCAATCCCTCCCAGCATCAGAGTCTTTTCCAGTGAGTCAGCTCTTTGCATGAAGTGGCCAAAGAACTGGAAAAATGATTCTTTTGCAACTATTTCTAGAGCCTTGTCTAGAACCTGAAAGCAAAGTCTTCTCTTCAGCGCTGGGAGGTATATAAAGCAGTTTTCTGACCACACAGTTCTGTGAGCTCATCACAGAAAATTGGTTTGCAAGGTCTTTAGAAGGGCAGGCTATTTGTAAACTCTTTTTGACTTAGCTGGCAATGCATAAAAGTCCTCTTCCCATGCAGGAAGATACTCAAGAAAAGAAAAAGATGTGGTGAACTGGGTATATTTAGTTGAAATAAAAATGACTTCTTTATTTCTGCATAAGCAAAATATACACGTATAGGGAAAATAACAATTTATGAAATAGAATCAGGCCACAGTGCATTTCTTTATTCCCGCTGGAAGTTATTATAAAGCACTGTGTTTTCACCTCTCTTATAACACCTGCCATTCTTCTTTGTGCTCTAGGCAGCAGATCATCCACCCCTGCGATAGTCTTCACTTCCTATGTGTATCATGTCTTTATTAATCTTGGGACATGCCTCCTGAGCTGTACCCACTTTCCTGCACCAATTTCTGCTCCACTTAGGACTTTTGTTCTCACAGGCATGCCGTGAATTTTTATGAGATTACACTGAATGGTCCAATATCAATCCAGGACATTTCAACCTGGAACATAACCTGGAACACTGTATCCTTTCCCAGTGAGGAAGTGGAGCCTTTAGATTACTGCTCACTCTTTCCCTCTGAGTCAGTACCCCCATGTGATGTTAATTTCTTCTCAAAACTATTTCCTCCTCATAATTTAGTGTCTGTGCTTCATGATCTCTATCATTGTGGTTTCTTTCATCTCATTCTTGTTAACACCCCCATTTTGGTTGCCATTATAACACCTCTTCTGTTGATCTTCAAATTTTGCTTAAATAGGCATTAGTCTAAATAAGATTAAAAAAAAAAAAATCTTAATGACCCAGATAACCATGCTAGTGTGATCACTCACCTAGAGCCAGACATCTTGGAGTGCAAAGTCAAGTGGGCCTTGGAAGCATCACTGTGAACGAAGCTAGCAGAGGTTATGGATAGCTGAGTGATTTCAAATCCTAAAAGATGATGCTGTGAAAGTGCTGCATTCATTATGTCAGCAAATTTGGACAACTCAGCAGTGGCCACAGGACTGGAAAAGGTCAGTTTTCATTCCAATCCCAAAGAAAGGCAATGCCAAAGAACATTCGAACTACCACACAATTGCACTCATCTCACAGGCAAGTAAAGTAATGCTCAAAATTCTTCAAGCTAGGCTTCAATAGTATGTGAACCGAGAACTTTCAGATGTTCAAGTTGGATTTAGAAAAGGCAGAGGAACCAGAGATCAAATTGCCAACATCCACTGAATCATAGAAAAAGCAAAAGAATTCTAGAAAAATCGATTTCTGCTTCATTGACTACACTAAAGCCTTTGATTGTGTGGATCACAATAAACTGTGGAAAATTCTTCAAGAGATGGGCACACCAGACCACCTTACCTGCTTCCTGAGAAACTGTACACAGGTCAAGAAGCAACAGTTAGAACCGAACATGGAACAGCAGACTGGTTCCAAATTAGGAAAGGAGTACATCAAGGCTGTATATTGTCACCCTGCTTATTTATCTTATATGCAGAGGACCTCATGTGGAATGCCAGGCTGGATGAAGCACAAGCTGGAATCAAGACTGCCAGGAGAAATATCAATAACCTCAGATATGCAGATTGATACCACCCTATGGCAGAAAGCGAAGAGGAACTAAAAAGCCTCTGGATAAAAGTGAAAGAGGAGAGTGAAAAAGTTGGCTTAAAACCCAACATTCAGAAAACTAAGATCAAGACATCCAGTCCCATCACTTGATGGCAAATAGATAGGTAAACAATGAAAATAGCGAGATACTTTATTTTCTTGAGCTCCAAAATCACTGCAGATGGTGACTGCAGCCATGAAATTAAAAGAACTTGCTCCTGGGAAGAAAAGCTATGACAAACCTGGACAGCATATTAAAAAGCCGAGACATTACTTTGCTGACAAAGGTCTGTCTAGTCAAAACTATGTTTTTTTCCAGTAGTCATGCATGGATGTGAGAATTGGACCATAAAGAAGGCTGAGCACCAAAGAATTGATGCTTTTGAACTGTGGTGTTGGAGAAGACTCTTGAGAGTCCCTTGGACTGCAAGGAGATCCAACCAGTCAATTCTAAAGGAAATAAGTTCTGAATATTCATTGGAAGGACTAATGCTGAAGCTGAAACTCCAATACTTTTGTCACCTGATGCGAAGAACTGACTCATTAGAAAAGACCCTGCTGCTGGGAAAGATTAAAGCCAAGAGAAGAAGGGGATGACAGAGGATGAGATAGTTGGATGGCATCTTTGACTCAGTGGATATGAGTTTGAGCAAGCTCTGGAAGATGGTGAAGGACAGAGAAGCCTGGCGTGCTGCAGTCCATGGGGTGGCAAAAAGTTGGACACAACTGAGCTACTGGACAACAACACCAAACCTAAAGAAGAAAGTGTTCATTTCTCTAGTGAGCTGAAAAACACAGGAGTTTGGAATATTTTTTTGTCATGGAGAATGATGGTGAACTGAGTCATAAGAAGTAGTTCACATCTGTGATATCTCCTTCCAAGCCAAGCCTTCTTCTATGCCTCAGTGTTTTTTTTTTCCTTAGAGTTTGTAGTTTGTTTGTCTGCCTACTTCCCTTTCTTTCTCTTGCCTTTTCTCTTTCTCTCTCTTCTTTACTTCATTTAGAAAACCATTCCAAATGCTTCAAGTTGTGGTTTGAATTTAGAGTCTTTTATTGGCTTACCTTTTCATACACTAAGAGGGCTTCCCTGGTGACTCAGATAGTAAAGAATCTGTCTGCAAAGCAGGAAACACAGATGATGTGGGTTCGATCCTTGGGTCACAAAGATCCCCTGGAGAAGGGAATGACTACTTACTCCAGTATTCTTGCCTGGAGAATTCCATGGACAGAGAAGCCTGGCAGGCTCTAATCCATGGAGTCGAAAAGAGTCAGACACATCTAAGCGACCGACACTCTCACTTTTACTTTTAAATAGGGACCAAGACATCGTCTACAGCTGATACTTGGTCTATGTGTCTTTCTTATGTGTTGTATGTTACTGCTGCAGCCTCACTATGCATTAGTCCTTGGGGACAGGAGAAGCAATCAACCTTTGCCCTCATTCTCACAAATGGCTTGGTTATTAATCAAGTGGACATTGGCTAGGCTTCCTTTGTTCAGTCTCCTGCTTGTGAGTATGGAAGTGTTAGCTCTAGACAGAACCACAGATAAAGCAGCTAAAGCCCAGAGTGATTAATGACTTACAAGGTCATGATTCTAGGTGGAAGCAAAGCTGGGCCAAGAATCCAGGTTTTCTGTGTCCTGGGCAGGTTTTGTTGCTGTTCTTGAACTCTGTCTCCCATAACATAAAAAAATCCTAATTCATAAATGTTCCATTGTAATGAGCTTCAAAAAACATTGCAGGCAAAGATAGTAGGTCCAGTAATATTAATTAATTAATATTAATTGTTCAGTAACAATATTACTGAAGTGTTATTAATATTAAATCTGAAGAATAAACTACATCAGTGAAAATAGGAATTATGAACGTATTGGTAAAAAAACCCCCAAAGCTTTAAGTAAATTAATGTGTTAAGAGACACATTCGTTGTTGTCATTGTTTAGTCACTAAGACATGTCCAACTCTTTGCAACCCCATGGAGCCCTGCTAGGCTCCTTCTCTGTCCATGGGATTTTTTCAGGCAAGAATAGTAGAGTGGGTAGACATTTCCTCCTCCAGGGACTCTTCCCAACTCAGGCAAGAAATCGCGTCTCCTGCATTGGCAGGCAGATTCTTTACCACTGAGCCACCAGGGAAGCCTAAGAGACACACACTGAAAACAATTTGCCGTCTTCGTCCAACAGCATTTAAGGGAATGTCTAGATGGAGCTCTCATGACTTTAAATCACATGACACCATTTCCCCTAATTTTAACGTTTTCTTCCAAATCACTTACTAAAAGGAACTGCAACATCTTTAGCAAAAACGGGAAGATAGAGGGCAGCACAGGACCAGAGTGCTGGGCGCCCTGCGACAGAGCAGGTCTGCCTAACTCGCGCGGAAAAAGGCTGCCAAGACCACTGAGTCCAGGCTCTGCCCGCGTCCTCTCCCCTTACCCCTCCAGAGCGAAACGCAGCGTCTCTCGCTCATTGTTTAACAAGAAAAGGGGGTCTTGGAGACACAGCCAACGAAGAATAAATGATCGCTCTGCCCATTCAAAGTCAGTGTGCAGACTGGACCGAGGAAGCGTGCAGAGTCAGAAAGTCTTATTTTTAGAGAGTACAAACCAGAGAACAGGCCAGGCAGAGGGTGTTCCCTCCCCCCACCCCCCACCAGGTCCCTTCCAGCCTCAGTAATTGGGTAGGTTTGGCAGCCTGGGAGAGGGCTGCGTGGTCCCTTGATGAACGCTCCCCCGCGCACGGGCGCGAAAAAACACATCAGCGGGGGGAGGGTAAAGTGATACCCACCAGTCTCAGCAGAAAGACAGAGCCTATAAATATGCCAGGGGGTCAATAGAAATGATTTCATTCTGCCTGTACAAGACTGCTGATGAGAGCTGACAGGGCAGCTGACTTCAGGGCTGCGCCACAATGGTACCCAGAGCCTGAAGGGCAGGACCAACAGCATCACCGGACTGTGTCCTGAGCTGCAGTTCTCAGCAAGGCCAACCGCGGAGAAAGGCGACAATAGACCTAGGAGGATCTGGGAGCCTTGGGCTTCCCGCTTCCTCTCTCTGCGGTGCTTTATTCTCCCCGCCCTTCTCTCTACCCCTGTCTGTCTCTCTCTCCCCCGACTCTTCTCCCTGCCGCCACCCCCTCCCCCATATTTATCCCTTCGCTATTCTGCTATTTCTAGAAAGAATCTTTTCTCTCGCTGGCAGAGTATCTGTAACAAAAGAAAGAAGACTTGGATGCTGAAGCAGGGTGTCAGGGCTTTTACCTGCAGGAATGTGAGGATCTACTGCTGTCTGGATGGGAATGAGAAAATTCTAGGAGAGTATGGATGCTCAACTGCTCAGAGGGAAAAACAAATCTTGTAGGGAATCGCCCGTAAAACAGTTCAGGAGCTGAAATAAAGCGATTTTCCTAATTTTCTTCTTACTTTGGGATATAACAAATACACTTCCCCAGGTATCTCCTAGTTACCCCGCTGTTTGTGGCTCTTTCCCCTGACTTGGCCTGCTTTTTTCTTGTGGCTCTGAGACAACCATGTTCCCCTTGAAAACACAGCTCCTCTTTCAAGGTCAGAGAACAGAACCCATGTTTTCTTGCCTTCTCGGACTCTTTCCTTGGTTGAGTCTGACAAATGGACCAGCAGCCACCCACTCTGCCTGCACAGCCATCTTTGCTCAGGTTCTCTTGGCTGCATTATCTGCCTGCCTGGGGCCTGTGCAGAATAACTGAAAAGATGAATGACTGTGAAATTTAGTAGCCTGCCTTGGCACCTTCTTCGCATTCTTTACTCAGTACAGGCTCCAGCTAGTTATTTAGTCTTTGCAGTTTTCAAGGAAGTGAAACAGTCAAGAAGGACTTTTAAGGCAAATTGTCCTGTCTTCCCTGGATGGTCTGCCTCCATAACTACATCTTTATCAATACCACACATCATATTAATGTTTGTGTGAACAAGTATTATTGTATTTGCTAGGGACCACCATTCTTTCAAATTCTTCTATAAATAGAAAAAAATTAGCAGATACACAAGTGTAATTTGCATTGGTTAAAGCCAGGCTTATTTGCAGAATTAGAATGTTCTGGGCTATCAGTAGTTCATTTTTCATGGCCTGCTGATTACTACCAGTTTTCTGTTTTATAGGTTTAATGTAGTCCTAATAAGGGGCTTTTTGTTTTGTTTGCTTGCTGGGGTATATCATGCTTTTGCTGTATGCCTGCAGATGATGGTGATGAAAGTTGTTCAGTCGTGTCTAACCTTTGCGACCCAATGAACTGTAGCCCACTAGGCTCCTCTGTCCATGGAATTTTCCAGGTAAGAATCCTGGAGTGTTTGCCCTTTCCTTCTCCAGGGGATCTTCCTGACCCAGGGATTGAACCTGGGTCTCCTGCATTATAGGCAAAATCTTCATCGGAGAAGCCCATGGTTAGAGTTACATGAGCCACCAGAGAAGCCCTTGGTTAGAGTCACATGCAAAAAAATCTGAAAAGGCTATAATTTCAAAAACACTGTTGTAAACATGCACACATACATGTGCATGATTTCATGAGGCCAGGTCTGAATGCGACTGCAACTAAGACTGAGTTGATTTAGAACAGGGATTTTGTAACCTGCAGTGTTTTTATATCTGAACAAACTACTCAAAAGAATACCCACTGATAACGACGTCCCTGGTAGCTCAGCTGGTAAAGAATCTACCTGCAATGCAGGAAACCCCCGTTCAATTCCTGGGTCAGGAAGATCCATTGGAGAAGCAATCGGCTACCCACTCCAGTATTCTTGGGCTTACCTGGTGGCTCAGACGGTAAAGATTCAATATGGGAGACCTGGGTTTGATCCCTGGGTTGGGAAAAATACCCTGGAGAAGGAAACAGCTACCCACTCCAGTATTCTGGCCTGGAGAATCCCATGGACAGAGATGGGCTACAGTCTGTGGGATTGCAAAGAGTTGGACGTGTCTGAATGGCTTTCACTTTTACTCACTTTGGATTTTGTTTAGTTTTAGCTCACTGCCTCTAGGTTATGGACTTCCTAGGGGGAAGGTCAGAGCTATTCATCTTCATACTTTCTGTAGGTCTGGCTTAGTGTTTATGTATAACAGGGTAAAATAATTGTTAGTTGAATAAAGTCTAAAGCATATTTTAAGTGCTTTGACTTCATAAAAACAACATTTGGGAATTGTGGAGTGGGGATAGAAGACTAGGAGGCAAACTTCTAAAAGTATGCTTAGCCCAATAATACATTTAATTCCAAAATTTTACCACTCATTCTCTTAACTTATTATTATTTAGAAAAGAAAATAGATGAAATTAAAAAATAGACAAAAGATCAAGGTGGGAAACTAAAAGACACCTTAAAAACACAAATGAAGAAGGATTCTTATCAGGCAAATACTGAATCAGCATCTTCAAGTGTATGAGGGAGTAGGGAGATTTCTACTTTACAAGTACAAAAAGAGAAAAGGAAAAGATCATTGATAAACCTGTTTATTTTATAAGCTTTGGAAATGAAACACAGCCCAGTTAACCTAGCATTTATTTTTCACAACTGAAATTCCAGTGTCCCTGCCCCCCTCCCCCACAAAAAAAAAAAAAAAAGAGAAGAAGGAGGAAAACCCCACACTGAACAAGACGATAATCCCAAGAAGCTGAAAATTAAGGCCTGAGCAGAAGGCAGATTGAAGAAATGGGGTGATAACACAGCGAAATGGAAGCACACACATGGCCCTTGTTACTGGCTCCACACCCAGTGTGGCTGGCAGAACTCATTGCCTGCAGAGGCGTGGCCTCCTCAACCTTGACCAAGTGCTTGCAGTGTTGACTTATTTTATTAAGGATTCTATGGTAGCATCTCTGCTTTCATTCCTAAGTGGTGTTTTCCTTCCTGCTTTCATCTCTGATCTAGTCTTTGCCAGTTCAAGTCTGTGACCTCTTTAAGATGTGAATAGTCTGCTCATTGTGAATGGACTCAGTGCGAACTTGTATATTGAAAAAGGCTTTAAGTTAGTACTCTGAGCTTTAGTTGCCTTATTATTAGCAATTTAATTATGATGTGCCTTGATATCATTTTCTTTATGTTTCTTACGAATGGTTTCTGGCAACTGTGGGTTTATGATTTTCACCAAGTTTGGAAAAATTTGACTGTTACTGCTTCAAATATTTTTCTGTCTCTTCTGCTGTCTTTCCTCTCTTTTGAGAACTTCGATCACACATATGTTAGGCCATTCAAAGGTGTTCCACAGTTCACTGGTGCTGTGTTCATATTTTTGTCATTTTTTTCTCCATGTGTTTCATTTTAGGTTGTTTCCATTGTTTATGTCTTCAAATTCTTGAAAATATTTTTTTCCCTCCATTTTCAAATCTACTGTTAATCCCATCCATTTTATTCTTCACCTTAGTCATCGTAGTTTCCATTTCTAGAAATTTGACTTGGATCTTTTTCTCTTTATCATCTCTCTCTATTCCTTCAGCTGTTTGAACATATAAAATACAGTTGTTGTAACTGATTTCATGTCCTTGTCTTCTGACATGTGTTAGCTCTGGGTCACTTTTGTAACTTTTTACATGCCTGTTCATTTTTGATGGGATGTGAATGTTCTCCTTCTGGGGCTCCAAGTAGTCTTTTAGTCCTGCCCATCTCCTTGAGCTTTGTTATGGGACACTTTTAAGTTATTTAGACACAGTTTGATCCTTTCAAGTCTTGCTTTTAAGCTTTGCTGGGTGGTCCACAGCTGTATTTTGTGTAGAGTTAATTTTAACCTGTCCCTGAGGCAAGACCCTTCTGAGTGTTCTACCTGATGTCCTGTGAATCTGGAGGGTTTCCAGTTGGATAGAGAAGGGGATTGGGGAGGGAGATCAGCACTATTCTTGGCCCCATGTGAGTTCTGGGTACTTTTCCTTTAATTCCCTTGATTGGTTCTTGCCCTAGTCTGGAATAATTTCCTTCCATGCATGAGCTGGGCAGTGCTCTGCTGAACACTCAAGGGGATCCTTCCTCTGAAGATCATTGGAGTTTTCTCGTGCAGCTTTCTTCTTTGCTGTGCTTTGTTCTTCTAATTCTAGCCATTTTGTTCTCTAGACTTTCATCTCCATCTCCTCAGCTCAGGGAGTCTACTGAGTTATGCCTGATTGCCTTTTCCTTCTCCATGGCCCAGAAATGTCTCTCAAGGAAGTGACCTCAAGCAGTGTCAGAAGTCACCTTGTTAATTTCTAGTCTTCTAAGACCATCACCCTTCAATGCCTAATGTCCAGTGCTTTAAAGAATGCTGTTTCATTTATTTTCCCCAGTATTTTTGGTGATAGGGCAGGAGGCCTTTTGAGTGAATCTAGTCCTTATCATACCTTGTTGGCAGAATCACCAAGTTCTTAATTTTCTAATCTTTAAAATTATGCTTTAATTTTGGACTTACCTATGAAGTTAGATAATAAAGTAATTTGTGTTTTTAAATGTCATTACCTATCTTCTTTATAGCTCATCTCCTTTAAAGGTTTATAGAGATAAAGATGCAAACCTCAGACAAGAAAAATCATATTGGGAGGTAAGATGAAACAAGTCTAATATCCCAAAAGTTTATCTTAATATTCAACTAAAATTGCTGAGCCCCTGCTTTGTGCCAAGTCCTGGACAAGGTACTGAATGGAGCATGCCAATAACATTCTGTCCTGTTGGCAGAGAGTGTGCAGGCCTTGCCGTGTTCCCAAGATGATGTCATCCAATACCTCAGGAGAGCCATAATGGCCTGATATTAAGGCTGAAATTCTTCCTGAGGATACGCATAAAGGGCACCCATGTGATGCAGTGGGCTTCCCTGGTATCTCAGTAGTAAAGAACCTGCCTACCAATATGGGAGATGCAGGTTCATTCCCTGGGTTGCAGAGATCCCCTGGAGAAGGAAATGGCAACCCACTCCAGCATTTTTGCCTTGGAAATCCCATGGACAGAGGAGCCTGGTGGGCTATAGTCCATGTGGTCACAAAGAGTCAAAGATGACTTAGCAACTAAACAACAACATGTGATGCAGTGACCCGTTCTCCCATCCTTGACCCCTCTCTTCTCCATTTACACCCACATTAGTAATTTGGTATAACTGCTTTATACTTTTCTAGGGTTCCGTGCTTTCACTCTTTTGGCTCCTTCTGTCTGACTTTCCTTCTGTGCTGCTCTGACTTCCTTCCAGAGCCTGCCTTTATCCCCTCATCAAGGCTGAGCACCTGTCTTAAGAGATTCCAGAGTCAGAACCCAGGCACAGCTCTTGTGACATTGGGTTATAATAGTTTGCTTGTCTGACTTTATGCCAAACTATAAGCTCCTTAAAGGGACAGATGATACTCTAATTCTCTATTCCCAGGGCCTTGGATACAATGTTTGGCATATAATCAATGTCAACAGTGTTCAATGAATGCACAGAATGAGCAAATTAATCCTAAACTAAACAGAAGAGCCAGATTCAAAGTCCTGGTTCTCATAAGTTTTCTCAATATTTGTTTATGGAATGATGCCAAAGTACAGTCAGGTGAGGCAGATAGCAGTTCAGGTACTCACTTAACTGATGGTCTGGCCAAAGATGATCTATTTGAAATGTAAGCCATTATTATCCCACTACTTTTAAGTTTTGTTTAGACCTAACTCTCATAATTTAGATGGTGCTTTTATAATTCCTCATGCTTATTTTATGTTACTAATAATATTTGCTGTGAACTGAAGGTTTGTGTCTTCCCCCAAATTCATATGTTGAGGCCTAAATCCCCAATGTGATGAGTGTTTGGAGAGGAAGACTTAGGTAATTAGGTCATGAGGGTGCACCCCTCATGAATGGGATTAGTGCCTTTACAAGAAGAGATAACCAAAGTGATTGCCTCTCTCTCTCTCTACCCAGTGAAGATACAATGAAAAGATGACCATCTGCAAACCAGGAGGAACATCCTCACCAGATACCAGATCTGCCGTGGCCTTGCTCTTGGACTTCCTGTCTCCAGAATCATTAGAAAGAAATTTCTACTATCTATGCCACACAATCTGTGGTATTTTTTTTATGGCAACCCAAACTAAACAAGGTAACACTAATATATCTTGTTTTAGTTATAAATTATCTCATTAAAAATATATTCACTGAAAGTAACACCTCCTTCAGTAACACCCATTCTTTCTCATATCTAACAATGATACTGGTTATACAGAAGCCCCCTTAGGTTGAATAAATAAAAGTTTTAAGAGTTATGATATTGGCTTTCTCTTTCATTCTGCCACACTTATGTGCTTATATTATCTGATATAATGATAACAATTCATGTGACAGGAAAATTTAGGGATTATTTTATTTGAATGACTAATAGCATGATGTTTAAAGAAAATACTTGCGGATGATAGAAAATGATCAATTTTACCTTAAATTGTAGATTAAAAATTTGGGTTTGCTATGAAAGGAGGCAGACTTTTTTTCCCCCATATAATTAAAAGTAATGGGATGAAAGAGTAAACACTAAGAACTCTTCTGGGATGTATAACTGTTTCCTCTGTTTTAGAGAACAGAAGGAGGGGCCTTCCCCACACTGAGGAATTCTGTGCCATATTCTGACATAGAATCTGGTGGGCTGGGCCTGGCCAACACCTGTCTCTCTGAATAAAATTCTGGTGATGAGGCAGACATTTAGTAAGGCCTGAACACAAGCCATGTGCCCAGGGTACTCAGGTAATAAGACATGACCTCCAACCTCAAGGAGAGGGAGTATCCCTGGATCCCTGAGATGAAGGCCTAAGTTGTTTCATTTACTGTTTTAACTCCAGTGCCAGATTGAGGGTACAGATTTTTAATAAATATTTATCACATGAGTCAATGGGTTCTATTACAGCATAGCTGGGCTATAATTGGGAGAGTGACCAAATTAAGAAATTGTGGAGCATGTATGACTAGTCCTGCCTGTGCTGGAATGTGAGGTGAGGACATTTTTGAACAAGACCTCATGGGAGAGGTAACATGTGAGTTGGAACTTGAAGGCTGAGTCGAATTTTTTCAAGGGCGAAAAGGGCATTTCAGTGGTTGTGGAGATAGGTGATGGGAAGCTCTGCTAAGGGGCTGCTTTTGTAACCAAGACTAGAGAGGACACAGACTTGACTGAGTAAAGTGTCATTGAAACTGCAGATGAGGGGGTGTTTAAGGATTTGTATGAAAGAAACATGTCAATGGCAGATAGATGCGGACTGACAGGCACAGTGGAGACACAGAAAACTCAGGTCAAGCTCCCAGGAGGAGGCTGATTGGAGGGTGGAGGCGCTGAGTCAGCTTTGCTCTCCTTTAGACTCCACCCATTTCTCTCTCCCAGCTAGAACATCCACTCATGGACAGGTGCTTTGTTTACTGTGGAATCTTCAGTACCTAGAACACTTACTGACACATTTCATTTTTGCTGAGAATGATTCAGATTTTGCAATCATTGTCCTCAAGGACTGTGGTATTGTCTGGACTCTCCCTGCTTTGTGTGTGGTCTGTACTCTGGTAGGGAAGTCTCGTATGTCCAAACTTTACTCAGTTCTTTGTACTTGTCCATTCTGTTCATGTCGTTTTTTAGCAAGTCTGGAGGTCAGAAGGATATTGTTCTGGTAATATCACTGAAGAGGTAATAAGTCTCCTTAGACTTTCCCAGTAAGTCTTCCATATTGTGTTTGAATGGTCGTAGAACGTCCAAACTGGAAAGGTCCTTTAATAACAATGACTCTAATAACATATTTGACAGCCTATTGCATGCCAGGAACTCTGCTTAGCACTTTTTGGGAGGTTGTCCATTTAATCTTCATATTAATTCTGTTTTATTTAATCTTTACAACAACCAGCTACTTAATTTTAATTTACAGATAGAAAACTGATCCTTAGTGGTACTGTACAACTGAAAACCACCCCCCCAACCCTGCTTTTAAGAGATCCACTTGCTAGTTTCTAATTACAATGAAAGAGCCAGAATAGAGCTGAACATGAGTGTAAAAATGTGATGGTTGAGAAGCCAGTCCAGGAGATGAAGACCTGGACTGGAAATCCCCTCTGTGATACTGTCCTCATCTTCAGGCTCCTGCTTGCACTGTCCGGAAGCTGCTTGCTGGACACAAAGATGGTCTTAATGCAGAGTCATGTGGTGAGGTTCCTTGCTTGAGTTTCTGAATTCAGCAATCAGAAGGGCAGTGTTTCAGTAATGACTCTGAGTTAAAGAAAGATGATCCGTCAAGCAACTCATGTCCCTTGGCATGAGAAAGTCAACTTCCTTTGACATTCTGGGTTATCAGTCATGATCCCAAAATGTTGATGTCGGATGCGTGGATTCCTAGTTGAGATCAAGCTCATGGTTCCAGAGAGTGAAGGTCAGAGCACCTGAAATGGATGCATTAGAATTAAGCTGGCTTCTGTCATAAAGCTTCATATAAATATTACACCCAGCTCTATAAGAACTCAGTGTTTGGTTTCTGAACCTATTAATATATAATGAGGCTATGGTGTAATTAATATCGTTTGTTTTGATTTTCCGTTAAATCCGCTTTAGTAATAAGAATGCAAGGTAATTATTCAGAAAGCCTTTTCAACAAATGTCAGTTTTCATTGATTAAAATCAAGTCAGTGCTTCATTTGAAATGATATTTACAAGCATGCTTTAAGCCGAAATGAATAATTATCAGGTTATTGAACTGTGAGTTATCTGCAAAGAATTGTCTACTTTTTTCTTTTTGAGTTTTGCATTAAGGCTTGATCTCAAATAATAACAGAAGGCAAAACAGGGGGTGTTGAGAAGAAACATTATGCTTTTGTTTTGAGGAATTTCATTTTCTTTATTTCATGTTGAAGCCACAGTTTCTCTCCTCTGTTGGTTGTGGAATATCCAAAGCTGAAGTCTGGGGACGTGAGAGCCAAATGTTGTTCCCTGGGAGGGACTTGAAGCACCGGTCACCAGCCATCGAGCGTGCCTGGTTTTCCTGCTGCACTGAGTGGTGGTTGTCCCAAGCTGACTCAGACATTTCTTTTCACTCTAGAATGGTTTTCTCCTCCGTATTTCTTGTTCTTTCTTTCACAGAAAACAATGGGAAAGTAGTCTGTCATCTGTTATTGAGTCATGCTGAAAGTAATGTGAATTCAGAACCCTTCACTTTTTTTCAGGGCCTAAAGAATGTATACCAGGACAACCCCAACAATGTAGACGGCAGTGTATTCATGTTTACAAATAGACATGTATATATAAGTCAAGTCAGCAAAATTATGTACTGCACGGATGTAAAACTGAAGTCGCTTGTGTGACTCTTATTTGATGTACTCCAACAAAATGACTGTAGCCTGCCAGGCTCCTCTGTCCATGGCATTTTCTAGGCAGACATACTGGATGGGGTGCCATTTCCTACTCCAGGGGTTCTTCCTTACCGAGGGAATGAACCCATGTCTTGCATCTCCTTCACTGGCAGGTGGTCTTTATCACTAGCATCACCTGGGAGACCCATAGCAAAATGACAGAAAACCATGACTGCATGCTTTCTCCATTCACTTACCCAGTATCCTTTGTCCCGAACCCACTTGTAGGTGTTTGAGACAGCCATAGAAAAACTACCTGAAGTTCCTCCCTTGTGAACCTCACCTTTGAACCCGGGAGGTTGACAATAATGAACAGCATGTGACATGTGGAGGATATCAGATGGTGATAGATGCTATCTGGGAAGATTGAGCAGGTAAGTGGATTGGGGTGGGGGCCAGGTTTGGGCAGAGAAGGAATTTCATTTGGAACTGAAAAGTGAAAGTGAAGTTGCTCAGTCGTGTCCAACTCTTTCTGACCCCATGGACTGTAGCCTACCACACTCCTCTGTCCATGGGATTTATCAGGCAAGAGTACTGGAGTGGATTGCCATTTCATTTGCAACTAGTTCATCAGAAAAGCCTTACTGAAAGGAGATAGTTGGGCAGGCCCTTGTAGAGTGTGAGAGTGAGCCATGTGGCAATCTAGGGAAAGAGCATTCTACCTTCAGGCAACAGGGTGTGCAGCCCTACTGTGGTGAGAGGCTGGCCATGGAAGCAGGAGAAGGAGGCCAGGGTAGCTGAGACAGGGTGCTGGAAGAGGAGAATAGTAGGAGAGCCAGTAGATGGAATTGGAAAGTAAAGTGAAATATCCACCTCCTGACAGCTCATGTCTGTTATAAAAGATGTTTTGTAGTAACTTGAGGCTGCTGCTGCTAAGTCGCTTCAGTCGTGTCTGACTCTGTGCGACCCCATAGACGGCAGCCCACAAGGCTGCTCCATCCCTGGTATCCTCCAGGCAAGAACACTGGAGTGGGTTGCCATTTCCTTCTCCAATGCATGAAACTGAAAAGTGAAAGTGAAGTCGCTCAGTCGTGTCTGACTCTGCGATCTCATGGACTGCAGCCTACCAGGTTCCTCCATCCATGGGATCCTCCAGGCAAGAGTACTGGAGTGGGGTGCCATTGAGGCTAAAAGACTGTTAATCTGATGGACAACTGTTTTCTGAGTCTTTCTGTGTGAGCACCAGAAATGAAGCTACTCTATCAGTGGCTATCACAGTGGGACTACTCTGGGTTCTGGGATCTGGTCAGAATTCATTTCTGGTCATGGCAATTAGGCAACTTGGAATTTTTTTTTTTTTTCAAGTGAGAAGGTAACAAGGAGAAACGATATTAGAGATGAAAAGAATGACCATTTTGTTATAACTGGCAGCAGTGTTGGACATAGATATAGGTGTATGGATTTAAGGTGACAAAGGTTTCAGATGAAATTCTGAGTGTTCTACATCATGATATTTTGGTAACTGTCCTTATATGAAAAATGGGCTGAATTTTTGAATATCATATTCTTGATTTTTGGCAATCAGGATGTTCTGTCTCCCCTTTTGGTTTTTCTTGGGTTCTCCTTAAGTGGTGGGAGAATGGGCTTCCCAGGTGGCACAGTGGTAAAGAATCCTCCTGCCAATGCAAGAGATGCAAGAGATGTAGGTTCAGTCCCTGGTTGGGAGGATTCCCTAAGAAGGAAATGGCAACCCACTCCAGTATTCCTGCCTGGAGAATCCCATGGACAAAGGAGCCTGGTGGGTTACAGTCCATGAAACTGCAAAGAGTTGGACACAACTGAGCATGCATGCAGGCACACACGCATATGAAAACCAAGTAGCACCTTTGGTTGAATGATTAGATTAAGGTGATATGAGGGTGGGTGGGTAGAGGAAGATAAATAGGATGAATTTAGAATTTACTTTGTTTTCAGGCACTGTGCTAGGAATTTGTCACCCTGTTTGGTCCTCATAACTCTCTGAGGTGGATGGAGGAACTACTCAGCCCCATGAACAATCTTTTGTTTGCTTCTGACTCCATCATGCATCCTTGGAGGGGTGATTCCAACAAGACATAAGCTGGAGAGTGTGAAGGTTAGGATCCCCATTTGTTAATGGTGGCTGCTGGAAATGAAATGCCAGTTCAAGGTATTTTCTTATCTCATTAGAGAGAACACCCTCTCCAAGCTCCTTCTGTGACTGGAACATCACGTCCCTCCAGTGTCAGAGAGCACTGCTTTCTTTGGTTACATACTGTAGTCTGTCAGAAGTACAAGCCTTGAAACTATCCACAAGGACCCAACCAGTAAATGATCAAAAAGTTTGCCGTTAGGGTGGATGAAAATCTGGGAAATGTGAAGACCCTTAGTAATTCTATGGCATCAGAAAATTAAATTTCTGTAATAACAAATTACGCTATAATGAGGTCACATTAGTGAAATAAGAGGCCCAGATGCCTCAATGATTTAATCTCGCTCTTCGCATAAGCTTGTGCTGAATTTTAATGAGTATTTTGATTGATAACATATTTAGTTCAAAATAGGTCTTTGAAGACAGCTGTAAGAGTATTAACATTTAAAAGATGCTATGATAGAAATTCGTTTCATTAAGTAGCTGATAAGAAAAAAATTACTGTATAAACCTGCCAGTGTCAGACATCCTGTTATGACCCATCTACTACTGAGAAAAGAGACAGTAATATGTCTTTATTGGGCTATTTTTGAACACTATAGGAGCTCATTTTCCTGATTTAAGAAAAAACCAAGTGACACCAATGAAACAGATACAGTAAATGCGCTAAATTCATGAAAAGAGAATTTCAAGTAAAAACGGCCTAAATATGAAATGGCTTTGGTGTTTCAGCTCTTGGTAAAATTGCAGTAGCTTTGAAGGCTTAGGGATTATCTCAGTGGGGCTGAACCCTTAGACCAGCTATGTAATAGTAGCATAACATGGGCCATAAATGTGAGTCACATATATGTATATACTGTTAGAATATCTAGTAGCCAGACGAGAGCAGTAAAACCCTAACTGTTTAAAATATTACCATTTCAATGTGTAATCAACATAAACATTATTCATGAGATATTTTATGTATTTTTTTTTTTTGCATTAAATCTTCAAACCACACCCTAGCCCTTCTTCTGCTCTAAAGAATGTAGAGCAAGTTTAATTTCTCATCCGTGGTGACAATCCCATTCACATTTTGTAAATGGTCTTTCCTCTCTGTGTCATCTCTGACATGCTAAACACCCAAGTTCTAATAACTCTTCCTCTTTTGAGTCTTTTCTGCTGTCCTCTGGATGTCTTTGGGTTAAACAACTAGCCTTCAAACATTTGGTTCTCAGAGTTGGTATTATGAGTGTAATGGAACTGTAACCCCACCTTGAGCTGAATTTATGCTTCTACTAGTGCAAGAAGCTATCAGACAAAGCTGATAGTTTACTAGAGTGGACAGTAGACTCAAAGAATTCAGGGTGAAACTGCCAATTTCTTCTGCCTTGAGATGTCCTGAAGCCAGGGATGTGTGTATTGTGAAGTTAATAAAGCTTTAATTTCAAGTCTCTCTCTTGCCTGGGCCCCTTCAAGGCCGTAGGAGGGGCTTAGCAGTTTATTCATATGGTCATATGATTTTGTAAATTTTACAAATGTGAGATAATTTTACTGTCTTTTTCCACTTTAACTTAACCTTTGCTATTTTTCTTCTTGTTTGGAATGGCTGTGGATCTGAGTTAAAGAGGAACTGAGTTGGGAATTTTTTAGTTTGGATTCAGTGAGACAATTATGTGGTATACAGTCACTTCATGTATAGTTGTTACAACTGGACACATATATGTATAGTTCTTTCAAGCTGACCAGTGTAGAATTGAGTTCCAGAAATCTTTCTCCTTCCCCTGGTCTTCAGTTCAGTTCAGCTGCTCAGTCGTGTCCAACTCTTTGCAACCCCATGAATCGCAGCACGCCGGGCCTCCCTGTCCATCACTAACTCCCCGGAGTTCACTCAGACTCACGTTCATCGACTCAGTGATCCCATCCAGCCATCTCATCCTCTGTCGTCCCCTTCTCCTCCTGCCCAGTGAGTCAACTCTTCACATGAGGTGGCCAAAGTATTGGAGTTTCAGCTTCAGCATCATTCCCTCCAAAGAACACCCAGGGCTGATCTCCTTTAGAATGGACTGGTTGGATCTCCTTGCAGTCCAAGGGACTCTCAAGAGTCTTCTTCAACACCACAGTACTCACCTGCATTAAAACACAATTCCAGCATCAGAGATTATATATCAATATGACATACATTATAGATTCTAGGCCTAGAAGATACACTGTGGAAATTTTTTTCAATCATCCATGTATAATTGCAATAAATGATTTTGTTCTTATAGAAACAGTTAAAACAGAAACTGTTGTCTAATATATACTTGATAATAGGATATATAAAATTATGACAACATGTAAATTTTGTTTTTTTGATGGACTTACACGAAATAGATTTTATCAGGCTTCCAGTGTTTTAAGTTTTAGCTACAAACTTGTAGCTGTTCTACAGGGAATTGTTGTTCAGTCACTAAGTCATGCCATACATGATCATGGGGTTTTGTCCATTATTCTGTTAATATGGTGTATTACATTGCTTGACGTTCATATGTTTCAACAGCTTTGCATTCCTGGGATAAATCCCACTTGGTCATGGCATATAATCCTATTTATAGTTTGGTGGACTTAGATTTTGTTGAAGATTTTTACATTTATATTCATAAAGGATATTGTTCTGTAGTTCTCTTTTCTTTTAATGTCTTTGTGTGGTTTGAGGTGTCAGGGTCATACTGGCCTCATAAAATGAGCTAGGAAGTGTTTCTCCTCATCTGTGTTTTGTATGTTTATTAAAAATAGTATTAATCCTTCTGTAAATGTTTGGTAGGATTCACCAGTGAAGATTTGGACTTTTCTTTGTAGGAAGGTTTTGATCATTTTGTTTTCTGTTACTTTTTGTCTGTTTTGGTTGTCACTGAATTAATCCCTTTAGTTTTTATAAGTTAATTCAGATTTTCTAGTTCTGTTCCCAATTTCAGTAGTTTGAATCTTTTTGGTATTATTGATATTTCATCTAGATAATTTGTTGGCATAGAGTTGTTCATAATAGTCCCAGGTGGTCTTTTTTACTCCTGTGGTTGGTAGCAATGTTTCTTCGTTCATTCTTGATTTTAGTTTTTTTATCCTCTTTATTTTTGCTGATCAATCTTTTCAATGTTTTACCAAGTTTATTGATTATTTTTAAGAATCAACTTTTGGATTCATTAATTATCTCAATTATTTTCCCATTACATTTTATATTAGTTTTCACTATTATTTTTCTTTTGCCTAATTTAATTTAATTTGCTCTTCCTTTACTAGTTTCTTTTGGTAAAAATTAGGTTATTGGATTGACATTTTACTTTAAAAAAAATAGACATTTAAAGCTATAGATTTTCCTCTAACCACTGTTTCAGCTGCATGCCATGAATTTTGGAATGCTGTGTTTTTATTTTTATTCATATCAAAGAATTTTCTACTTTTTCTTGTGATTTTTCCTTTGGTCCATTAATTATTTAGGAATATGCTGTTTGATTTTCATATATTTGTTAATTTCCCAAGTTTTCTACTGTTTTTAATATTTAACTTCATTCTATTGTGGTCAGAGATATGCTTTGTCTAATTTCAATTGTTTTAAATCTATTTAAGCTTGTTTATTGCCTCAAGTACAATCTACTCTGGAAGATGTACACTTGAGAAGAACATGTATTCTGATGTCATTGAGTGTAATATTCTATAAAAGTTTATTAGCTCACACTGGTTTAAAGTGTTAAATGGCAATCTACTCCGGTACTATTGCCTGGAAAATCCCATGGACAGAGGAGCCTGGTAGGCTACAGTCCATGGGGTTGCGAAGAGTCGGACACCACTGAGTGACTTCACTTTCACTTTAAGGTCTTTTATTTCATTACTGATCTTCTGTCTTGCTATTCTATTCATCACTGAAAGTATGATATTAAATTATTCTATTATTGTTGAAATGTCTGTTGCTCCCTTCAGTTGTATTAGTTTTTGCTGCCTGTGATTTGGGGGTATCTTGTTAAATGCATATTCCTTTATCATTGTATCTTCTTAATGGGTTAATCTTCCATCATTATACAATGTTTTACTTTTTCTCATATAATTTTTTCACAAAATCTATTTTATCTGATATTAATACAGCCTTTGCAACTCTCTTTTTGTTTACTCATTAGATGCAATATCTTTATCTTTTCATTTTCAACCATTCTGCCAATCTCTACCTTTTGGAGAGTTTAATGCAGTTGCATTTAAAGTAGTTACTAATGAAAAAGAGGACTTCTCTGGTGGCTCAGTCAGTAAAGAATCTCCCGGCAATGCAGGAGACTGCCTGCAATGCGGGAGATCTGGGTTTGATCCCTTGGTTGGGAAGATCCCTTGGAGAAAGAATGGCAACCCACTCCAGTATTCTTGCTTGGGAAATCCCATGGACAGAGGAGACTGATGGGCTACTGTCCATGTCATTCATTTACTGTACATTTTTGAGTTATTTTCTTAGTGGCTTCCCAGGAGATGACAGTACCTTGAATATTACAGTAGTATAGCACAACAGCTGGCATATAGGAGCTGGCATTGAGTAAACAGACAAAAAGAGTTACTGATTAGAGGAGGGAGAGGACAGGGGAGATGGTAGAGCTGAAGGATCATCAGCAACAGGAGGCAGAGGGCAAGCTGCAATTTCACTCACACCTGACAGTGATGGCACAGATCTGGTTCTTTGTTGGCGTCAATTCTGTTTACCCTCTTGAAAAAACAATCTTGTGATGTCTAGGTAGTAGCTCTTTTTTCCTCATCATAGATGACATGGTAGCACTGGAACGCATTATGAATGATTGCTGCAAATTTCTTGTATGGTTCTATGTTCGCATCCTGTGCTTCAAAAACTAACAGTGCCTCCTCAAATAAAGAAAATCCCCTTGCCATTTCCTGCATAGTGAATCTCTTCAGTTCTTCAGTTCCTTTTTCTTTTTGTCTCTCTTCATCCTTTCTCTAGGCCTCCAGTTTCTGGTGCTTCTTAGCGGTACCTGCCACATCACCACTGCTTTTCTGCTTGCTTCCATACATCCTGGACCTGAAACAAAGACCTGTGCTATTGAACTCCATGCAGTATTGTAGAACAGAGGACACAGGAGCACAGCCACGTGTAGAGGATGCACACATGTTACAATGGTCATCAAATATGCGGACAAACTTACGTGACTGAACATGCGAACACACGTTCCCACATATGGTACTGATTTCTCATGTACTTTTATTCTATTAGAGAAAATATAGTCTATTTAACTTCAGTTCTTTCAGTTGATGCGTCTCGAATTTATTTCTCAGGCATTTTACTTCCCTTGAGCCTTAGATTTTATTACTCATGACACTACACAACACATACACTCACACCTTTAGGTAAGATTATAGGACAGTGCACTGAGTGAGAAACTCACTTCTCTGTGGTTGCGATCTCAGAAGCACTAATACTCAGGAGAAAGAAGAAGATCTAACTAGGGACACAATGAAAGAGTGGAAGAAAAGACTTTTCATTTTCTGAAAGCTAAGGCATTAGGGCTTCAAAAAACAGCACAGGCCTTTGCCTAAATAGATACTTATTATCTGATTATAATATCACACTTTCCCAAAATAGTGGCATGTAAAAATTTGGCTGAGACAGCAATTCTTACCCTAATAGAAGACGTTTCAAAATCATATCTTATATCCTAGTATTCCAAACCATTACATTCCTAATTGGTGGCGTGTTCAAGGGTAGAGAAAAGTGACTACGGAGATTTATTCTGTCTTTTTCAAAAGACAGAGGTAAAAAAGCCATTGCAGGAAAGCTTATAGAAGGCTTGGCTTGTAGGACAAAATGAGACCAAGCTGTAGGGAGAGTTCCTGAAGCATATAAGAACACGACATGGAAAAGGATAAGGGGGAGTCTAGTTTATATGAGAGACCAGAATGAACTTTTTTCTTAGGCTAGAGGCTTAATGAGCTCTTCCTAAAGTCTGGAAATTCACACACTTCCCAGTTTGAAGTCATTAACTTATGATAGCAAGCCCCTTTTCTATTTGTTAAATTGTGATAATATTTCCCTAAGAAGAAGTGGGAACCTGACCTACTGTTTTTCACTTCTTGCCTCATTTACATACCTGAGGGCTCAGGAGATAAATGTAAGATGCACATGACCTTTTAATTTCCCTTTCCAGATTTTCAACGTTTTCTAGTCGGCTAGACATACTTTCTTGGAGGCATTGTCTTTGAATGCATATGTAAGACACACATGGAGAATACGTCTAATGCTTTTTATATAGACTAACCTCTTTTTGCTAGATTTTCACCCTGGGGGTCTGTTACATTTTCGGAGGCAGAGCATGCCGTGGGGGGTGGGAGGGTTGGGGGTTGACAGTGAGGAGGTCCAGGGTATGCTCCAGAGAGGGGAGGAAGAAGACAGTAGAGGGAGGGCAATGTGGCAGGAGGCTGATGTGACCCATCCCAACAACCTCATGTATCTTGAATAATTTTTTTTTTTTTTTAACTCATGAAGGACTTAGAATAGTGGAAACTGGTGAGAGGGCAGAGTTGCATGGCCAGAGTAATGTGTGGAAGAAAACAGGACAGACTGTAAGAATGATGCAAGTGTACCTTCTAGTATAATCTCTGAAGAGTGGCAGGAATTGTGGGGCATTCATCAGATTTCCAGCAGCTGAAAAGTGGGTTGGGGTCCAGACCAAGTGAGCCTCATCCTCCAAGGGGCTTCTTCTGATGTCATTATAACATTGACGTGGCATCTCCTATTTCTCTTATCTCTTCATCTTCCTCATAAGTCTTCGAAACGTAGAAAAAAAGTTCCAAGAGCATTTAATTTGTAGAGAGCAAGTTATTTGGAGGAAAACTCAAAGATCACAGAGAAATTAACTTGAACTTTTCAGAAAATTTAGAAAATGAATAGAATATAAACAATTGGAGCAACAGAAATGGCTGCAATGTCCTATATGTATGACATTAGACATGATACAATGATCTATGTAGTCAATAAAAGCAGTTAACTGATCCTAAGCCACTTCATTTTCCCTTGTATGTATTGTGCATTGATCAACATATAGTACAAAAATCATTTTTTTAGAGGTCATATGTTGACATCTTACTAAATATCCTAGTAACATGAGACAAGTAGATAAGGAAATAGCAGCTTTATTGACTTGAAAATGATATATTTCCCAAGTATTTTTCTTCTTTTATGTATGCTTATCTAGATATTTCCCACAGTTATAGGTTTATGTTTGGTACCTATGTTTATGCCTTATACCTGTCTCAGACGTATGCGTGTACATGTGTATTTTTAAGCTGACCATTTTAAAACTGTTTACTCTGACATTATGAAGTCTTTTAAATTATTACTAGTTCTTTTCAACAAATAACACTAGCTGTAGGAGCCTTGTGGGAGGACATCATTTTGTACCTTTGTACATCACCTTCTACATTATCAAATTCAGTAAGTTCTTTTTCAATCAGTCTGTCACATTTGGCATTGGTGATAAACCTCTTTTTTATTTTTTTTATTATTTAATACTTTATTCTACATTACAATACTGTATTTGTTTTGCCATACATTGACATGAATCAGCCACAGGTGTCCACGATCTCCCAATGCCAAAGCCCCCTCCCACCCTCCCACCCCACATCTTCTCCCTGAATCATCCCGTGCACCAGCCCCATGCGTCCTGCATCCTGCATCGAACATAGACTGGAGCTTCATTCTTACAAGATAGTATACATGTTTCAATGCCGTTCTCCCAAATCATCCCACCCTCTCCCTCTCCCTCAGAGTCCAAAAGTCCGTTCTATACCTCTGAGTCTCTTTTGTTGTCTCACATAGAGGGTCTTCATTACTATCCTTCTAAATTCCATATATATGTGTCAGTATACTGTATTGGTGTTTTTCTTTCTGGCTTACTTCACTCTGTATAATCGGCTCCAATTTCATCCATCTCATTAGAACTGAGTCAAATTTATTCTTTTTAAGGGCTGAGTAATACTCCATTGTGTATATGTACCACAGCTTTCTTATTCATTCATCTGCTGATGGACATCTAGGTTGTTTCCATGTCCTGGCTATTATAAACAGTGCTGCAATGAACATTGGGGTACATGTGTCTCTTTCAATTCTGGTTTCCTCGGTGTGTATGCCCAGCAGTGGGATTGCTGGATCATAAGGCAGTTCTATTTGCAATTTTTTAAGGAATCTCCACACTGTTTTCCATAGTGGCTGTACTAGTTTGCATTCCCACCAGCAGTGTAAGAGGGTTCCCTTTTCTCCACATCCTCTCCAGCATTTATTAACTTCTTAAAACACTCTTTTTCCTTGAATTTCCAGATTTCACTCTTTTCTGGTTCTCTTAAAACCAGAGAGTTTTAAGGTTTTGTTTTTCCTCGCCTTTTGTTATTACAGTCTGCTCTGGTTTTTGTTATTGTTTTTTGCTGTTCCTCAGCTGATACAGTGGAATAGGAGCCTCTCATGTTTAAAATTAAGAAGGGTCCTCTGGCTCCTATAGCCTGTGTTGCCTTCAATGAAAATTCACAGCTCCTGCCCCAACTTGTATCCTAGCTGAGGCTCCCCACTCCCAATAAGAGAATCATGAACCTTTAACTAAGAAGGGATCCTAGAATTTGAAGCTGACTCTCTGCAAACTCTACACAGCTGCCATCACCTTTCTTTCTTTTCACTCACTCACTCATTTATTTATTTGTTTATAAATCCCACAGGATCAGGAACTAGTTCTGCCTATTGCTCCTTCTGTTTCCACAGCCTAACAAAGCTATGGCTTTACCACTGTAGGCAGCTGAGAACTGTTTGTTAAAGAGATGAGTGAAGAATTGGATGAATGAATGAAACTTCCCCATAGTTTTCCTCTGCTGTATATTTCCTAGGCCTGCGTTAGTGTAGTATTTGTTGTTGCTTGTGTCTGATTCTTTTGTGACCCCATGGACTGTAGCCCACCAGGCTCCTCTCTCCATGAGATTTCCCAGGCAAAAATACTGGAGTGCGTTGCCATTTCCTCCTCCAGGGGATCTTCCTGACACAGGGATTGAACCTGCATCTCCTGCATTGGCAGGCAGATTCTTAACCACTGAACCACCAGGGAAGGCCTAATTACACTCTGATTCTGATTCATTGCTGTTTAGTTGCTCAGTTGTGTCAGACTGTTTGCAACCCCATGGACTGTAGCCCTGCCATGCTCCTCTGTCCTTGAGGGGATTTCCCAGGCAAGAATACTGGAGTCAGCTGCAGTTTCCTTCTCCAGGGTGTTGGTGTGGTAACGCCTGCTCTCATCCTGCATGTTGCCCTCCACCGGCTAAACTCTCCCACCACAAGGTGGCATCTGTCTCCCTGTTTGTACCTGGACTGGCCCTCTGGCTTTCTCTGAGAAAAATTGGTGGGAAGTGATGCTGCATGACCTGTAAGATACTTTGCAGCCTTGCTCTGGGGTAGGGTATAAGGAAGCCTGTCTGACCATCTGAAGGATGAGAGATTATGTGCAAGAGGACCAACAAAGCCCCACTAACAGCTAGCACCTACTGCCAGACCTGTGAGTGAAGCCAGAAGCATTCAGTGCAGCCAGCTGTTGAAGATAAATGGAGCCACATGAACAAACCCAAGTGAAGACATAAGAGGAATCACCCAGACAACCTGCAGAGTCACATGAGATGACACATCGCTGCTTTTTAGGCATACGACTTAAAAGATGGCATGACTTTAAAGAGGAACAAGTCAATGTCATTCCCTTTAAGGAGCTTATAATCTACCAGGAAAGGCATGTCACATACCCTAAATAATTCCTGGTTCTCCTGTGAGTAGATTATGGGTCCAGTTGTACAATCTTTCTCCTGCAGTTGTGAATAATTCTTGGCAGCTAGGAAAAGGACATCTAACAAAAATAAAATGAAGACAGAGACCTTGAAAAAAATCACATTTACCCTAATAAAAATGAAATATTGAAAACAGGGGGAGATATACATGCATAAAGCTAGGAAATTGGAGCCATTTATTTTATGCATTAGTTGGAAAGGAAGTATGAATTTAGTGCTGTCCTTACCATCGTAGCTTTTCTCCATGGGAGCATGCAGGAAGAATATATTTACATTGGGTTCTCTACAGATATTATATATATTTTACATACAGGCTCTGACAGACTCAATTCAGAGCGAAGAGTAATCTTTCAGATACTTTTCATTGCATTTATATTATAAACTCCATTTGGTGGATGAATATCACTGTAAGCCTCAGCATTCATATGCTAATGTTATAAGTTGGAGTTGTCAAGAGAATTATGCACAGGCTTGAGTACATGTGTGTGTGAGTGAGTGATATTTGTGTTTGCCAAAGTGGCATGTGCTCCTGAAGGGAGAGTGTGTCTTATCTTACTAGCTGTCTGGTCTCAGTTTCTCTCTCTAATGTGCCAGGAAGAAAATGTCTTTATCACTGAATATTTTGTTGATGCACAGATTCCAGGATGTCCTCCAGTGGTATGAGGCATGTGTGTGTGTGTGCATATATGTATGTGTACATATTAGGAGTAGAGATTAGCATGCTTTTTGTTTCTGTGTTCATTATTATTATCTCATTGTGTGGGATGTCTCATCATTTCATGTGATATTTTCTAACAGTTCCTCAGAATTTTAAACTCTTGGTTTACCTGTATTTCTGAGACCATTTAGCATGGGAGCATCATGGACTGTAGCCCACGAGGCTCCTCTGTTTGTGAGATTTCCCAGACTGGAGTGTGTTGCCACTTCCTTCTCTAGGGAATCTTCTGGACTCAGGGATTGAACCTGCATTTCCTGCATTGGCAAGCAGATTCTTTACCGCTGAGTCACCAGGGCTTCCGATAAGCACAACAGGCTTACTTAATTGAATATCTTCAGTAAATAGTGTTTTTTATATGTTTTAAATTTTAGCAATTTTGTAACAATTATAAGAAGCAGCAGAAGGTGTGGAATTTAATATAATCGGTAGAGTTTGAGCAGTGAGACCAGAGACAAGGCCAGGAAGGAAGATCAGTTCAGCTAAGGATGCGCCACTAAAGTCATTGGGTGTCCTCTCTGGCTGTCACTTCAGAATTATAAACTGAGAGGCAACATCATCAGATTCTTTTTTGGACTGATCCCTTAGATAGGGGTGTGGAGGGAAGACTTGTCCACACAAGATTCTTGTCCTCTCTTACCAAGTCAAATGAGGCATTTTACCCACTATCAAATATTTCTGAGCAAGTTCTTCAAGAACTGGAATGTGAACTGCTATTTCTCAAAGTATGGTTCTGTATCAGCCTGCATCAGAATTACTCAGGTGATGCCTGTTAAGTAAGCTAATTCCCAGGACTATCTCATACTTACTAATTTAGTATCTTTGTGGATTATTAACATTTCATCCTGACTTTCTCAAGTTGCTCCCTTTGTTCAGAACATGCTCCCCTTTTCTTCCTCCTTCTTACTCATTTTTCCCCCAAAACCCAGCTAAGTCATCACTTTCTTGAGGAAGTCAGTCTTGAACCAGGAACCATCAACCAATCAGAGAATTATGCACAAGTTGATCCCATACACACAGCTCCTCCTCCCACTTTGCCTTAAATACCTCTCCCTGAAATCCACAGGAAATTCAGGTCTTTTGAGCATGCAGTTCAGTTTAGTTCAGTCACTCAGTCGTGTCCAACTCTTTGCGACCCTATGGACTGCAGCACGCCAGGCTTCCTTGTCCATCACCAACTCCTGGAGCTTGCTCAAACTCATGTCCATAGAGTAGGTCATGTCATCCAACCATCTCATCCTCTGTTGTCCCCTTCTCCTCCTGCCGTCAGTCTTTCCCAGCATCAGCATATTTTCCAATGAGTCAGTTCTTTGCATCAGGTGACCAAAGTATTGGAGGTTCAGTTTCAGCATCGGTCCTTCCAATGAATATTCAGGAATGATTTCCTTTAGGAATGATTTCCTTTTGAGTATTAGCTACCCATACTCCTTGCTTGGCCTTGCAATGATAAACACTGCAATTTCCTGTATCACAAATTGCTGTCAATAGATTGGCTTTCCTGCACATAGGTGGGCAGACCCAAGTTTCATTGGGTAACAAATGGACAAGTTCATGGTACCCATTTTAGCTATTGTCATAGTTCACAGTGACTTCTTAGAACATGTGGGACCTGTTCTTCAGTCTGTACCAGAGCTTCCAATCTCAGGGGTTTCTCCAGCAGTACAACTCTGTGGGGAGTCACATCTTAGTGATGGGGAGCTGGTGGAGTCTATTTTTGTCACATGAAGGGGCTCATGGTGATATCAGGAGCTTATTAAAAGGTGGAGAATGATGCCTAACCTAGGTCATGACCCCAAGATCATTAGGTATGGCAGAACTCACATGTCTATGAGTTTCCTGACAAATATACTACTTTTATTATTTGTATATACATTTCTGTATCTGTGAGCAGCGTTTGGTGATGGCCTTCTGTCTGTCCTTTGCCAGTGAGAATGCTGACTCCAAGAATGAGGTGTATTATTTCGTCCCTGTCTGTAGCTTTGATCTCTCCACGCTTTGTAATGGTAGAGCCATCTTCTATGCGAAGTAGTCTAGGAATGTCTGCTTTATTTCTTGCACAGAGAGCACATGATATCAGTAAAGAACAAAGGGCCAGAAGGACTGTGCAGGAAAGAAAACACTGAGGCCAGTGTGCTTGGGAAGTCAAGGCCTAAAATCTAAAGGTGAGTTGACGTGTGTGTGTGACTAAGATATCACCACAAAAATGACACATACAAACTTTGGGAAAGAAACGTTGAACAAACAAGGTTTGTGACTTGTGAATTATGGGCCTAGATAAATGCGAACTAAATCGTCAGGACAACTTGGGAGATTTCTGCCTCATGAAAGTTCCCAAAGATTCATTTATATTTCATTTCTCTGTGATGGATGGCTCCATAAATTTTGGGCAAAGGCAGGAGGAGAAAGACTTACACCTACATCCTAAGTGTTGCCACCCACCTTGAAGGGTGCTGATTCTGCTGGTTATAACATGGAAGCTGTCAAGCATTTTTGGATTAGGGAGGTGATTCTTGCAAAGTGGTCACATACTGATTTGGGAGGGTAGGGGTTCAAACTGACACAGTACCGTTTGCAGCGGGAACTTCCTTAGATGACCTTAGTTAATATTCATTCTTCTCCAAAACTGGGATTTGTCTGACAAACTACATGAGTTACTGCATCTTTTTATTTGTGTGCAGCAGAGACTAGAAATTTATGAAATAGAAAGTGATAAATCAAAGAGATGGGAATGAATAAGAAATGGATCCCTCAAACTTTTGTATTTGTTGATGCACCGGCAAAAATAAACAGCCTAGAAAAGTGAAGATAGTAAAATACTTTTGAGTTCCTCCTAGAATGTGCAATATAAACACGATGCATTATATTCATTTATGCTCCTAGAAGGCACAAATTTGTTTTCTTGAGTGCTCAAAAGAAAGGATGATTTGATACATGGCAAAAAGTGCTGAAAGAAACTTTGAAAACATTTGCCACCGGAGCATCATTTCAAACCTGTCAGAAATGTGGCTAGGAAACGGGAAAACTTCTGCCTTGACAATGTTTTGGGGGAAAATGGGCTAACTAAACAAATATCACTTGAAGGCAGTAAGGGGGTAAACTGCTCAGAAACACAATTTTATTTCCTTTTACAGATTCTTCTTCCAGAGTTTTTAGTCACTCACAAAACAGATGTCATTTTTGAAAATGCCGAATTGCAAAATACACAAAAAATCAGCATCCTTCAAGAATACTGTTGTGCTTTCTTCTCATTTGCTGGTAGGAAACATGTGTGTCTCGAATACCAATTATCTTTTCAGTTCACTGTTTCCTTCAGAGAACAAAAACTTTCTGGTACAGCTGGAGAGGACAAATAAAATGGGGTCACAGAAGAGCAACTAGCACCTTGGAGCCAGCTGTGTGTGCTCTTTTGTCATTTTCTCTTTAACCCCTTGAGTTCTGGGTGAGCGCGTGGAACATTCTGGAATGTGATCAGGTCTCTGTGTGTATACACTTAGGACTTTCTCAGCTTGCACTGGAGGGCAGTGTGCAGACGGACAGACCTGTATTCTAGTCCAGCACTGCCACTTATATGACTTTGGGAAATCTACTTCTCTAAACTTTCTTTTCTGCTTCTGGGAAGCATTATAATCGTGTTTGCCTCATAGAGTTGTCGTGAGAATTAAGTAAGACAGTGCCTGTTAAATACTTGGCATGTGGGAACTTCCCTGGCGGTCTGGTGGTGAAGACTTTGCCTTCCAGGGCAGTGGGTGGAGGGTCCATCCCTGGTCAGGGAGCTGAGATCCCACATGCCTCTCTGCCAAAAACCCCAAACACAGAACAGAAACAAACTGTAACAAATTCAACGAAGACTTTAAAGTGGTCCACAAAAAAAATCATAAAAATAATACTTAGCATGTGGCACTTAATAGGTGCTCAACAGATGGCAGTTTTTTTTTTATTTGAGGCTTGTTTTTGATCCCTGTTCTGCCAACCTATTATGGTTATAAGGCACAAAAATTATTTGATGTTCAAGCAATTGTTCCTCTGAGGCACTGAATAAACATTGAAGCACCTACTGTGTGTCAGCACCTTTACCTGTCCTGTGGTGATTCTCCCATAAACCTAGTAATTGTATCATTATTGCCCTTTTCTGGATAGGAAGCTGGCATGCAGAGAGGCTCAGGAAATTGCTCAAGTTCAAGGAAATAAGTGATAGAACTGGATGCCAGTATTCATGTTCTGAGTTCAGTATTCTTTCCAGAGAGACTTCCTAAAATAAACTTGTATCTGATGCTCTGTGATAACCTAGAGGTGTGGGATGGGGAGGGAGGTTCAAGAGGGAGGGGATGTATGTGTACCGATGGCTGATTCATATGGGTATATAGCAGAACCAACACAATATTGTAAAGCAGTTGTCCTCCAATTAAAAATTTGTTGTTATTCAGTTGCTCAGTCATGTCCTGCTCTTTGCGGCCCTATGGACTGCAACACTCCAGCTTCCCCATCCTTCACTGTCTCCTGCAGTTTGCCCAAACTCATGTCTGTTGAGTCTGTGAAGCCATCAAACCATATCATCTTCTGTCACCCGCTTCTCCTGCCCTGAATCTTTCCCAGCATCAGTGTCTTTTCCAATTTAATTGGTAGGTGTCCAATTAAAAATAATTAAAGTAGAAAAAAAAAACCCAACAACTCAAAATTGAACCCTTGGAGTGAGGTACATTGATGAATCTCATCTGTGGAAAAATCAGTCTGCAAAGACAGGGGAAGGCAGGCTCCCTCTGTGGCTCTGAGTCAACCAGAAAGCTTCAGAGATGAGAGAGTACTCTAAGGGGAGACTGACAGTGATCTGGTGGGAATGGAGCCAGAGGCTTCCAATTGTGATTATCTTTTTATTCACAGAAAGTGCATTAGCTATAATTCACATTATTTCGAGCGAGGCTCATTCACACCTTTGCCGTTAGGCAGGCTCCCACCGACTTTCGAAAAAGGAAATTTAGAGGAGGCTATATAATGTGCTGCACCTTCACTGAATCATTGTCAGGAGTCACAGGCTCTTCTATGAGAAGCAAACTTTGCGTAGAAGGCTTGATTCCATACCCTTTAGCTTCATGTTCCCAGGTGGCGCTAGTGGTAAAGAACCCACCTGCCAGTGCAGGAGACATAAGAGACTCGAGTTCGATCCCTGAGTCAGGAAGATCCTCTGCAGAAGGAAATGGCAACCCACTCCAGCTAGAGAAGCCCATGGAGAGGGGAGCCTGGTAGGCTACAGACCGTGGGGTCACAAAGAGTTGGACAGGACTGAAGCAACTTAACACGTATGCAGACTAAGTAAAAGAGATTTTCTAAAAAGTAGAAAGTACGATATTGTGGTTTCTTGAGTGTGAATGGAGTTGATTCAAGAAGTTATTATTTTCACAGTCTCCTTCAAAACAAAGAGGAAGAAAGGGCAAAGAAAACATGACCTGTTAGTTTCCCAAAAGGAAGGTTTTCGTGTCAGATGGTGAATCCAGAGTGAAGCGTGATGTTCCATTCTCCTCACTGTCTTTGTTCTCGGGAGGCCTTTTCACAGACTCAGGGCAGCTTGCTCTGAAATGAAAATTCCTGGTACCTTCCACACGGGGGTTGGAAGTGGATGCTTGGATACTCGGAGTTATTGGGATGAGGCCGTCAGGCTGCGTCTCTGATGGAAGCAGTCATTCTGGGGAAGAGGCTTGCTACTGGCGAAAGTGCTGGCTGATGGGACCCCAGGGAAGGGCAGGGCCAGACCAGCACCGAGCAGCCTGAATGGCCTTCTGGGTGGAAGTTCCCATCCTCTGCTTGAGTCTCTTGTTGCTGACTGATGGACACCCTCTGTGCCTTTTCCCCGGCTCCAGCTGGAGTGTTCAAGAAGGCTTCCTGCTTCTGGTGACTATGGAGGGAAGCAGAAAGTTTGATTTCTTTGAAGTCTGTGTATCTGTTTGCCTGATCCTCCTTAGGCCACTCCACTGGAATAGTGGAGGAGAGCAAAATTGGCTTGTATCATGTCCCTTTCTGTCTTTACCATTTGATATATTTTTCTAGGTGTATAATAGTTGGCGTTGGGAAAAGCAGACCCTCTGTAAATTTTACCAGAGATCTGATAGCCCCAATATGATAGGGGCTGAGGGTGTTGTCAATAGTATGGCCTGGGACTAACAACAGGTATTCTAGTCACACATGCCTGTCGGCTAAGTCCCTTCAGACATGTCCGGCTCTTTGTGACCCTATGGACTGTGTCCTGCCAGGCTCCTCTGTCCATGGAATTCTCCAGGCAAGAATACTGGAGTGGATTGTCATGCCCTCCTCCAGAGGATCTTCCCAACCTAGGGATCGAACCTGGATTGGCAGGCGGGTTAATACTAGTAGTTATTACTACTAGCGCCACCTGGGAAACCCATTCCTGTCATAAATGAGATAAAAATGAAGAGGTTCTTCTCATTTCTACCATGATGCCATAAAGTCACCCATCTTTATTCTGGAGCCATTTGGACAAACTTTTGCATGGAGAATTTTTGCTATGGCCAGCACTGAAGACTACTCTCTTGAAGGTTATAGGAATATGAATAATATTTCATATCTTCACTAAGGTGACTGACCATGTTGGTTTGCCTGGGACTGATGGATTTCCTGGGACATGAGGCTTTCAATTTTAAAACAGGAGAGTCTCAGACAAATAAGGATGTTTGGTATCCTATCAAAGAGGACAGCAGGGTGTAAAACACTGAACTGAGAATTAGAAATCCTGATATTAAGTGTTGCCTGTTTAGCTGACCAGCTGTGTGGCCTTGGGTAACCTTTCCAAACTGTAGTCTCCTCAGCTGCAAAATGAAATTTCTGGCTGTATGGTCCATGGAGTTTCTTCCTGATTCAATAGCCCATGATTTTAGGACTATTTACAGTGACTGAAATGGGAGCAAATTATAAAGATTTATATAATGTCCTAAAAAGGTTGCATTTCCAGCTTGGATAGAGACTCCCTCCCACCTCCCCCTCCAAAATCTGGAATGACTCCATCTCGGTTCCAACGATCCTGTACTGGTGCATCTTTCTGCTATTGCCTCACTCAGAGCAAGGCCATTCAGCCTCCTGCACCCAGGTACCCCTCTCTGTTTGCTGAAACACTCCTTGCACTCAGCCCTCCTACCGCGTGACTTTCCTCCAGCCTGTCATCATCTCCCACCTGGACTTGCTTCTGCTTTCATGACTTTTTAAAGTAATGTGACTACATTATTCATATGTTCTATGGTTTAAACTTAGCATTCACCGCATGAGCCTTTCTCCACAGCTCCCAATTAATTTGACCCAGGTGGCCCTAGTGGTAAAGAATCCACCTGCCAGTGCAGGAGACTCAAGAGATACAGGTTGGATCCCTGGATGGGGAAGATCCCCTGCAGGAGGAAATGGCAACCCACTCCAGTATTCTTGCCAGGAAAATCCCATAGACAGAGGAGCCTGGCAGTCTGCCGTCCATGGGGTTGCAAAGAGTCAGACACAACTGAGTGACTCTACACACAGACAAGCAGGTGACCTACTCTCCTTGAACCTACTCCAGTGGCTGCAGAGACACCTACAGTAAAGGTAATGGTTTCCCTAAGAAGAGCTGTAAATCTTTCCAAGCTTTTGCACAACCAGTTGGCCAGAATCTTAGAGTATGGTACTACAGAGCATGAGGGAATTCATTTTAACATGAAGCGATTTTAAAGACGTTTGTTACCAATAGACCATCTTGTATGAGAAGGAACTACATCCTGATAAGATAGACAGAGTAAAATTAACTGTAAAAGGCATTTTGTTAGACCTGGAGGAATTAATAAATTATGTGGAGTCACTTAAAATTGATGGAATTAATTGAAATGTAATTAATGTTAGGAAATGCCTTTCACTTCACTGAGTTTGCTTTTATGTTTGATGTTTGATACTGGTTTGCATTTCCTGAAAGTAACTTGGAAGTAAATTGATTTTATAAGATAAAACATAGCCTCAGAAGTTTTTAAAAAGAAGTTGTAGGGGAGGAAAACTTTTCCATTCTTCCCTTGTTGGTTCTTTTGGCTGGTCTAATAATCAAATTAACATAGGTTAACAGCAGAAAAACATTTGATTATGTGCATGCAGGGGCCCTCTAGAATATGAGACCCAAAGGCAGTCAGACAATTAAGGCTTATATGCCATCTTAGCAAAGGAGGAGGGGCTAGAGGTTTGGGACTTCAAAAGGGAGGTGGGTGATTTACTGGAAAGTTAAAAAGCACACGTTTTATAAACAAATGTTTGCCAGTTCAGACAGAGACAGTGGGACACAGAGAGGACTTTGATTTCCAGACTCTGCCAAGCTTCCCTCCAGCTCACTACTCCCAGTCCATGTTTTTTGGAGAAATCTATGGTCATAGTTCTCTACCTGTACCAGTCCTTCTATCTAAATTCTTTTAGGCACTTATGGGGGAGGTAAAAGCTCCTCCTGAGATTTTTGGGGGTAGTCTTGGTTGTCTTCAGCTCAAAGTAATTCACATGTCAAAGTGGCAGGTTCTGGGTTGGGGGAGCTTATGAGGGAGACCCGGGTTCTGAGCAAATAAGAAAAAAAAACCCTGAACTCCATCAATGTATAATCTCTTGTAGAGTGTGTGTGGGCATGGGGGAATGGGGGTATTAAGTAATGTATTCTCAGTGTCTGTTAGCTATAGCAAGTTGGAAGTGTTAGTTGCTCAGTCGTGTCCAACTCTTTGTGACCCCATAGACTGTAGCCCAACAGGCTTCTCTGTCCATGGATTTTCCGGGAAAGAATACTAGAGTGGGTAGCCATTCTCTTCTCCAGGGGATCTTCCCAATCCAGGGATCAAATCTGGGTCCTCTGCATTGCAGGCAGATTCTTTACTGTCCTAGAAAGTTGCTGGATGTAAATTAATAAGACGAGGAGGGAATCAGGACGTAACCATGGTTAACATCATTTACCTTAACATTTACATGTGCATGAAGACATTCTTATTGTTTCTGATTTTAGCTTTAATATCAAGATACAGTTGCTAGGCACTATGTTAAGCAATTTATACATACAAACTCATTGATCTTATGTACCCTAAACCTGGAAGATACATTTTTAAAGTTATTATTTTCATCTTAGAGAGGGGAATCTGAAGAATTGAGACTTTTAACACAGCTTGTTACTACAGAATTCTGGATTCAAACCAGGGCGGTCAGTCTTCCTAGTCTCTGCCCATAACCACAAGGTGATATTGCTGCTGTACTGGATTGGTGAAATTTATAAATTGTCTTAAATTGCTTTGATTTGATATTTCATGGAGATAAAACACTCTATGAAACTGATCACAGTGAAAGATTATGTCCAAACTCTATTTCACACTTTTCCTAAGGGGATTATGTGACTGAACCTAATTATAATACATAATTTTTAAAAAGTGGGTTTACTTAAGTTCTTAAGAGATTCCTTGATAAGAGGCCTTTTCCTGGAGTCATCTTTTCTAATAGTTAATGATTGATCAGATATTTTCGAGTGGATGGAGTTCCAGGCTCCCAGATGGGCCAGTTCCTGGAACCTGCAAAATGCAGAGACCACGAAGGCTGAATGGAGTGACTTGTCCAGTCATCAGTAGAGACAGGCACTTCCACATTTCTTTCACAAGAGTCACGCAATGTCTCAGAACCTGCACTTAATTGCTCCTTACAGCTGAGCCCAAAAACTCCCACGGGGGTCTATTGTAATTATTGCAGTCTAGAATTTTTTTCTTTCTACTGAAAGAAATTGTTGGCTTAAGGATCTTTTGGTGATGTAAAATAAAATGTGTATTTTCTGGGTCTTAGACAGTCATATTTATTAAACCAGAATTGGTAAATTCTCTTTTCCCTCTTCTAAGTAATAGTATAATAGAGCTTATTTAAGCCTATCTACAATCAAGATTATATACAAAGAAGAAACTTGTCCTGAAAGACAGGATGAGTTAAGTACCATCAACTCAAGAAGAGTAGATTAATTAAAAACTGGAAATTCTCACTTGACGTAACCTTCCTATTTTTGTAATAAATAGTAAGATAATTTAACATGAAAATTATTAGAAATGTATTGTGCCATCAATAATTTCATTACCAAAAGTACTTTCTCTCCTGTCTCCTCAATTTTCAGATGATTAAACATGTTTGCAAGGTGTTAGAGGCAGGTAAAGGCACTCTGATAGTCCAAGGAGGTGAGAGTGATATTTTTGAAACAGAAAGAAAGGTTGTCTAAAGTGTTGGGACCCAGATTGTTTATGGCACAGTACCTAAGGAAGCTAAGTACTTGCTTCCATTATTTTTGGGAATGCTATTCACTAATGTCTTACTTCAACAATGCATCTTGAGTCCCTACTCTGTGTGGTAGGAACTTCATATTAGACGGTCTGTTTTGAAAGTGCCATAGGTAGAAATAATTAGATAGATAATAAGATTGTTATAGATAATAATAGATATCAGTCAGTTCAGTCGCTCAGTCATATCCGACTCTGCGACCCCACAGACTGCAGCACGCCAGGCTCCCTGTCCATCACCAACTCCCAGAGCCTGCTCAAACTCATGTCCATCGAGTTGGTGATGCCATCCAACCATCTCATCCTCTGTCGTCTCCTAGTCCTCCTCCCTTCAGTCTTTTCCAACATGAGAGTCTTTTCAAGTGAGTCAGTTCTTCACATCAGGTGGCCAAAGTATTGAAGTTTCAGCTTCTGCATCAGTCCTTCCAAAGAACACCCAGGGCTGATTTGTTTCCCCATCTGTTTGCCATGAAGTGATGGGATAGATAAAGATGGATATAATAAATATAATTTATATATATGATATAATGGATAATAATATTATTAGAAATGTAAATTATTAGATAGTCCTTCTGATGTCAATAATTCATTTACATAATGTAGTTTCCTGTGTTCAATTGAGAAAAGAATAAAACACATTTGGCTACTTAAATTCCATTTCCCCATCATTGTCAGCATGTTTACTTACTAGAAAAATCTGACATTAAAACTTTGTGACTTGGTTTTTAAATTTTGTAACGGAAGACAATAAAGTAGCATAACTGAAAAGATGTCATTATATTATAGTGTCTATAGTGAATAGATCCAGATAGTATACAGATCTGGCTTTTTATCCTACTTTAGTTTTTCATATCAAGGTGATGTTTTGACATGTCTCTAAAGGTCTCTTCAGTTCAATCCAGTTCAATCACTCAGTTGTGTCTGACTCTTGTGACTCCATGAATCACAGCACACCAGGCCTCCCTGTCCATCACCAGCTCCCGGAGTTCACTCAAACTGACATCCATCAAGTTGGTGATGCCATCCAGCCATCTCATCCTCTGTCGTCCCATTTTCCTCCTTCCCCCAAACCCTTCCAGCATCAGTCTTTTCCAATGAGTCAACTCTTTGCATGAAGTGGCCAAAGTACTAGAGTTTCAGCTTTAGCATCAGTCCTTCCAAAGAACACCCAGGGCTGATCTCCACTAGAATGGACTGGTTGGATCTCCTTGCAGTCCAAGGGACTCTCAAGAGTCTTCTCCAACACCACAGTTCAAAAGCATCAATTCTTTGAGCTCAGCTTTCTTCACAGTCCAACTCTCATATCCATACATGACCACTGGAAAAACCACAGCCTTGACTAGACCTTTAAAAATAGGTAGTATTTTCTAAATACCTCACTGAAAGATTAGGGCATATTAAATGACTTACCATTCTTACCTTTATTTGATCAAATATATTGTGTATTTATTTAATATCAGCATAACCTTAGATAGACACAGAGCCTAAAATGATGGAAAGAGATGTTTTGGCTTTCAAGGGACTCACAGTTCATTCAGGTAAGATCAAGCTGTGAGTCAGACATGAAAATAAGGAACCATGGTCTATGGTGATGAAGTGCTGTTGTAATAGAAGTAGTAGTGACATGTCACAGAACCTCAGAGGCAGAGAGCATCAACACTGGAAATTATTGATATGACATAGAAAAAAATCCTTATGTTTCCAATTAAGCAGGCCAAATATTTAGGGTAACTTACTCATGCCCTAGCACAAGGCAGTTCTCTCTTTGAGACCCCATGGACTATAATTCCATAGAATTTTCCAGGCCAGAATACTGGCATGGGTAGCCTTTCCCTTCTCCAGGGGATCTTCCCAACCCAGGGATCGAACCCAGGTCTCCTGCATTGCAGGTGTTTTCTTTACCAGCTGAGCCACCAGGGAAGACCAAGAATATTGGAGTGGGTAGTATGTCCCTTCTCCAGGGGATCTTCCTGATCCAGGAATCGAACCAAGGTCTCCTGCATTGCAGGTGGATTCTTTACCAACCAAGCCATGAGGGAAGCCCACAAGACACTTCAGTTTTTATTAATTCTGGACTTCAGAATTTATAATCACAAAGCTTCACTTAGCGTAAGGAAAAAAAAAAAGCAACGCAGTAATCTGCTATTGGCTTGTCTATTTTGGTCTCTGACTTCAAGGACTTTGTGGAGAGGGTGTGCGATTGTGTAATGCAATGTCCATGTATTATGCTTTTCAATTTTTGAAATCAAAGTACTCAATCAGCATTAATTAGGAGATATTGTGCTGTAATTTCCAAGTACATGTACAATGGGTAGTCTTCTAAATTGTGTGCAATTTTCCTTTTCTTTCAAATTTCCACATGGAGCTTTCCCTATTATACATTAAATTGAGAGGCAGTTAGTTTCACATTCTGGGCATCCAAACATTAGGTTTTTGTTTTTTTTTTTAATATTTTCATGTGTAGTGGGCAAAATATGCCTACCTCTGGAAAACTTGATCCTTGCTCTTTTTCCTCATCGCATGCTCTTCATAGGCCTCTGGTAACAAACTTGGAACTGTTCCTTTTGGTTTTATAAATCATGTCTAAGGGATTCTAAACCACATTTAATTACACATGACAGAAAATCTTCATGTGCTAATGTTCTTCTAGTTGACCCACCACGAGTTTCTGCTAAAATTTTCATGAGCCTTGGAGACACTTCTACAGAGTAGTCCCCAGGGCATTTCGTGGACACTGATGATGCAAGAGTGTACCATCCCATTGATGGTTGTCCCAGAGCTCCCCAGGCTAAGCACGCCCATTCCCTGAAAGCCGCTCACAGACCGCGTTGCTGCTATAAATGGCTGAAATGTGATGCGGCTTCCCCTGCAACTTCCTCCAGTTCAGCCTAATGGAGATTAGGATCCATTAAGAGCTCTTTGCTCCATGTGCAGTTTCAATTGATCAGATTGACTCATTTCATTTTAGCCAATGATCCTATTACAGAAGCTGACTCTTCCAGTGTTTTACTGGCACAAGGAAACCTGCAAACGTCTCTGTTCTGTAACCAGCAGTTCGGAGAAGGCCGTGGACGCGAGTTGCATTTTCCAGCCCCTGCTTGACATCATTTGCAGCATATGATTCTTACAAGTTTGGGGGATTTGTTCTCATTTATGTTCTTACTTAGGATTGGCTTACAGGTTAGAAGTCTATGTGATTCATTTAAGAAATAAACGTTTGACTGGGAAACTATGTTAACCACAATATAGCTGTAGATGGAGATCAGTATGAGCAACACCATGGCTTGGAGAGGAGGTTTCTCTGAATTGGAAACCTGTGAGGGAAGCAGCTAGAGGAAAGAAAAGTTTGTCTATAATGACAGACTGTGTATTAAATGAATAGTCTATCTTTGTTTGTAAAAGGAGGTATTAAGCTCGTAGCAGACATTATGGTTCTAGTGGTCAACACTAAGTGCATTTTTGCAAGATGTAAAATGAACCTTCTAGAAAGAGTTTATGGGAAAGGATAGGAAAAGAAGTACATGTAGCTATGTGGCTATCCTGACTGAAGTCCTTCTTTGACTAATTAAAATTGTGAGGATTTTCATATTTAAGTGCCTTCATGTTCCTTAAACACTTTCATGTAGATGAGTAATAAATTTCAACTGCTATTATTGAGCACTTATCGTGTACTGTATCTTTAACTTTTATTGTAACATTTAATCCCTTTAAGAGCCCCTGTAAACTTTAAATTATTACCAGCTCCAGTTTTTAGATGGGAAGATAAAAACATGGGGAGGTCAAATGATTTGCCTAATGTCTTGACCTGGAAGAGACATAGTCTGGTTTCCAGGGAAGACTCTGTTTTGTTTTTAAAGGATCCCACACTTTCTTAGGGCTTCAGTTGGTTCAATGGTAAAGAATTCGCCTGCCAATACAGGAGATGCAGGAGAAGTGGGTTTGATCCCTGGGTTGGGAACATCCCCTGGAATAGGAAATGAACCCACTCCAGTATTCTTGCCTGGGAAATCCCATGGAGAGAGAAGCCTGGCAAGCTACAGTCCATGGGGTTGCAGAGTCAGACATGACTGAGCATGTGCGCACACACACACACATTCAAATGTGTTACACAAATTCAGTAACATGAAAGTGTTACTGAAACATGAAATAGGGTCACGTATGGAAAGAGCAGTTGAGATCACTTTCCTTGAATCCACAAATGCTTTAACACGACCTGCGGGGGCCTGCATGACCTGATCACTGGTGGAGTCCAACCTTCTCCTAAATCCCAAGGCCCAGTATATGCTTCAAAAACACTAGTGACATTTACAGTGTGTTGTGCAGGGTTGTTGTTGTTCTGTCTCTAAGACTTGTTTGACTCTTTGAGATGCCATGGACTGCAGGACACCAAGCTTCCTGTCCTTCACTATCTCCAGGAGTTTGCTCAAACTCCATTGAATCAGTTGTACCATCCAACCATCTCATCCTCTGTTGTCCCCACCTCCTCTTGTGCAGGGGATCTGCACTATTCTCTAGGGATACAGAGATGAAGAGACATGGCTCCTGGCCTGGAGGCAGTCCCATTTTATTTGGGAGCCAGAAACATAAACTACCAGTTCTGGTTGAAGCCAGTGGTTACACTGTTAGGAAATGGGAAAGAACATAGCTTTTAGCTTTGCTTGGATAGAAGGTGGGTGAAAATAACTCACTTTCAGAAGGTCATTAATACAGTTTCTAAAGTCTTTGCAAAGTGAGATTTTTTTCTACAGAAAAGGATACATGGAGACTGAGGAGAACCAGCATCACAACCAAGCTGGGGGACTCAGTGAAGAGTTGCTCCTTCAGCATATGAGCTTCACTAAGGGAAACCAACTCTGAATATTCATTGGATGGACTGAAGCTGAAACTGAAGCTCCAGTAGTTTAGCCATCTGACGGAAAAAGCCAACTCACTGGAAAAGACCCTGAGGCTGGGAAAGATTGAAAGCAGGAGGAGAAGGGAGCGGCAGAGGGTGAAATGGTTGGATGACATCACCGACTCAATGGACATGAGTTTGAGCGAACTCCGGGAGATGGTGAAGGACAGGGAAGCCTGGTGTGTTGCAGATCATGGGATTTCAGAGTCGGACACAGCTTTGTGACTGACTGAACAACAAGAGCGTTTCAAGGAGGGGATTTCCAGAGCAGATGGAGGAACTTCCCACATCCCACCTGTGCAATCCCACTTGTGTTTTATTAAAAAACCCATATTGTTGATGATGCTGGGTAATTCTGAGCACTAGATCATCATGACTCAATTCTGAGCAAGGGTGCTGGGTTCTTTTTAGGTAAGATTTTCTTGGCATTGTGTTGCTGTGTGCCAGCACTTGTGGCAGAGCTAGATGTTCTCAGATGGAAGCGGCGTTTCTCTGTCACCCGTAGGTGATGTTGGGCGTCACGGCTGCACTGTTTACTGTGATGGCCCATCTTTCCTGCCTTAACACTTTAGCTCACTTTGTACCCTTCCCCTGGAATTCCCTTTCCACTTTCCTTCTCTTGAAGGTCCAGTTCAAAAAATGTTTGAGTTCCTGGAGGCTCTATAACAACCTAGAGGGGCAGGAAGGGGTGGGAGGTGGGAGGGAGGCTCAAGAGGAAGGGAACATATGTAATACCTATGGCTGATTCATGTTGATGTATGGCAGAAATCAAGGCAATATTGTAAAACAACTATTCCTCAATTAAAAATAAGTAAATTGAAAAAAAGTTTGAGTTCATACTACCTTTCCTGGAGTCTGTATGAAGAGCCTGGGCAATGGCTATGTCTTATGATCTTTGTGTCCCTAAGATCACTGACACTCATTAGAGACACCACAAGTGTTTGCAGAATAAATGATCTAGAGCACAGATGTGAGGGCTCTGAGACCCTGGAGAGACCCAAGTGGGAGGTTGTCAGAATTCTCTAGCATGGCATGCTATAGGTTTGGACCAGAGTGGTTGTGGTAAGAAGGAAGAAATAATTTGTCACTTTTACTTCCTGAAAGTTTCATATATTTGGCTAGCAGATCAAATCTGAGTTTTGGTTCTGATTTGATTCCTGAACATACGAAGGAAAACCTGTTCGTCCACAAAGCCAGACTGCCAATTCCCTAGTTAATCACACGCAATGCTGTTGCTCAAGAGGCAGATACAGATCAGATTAACTTTCCAGGCAATCTGGGGAGAATTAAGTAAATGATGTTGAATTAGTTGGGCTACATGTATCTGAACAAGCGTATATGTGGAGTCAATCCCAAAGAAAATATAATACAATATTTTATTTTATTTTTATTTTTCTATTATTATTAAATTTATTTATTTTTTTAATTACAATACTGTATTTGTTTTGCCATACATTGACACGAATCAGCCATAGGTGAACATAATCTCCCAATGCCGAAGCCCCCTCCCACCTCCCACCCCACATCCTCTACTTGAATCATCCTGTGCATCAGCCCCATGCAAATATTTTAATCTCAGTTTAAAAGTAAAAATGACACTGCCACCACAAGATCTCCGTCTTAAAAAAAAAAAGTATGTTCTCTCCAACGGCAAAGTTGACACAAAAAATTCCTGCCAGGGGTGCCGTGGGATGCTTCATAAGCTTCAACACCTTATCTAAGATTTCAAGTTTTTAATCTGTTGCTAACCATATTGTCTTTTTTGGATATTCATTAAAAAATCCTGATTGTTCCAATGCACTGGAAATAATATAATATTGTTACTAATTTGGTGAATCCTGAGCTTCTAAACAATTAGGTGGTAACACAGAAAGAGGAGATTTGAGGCTCATCTTTCTTTCCTGTAAATTGTAACATAAAGTGACAGAGTACAGAGAAAACAAAAATTGTTAGGAGCTGTAAAAATGCACTGAGTAAACCGTGTACTTATCAAAATCGTTTCATGAAGTCTCCACAATGAGGATAGGTTATTTTTTTCTTTACCTTACAGTTTCAGTCTTAAAACAAGAGGCAAAATATCATAAAAACAAGTTGATAAAAGGGATGTAGTCTCAAAAGAAAATATCATGTACATTCTGGGATCAAAACAAAATCAACCCAAATTTTTATTTATTGTGTTGCACAATAAAAGCCAATATTCATGTTGACAATATTCAAGCACTGTAAGATTTTCAAACACAAAAGACTTTATTATATTTATAGCATAATTTCCTTAAAGACATGGAAAAACAAATTCAAATTCAAATCAGGATGATCTCAATAAAGCTTGAAATGAACAATTCTTCCTGTTTAGTAATTGCTAAGCAAAACCTTCCAGTTATTGTGACATTTTATGCCACGAACATTTTAGTTAGTAAACGTGTTTTATTTCTAAGTACCACTAAGCACCAAATCGTATCTATGAGAATATATAAAAGTATATTTGACTATATATAAAACATATATAAATATTATGTGTAACATTTATCAAACAGATTGGTCATTGTGCTGTTGTTTTGGAAACCCTGAATTTTGGCAGGCTTGAGATGCTACATATACAACACCTCTGAGAACAGCCATATAATGATGCTTTTAAAAAATATTTGACCTTTAGAGATGGTTGTACCAATGACAGTAGTTAAGAGGATTATTTAATTTACTTGGAAAAGTTTTATTGGATTCTCTGTGTGAGACACTATTGTAGGTGCTGGACGCAGCAGTGTACAAAAGACATGGAACTTGTGGTCTAGTGGTTATACATTTGTTTGTTTGATATCCAACATAAATACTGTTACATCAGAGGAAGTTTGGGTACCATTCCATCTCCCAAGCCTATGCTTTGTTGCCCATTTACAGTTCTAAGTTTATCTTGCAGAGCATGTGAAGAAACATTGAGTTATATTCATACAGAGTGTGAAGAATGGGGATATGGATAAATTATCACAGCTACAGTTTTGCAGACAAAAATCACTTCCTAATGTGCCTTTTAAGAGACAACAGTAACAATGGCAATAGGCATGAAAACACCCCATACCACAGTCTTCAATTAATAATACATTGTAGGGATTTCCCTGGCAGTCCAGTCGTTGAGATTCCAAAATTCACTGCAGAGGGCACAAGATCAATCCCTGGCCAGGAAAATAAGTTCTCACACACTACATGCTGCAGTTAATAAATAAATAAGCTTAAAAAAATTGCATCATCACCATGATGTAAAAAAATAATACTAGAGTACATTGTGATTGTGAATAGATGGAGCTTTACTGTTTAAAACAGTGTTCAAATGCATTCCTCTGTGAAGCAGTCAGGAAAGATGTTATCTCTATATTACAAATCTGGATTCTGAGGTTTCAGTGAGTTTTCATAGGTCACGTGATAAGTAAGTTGTGTAACTAAGACTAGGACTCAAATCTTAGGGCAGTTAATCCATCTTGGCTTCCTGAACACCTTGATCTCACTCCTTCCATAAACTTTGTTGGTTTAACACAGGACTGTGATCCCTGGAGATTTTACTTTCTAAAATTATTATGGTCAAAGTGATGTGTGCTGCTTTAATAGATATTCTCATGTCCCCATGCTGAGAATTCTAGAAGCAGAGCCCTGAGCAATGTTGAGTTACTGGAAGTTCTTGAGTTTGAATTTGAGCTAATGCTTAGGTTCTGACCTATTTTATTCATTAACAAAATAGGTATCAGATTGCAAAAGAATAGGATGGTGAATCGTGAGAACTATTATCGTGGCTAAATTTCAAAGCAAGCTTTCCTGTCATGACAATTACCAAATGGACAAAGTCAATTCCTTAGAAAAGGAAATCAGTACCTGGATGGTACATTCTTTGGGTCTCAAACATTTAGATGGGTAACTCCATTTGCTTGGTGTGGCTCTATACAGAGGGAGTGTGGGTCAGTGCAACATACAATTTTACCTTAAAGTTTTGCAGAAGAATTCATGCTCAACTAGTTTTTGTTCTTTGAAAAGTGACATGTTTTTAGTGCCGTGTTTGCAATGGCTTTTTATCACATTAAGAGTGTTCCCTCTGGACCCCTGCCCTCACCCAGCCCCACTCCTTCAGTCCATGTCAGGGTGTCAGGGAAGTCTTTGTAGAGCTCCTTCAGTTGTCTCCAGATTTCAAATGACACAGAGGTGGGTTAAGTAAAGCTGCTACTTGGAGGACTTGAGATGCAAAAAGTGCATCAGCCTTAAGCTTGAAGGTGGAAGCTACACTCAGGATCCCTTCCTGGGCAGGTGTCCACCTCAGATCTCTGCAGCATTGGCATCTAGCCCAGAGGGCAGGGTGTAGGCCAACCTGAGCATGCCAGGTGGGCAGCCCGTGTTCAACTATTCATGGTGGTCAACAGCATATGCTTTGGAGACCATCTGTCACACCAACACACATACACACACACACTCACATGGCTTTTGAATTTTCTCTTTCTTTTTTATTTTTTAAATTATGAAAGTATGATAACACATTTATAGGAGACTTGAAAAACACAGAACAAAGTTACATACAGTTCCACTATATATTGCAATTATTTTTTAAGTATATGAGTTTTTAGTTGGAGTTTCAACATCAAACTCTCAGAAATTAATAGAATGAATAGATAGAAAAGTAGGATATGGTAGACCTGAAAAGCACCATGAACCAATTCAACGATTTACACAATTTCTACACAACAGTAGGATACAAATTCTATTCAAGTTCCTGTAGACTATAAACTGAATTTTTAAGAACACTCCAAGACAACAATCTTGACTGATTTTCTGCACAATGACTTTTTCTGTTATGATCATCTGGAGTTTTGTGTATGTGTGTGAATTTAACACATGTTTACAAGAGTGCATTTGCAATACTTGTACAGATAGGTTATTCGTGAAGTTCTATCACATGTTTTTACAGGGTAAAAATTATTTATTTCTTTTTAATTGGCAGATAATTAGTTTACAATATTGTGATGGTTTTTGCAATTTTTAAAAAAGTCTCCAGGAAATAAGATTCAACTCCCTTTGATGGTTCTCCTTTTAAAGTGAGGAGATCCATTTAAATCAAATGCCAACAGTCAGTCTATTGCTAGTCTGAAGTCAGAAAGAGCACAAACAGGCACCATTGCTTTTGGAGAAGTGTTTGATATACCATTCTTGCTTTTACAAATGCTTTATTATTTTCAAGATGCTTTGACAACTTTTAACTTGTTCATTTTTCCCTAAAGTCCTGTATGTTTGTTGGACAAGGGTACTATAAATCTCACTTATTAGAGGAAACTTAAATTCAGAAAAGATAAATATCAGTTTCCCAGGGTTGAAATGGGTGGAAATTCAGGATTTTGTATTGCAAATTCAGCCCTTATCCCTGGAGGCCAGTTTTCTTTAGATACAGACATATCCCCTCCAAATTAGGTGTGACCACTTAGAGCTGGTGTCTAGTGGTTGAGAATGCCACTGGGAAAGCCAATAACTGAAAAGCAGGAAGTATGGAATGTGACAACTCTGACCTCAACATTAATTATGTATCAAAGAGTAACATGTGGGTCAGTGGAAGAGCCAGAAGTATTTATATGGAATGCACCACTCGCTGTAATAGCTGGATTTGGGTTCTGGTAAAGACATTCTCTTATAGAAATTATTTCCATGGGAATTTGGTTCTCAGTTTGACCCTTGGTCCCGGAAAATGGAAGTTTGTATGGTTTCCAGGAGGCTGACCCTAGGACATTTTTGCCTTCCATAGTATTTGGTCCCATTACTTCATGGCAGATGGGGAAACAGGGAAACAGTGGAAACAGTGGCTGACTTTATTTTTCTGGGCTCCAAAATCACTGCAGATGGTGATTGCAGCCATGAAATTAAAAGATGCTTACTCCTTGGAAGGAAAGTTATGACCAACCTAGACAGCATATTGCAAAGAAGAGACATTACTTTGTCAAGAAAGGTCCGTCTAGTCAAGGCTATGGTTTTTCCAGTAGTCATGTATGGATGTGAGAGTTGGATTATAAAGAAAGCTGAGTGACAATAGCAAATGAAACAACTGACAAACAACTAATCTCAAAGTTATATAAGCAACTTATACAGCTCAACTCCAGGAAAATAAATGATCCAATAAAAAAATGGGCCAAAGAACTAAATAGGCATTTCTCCAAAGAAGACATACGGATGGCTAACAAACACATGAAAAGATGCTCAACATCACTCATTATCAGAGAAATGCAAATCAAGACCACAATGAGGTACCATTTCACACCAGTCAGAATAGCTGCGATCCAAAAGTCTACAAGCAATAAATGCTGGAGAGGATGTGGAGAAAAGGGAACCCTCTTACACTGCTGGTGGGAATGCAAACTAGTACAGCCATTATGGAAAACAGTGTGGAGATTCCTTAAAAAATTGCAAATAGAACTGCCTTATGACCCAGCAATCCCACTGCTGGGCATACACACTGAGGAAACCAGAATTGAAAGAGACACATGTACCCCAATGTTCATTGCAGCGCTGTTTATAATAGCCGGGACATGGAAGCAACCTAGATGTCCATCAGCAGATGAATGGATAAGAAAGCTGTGGTACATATACACTATGGAATACTACTCAGCCCTTAAAAAGAATAAATTTGACTCAGTTCTAATGAGATGGATGAAATTGGAACCAATTATACAGAGTGAAGTAAGCCAGAAAGAAAAACACCAATACAGTATACTGACACATATATATGGAATTTAGAAGACAGTAATGATGACCCTGTATGTGAGACAACCAAGAGACACAGAGGTATAGAGTGGACTTTTGGACTCTGAGGGAGAGGGAAAGGGTGGGATGGTTTGGGAGAATGGCAATGAAACGTATATTTTCGTGTAAGAAACGAAGCGCCAATCTATGTTCAATGTAGGATGCAGGATGCATGGGGCTGATGCACAGGATGATTCAAGTAGAGGATGTGGGGTGGGAGGTGGGAGGTGGGAGGGGGCTTCGGCATTGGGAGATTGTGTTCACCTATGGCTGATTCGTGTCAATGTATGGCAAAACAAATACAGTATTGTAATTTAAAATAAATAAATAAATAAATTTAAAAAAAAAAAAAAAAAAAAAAAGAAAGCTGAGTGCCAAAGAATTGATGCTTTTGAACTGTGGTGTTGGAGAAGACTCTTGAGAGTCCCTTGGACTGTGAGGAGATCCAAGAAGTCCATCCTAAAGAAGATCAGTCCTGGGTGTTCATTGGAAGGACTGATGTTGAAGCTGAAACTCCAATACTTTGACCACCTGATGTGAAGAACTGACTGATTTGAAAAGACCCTGATGCTGGGAAAGATTGAGGGCAAGAGGAGAATGACAGAGGATGAGATGGTTGGATGGCATCACCGACTCAATGGACATGGATTTGGGTGGACTCCAGGAGTTGGTGATGGACAGGGAGGCCTGGCGTGCTGCGATTCATGGGGTCGCAAAGAGTTGGACACAACTAAGTGACGGAACTTAACTGAACTAATGCTTACTTAATTTTGTTGGAAGAAGCTCAGTGATCCCAAGGACTCAGGTGCTATCTAGTAATAAAAATACAAACTGGGGATATTTACTGATGATCCCTAAGCAATGGCATTGAAACAGCTACCATCCAAGTGGATTCATCAGATATCTGGTGCACAGTTTAGCAAGCAGTCCTAGTTTTAATTCAATATGCTTTTCTGCTTGAGTGGAAATCAAGGCAAAGATATTCAAGTTAGGCTTCGTAAGCAAATGTTTATATAATGTACTGAATTGTATTAGCCCTAAACGTGTAACTGGCTGTGGTGTTTGCTAACACAGAACCAAAGAAGATATTAAGAAGAAGCAAAATCCAATGACTTGGGAAAATTTGTTTCAGTTTAGATGATGCTTCTCAATACGTATAGCAGAAACAAACATTTTGAATCAGAAATGAAGAGCAAGGTAAAGGGGAAAAAATGATTACCTGCTACCTGTCATGAAAACACATGCTTAGTGTTGAGGCTAAATTTAAGAAGAGACATTTTATATATTTTTCAGCATGCCAAGATATGCTAAACACCTTAAACAAACCCAGTCTTCCTGTTCAAAATGTATGAAATTTCTATTCCATTTTTAGGGTATCTGCACACAGCTGACATATCTGTTTAACCTAAAAATTGTTTCCTGTAATTTCTTTTTTCTTGAAGTATTTTTTTCCTGAGCCAACATGTCAGTTTTGCATTTTAAGTGTATTGTGTGATATCTGCTACAAATGGGAAAAAAAGCCAATAGATAATTATGTTTATCTGAATATTTAATAAAATGGAACAAAACAAAAAACTGAAATCATCTTTTAAGAATTTTCAAAATTGATTGGAACTAAACTTAATTAATATTTTCCTAATATGTAATTTGTACAATTTATACAATTTTTCCTTTTTGAAATGTATATCTCAGTGTCTGGTATTTTAGAAGAGTGCTACTAATAGGTTAATTATGGAAACCTGATATCCTACATTAAATCATTATACCATATTCTATCCATTTTTGTCTCAGTAATGACTTTTTCATTTGTTTCCCCACTTCTTACTGCTATGGTTCAAGCTTTCCTTTCTTTTCTGGGGCCTCTGCATCTCTAAGATTACTTCACTCCAGTCCCCTTCACATAGCTGTCAGGATTATCTTTTTAAGAAACAAGTATGACTGTGGTGGGCTGTAATCCGTAGGATCGCGAAGAGTCAGATATGACTGAGGGACTGAGCACAAAAATAGTGGGTATGTAAAAATATTTTGCATTAATTTGTATTTTCTTGACGATTTGTGAAATCTTTTCATGTGGTTATTTGCCATTCATATATCTTTTCTGGTGAAATATTTGTTCAAGTCTTCTGACCATTAAAAAAAAATTTGGTTGACAGACATTATTTCTGATGGTACCATAATAAGAGCATTTCCTTTAAAATCAGGAATAAGGCAGAGATACTCACTGTCATTGATTCTGTTCAACATTGTATCAGAAGAGCTAGTCAGTACTAGATACATACATAGATCCTGGACATGTGACAGAAGCAGAAATAGGAAAAATTCAGACCATGGAATAAATGGTGTGAGATAATCAATTATCCATTTGAGGGAAAAAATAAACTTGAATTGCTGCCTCACACCTTACCTTAACCCCTGGAGGAGAGCATGACAACCCACTTCAGTATTCTTGCCTGGAGAATTCCGTGGACAGAGGAGCCTGGCGGGCTACAGTCCACGGGGTCCCAAAGAGTTGGACATGACCGAGCGACTGAGCATGCACGCATGCACTATACCTTAAAATCAATACTAAATGAATTAAAAATTTAATCTAAAAGGCTAAACTTTAAAACTTTTCAGAGAAATTATTGGAGACAATGGTTTAGGATCGAAGAAATATTTTTAAAGCAGACACAAATATTATTAAACTCAAAAGAAAAAATTGATAGGTTAATTGTGTTCAAATATGATTCTTTGTTAAAAGACACCATGAAGAAAGTGATCTACTTTGGCAAAGAAAATGTGGCAGAAATTGAGAAATAAAGGAAAATACACCAGTTTCACTTAAAAATATAGATATAAAAGTCTAATATAAAATATTAGCAAATATAATCTAGCAATATAGTAGAGGTGAGTGCCCTCTCTTACAGCTCTCATTTAAAAATTTTGATGAACTGTCAACCACTTTGAAGAGGTGAAAAAATCCGAGGTACAAGAATTGCAATTAAACAAGAGAAATTATATTCCAATGATGTTATTGTATTTCTAGATAGTCTGAGTTAATAAAAATTCAGCTAGGAAAAAAATGAGGAAAATCATTAACTAACTACCTCTTTTGTAAATTAATTAATTTTTTATTGAAGGATAATTGCTTTACAGGATTTTGCTGTTTTCTGTCAAATCTCAACATGAATCAGCTATCAGTTAAGTTCAGTCGCTCAGTCGTGTCCAACTCTTTTCGACCCCATGAATCGCAGCACACCAGGCCTCCCTGTTCATCACCATCTCCCGGAGTTCACTCAGACTCACGTCCATTGAGTCTGTGATGCCATCCAGCCATCTCATCCTCGGTCATCCCCTTCTCCTCCTGCCCCCAATCCCTCCCAGCATCAGAGTCTTTTCCAATGAGTCAACTCTTCGCATGAGGTGGCCAAAGTACTGGAGTTTCAGCCTTAGCATCATTCCTTCCAAAGAAATCCCAGGGCTGATCTCCTTCAGAATGGACTGGTTGGATCTCCTTGCAGTCCAAGGGACTCTCAAGAGTCTTCTCCAACACCACAGTTCAAAAGCATCAATTCTTCGGCGCTCAGCCTTCTTCAGTCCAACTCTCACATCCATACATGACTACAGGAAAAACCATAGCCTTGACTAGACGGACCTTAGTCAGCAAAGTAATGTCTCTGCTTTTGAATATACTGTCTAGGTTGGTCATAACTTTCCTTCCAAGGAGTAAGCGTCTTCCAGTTTCATGGCTGCAGTCACCATCTGCAGTGATTTTGGAGCCCCCAAAATAAAGTCAGCCACTGTTTCCACTGTTTCCCCATCTATTTCTCATGAAGTGATGGGACCGGATGCCATGATCTTCGTTTTCTGAATGTTGAGCTTTAAGCCAACTTTTTCGCTCTCCTCTTTCACTTTCATCAAGAGGCTTTTAGCTCCTCTTCACTTTCTGCCATAAGTATACGTATATTCCCCTCCCTTTTGAAACTCCTTCCCATCTCCCTCCCCGTCCCATCCCTCTAGGTTGATACAGAGCCCTTGTTTGAGTTTTCTGAGGCATACAGAAAATTCCTGTTGGCTGTCTAATTTACATATGGTAATATAAGTTTCCATGTTACACTGTTGCCATACAGCTCACCCTCCCTGCCCTTCTCCCCATGTCCATAAGTCTATTCTCTATATCTGTTTCTCCATTGTTGCCCTGTAAATAAATTCTTCAGTACCATTTTTCTAGATTCTGTATATATGTGTTAGAATATGATATTTATCTTTCGTTTTCTGACTCACTTCACTCTGTATAATAGGTTCTGGGTTCATCCACCTCATTAGAACTGGCTCAAATATGTTACTTTTTATGGCTGAGTAATATTCCAACCTAGACAGCATAAAAAGCAGAGACATTACTTTGTCAAGAAAGGTCCGTCTAGTCAAGGCAATGGTTTTTCCAGTAGTCATGTATGGATGTGAGAGTTGAACTGTGAAGAAAGCTGAGCACCGAAGAACTGATGCTTTTGAACTGTGGTGTTGGAGAAGACTCTTGAGAGTCCCTTGGACTGTAAGAAGATCCAACCAGTCCATCCTAAAGGAGATCAGTCCTGGGTGTTCATTGGAAGGACTGATGTTGAAGCCGAAACTCCAATACTTTGGCCACCTCATGAGAAGAGCTGACTCATTTGAAAAGATCCTGATGCTGGGAAAGATTGAGGGCAGGAGGAGAAGGGGATGACAGAGGATAAGATGGTTGGATGGCATCACTGACTCAATGGACATGGGTTTGGGTGGACTCTGGGAATTGGTGATGGACAGGAAGGCCTGGCGTGCTGCTATTCATGGGATTGCAAAGAGTCGGACACGACTGAGTGACTCAACTGAACTGAATGGAATATTCCATTGTGTATATGTACCACAACTTCTTTATCCATTCATCTGTCGATGGGCATCTAGGTTGCTTCCATGTTCTGGCTATTGTAAATAGTGGTGCAGTGAACAATGGGATACATGTGTCTCTTTCGGTTTTGGTTTCCTCAGGTTATATGCCTAGGAGTGGGGCTTCTGGGTCACATGATGGTTTTATTTGTAGGTTTTTAAGGAATCCCCATACCGTCTTCCATAGTGACTGTATCAATTTACATTCCCACCAACAGTGCAAGAGCATTCTCATTTCTCCACGTCCTCTCCAGCATTTATTGTTTGTAGACTTTTTGATGAGGGCCATTTTGACTGGTGCGAGGTGATATTTCATTGTAGTTTTGATTTGCATTTCTCTAATAGTGAGTGATGTTGAGCCTCTTTTCATGGGTTTGTTAGCCATCTGTATGTCTACTTTGGAGAAATGTCTCTTTAGGTCTTTTTCCCACTTTTTGATTGGGTTTGTTTTCTTGGTACTGAGCTGTATGAGCTGTTTGTATATTTCGGAAACTAATCCTTTGTCAGTTGTTTCATTTGCTATTATTTTCTCCCATTCTGTGGGTTCTATTTTCAACTTGCTTATAGTTTCCTTTCCTGCAAAAGCTTTTAAGTTTAATCAGGTCCCACTTGTTTACTTTTGTTTTTATTTCCATTATTCTAGGAATTGTGTCATAGAGGATCTTGCTTTGATTTATGTCATCAAGTATTCTGCCTATGTTTTCCTCTAAGAGTTTTATAGTTTCTGGTCTCACATTTAGGTCTTTAATCCATTTTGAGTTTATCTTTGTGTATGGTGTTAGGAAGTGTTCTAAATCCATTCTTTTACATGTAGCTGTCTAGTTTTTCCAGTACCATTTATTGAAGAGGCTGTCTTTGCCCCATTGTATATTCTTGCCTCTTTGTCAAAAATAAGGTACCCATAGGTGCATGAGTTTTTTTTCTGGGCTGTCTATCTTGTTCCATTAGTCTATATTTGTTTTTGTGCAAGTACCATACTGTCTTGATGACTGTAGCTTTGTAGTATAACCTGAAATCAAGAATGTTGATCCCTCCAGCTCCATTCTCTTTCTCAAGACTGATTTGGCTATTCAGGGTCTTTTCTGTTTCCATATGAAGGGTGACATTTTTGTTCTAGTTCTGTGAAAAATGCCATTGGTAATTTGATAGGGACTGCATTAAATCTGTAGATTGCATTTGGTAGAATAGTCATTTTCACAATATTGTTTCTTCCTACCCAGGAACATTGAATGTCTTTCCATTTGTTTATGTCATCTTTGATTTTTCATTAGTATCTTATAATTTTCTGTGGACAGTTCTTTCATTTCCTTAGGTAAGTTTATTCCTAGATATTTACTTCTTTTTGTTGTAAGGGTAAATAGGATTGATTCCTTAATTTCTCTTTCAGATTTTTCATTGTTAGTTTATAGAAATGCAAGTAATTTCTGTGTATTGATTTTGTATCCTGCAACTTTCCTAAATTCACTGATTAGCTCTAGTAATTTTCTGATAGCATCTTTAGAGTTTTCTATGTAGCATATGAAAGTTATGACCAACCTGTATAGCATATTGAAAAGCAGAGACATTACTTTGCCAACAAAGGTCCATCTAGTCAAGGCTAAGGTTTTTCCAGTGGTTATGTATGGATGTGAGAGTTGGATTGTGAAGAGACCTGAGTGCCAAGGAAGAACTGATGCTTTTGAACTGTGGTGTTGGAGAAGACTCTTGAGAGTCCCTTGGACTGCAAGGAGATCCAACCAGTCCATTCTGAAGATCAGCCCTGGGATTTCTTTGGAGGGGATGGTGCTGAAGCTGAAACTCCAGTACTTTGGCCACCTCATGCGAAGAGTTGACTCATTGGAAAAGACTCTGATGCTAGGAGGGATTGGGGGCAGGAGGAGAAGGGGACAACAGAAGAGGAGATGGCTGGATGGCATCACTGATTCGATGGACATGAGTCTGAGTGAACTCCGGGAGCTGGTGATGGACAGGGAGGCCTGGCATGCTGCGATTCATGGGGTCGCAAGGAGTCGGACACGAGTGAGTGACTGAATTGAACTGAACTGAACTGATGTAGAATGTCATGTCATCTGCAAACAGTGAGAACTTTCTTCTTCTTTTCCCATCTGGATTCCTTTTATTTCTTTTTCTTCTCTGATTGCTGTAGCTAGACTTCCAAAACTATGTGGAATAATAGTGGCAAAAGTGGACACCTGTATCATGTTCCTGATCTTAGGGGGATTGTTTTCAATTTTTCACCATTTAGAAAAATGTTTGCTATAGGTTTATCATATATGGTCTTTAATAAGTTGAGGTTGGTTCCTTCTATGCCCATTTTTTGAAGAGTTTTAATCATAAATAGGTGCTTGATTTTGTTAGAGGTTTTAATGCATCTATTGAGATTATCATATAGTTTTGATCTTTGATTTTGTTAATATGGTGTATCACATTGATTGATTTCCATATATTGAAGGATCCTTGCATCCCTGGAAAAAACCAATTTGCTCATGGTGGGTGAGCTTTTTGATGTATTCCTGAATTCTGTTTGCTAAAATTTTGTTGAGGATTTTTGCACCTATTTTCATCAGTGATATTGGCCTGTATTTTCTTTTTTTGTGTGTGTTGTCTTTGTCTGGTTTTGGTATCAGGGTGATGGTGGCCTCATAGAATAAGTTTGGAAGTGTTCCTTCCTCTGCAATTTTTTGAAAGAGTTTTAGTAGGCCTTTGCTCTTCTGTGAATGTTTGATAGAATTCTCCTGTGAAGCCATCTGGTCCTGGGCTTTTGTTTTGGGGGAGATTTTTGATCACAGCTTCAATATCAGTGATTGTAATTGGGTTGTTCATAATTTCTACCTGGTTCACTCTTGGAAGATTGAACTTTTCTAAGACTCTGTCCATTTTTTCCAGGTTATCTATTTTTTTGCCATATAGTTGTTCATAATAGTCTCTTATAATCCTTTGTATTTCTGCATTGTCTGTTGTAACCACTCCTTTTTCATTTCTAATTTTGTTGATTTGATTCTTCTCTCTTTTTTTCTTGATGACTCTGACTGAAGGTTTGTTGATTTTGTTTATCTTCTCAAAGAACCAGCTTTGAATTTTATTAATCTTTACTATTGTTTCTTTCATTTCTTTTCATTTATTTCTGCTCAGATCTTTACGATTTCTTTCCTTCTACCAATTTTGTTTGTTTTTTTTTTTTTCTTTTCCTTCTTCTTTTTCTAGTTGCTTTAGGTGTAAAGTTAGGCTGTCTAGTCGATGTTTTTCTTCTTTCTTAAGGTAGGATGGTATTGCTATAAACTTCCTTCTTAGAACTGTTTCTGCTGCATCCCATAGGTTTTGAGTTGTTGTGTTTTCATTGTCATTTGTTTCTAGAAATTTTTGATTTCACTTTTGATTTCTTCAGTAACCTGTTGGTTATTTATTAACATGTTGTATAATCTCCATGTGTTTGTGTTTCTTACGGTTTTTTTTTCCTTGTAATTGGTATCTAGTCTCATAGCATTGTGGTCATAGAAGATGCTTTATACAATTTCAATTTTCTGAAATTTACTGAGGTTTGATTTGTGACTGAAGATGTGGTCTATCCTGGAGAATGTTTCATGTTCACTTGAGAAGAAGGTGTATTCTGCATTTGGATGGAACATCCTGAAGATATCAATGAGATCCCATCTCATCAGATGTATCATTAAAGACTTGTGTTTCCTTATTAATTTTATATTTTGATGATCTGTCCATTGTTGTGAGTGGGGTGTTAAAGACTGCTATTATTGTGTTACTGTCAATTTCTCCTTTTATGTCTGTTAGTGTTTGTCTTATGTGTTGAGGTTCTCCTATGTTGGGTGCATAGATATTTACAATTGTTATGTCTTCCTCTTGGATTGATCCTTTGATCATTATGTAGTGTCCTTCCTTATCTCTTGTAATCTTCTTTATTTTAACATCTGTTTTGTCAGATATGAGGATTGCTACTCCAGCTTTCTTTTGCTTCCATCCTCTCACTCAGTCTATATATGTCTTGAGGTCTAAAGTGGGTTTCTTGTAGACAGCATATATATATTTCTTGTTTTTGTATCCATTCAGCCAGTCTGTGTCTTTTGGTTGGAGCATTTAATCCATTTATATTTAAAGTAATTATTGATATATATGTTCTTTTTTGGGATATATATGTTCTTATTGCCATCTTCTTAATTGTTTGGGGTTGATTTTGTAGATCTTTTTTCTTCTGTTGTATTTCTTAACTATATAAGTGTTTAACACTTGTTGTAAAGCTGGTTTGGTGGTACTGAATTCTCTTAACTTTTGCTTGTCTGAAAAGCTTTTGATTTCTCCATCAATTTTGAATGAGATCCTTGCTGGGTACAGTAATCTTGGTTGTAGATTTTTCCCTTTCATTACTTTAAATATATCCTGCCAGTCCCTTCTGGCTTGCAGAGATTCTGCTGAGAGATCAGCTGATAAGCATATGGAGTTTCCCTTGTATGTTACGTGTTGCTTCACCCTTGGTGCTTTTAATATTCTCTTTGTGTTTAGTCTTTGTTAGTTTGATTAGTATGTGTCTTGGCGTGTTTCTCCTTAGGTTTATCCTGTATCGGACTCTTTGTGCCTCTTGAACTTGATTGGCTATTTCCTTTTCCATGTTGGGGAAATTTTCAACTTAATATCTTTAAAAAATTTCTCATACCCTTTCTTTTTCTCTTCTTCTTCTGGGACCCCCTATAATTCAAATGTTGGTGCATTTGATATGGTTCCAGAGGTCTCTGAGATGGTCCTTAGCTCTTTTCATTCTTTTTACTTTATTGTGCTCTTCAGAAGTTATTTCCACCATTTTATCTCTTAGCTCAGCAATTAGTTCTTCTGCTTCAGATATTCTGCTATTGATCCTTTCCTTTCTGTTAGTGTTTGTTATGTATTGAGGTGCTCCTATGTGGGTGCATAGATATTTACAGTTGTTATGTCTTCCTTTTTGTTTGTCTCTGTATGCTTATTCTTTAATTCTTCTAGGTGTTTGTTAATTGATTCTTGCATTTTCTCCATTTTGTTTTCAAGGTTTTGAGCATGTTTACTGTCATTTTTCTGAATTCTTTTTCAGGTAATTTTCCTATTTCCTCTTCATTTATTTGGATTTCTGTGTTTCTAGTTTGTTCCTTCAGTTGTGCATATTTCTCTGCCTTTTCTTTTCCTTTTTTCTTTCTTTTTTTTAAAGTTATTGTGTTTGAGGTTTCCTTTTCCCAGGCTTCAAGAAAGTTAAATTCTTTCCTTGAAGAAGGTTGAATTCTTTCATCCTTTTGGTTTCTGCCCTTCTAAGGTTGATCCAGTGCTTTGTGTGAGCTTCTTATAAGGTGAGATTTGTGCTGAGTTTTTGTTTGATTTTTCTCAGACAGGCTGAGTGAGGTGGTGCTCCTGTCTGCTGATGACTGGTTTGTAGTTTTGTTTTGTTTGCTGTTTAGATGAGGTGTCGTGCACAGGTACTGCTGGTGGTTGGGTGATGCCGAGTCTTGTATTACAGTGGCTTCCTTTGCTATTTGATACTCCCTAGGCTTAGTTCTCTGGTAGTCTAGGGTGTTGTAGTCAGTTCTCCCACTCCAAAGGCTCACAGTTTCATCTCAAGGTTTGCATGGTTCTATATATTCTTTTATGCTGGTCAGGTACTCCCGTCTGCTCTCAGCCAGTGTTCCGCGTGCACTTTTGTGTCTGAGGGTGTATTCCTGATGTATCCGTGGAGATGTACTTCACATTGACCTACTCCTCCACCATTTTGTTCTCCCTGTACTGATTCAGCAGTCCTAATCTTCTGGAATCTTGACTGCAATGTTGAGGGAAACATTGGGGTTGAAATAATCAGCTCAGGCCACCACCAGGATGGTTTTTGTAACCTCCACGCAGGTTCCAGGACAGTCTTTTTCAAGTCTTTGAGGTTTCTTCCAGGTCTGTGGTGAAGTTAGTGGTTGAGGGGCAGAAAGCTTCTGGATCTTACTGGGGATTCTCTTCACCCCCTGGGTATGGACACTGCCTCGCAGGAGACCTCAGCAGACCTGCCAGTGCGCAGAATCCGCCAAATGCCTTGGTGTCTCACTCCTCTCCTGGGCCATGTGGCGAAGGCTACGTGCTCCAAGCAGGGCAGCCAAGGGCAGTGGATCCCATGGGTGGCGAGTTAGCAGAGGGTATGCTGTTTGGCTGGAGGCCCATCGCTCCCACGGCTGGTGCAGGCTCTGGTGAGGGAGAAGGGCTCCTGGGGAAGCTGGTGGCACTGGGGGCTGACTTTGAACTTTGTTCTTGCTTCGTCTCCTGCGGCTGGGTGCATCCTCCAGGGTAAACAGGGAGTCGCTAGTGGAATGGGGGCCGGCTGTGGGAAACTTCTGCTGGCCGCCACATGGAAAAAGTGCAGTAGCATCTCGCGGCTTGGAACCCCCAGCAGCGACTGGAGCAGGGAGCGAGCGAGAGCACCCAGCTGCCTCCTTCCAGCTACGGGCACCCCTTGTTCCCTAACTACCTCTTTAACATAAAAATCCATAGCTTTCCAGAATCTAGACACTAAATGAGATGGTATAAGGAAAGTATTGAACTTACAATATCATGCACAAAGATAAATACTTCGTCATAAGCTTAGTGAGAAATAAGCAGGACCTCCATTCTAAAGGAGATCAGCTCTGGGTGTTCTTTGGAAGGAATGATGCTAAAGCTGAAACTCCAGTACTTTGGCCACCTCATGCGAAGAGTTGACTCATTGGAAAAGACTCTGATGCTGGGAGGGATTGGGGGCAGCAGGAAAAGGGCACGACAGAAGATGAGATGGCTGGATGGCATCACCGACTCAATGGACGTGAGTTTGAATGAACTCCAAGAGATAGCGATGGACAGGGAAGCCTGGCATGCTGTGATTCATGGGGTCACAAAGAGTCAGACATGACTGAGTGAGTGAACTGAACTGAACATAATTTTTAACAAACCCCATTTAGGATGTAAGTAAAAACTTGAATAAATGAAAAACTGTGATTTTCCTTGAATAAAAAATTCAGTAAAGAGGCAAATTTTTCCTAATTTAAAGTAGAATCATATTAATAAAACTTACTAGTTTCATCTTATTTTTGGAACTAGTAAAGCTAGTTCTAAAACCCATTAAAGAAATAAGAAGGAAATAGGAGTTCATAATGAAAAATGAAAAGTTATGGGGATACACTAAATTTGCCAAATACAAGAATGCCAGATACAAAATACAGTATATTTTGTACTGGTGCAGATAATTGCCAGACCTATTGAGGTCCATAAAGTAATTTAGAATCTGATACAACTGAGCTTTCAATCAGTTGCCACTGAAAGGAAAAAAATCTGGATGTTCATTCTTAGTCTTAAAATGAATTCCAGATTTGTCAATAATTCAAGTGTTAAAATTAACTTGTTTTCTACCTTGCATCCTAGGAAATAATTCCACAAAAATACAAGAAGCAAATGGAAATTAAAAACAAAATAATGGAAAGGGAAAGTTTTTCTTTCTAAAAGCAATAAAAAATAAATGCTATTAGTTTTAAACAAAATAGTCACATAAAGTTAAAAATAAATGTTTAAACAAATACCTTAAATAAAGTCAAGCTAGGAAGTATTGTGATAATGTAAGATGTAGGGTTTTAAGTTTAACTTCATTAACATGTAATAACCCTTCAAATCAATAATAAAAAATCTAATTTTAAAATGGAGACTTCCCTGGTGGTCTAGTGCCTAAGACACTGCACTCCCAGTGCAGCAGGCTTGGGTGTGATTCCTGGTCAGGGAACTAGATTGCATAGGTTGCAACTAAAAATATCCTCCAGGTCCAAGCTGAGACCAAATGCAGCCAAATAAATAAATATAAAAAAATAAAATGGGCAGAAAATAGTTAATAGAGAAATATTATTATCTTATAAATTTGAAAGAAGTGCTAATGAAATAAATCACAATAAAATAAATCTAGGAGATGCTTTTTACATAAACTTTGCAAAGATCAAACACTTTGATACTACACTATAGACAAAGACTGGAACAATAATTTCTGAGACACTTTCAGGGAAACGCAAATTGATATAAAAATTTTCAAGGAGGATTTGGTATGATCTAAATTTAAAATCTACTTGTTTTTACAAGAAAATTCCATTTCTAAGAATTACACAGACACACTTTACATATTGATGTCATATTACACAGACATATGTGTTCCTAAGAATACATATATAAGTTCTAGTGGTTTTGTAATAAAAGAATGGGTACAATATAATTGTTGATCAATAACGAACTGGCTAAACAAATATGAGAAACCCATTGGTGTACTATGAAGCTGTTAAAACAATGAGGGAGATTCAAATACAAGGATGAAGAAAAATTCTCCAAGAAATATTATTAAAGGAACAAAATAAGATGTGAAAATAACACATATACTACATTCTTTTATAAATGGTGATACATGTATTCACATTTTTCTGCAAGGACTCTATTACTAGTGATTGAGTCTACAGAAGGGGAAATGGATTGGAGAGGGAAAATTTTTTTACCTTTTATAGTATCTTTAGTACTTCCCTAACCTGATTTGGTTTTCTAAATGAGATTTTATCCTAGTCCATTCTAAACTAGCTACTTCTTTGTTTTGACTCTGTGAAATTATGAATTATGAGTAAGAACAGGTGTTCTTGCTAGCAAAAATTAACACTTTTAAGTATAACCAGTACATCTTACAAGTGCTCTGATTTTAAATTCACAGTGTTTTTAAACTCTTTCCTTTTGATTTTTAAATTGCAATTGTGTGTCAGGATTCCACACAGGGAAATTATGAGAAATCAGTAACCATGACAATTAACTGAGCCAAAGAGCCTACCAAGACATCACCACCAATCTAGCTGAAGAGGCTATTAACATAGCGACAGACTTTCAAGGTCAAATCTAAATATTTTCTTTTCTTGATGTCAAGATTGGCCCATTTTTGGAATTTTCCTTTCTCTTGGCTTTTCCCAAACATCTTTTTACTTTTAACTGGTAATGTTTTTGAGAAAGATGCTTTGCTATCATGAAGTTTGGTATCTAGAAAGACAGAAGGTTCGTGTTTTAACGGTCTCTGTATTTCCTATACTAACATTTCCATATGTTCATTTCCTGAGCCCGGTGTGGCAGAGATAGAGTATGAGACGGTCTGCAGAGAAATACTCTCCACCCTAGCATTGCACTGACTTCTTTTTGTCTCCATTCCAGCCCTGTCTCAGCCAAAGGGCACCGGCTCTACAACCATCCACTTCCACTGCCCATGGATTTGCCTAACTTGGTCTTTTGATGAGCTTTCTGGAGACTTTATGCTTTTATGAGAGATACACATGGATTGCAGGAGTGTGGGATGACTCTTATTCTTTTCATTTTCTTGTGTTCCTCAGCCCCAAATCACCTAAACTCATCCATGTACTGAGTTGATTAAACTCAGAAAGGCCTGCTGGTCCATTCTGGGAAATCAGCAAAAACCTTTTTTTCTGCTGTGGACTTGGAAGTGTTTGACCAGAATAGAATTAGTGACCTTTGACACTATCACATCTAATCTTCTCACTCTAAAGCTGGGGAAATTTAGCCAAGAGAAATACACCAATTTCCTGGTATCTCCTGCTAGTTGAGTGACAGAGCAAGACCCCCGACCCCTTGGTCACAGTCACAGGACCACCTGAGGGCCTTGTCTCAGGTTTGAGCCAGATGAAAATCAGATCTTTACATAAAAATTAAATCATCCATCTTTCTATTTTGTTTACGTGACAGAAGGGAGAGGTTGAATTTTAGACCCATATAACTGGATATTTGAAGTTTCTTGACTGTCACAGTTTGGTGTCATTTAGACAGGAGGTACCTAGAACTATGGGGCTTCCCTTACGGCTCAGTGAGGAGACACAGGTTCAGGGAAGATCCCCTGGAGAAGGAAATGGCAACCCATTCCAGTACTCATTCATTCATTCCTGGAAAGCGCTCAGTCGTGTCCGACTCTTTGCGACCCCGTGGACTGTAGCCCACCAGGCTCCTCCGTCCATGGGATTCTCCAGACAAGAATACTGGAGTGGGCTGCCATTTCCTTCTCCAGGGGATCTTCCCAACACAAGGACTGAACCCAGGTCTCCTGCATCGCAGGCAGACACTTTATCATCTGAGTCACCAGGGAAGCTCCCTTGCCTGGAAAATTCCATGGACAGAGGAGCCTGGTGGACTGCAGTCCGGTAAATCATAAAACGGTTGAACATGACTGAGCGACTGAACAACAACCTAGAACTATAAGATATTTTACCCAAAACAGATCTTTCTATTTTCTACTAAATATTTACTGCTTCATGACTTGGACCATCTTGATTACAGTTTCTTAACTTAAAGCGTCCGTATTGGCCGTCATTACTTCAGTGGCTCTCTGGTGTCAGGTAGACGAACGCACTAAGGAGAGAAACGCTTCGAGTGGCCACCTTATGCAGAACCAGCTTCCTGAATTATGAAACAGAACTCTCTCAAACAGCAGCCTTGCAGACTCCATGCAAGCCAGCATGCCTTTCAGAGGACTAGCAGATTTAAATGATCAAATGAGAAAATTTAATCTCCTTTTGACAATGAATGCTGAATGATCAGAGTGAAAGCTGGGACAAAGCATAATTCTGGAAAGTAAAGGGCAGCATGTAGACTAGGTGGCTGTCACCTCTTCAGCAGGGGGACTTGTGGGAGTGGAAGACATGGCCAGCTCATGATTTTGGTGGCCCCTTCTGTAAATTAAAACCAAAGAGCATGCCATGCTCTTAAGGATATTTCCAACTATAAGATTCTCGAGTGTGTGTTAGTGGCTCAGTCACATCCAACTCTTTGCAATCCCATGGACTATAGCCCACCAGGCTCCTCTGTTTATGGGGTTCTCCAGGCAAGAATTCTGGGGTGGAATTCCCTTCTTCAGGACATCTTCCTGACCAAGGGGCCTAACCTGGGTCTCCCCCATAGAGGCGATTCTTTACTGACTGAGCTACCAGGGAAGCCAGGATTTCTAAAGTTAGATTAAAAATCACGTTTAATGGTTGAAACTACTATCTTATTCCTCTACCATCTATTACCAACCCCAGGTTTATCTCTAGCCTGAAAATAGATAGTAGTAATTTGCTGTTGTTCAGTTGCTGAGCTGGTCTGACTCTTTGCAGCCCCATGGCCTGAAGCACCCTTGACTTCCCTGCCCTGCCCTATCTCCCAGAGTTTGCTCGAACTCATGTCCCTTGAGTGGATGATGCGACTACCCATTGTAGTAGCTAGTCCTATTTCCAAACAAACATACTCCTTTAAATCACATAAAAGTCCAGCAGAAAATTCCAAGAGATGTCATCCTTAGAGTTACCTTAACCATCAGGGGCATAGTTCAGAAGCCTTGTTTCTGGCCATTGTGGGGCGCATGGGATCTATTTGTTTCTTTTTCTTTCCCCCTGAGAGCCCCTTTCTGTCCTTGAGTCTAGCTCAGTGTGTTGTGATAAATAATGCAACGCCGTCCCAACAGTTGCCTTAGCCATACGAGGAGTACATTAAAAAAAAGAGAACAAGCAGACACAGAAATGGAAATTAACCCCAGGCCTGCCAGACTCCGTCAGGAATAATGGCGTCACATAATTCCAGGGTTCAGTGAGAAGTAGGTGCCTTTTTACTGACTCGGGCTCTTTGTCCTTGCCTTAGTGTGTCATTGTGGCAACTGTCATGTAAGGTTAATGACAGCCCCTCATTACCCTTGTCAAATATGTAATATTGTGGCCCAACAACGGGCTGAATGGCTTCTGCTTGTCAGACCCCTCTGTTTTGCCTAGCAGATGGTCACTGTGTTCGGAGGGGCCCACGCTCAGATCCATCACACTGATATCCTGCGCGCGTGTGCGCATGGGAGGCACTGCCCCCATGGGACAGCGTGCGGCTGGAATGCTAATGGAGCACTGGCCGGGTGACTTCGCCCTTCTCTGCGCACCCCCCGCAACCCCCTGCCAGATCCCCATCAGATATCTCTTAGGGAGAGGGGAAGACGGGGCCTCACTTCTATTAATTCCAGTGACACGCGACACTTCAGCTGTGATACGCGCCCGTTTTCCAACCCTCTATTTGGATCACTTAAGAGGCTGCGCCCATGAAATGCAGACACATTCTATTCTTGGAGACGTGGAAACAAAGGAGGAAAAAGCCTCCGTGAGGGAAGTGGCAGTGGGCAGGCTTCACTGGAAAACAGCTACCGTCCAGGTGGCAGGAAGCTGGAATTCTAGCTTGTGCGTTTGTGCTAAGGCATGACCTGGCCTCTGTTTACTTCCCCAGGAAGGTCACCAGGCTGCAGGAGGAGAGAGGCACAGGTCACAGGGTCAGACACAGCGAGGGGATGGAAGGAAGACGTCTCTCTCCCATCCCAGGGCTTACTTTTCTCATCTTCAGTGATTTCTTTCACCATGTCACGTTCTTTCTCAGAACTCAACATTGGTTCCCAGTTGCTTAGACTGGGAGCAAAAATCAACTTCGACCCTAATTACACCTGCAGAGTGAGTTAATGGGCAAGCCACTCTATCCCTTTACTAATCTGTTACAAATCTCTCCACCTTTTGCTGTGCCTGAGTTTTCTTGGCTTCAAGTCTTCACTCATGCCTAACTGCCCACATGAAACTCTCCCTCTAATCAGCATTTCTTTTCACAGACATTTCTTGAGCACCTTCACCAGCCCCACTTAACTCTGATAATCTCTGATAATCCCTGATTCTCCAATTATTCCTAATAGATAAAGAATTTGTTAGTAGTATACATTCAAACTAAGAGAATTTTAGAATCTGAGGAACCTTGGAAATCATTCTATGCAACCAATTCATTTTTAAATTTCAACTTAATTTTATTTTTTAACTTTTTATTTTATATCGGAGCATAGCCAATTAACAATGTTGTGATGTTTTAGGTGGGCAGCAAAGGGACTCAGCCGTACATATGTGTGTGTTAGTACCTCAGTCGTATCTGACTCTTTGCAACCATGTGCATATACATAGATATATCAGTTCAATTTAATTGCTCATTTGTGTCCTACTCTTTGCGACCCCATGGACTACAGCACACCAGGCTTCGTTGTCCTTCACTATCTCCCAGAGTTTGCTCTAACTTGTATACATATATACAGCCATAAATATATGTACCCATTCTCCTCCAACTCTCCTCTCATTCAGGCTGTCACATAACATGGAGCAGAGTTCCCTCTGCTATACAGTGTGTCCTTGTTGGCAACCACTTAAATTTGAAGATGAAGTAGTCTGTATTGGTCAAGACTGAGTTCAAGGACCTAACATGATAGCAAGACCAGCCCTCAGGTCTTTCAATCCTGGGTTTTGAGTTTCTTCCCACAGCAGCCACACTCAGTCCCTTTGTTTTAGTATTAATTTTAGTTGTTTTTGTTGCTCAGTCATGTCCAACTCTTTGCTACCCCATGGACTACAGCACGCCGGGCTTCCTTATCCTTCACTGTCTCCTGGAGTTTGCCCAAACTCATTTCTGTTGAGTTGGTGATGCCATCCAGCCATCTCATCCTCTTTCATCCCCTTCTTCTCATGCCTTTAATCTTTTCCAGCATCAGATTATTTTCTAATGAGTCAGTTCTTTGCATTAGGTGGCCAAAGTATGGGAACTTAACCTTCAGCATCAGTTCTTCCAGTGAATATTCAGGACTGATTTCCTTTAGGACTGACTAGTTTGATTTCCTTGCAGTATCTTAGAGTGTGTCCTTATCAGTTTTCTCTGCAGTGGAGTGCAGACTCTCTGAGGCACTGTATCCTGTGTTCCTTTGTGGTTCTGGCAGAACCCACCCAGGTCTGTTGGCACAGGGACATGGCTTCAAGTCACACCTCTGATGCCAATCCCTCTTATAATCTCCACGACATCTAACACTTGGCCAGATTATCTGCTGGCACTAACCTAGAAAGTACATTTTCTGTTTTATCTTCTGAGTGACCCATCCCTGTGGCCAGCCATTCACCGTGAAGCAGTCTGCATGAACAAACTGCCCTGTTGAGTCTTATCGAGCAGAGACGCTTGCAGCCTAAAACAGGGAGGAGCTGCTATTCCATCGGTGGTGGTGGTGTTACTCCAGTGGAGCCGTTACTCTCCTGCTTCTCCATGAACCTTCCTATAACATAGGAAGTGATGCTGAAATAAATCAGAAGAATTGGCTCCAGCCTTTCCAGGACAGAAAAGGAACTAAACCCTCAGGTCCTTCTAACCAAGTGTCTGTGGAGGAAGATTATATTTCAGATGATTATAGATTTGGCATTTGCTGAGTGTCCTTTTTCCCTCCCTTTCATCAAATAGGTGGAAATTTCTACTTCAGTGTTGAAGAACTTTATTTCTTAAAGCAGATCTTTGATGACCATAGAATGCGTCTGCTCTTTTTGCTCTCAGATAGTCTTCCCTCCGAAGTTTTATATAATTTCATTTAGTTGTGTTTTTGCTCAAATCATACAGTGCACAAGCACTCTCTCCATGGCTTTTTGTAAAGCATATAACTTTCCCCCTGAATAGCATCGAGGTTACGCTCTGTAACTGCCATTTAACAATCATGCCCCACTCTCTCCACAAACATTTGCTGAGCACCCAATAGTTCAAGCATTATTCTAAAATAGAGAAAGAAGCAAGACAAAATCCTTGGTCTTCAAACACTGCCTAGGGGTAAAGGAGTTATATAAACAGATAAGTTTTATTGTTCAATCGCATCCTTTTCCTTCCTCTGATCTAATCCAACCCTCTCTCCCTTTTCACACTTGAGTTTTACAATCTGCCTTCAGAGTTCTTGTCCACACTCACTAGTCTTCCCTAGATTCCCAGATTCTTCTCTAAATTCTGCTTCCACTTCCTGAATCCTTAAGTGGCACCCAGCTGTTCCACAAAGACTTGGAGGTTCATTGTGTGTTTTCTCAAATGGCAGTTACTCAGGGCTGAGGATGGAGTTGGTGTCCTCTTCCATCTCTATTGCCAGTTCTGGCCATTATTTCTGCTCCACGTTATTAAAAAGTCCAACTCCATCCTATTACTTTGAACCCTATACCATCTGGTAAAACCACCTGTCACTCCTTAGTATGCGGGCTGCCAGTAATCTCTTGGTAACCAGCTCCTTGTTTATCATGGATTCTGGATCACAAAGATAGCCTAGTTCCTTGACCACTGATCTTTAGTGAGTCTTTCTCACTGCCCATCTTTCTCCTATAGTCACATTCTGGATGTTGCCATAATTAGGAAGGGTATTACATGGAAGGGTATTACATTTAAAATAACATAAATGAAATGGCCTATTCTCTCCCATCAACCTCCACCTAATTCACTTGTTGAAATATACCCTGGAAGCATCATTCCATAGATTTCTGCCATCAATTTTCCTCCTCATTTTCTCCTTGCCATCTGATCCCATGAGGATTCAGTGGTAAATCGTTATTATCGCTTCCTTGCAAAAGCCTTCAGTTGATCTGCCCCAGTTTTCATCCACCATGTTTTCCATCCACAATATTTCTTGGCAAAATCCCAAACCAGGATAAATCCAACCATCTGTCTCCCTGTGGCTACATCTGAGCAGTTGATTGCCATTGGTGAAAATAACAAACTGGACAGGCAGGTTTTCCTTCAAATGTATCAATAGCATTTAAAATGAGTACTTAACATGCCCCAGAAATCTATATTTCTTTAGGAAGCATGCCCTAAAAGACCATCACATCACTTCCTCTCTCTTCAATCCGCTCTCCATCTCCTTCCGCAAAACATTTGTTGTCCACTCTTCCTGCACCCTTTCTGGATTCCCCAAGTCATTGCTCACAGGGCATCTAGGCTGAATTTTTAAAAATGCAAATGGATTACATTTGTCTCCTATTGGAACCATTAAACTGATGTCCCTTTGTATGGGAACAGTGTGCAGGCTCCTCTGTGAGGCTGCAGCTTCTACGTCTGGCTGTGATTCTCACACCGCAGGTGCTCTCCTGCCAGGTCCATTACTGCCATCAGTGCCTGGTCACACCGATCTCTGTCCCCTGTTGTCACACTCGCTGCCTTCTCTTCCTCTAACGCCCCTTGTGTCTCAGATCAAACCTCCCTTTCTCAGAATAGTGTTCCCTGAACTCTCCCTCCCCAGCTCTTTCCCTCCCTCAGCTTCTCCTGGGCACATAGTTCTTCCTGATCCACACAGCATCATCACAACTTACAGTTTGCATTTACACATGCGATTCATTGTTTCATTTCTAGACCTTCTACTTGACTCCACCAAGGAAGGCATCTTGTCTGTTTTGTTCATCATTGCCTACTCCAATTATAATAGAGTTATTGCCCCATAGTGGGAGCGCTTCTCAGCCTTTTGCTAAGATCACGTGCACTATGGGTCTTCCCAGGTGGCTCAGTGGTAAAGAATCTGCCTGCCAATATAGGAGACGTAAGAGATGCAGGCTTGATCTCTGGGTTGGAAAGATCCCCTGGAGAAGGGAATGGCAACCCACTCCAATATTCTTGCCTGGAGAGTTCCATGGACAGAGGAGGTTAGTGGCAGTGGGCTGCCATTTCCTCCTCTAGGGGATCTTCCTGACCCAAGGATCGAACCCCTGTCTCCTGCATTGTGGGTGGTCCCTTGCATTGACAGCAGATTCTTTACCACTCAGCCACCAGGGAAGCCTTATTTTATATATAATAGTGTGTATATGTCAGTCCCAGTCTCCCAATTTATCTCTCCTCCCATCCCTTGATAACCATAAGCTTGTTTTCTACATCTGTGACTCTATTTCTGTTCTGTAAAGAAGTTCGTTCTTAGTGTTTTATTTCTTATTCTAAAATAAACGTTCCTGAAATACAGTGGCTTTTAAAAATACGGACTATGTCTTTCTGATTCCTAATAGTAGCTGTTCAATAAACATGTACTGATCTCGTCATGTATAATGACAGGCAGATGTCTTCACTGTGCTGGAACTATGCCAGTTTCTTAGACAAAATAGGAAGAATGCCAAGAATGCTAAGTTGCTTCAGTCATGTCTGACTCTTTGCCACCCCATGGACTGTAGCCCACCAGGCTCATCTGTCTATGGGATTCTCCACGCAAGAATACTGGAATGGGTTGCTGTGTCCTCCTCCAGGGAGATCTTCCCTACCCAGGGATGGAACCTGAGTCTCCTGCATCTCCTGCATGGGCAGGCCGGTTCTTTACCACTAATGCCACCTGGGTAGCCCAATGGCAAGAATACCAACTGTCAATCTCTGGCTCCACCTTCTAGAACTATGATTTCCTAGTCAGTAAAACAGGCATGAAAGTAGCTCGTCCTCTCCAAATTTCAAAAATGAATCAGATAAGCTTGAAAAGAACACCAGTGATTGGGAGAGGCAGGCCTTCTTTCTCAGGCTCTAAATTCCAAGCAAAATTTTCAAAACACTGTTGATCAGCCAACATCTGCCTGCCTGACTTGGGCTCAACTGAAATCACTGGGACCTTAATTTTCACCCGCTTTTGAAGAGAGTGTGAACAGAGGATTATAAAAAGCTGTGTGGTGGTTTAGTTTGTGACTGCCTTCTTTTCCCCTTGTCTAAACTACTTGGAAAAAAAAAAAAAAAAAGACAGCTGTGGAATGAGCCAGTTCAGCAATCTGTTTCTCGCCTATCATTCCGCCCCACTGTCTGTGTGTTCCTCTGGGAAGGAATCCTGGGGAAGAGATGGCAGGAAATCACAGGCAAATTCTAGAACTTCTCAGGGCTAGGATCAGGCAGGAAAAGCACAATAAAAACTGTAAAATGCCAGCGCACAGCCAGCTACTCCTTGGGGCTGATCAGAGGAAGCTGGCCTTCCTCCCTGGGGACTGAGGCATTTAAAATTAATTGTTTCCATTTTATGCAGACACTCCACCTGAAATGAAAGGAATAACATAATCCAGTGCGGTTTCGGGCCTCCTTATAAATGTGAATACACACAGACACGCACATATGTACATGCCAGAGAAAGCAAGTGTTATTAGCATGTAATTAAATGACCAGATATCTTCCCCTGTGGCTCAGACAGTAAAGAATCTGCCTGCAATGCAGGAGGCCTGGGTTCAATCCTGGGTCAGGAAGATCCCCTGGAGAAGGGAATGGCTACCCACTCCAGTATTCTTCCCTGGAGAATCCCATGAACAGAGGAACCTGGCAGGCTACAGTCCATGGGATTGCAACGAGTGGGACATGACTGAGTGACCAACACTAAGTATCTCCATACTGTCAATTTTCTAGGTAGTAACGCTGTCCCCAGTGAGTGAGCAGTATGATTTTTTTAATGTTTTTCCAGCTTCCAAGTCCCACAGTGTCTTTATTGCAGTGTTGGGGTACGCCCCGCCTGCTTGTGTTTCACAAGCTGATGAGCAGACAGAATACTGTCTGCTTGCTGATGGTGACTCTTCCTTAGAAAGAAATGAATCCCTGGGCTTCTTGTCCAGAGCAGAGGGTTTAGCTTTGCGGATCCAGGTGTGGGTCATCCACTCCACTGCTCCAAATCTGCCCAGAAAATTCCAGTTTCTTCTCATGACTCTGTCGATGGTCTATTTGGGCCTAACATTGTTTGCCTTAATTCCCTTCTTCCTTCTCATCCCTATCCAGATTCCATGTCCCAGTCCGTTTATTCCTCTCCTTGTTTTGGGGACACAAATGGGTCTTCCCTGTTTCTGGGCTTTGTTGCTGTTGTTCAGTCACTAAGTTGTGACTGATTCTATGTGACCCTCGTGGACTGTAACACTCCAGGCTCCTCTGTCCTCCAGTATTTCCCAGAGTTTGCTCAAGCTTCTGTCCATTGAGTCGATGATGCCAAACCAACTACCTCATCCTTTGCTGCCCTCTTCTCCTCCTGCCCTCAGTCTTTCCCAGCATCAGGGTCTTTTTGCAATGAGTCGACTCTTCACATCAGGTAACCAAAGTATTGGAGCTTCAGCGTCAGCATCAGTCCTTCAATGAACATTCAGAGTTGCTTATTTACATGCTTACCTTGTTCCTCAGTCTGGTGTTCTTGTGTCTTCCTTTTTTATTCAAGAAGCCTACTTGTTCTTCAAGTCCCTGCTCAGATCCCCTGTCTTCTGGGAAGCCAGAAACGTGTTTTAATGTACCCTCCTCATTGATCTACTGGCTCTGAGCCTCCAGACTTCAATCCCACTTTTTATTTTTAGTACCCACTCTACATTCTGACTTGTGTCATTTGCATTTCTGTCCATCTCACCCACCAGAGTCTGTGAGTCCCCTGGGACTTGGGGTTCTATCAACTTCACTTTGGCACATTTTCACAGACACTCAATACATTGCCAGATACACAGTCGGTGTCCAATGACCAGATGGTGCAGTGAAGTAAATCCAAGTCGATTCCTGGGCTCATCAGGTCAGCTCTCTCCTTTTCTCCAAGTATCTGTCTTTGGAGTGTGTTTCTCAAAGGAAAAGCTGTATGGCTGCCCTTATGGGAAACCAGCACACAGAAAGCTCTCAGAGTGGGTGCAAGGTGGGGCTCACATGATACCTGGAGGTGAGGGCCTGCGGGCGCATTGGATTCTCAGTTGTCCAAACGCTGCTTGAATAAAAGGCCACGCAGATGTCCATTCATATAAGAATGTAGCATTTGCTCAAAGCAGAAACTAAAAAGGTATTGGTTCTCCTCTTCATCCCTGAAAGTACGTTGTTGCTGTTGTTCAGTTGCTCAGTCATGTCCTACTCTTTGAGACCCCATGGACTATAGCACACCAGCTTCCCCCGTCCTCCACTGTGTCCCAGAGTTTGCTCAAACTCATGTCCATTGAGTCGATGACACCACCCAGCCATCTCATCCTCGGTTGGCCTCTTCTCCTCCTTTCCTCAATTTTTCCCAGCATCAGGGCCTTTTGCAGTGAGTCAGCTCTATGCATCAGGTGGCCAATGTATTGGAGGTATATGAGCTTTGAAATTTATAAATTGATGTTAAGTTAGTTTCCAGTCCTCACTTTGGAGGCATTTGTTTTTATCAGCTCTGGACTATCTGAAGAGCAGGAAACATTATGTCAAAGTCATGTGTGTTCGTTTTTGTCTTCCTCTGAAGGAGAGAAGCACTTACCAATTTGGGGATGAGGGTTAAAAAGAGCACGATAATAACAACAAGCAACAATTGCATAGCAATTTGCAGCCTACAGGCCCTTCAATCTGCTATTTCATTTAACCCTCAAGACAATCTTGTGAGGTTGGTCTTATTGCCCCCACTTTGCAGAGGAGGAAACTCGGGCTAATGATGTTTAAGTGACTTGTCTAGGGTTATATAAAAGCCCTGAGACTGACAGAATGCTATTTATTCAGAGTAACATAGAGTGAATTGAACTCCAGGATGATTATGCTGGAATTTTCCTCTATAATAATATGCAGCCCTGACTGACTGCTTACAATGGAGCAGACACTGTTCTAAATGCTTTCTGTGTATTAACTCATTTAATCCTCAAACCACCATGTGAGGTAGGAGCGGTTATTATTACCCTCATTTTACAGATGGGAAAACGGAATTCCAGAGAGGTTAATTATCCCAGTCTTGCTCACATAACGGATAAATGACAGAGTGAAAATTGAAACGGAGGCAATCTGGCTGCCAAGTCTGGATTCATAACCACTAGAGGTGACTGCCTCAGGGAGGATGTGGTACCACTGTGAGGCAGCGACTCTGATGAATAGCAATAGAAAGCTTTCATCCTTGCATCAGTGTTTAGTGTTTTTAATTTAAGACTTTCAAAATCAACAGAAAACATTTTAGAGATAGACTCTCGGGGTCTCATCTCCTCTTTTCCTTCTGTGCACACCAACTGCCCAGAACAGTGCTCGGTTTACAATATCTGTTGAATGAATGTAAATAATGCCTCCAATACTCAGTTAGCAGTAGCTGGTGAAAATAGCTCTTTTGACCAATTGGAGCATCAGACCGTGAATTTACTTTCAACTCTTTCTCTGTATTCAAGTTGAAATTGTCTTCTCTTTTTCTCCAGCTGTTTCTGCTCACCTTCTGGGCTCTGTCTGTATGTCACTTGCTTTGAGAAGTGTGCCCTACCCCTTTCCTACTTCAGCACCACCATGAGTCAATCAGATGCTCCTTTGAGGGAATACATAGTTCTGTATTTTCCCTTTATGTAATATTTAAAATACTTACGTCAGTTTCCTTTCTAAGATTCTGCGCGTGTACGTGCACACTACACACACACACACACACACACACACACAGAGTCATTTCTGTGCAGGCAAGGATGGTGTGCTTCATCCCTGCTATTTCTCAGGGGACTTGAATGGTAAATGTTCAAATTGTAGCTATTTGTTTGAGGAATAAATGAGTGAAGGAATCCACTTTAGCAGCAGTTACCCAGAAGTGTTCATTGATTACTAGAAATGTATAAACAAAACGCATAGCCTTAACTAGTAAAGCAGTTGTTAAAAGTCTTTTCAACACAATTTTTCTAGAGCTTAAGGGACATATTTCAAATGTGGAGTCTCCGTACATTTTCTTCTTTAATTTAGAAGGGCTCAGAAAGTGGTTAAGGTGGCTTCTGCTTCTTGCTTGTTAGCTCCTATTCTGAGATTTTTTTTTTTCTGCCAGAATGTGATCTGCTATAACCCTGACCTGATGAGTTGGGATAGTCCTTGGTGCTGCTGTGAATGGTATTTGTTCCTTTTTGGACTGGAGAAATTAAAAATGTTCACACACAGGAAAATTGATCTCTTCTTGATAAAATTTTCCAGATCAACTCCCTCAGTGAGTTTGAAAAATTTTTATTTTCACAAGCATTTATTTGTTGGATGGGAGATTAGGGATGTAGAAGGGAGAATAGGACAGGCCATATCTTAGTGGGACATCGACCAGAAATAATGACGTCTAGAAATGTTCAGTGGAAATATTATCTTGAAAGATCCTAGACTTAGATGGTATTCATATTTCAGGCATATTAACATCTTAGTATTTATTTTGCTTTGTCTTATAATTTGGTGTATTTTAATCTCTGGCTTTTGAGCTCTGAATTTGACAGTGTACCTGGATTGGCAAAATTAATTTTCTTATAAACTGTCAACACTGTCATGTGGATGACACTGTCAAATAGTATGCCAGGAAGACTTCTGCTCAAGTGACTTACCTCTAAAGAGACTTTTTAAAAAATGAAAGCCAAACTGCAAGGCTGGAGAAACACAATTTTTGGTCACTGTGTAAACTCAGTGTTTCTATCTGCCCCAGATCTTATGTTGATCGTCAAACAGATAATATTAAAATCTACTCATTTTTACAGAAATGTAATTTCTAATAATTAAGAACAATTTAATAAAGAATTTGTAGAAATATCTTGTTCTTGGCTATAGGATTCATTGTCCTTGAGTCTTTTCTAACAGGATAAAATTTATAATTTTCTGCATACATAATTTTTAAAAATCTGTCTTCACATAGATTCAGTGGGGTTTTGCCCATGACAAATTCTTTTTTTGTAAAGTATCTTGTCATAATAGATTTTATTAAAGTCTTGTTTATTTAAATATGATTTTATAGTGTATCCTGATGCTCAAGTAAGAAACCTGAAATTACTGTACTTATGATCTTTCTCCATCTTTATATTTTCCACACTGGCTATTGATCTCTGATTGTGTAATAGCATCCTTCCTTTAACTTTTTAAATTCTAAAGTAGTTTTGAAAAAAAGAGAGAGAGAGAGAGACTGCTATTCATCCATTAATAATAGCTATTTTCTTTTAATTTAGCAATAGAATCCCCTGGTTTTCCTTGGCTACCTTTGATTAAGACTGCATCCCTAAGTCTTCCTTGATAGATTTGGCCAAAAGATTATGTTTTTGGCACTTCTGCTTTATTATGTAAGCAGAAGTGACATATATAACTTCCATAAAGTATCCTTGTGAGTAAGGGTCAAACTTTATTTTAAACTCTCTTCTTTCTTCCTGGTTAGAATGTGGATAGGAGGGCTGGCTCTGGAGCAGCTCTTTGGAACTATGAAGTAAAGTCATATGCTGAGAATAAATAGCAGAGCTAAAAGATAGAAGGAGGATCCACATGCCAGTCTTTCTTTCCATATTATTTTTTTTGTTGCTGTTACTGGGTTGTAAGTTCTTTTTAAAATATATCTTTTCAGAATCCTGAATCTATATGTATTTATTTATTGCAGACTCTTAGTTCCCTGACCAGGCACTGAACCTGGGGACCCAGGGAAGTGAATGTGCAGAGTCCTAACCACTGGACCACCAGGGACTTCCCTACCTATCAGTCTTGAATTGCCCACCACTGGACTTTGTTTGCCTGAGATAGATTTTTGTCTTAAAACTTGTCATGCTCCTCTGCTTTTAAACTTAACATTAACCAATGTAAGGAGCTAGAGTAGATTCCATGAGACTATCTCAGGCAGGTGTTCAGAGCTGTGTTATGAAGTCATTTGTCCTTGTGGAATTTGGGGGCATAGCCTCATGGGTAGCTGAGACCCCTACCCTGGGATCTGTGAGGTCCTGTCTGTGGCCTTGGGAGTGGTAGGTGCTGTCAGTCATTCTCCTAGGGTCCACTGTGTGCTGGCAGGCTGAGTGAACAGCGGTCCAACAGGAATGGTGTGTAGTGTTACTTCTGACGTCTCTGGCAGGGATAGTGGGGTTGTTTCAACAGAGAAGTTACTTGCCAGTTCCTAGCCATCACCACTTCATATTCATATTTTGAGTTTAAATATGTCTCTGTTTGACCCAAGAGCAAATATAAGCCTTTCCTCAAATCCTAATAATTACCTGGGAACATCCAAGCATCCTTAAATACTTAAGCACATTATTAAAGTTTCGTGAAGATTTGAAAATGGTTCTGACAACATATGCTTTAGAAGAGGATTTACAAACTTTAGAAAGAAAGCTTATTAACACGTGAAACGGTTTTATGACAATCACTTAGACTCTAGTTCTCTCTTTGATGGAAATATTTTATGTATAGCATAAAATTGAGCATTCGCTCAATCGTGTCTGACTCTTTATGACCCCATGGATGGTAGACCGCCAGTCTCCTCTGTCCATGGAAGTTTTCAGGCAAGAATACTGGAGCAGATTGCCATTTCCTACTCCAGGCAATCTTCCCCACCCAGGAATCAAACCCGAATCTCTTGCTTCTCCTGCATTGCTGGCAGATTCTTTACTACTGTGCCACCTGGGAAGCCCAGAAATACTTTGTACTACCTCTTTAAGCCAATGAATTAGTTTCACTTTGCCTTATCTTTCTTTTTTTTCTCAAAGAATAAAAATAATGAATAATAAAAAAATCTGAAAAACAGTGGTGGAACTAGGACCATGATATGTTATACCACCCTATAAAATATATGTGACACTAGAAGTAATATTTACCTGTCCTTTATAGTTGAAGGATAACAAAATCTTTTATGAATTTGTGCGAGTGTGTTTCTTATGTATAGATAAGGTTCTTAAATTTCTATCCTGAATAATCTTCCTGATTACTGAGAATGTCTCAGTTTCTGATAGCGCAACTCTTTATGCTTGGAAGGAAGAGTTGAGAGTTTGTGAAGGGCAGTTGCCACTGAAAATCCCCTGAACCAGTGTAAACGCTTCTTCTCTAGTGTATTGGGAATAAATCAATAGACATGATAGACAAAAGACTTAGTAAATGAGTCCCTTTCAAAACCATGATGCAGCCAGACACATTATATTTTTAAAATATGAATCATTAGTGTTGAAAATGATAACTCATATTGTAATTAAACATTTTAGAGTTTCCCTAGCTTCCTTTAATATGTCTAACTTCAAGGCTATAGCAAACTACAGCCATTGTTGGTGAAATTAAACTGTAGTTTGATTGCCCACTTAGATAATTTATGAAGCACCAGAGAGTTGAGGATGAGAATGGTAATTCTGAGTAAAATAATTTAACTCTGAACAACTATTTTAATGTTTCTTCATTTGATAGAAAGAGAGAGGCACAAGTATATTGTTGAATTACCTCTAAATCTTAAAATGAAGGAGCATATCTCAATTAGAGTACTATTTTCAGAGGCTAAGAGAGTATTTGGGGTGGGGGTTCCCAGAAAAGAGTTCATTCCCAGATTATTGATTACCTGGGTAATTCCAGAGAGCTTGTGTGAATTATCTCAGTTTTTTTCTCCTTCCTTATTTATATCTAGCCAACATCAAATGCTGAAGATTATTTTAAAAAGGAGTTCGCCTTTTTGAGTTTTGCAATGCAGACATCCACATGGTCACTCACCTTATTTTTAAATTAGCTGCACCTGTATCTTCATGTCCTTTAGGAAAATTCTGTAGAAAGTACACTGAATGGTGGGACATCTGTATATTTAGCCTTGCCCCAACCATTTTATCCTTACAGTTCTAAGTTCTGCTTTTCACATAAAAGTTCCTGATTTTATCTAAAGTCTGATTGAGGAAGAGAGTGTATCTTTATTTAAATACTTCCTGGTAAGAAAAAATTCATGATATCCTATTTCAATGTTTAACACCCTTCATGCTTCATAGAATACTCTTGAATCCAAATTTTGGGAAAAACATTTTTTTTCCTCTCACATCAAGACTCAAATTCCTTTTTGGAATCTGCAAGCATCACCTCTCTCTTCCCTTTCCTGTCTTTTGCTACAGTCTGGGAAGTGTAACAGATGAATGCCGTGGAGCCTCAAGTCATACCAGGTCTGGCTCTCTGTCTGTCCATCTCTAAGGCTCTCCATATGGCTTATGAGAGTGGTGCCCCAAATCTTAGGCTTCTTTTTGAGGAAGAGGCGAGTATTACCTTTGGGAGATCTGGCACCATTTATTGATAGCTCCTGGACCCCAGGGAAAGAGGTGCTGGTGAGAACTTATGAATCCACCTTGTGTCTGGCTGTGGGAGGAGGTGCTGTGATTTGCAGCTGACCACAATGTGTGGAGGAGGCTCCGTTCCTAGCGGAAGGTAATGAGGTGCTGTTTCCAGTGGGAAGAAAGGAATGCTGGAGAGACAGAAATAACAGAGATCTACTCCAGGCAGAAAACTATAAATAACCGGAACCTTGTATGTCTGTGCCACGTTTCTGTAGCTATACCTATATCTGCATCTGCATATCTACATATGTGTCAGTATCCATGTTTGTCTGGATCTATATCCACCTATTATCCATATGGGCTTCCCTGGTGGCTCAGTGGGTAAAGAATCTTTCTGCAATGCAGGAACCACAGGGGATGCAGATTCCATCCTGGGTTGGGAAGATCCCCTGGAGGAGGGCATGGCAACCCACTCCAGTATTCTTGCCTGGAGAATCCCATGAACAGAGGAGACTGGTGGGCTACAATCCATGGGGTAGTAAAGAATCAGACACGACTGAAGTGACTTAGCACACACAAACATATTGTCTATATAAAAATTATTTATTCTATAGCATCTTGGGATATGTTTCTGTTAAAGATGATCCATTATATGAATGTAGCCACTGAATAAATATTTATCGAACACTGACAGTACATATACTTCCAAGAACATACAAAATCAGGTTCAAATGGTTCTTGTCCTCTATGTCTTTATTTTTTCCTCAACCATTAGAATTAATGTTGCTTCAAAGCAGGTGAAATATTCTTATAACATTTTGCACACAGTATGCACATATGATTTATGAACTTTTTCTTTATATGACATTGGCAGGAGGAATACTCCTGGGAGAAGTGTGACATTATATATAATTTAAAGTCTTCTTGTATTGCTGATATAAAATTTCTCAGCTGAAATCTGAACTTTTCAGTTTTTGAAATCTGGTGTTTCTAGCCATTGGTTTTCCTTTCATTCCTGAGGAAGATGCTATTCCTCCAGAAAATATTGTTGGCGTTATCTGCAGAGATACAGATTCTACAACTAATTTTTAAAGCACCAGGCTGGTAAATAAGCTCAAGATTAATAAAGAAGAATATGACTAAGTAATAAAGATGTTTATGTAATGAAGAGTTGTTTTATTGTATTTGGCAATGGTTCTGAAATCTTTTTTTATTCCAGAGAATGCAGTATAGTTTTATTTAAAATGCTATATAGAATATTTTGAATCTCTGGTCTAAAATATGATTTGCAATGATGAGATGAAAAACATATCCATTAGTAGCAGCAGTTTGATAGCAGCCCCCATATTTACTTTTATTAATTTTCACTTTTTCATCTTAAAATGAATTAACCGTCTTGATGGTTTGCTCTAGGGGTTACTGTGTGAATTTATGAGTCAAACTGATTATGGTGCAAATGGAAAACATAGAGTTTACGACCTTTCAAACACTTAAACTAGTTTCTGAAATAGGACTATATGAATTCTGCTTCTGAAATGTTACTTCCTATCATGGTACTTCATACATTATAAATTCTGTGATGCAATTACATATATAAAAGTGAGATTCAGGATTTATTCACTTCCAACCATTATTTGGTGGCAAGTGAGTAAAATATTCTTTAAACTATCTTGAGAAAAGAAAAAGAAAAAAGAAAGGTGGGGGATCATTCTTTGACTCATACTACCCATCCATGCCCAGGCTGGGGTAGATCTAGCCTCAGAGGAAATAAAGTCAGGGTCTGGAAGGAGTAACTGACCTCAGCCGCTCTGTCCATTGATCTGTTCTGTCTTTTTTCCCTACCTTTCTGTCTCTCCTTGGCTTTCATGTGCTGGTGCTCAGAGTATCCAATGTCAGGCTTCTCTTTTGGGGGCTATCACCTCTAGAAAATCAAGGATCACATATCTTTACAATCTTCAGACCCAAGGAAAAGAGGTGCTGATGGGAACTGAGTCCACCCTGTGTTTGGCAGTAGGAGGTTTTCAGCCATGAGAACGTAGAGAGGGGAGGGCCTGCTCTGCAGTGGGAGGGCTGAGGGATTAGTATTTTTCCAGCGGGAGAAAGGGACATTGAAGAGATAAAAATTAAAGGTATTTACTTTCAGAAAGAAAACCTTTTGTGTATATATTGTGTTTTTTTTTTTTACCACTTTAGAGCCTCACACAAATTACTGAAGACCCCAGAATTTGGTATTGGACTTTACTTGCGAGTCTTTAATTGGGTTTCCCCTAGTGACTCAGATGGCAAAGAATCTGCCCACCATGCAGGAGACCTGAGTTCCATCCCTGGGTTGGGAAGATCCTCTGGAGAAAGGAATGGCTACCCACTCCAGTATTCTTGCCTGGAGAATCCCGTGGACAGAGGAGCCTGGTGGGCTACAGTCCATGGGATCACAAAGAGTTGGACATGACTAACATTTTCACTTTCAAAGGCAAAGTAGCATGATAATGAATAGAACATCTGGCATCTAAAGACTCTGAATTAGAATCCCAGACTTTCTTACCTCTTCGTAACTCCGTGGCCTTTCTGCTGGATTGATTTGTGGTCCTTCAGAATTTATAGGTTGAGGTTTGACCTCCAGGGCTTCAAAATGTGACCTTGCTTGGAGGTACGGTCTTTATAGAGACCCTCATTTTAAGTTAGAATGAGGTCTTTAGGGCAGAGCTCTAATCCATTTTGCCTAACACAAAAGGGAAGTTTGGACATAGAGTCAGACATACACAGAGGAAAGACAATGTGAAATAGGCATCTCAAGGCTAAGAAGAGCAACTTGGAACAGATTCCTTCATCATGGACCTGAGAAGAAACCAATGTAGCCAACACCTTGATTTTGGACTTTCAGCCTCCAGAACTTTGAGACAAAACATTTCTCTTGTTTAAGCCACACAGGTTGTGATACTTTGTTATGGTGGTCCTAGGAAATTAATACATCCTTGAATATCTTACTTCAATTTGTAGAGTCACTCAATAGATATTAGCACCTTTATAAATCCCCCTCTTCTCCCTTTACCTCTGTTACCCATTGTCTTATTGTCCAGAAATACGACTGACAAGTTTTGTATCCTTCTGCCCTTTCAAAAGTAAAATACGTTTTAAAAGCATTTGGCTGCCTTAGGACAGATCCAGGTGAGAATTTAAATAATCTACTAAGGAAGAGGAAGCAATAGCTATTTTAGTAGATGAAAATACTGGGTTTTAATTGAAACCTTATTCAGTAAAGAGATGTAATAGCTTCAGAGTGTAAGCTATTACAGAGTGTAAGTGCTCAGGAGGAAAGTTCTAGAGTTAGACAACCTGAATTTTAAATCTCAGTCTTGCATTTACTGTCTAATCCTGGGTCAGTTATATAATCTCCCAATGTATCTCAGGATCCTCTTCTATAAAATGGGGGTACTAATCGCTGTGCATGGTGCTTAGTCTCTCAGTCGTATCCAGCTCTTTGTGACTCCATGGACTGTTGGACTGTAGCCCGCCAGCCTCCTCTGTCCATGTGATTTTTCAGGCAAGAATACTAGAGTAGGTTGCCAATTCCTTCTCCAGGGGATCTTCCAGACCCAGGGATTGAACCTGAGTCTCCTATGTCTCCTGCATTGCAGGTAAATTCTTCATCCACTGAGCCATCAGGGAAGCTCCACTAATGCTGAATCAGGATTAAATAAGTTAATAAATACAAAGCTGGGAACAGTTCATGGCCTACAGTAAGCTTTCACTAGGGGCTGGCTTCTGCTGTTTATTTCCCTCCAGTTTCCTCTCAAGACTGGTTTAAAATGCAGACTGCTGTGAATGTTCCAGGGTGGAAAAGTATAAATCATCCTGCCCTACAACATCTACTATATAGATATACTTCTAAATATCTTCACTGTAGAACTGGCTTAAGAATTCAGCATTTTAAAAGACTCTCCTATAAGCAGGAGGAGGCAGAACGTTCATGGGGTATCTCATTGTCTCTCAAGGCAAGGAAATGCAAGGCTCTATTTCTTTCTTGGCTGAAACGTCTATACAAGCATTCAAGAATTCAGGGCAGGATTACTCAGGAAGCACAAGAAGATTATCCCCTCGCTGCCTCATTTATACACACACACAGCTTCAACTGTAATTGGCGTCCTTTATCTTTAATGCTTGGGCCCTGGTAGAACGAATGCCCTTTGTACAGCAACACACCTGGGAGATGCCACCATCCGCTTCCTAATGAAAGAGATGCGAGGGGGTCTTCACAGAGACACCAGAAAAGCAGCAGCTGCTCTTGTGACGATCGTGCCAAGAAGGCCGCTTATACCTGAACACAACCTGATTGTGTGCAATACTTTTAACAACCTGGTCAAACACACACATTTCCCACTTTAAACCTTAGCTTGATCTGTGGGACAATACTCTTAATGGTAACCTTGCAGGAGGACAGACTGACTCAGTGATATAATTGCCTGTAAAGTAATTTATAGCTCAGGTATGGGTGCAAGTCAGGCTAACAGTGGTTTATGGTCCTTGGAAACTTTGCCTCGTGTCCTGGCATAATGGAGATTTGTGTGGTCTGTTTTCAAAAATCCAGAAATTGTTCTCACACTTGATCTGCAAATTAAGTTGCAAATAAAATGCATTCACTTGCAAGATTTTTTATGACTTATCCTAAACCTATATATAATGCTTGTTGTGTCGGTGTTTGGTAATATATCAAAGAAACTTATTTTGTGTGGGGCTGCATTTTAACATTTTATTTAAATTTTCATTTTTAATTTGTTTTAGACCCAGCCTTCTCCCTCCTTCTCCAAATAGGTCTGTGGATCAAGCAAATTTGTACAGTAGCTTAAAGGCATGACCTCTAGGTCATGAGCTACTATGTAATTTCCCTCCTTAGACTGAAGGTCTAGAGCTCCACATAGTAGCATCCATATTTCTTATATATGATTTCTGATGCCTTATGTGGTCTACTCTGAAATCCCATCCACAGGGAAGCTAAATGATCAAGAACAAAAAATCAGTCCCAGGTACTCCATGAAAAGGGACGGAATTCCTATCATTACACACTTTATTCATTCAATTCTCTGTCAGAGTGTATATATTTACATCTTGCATAGAATTATAAGTACCAAGCTATTCTTAAAAATTACGCAGTTTTATTACTTCTACCTTAAATACGGCATTACTTAAAGCTTTCTCGCTTGTCACTTGTTTTCTCAAAATTCTCATTGTCACTTACACATGTATTTTTCATTGACACGTGGATGTTTTACAGTTTCTAACTGGAGCCCTCAGCTCTGCCTCTCTAACTGCTTCTTAAACAATCCACGCACAGCACATCTAGCAAAATCAATACCAGTTTTAGCTCCTCCTAGGAGCTGAGCACTCTGGCAGGCCCTGCTAAGATACAAGGAGGAATTAGGTAAGGTCCAATCTCCTTTGAATCTCTAATAACCACGTAGAAAGAGCTTTATTCAAGTGCCTTGTAATAAACAATGAGTGGGTGTAACTGCATTGTCTCCAGTTTGGGAGAGAGAGAGCTTGACTTTTACTAAATGACGTAACGTTTGGGAAATGTTATGGGAGAAATGGGATGGGATGGGGAAGACTGACGAATATGGGGCAAAGGGGAAGAGGGGAAAGAAAGGGGTCTTAGCATAAGCAGGAGACTGAAATCTCATGCTGCTGAGGATCAGAGCAGAAATCAAGAGCTGCAGCTGCTGCCCACTTGCAAGTGTCCAGGCAGAGTGGGAGGAGGCACATCAGGTGAGGGCCAGAGCAGGCAAGCTCACTCCATCCCGGGGAACTTTGAGGGCTGGGCAGGAGAGATTCATCCATGGAAAAGCCTAGCAGGTGGAGGGCGGATGTTAGGAAGATGCCCAGAAGGTAGATCCAGGGATGGAGTTGAGACAGATCATTGAGAGACTGGTCCACAGGTCATGGGGGTGACCTTCAAAAGCATTTTAGAGCTGGCGAGACTGGAGTTTGAAGAGCAGCTCCAGCATGTTCTAGCTGCATGAGCACCCACAGATCATTCAGCTCCCTGAGCACCATCCTTCAGTCTGTAACGGGGGTAAGGGATTGGGTACGAGGGTCCCATGAGGACGTGTATACAGCATCCATCATATTTGTGCCTGCCATTTACTCAGTAAGTATTCCAAAATTTTAGCTAGTATTTTGAATTATTATTGGTATAGCACAGGTTTTCATGGTTTTCAGTTCAGTACAGGGCATACTGATTCATCCAGCTATCCATTCAATCAGTAGATAATTCAACCAGTAAATGATCCATTCAATCAGTAAACTTTGGCTGGTTACCTTCCACGCATTGGGGATGTAATTGTGAACAAAATTTCCAAAGTCTTGGATAATATTCTACTGAAGAGAAGCAAGCAATGAACAAGCACCTGAGTAAACACTATGCTGAGTGGTGACAGGTACCCTGGGCCATTTATGCTGTACACTCCAGTATTCTTGCCTGGAAGATGCTGTGGACAGAGGAGCCTGGTTAGGCCACAGTCCATGGGATGGCCAAGCATCAGTCACAACTGAGCCACAGCCTAGAAAAGTCCTGGCATATGTGTCACATGTAAGAGTCACGAACAGTGCCTCCTTTCAGTCATGTAAATGTCTTTTTGGCTGGTGAATTATATGATGACCCCAGAGAGAGAGGATAACTGAGCAGATGCTGGCACAGGGCTGGGGTAGGGGATAGTATTTTTATACAATGGTTAGTCAGGGAAGGTCTCACTATTAAAGTATCCTCTGAGCAAAGAGGGAGAAAGTGAGTAGTGTGTATATGTGAGAAAAGAAATTTCAAGGATGTGCAAAGGTGAGAGTGTGCTTGGCATGATCACAGATTAGCAAGGAGGCTGGCATGGCTGGAGATGAATGAATGAGGTGAAAAAAATAATAGGAGATGAGGTCAGAGACCCAATCACCTATGTCTGTGGGGACCTAGGCAAACACAGAGCGTAAAGACATGGGCTTAGTTCGAATGAATTTGGAGGCAATGAAAAGGTGTGCAGGAGAGTGACATGAACTAGCACAATTTAAAAGAGTGACTCTGTACTACTCAGGATGGCAAGGGTAGGAGCAGAGAGATGAACTGGTATAGTATTGCAAGAATCAAACAGGAGAAGACGGCAACAGGGTGGTAGTGGCAGACAGTTAGATTATGCATATTTTGAAGTATAGCTGACAGAATTTGCTGTGGATTGAATGTGGGGTGGAGAGGAAGACGGGACATAAGAAGGACTTGAGGATCTTGGGCTGGAGCAACTGGAAGAATGGATTCTCCACTTAGAGAGACGGCAAAGATGGAGACATGAGCAAATTTGGTGACCGAGGAGGAGGGATGTCGGGAGCTTGATCTTAATAGCTCTCTCGCTATTGGAGATCCAAGGAGACTGTAGGGTATTCAGGTAGATATGAGTTTGGAGTTAGGACAAGTCCAGGGTGGAGACATCAGTTTGGGAGTCTTGGAAGTGAAGTGGTGTTTAAAACCACAGGATCAGAAGAAAACATCTCTGAGGGGTGTATAGCCAGAAAGAGAAGAAGTCCGTCTAAGGACTGAGCTCATGTCCACATTTGGAGGCTGGGCTGGTAAGGAGGAACCAGCAAGGTGGAGGGAAAGTGCTCTTCCAGCAGCCAAAGGAAGGATGGATTTCAAGAAAAAGGGAGTAAATATCTGTGTCCAATGTTGCTGACAGGGCAAGTGGTAGTGTGAACCTCAATGACAACTTTCATGGGATGTGTTTTGGTGTAAAATGAGTACCAAATATATTGTTAATACTGTGCAGGTGTGTGCATATTCAGTTGTATCTGACTCTCTGTGACCCCGAGGACTGTAGCCTGCCAGATTCCTCTGTCCATGGGATTCTGCAGGCTAGAACAGTACAGTAGGTTTTCATTCCCTTCTCCAGGGGATATTCCTGGCCCAGGGATCAAACTTGGGTCTTCTGAGGCCTGCAGAAATAATTTTGTACACCTGTGGCTGATTCATATCAATGTATGCAAAACCAATACAGTACTGTAACGTAGAATAAAGTATTAAAAAAATAAAAATAAAAACTGAAAAAAGAAATAATTTTTATGATATTCACAGATATCAGAAATATGATATTCATAAACATCATATATATGATATTCATAAATTCATAAAGATATCATGAGCATATTTTTTTAAAGAATGAATTTCCCTGGATCTCAGATTCTGTTACAGACTTGACCTCAGTGGTATGTGCACACAATGAGTGTATATGTGGGTTTTTATGTGTGTATGTGTGTGTGTGTATAATAGTGAGAGACAGAGAGAGAGGGCCTGACCCACAGTATAGCTCAAAGAGAATTACTTTGCCTCTGGTGGCCCCTTGCCAGCCAGTGCGGTTGGCTGGCTGCTGTCTCTTATTAGTAAGATTACGTATTTCAGGATATCTGTGTGCCCTTGAAATGTCTGAAGGATTTGTCTTGCTTCTAAACAGATAACAAACTGGAGCTTTAGCCAAGGAGCTTGGCTTCCTAATATTGCTATTCACTTTTGTCCTACTTCCAAAACTCCCTTGTCCATCCCCCAAGTCTGAACCAGTGGGCCATGAGAAATAGTGACAAATGGGCAGAAAGAAAACAACCTTAGCAGGAAAAGTATGCAAGATCCAAGGTGTTTCAGAAATTGAGTGTCTCCTTCATAAGGGGCTGGCAGGGTTATGGCTAAACAGAAGTTTCTAACTCACCAAGCTTTCGTCAGTTGCAGAGGGTTGTTTAGCTGGTTGATATTTTATAGATTTTACATCTTTGATGCTAATAATACCTCCTGCACTTAGTTCAGCTTTAGCCACTCCTTTTGGCTATACAACTGCTAGGTGAATCCAAATCTAGGGTTAGGGCTTCCCAGTGGCACTACTGGTAGAGAATCCACCTGCCAATCCAGGAGACCCAAGACACGAGGTTCAACCCCTGATCGGGAAGATACCCTGGAAAAGTAAATGGCAAACTACTCCAGTATTCCTACCTGGAAGATTCCATGGACAGAGGAGCCTGGTGGGCTATAGTTTGTGGGGTCACAAAGAATCATACATGACTGAATGACTGAGCATGTGTGCACACAGGCAGGGTTTATAAAGCCCCGTGACTTTAGTTTTCCCATATGTAAAATGGAATATCCCATAATTATGAACTAAAAATGCACTTTGATAAGCGTTAAGGCAAAAGCTCTCTTCAATGCGATGCTTTATTTGTGTGGACACCACATAGCATGGGAAACTATGGCACCTCATGAAGAAGATTTATAATTGTTGGGCTGCACCCAGATGCCCTAATTGTATCTGTGTCTGCAATTGCTGATGTGCTGACTTGATTCGATATTCTGAAGCCTTGATTTTCTCAAAGGTTAAAGCTGAAAATAAAAGCAATGCTGCTTTGTAATGTCTATTGATCCTGAGTTGATAATAATGTCTTAGGCATCGTGGGAGAATCATTGCTTATGCTGACAAGCACAGTCTGCGTTCCATCTTAGCGACTGAGGCTATTCAATGGGCAGGTGAAGGTTCACTGGAATGTTCTTCTTCCAAATGGCTCCCCTTTAACTACACAAAATATGTTAAAATGAGAGGCCTCCGTGTCAGAAACCCACTAAAGCGAGAGGGAGAAAACCCAGCTCCTCTGTTCTTATCTCACTCATGCTGACGGCACAGGCATCTGAACAGTAGGGAGGCAGAAATGAAATTTATCACCAGATAAGCCTTCCAAAAGTCCAGGCGGGTGAACGAAGATGGTATTTTCCACAGGGCAGGGTGAGGCTTCCAGACCCTAGAATCACCACTTTTCTCCCTTGCTGAGCCTCTGCACAGCAAAGCATGCGATGTGATGCACAGATGTGGACTGAAATTTTTAAAAACATTCACTGACCTTTCGGTAGCTTTCATGCTGTTTAAGAATCTACTGACCTACAGGCAATTACCGCAGGTAAATGCCTAGCTGCTGGGAATTCAGCTCCGGGCTTCTGCCTGCAGCTTCTCTCCTTTCCTGCTTTCCCCAGGCAGTCCTGTGCTGCAGCAGGGCCCCAACTGCTTCAGCCCACAGGGAGAACGTGGGCCCAGCCTCTCTGCCCGGGCTGGCTCCGGACTGCTGTTTGCTTGCAAACATGCAGTTACCAGGAAATGTGGAGTCAGCTCTGCTCCTGTTCCACTTAATTTTCTTCACCCCATGCACTGGGTTTTTCTCTTCTGCTGCCCCAGCTGTTCTTGCTGTTCCCAGGATGACAGAGTCCCCGCCCCTGCTGCAATCCGAGCTTCCTACAAGGTTCCTTAGTTGTCTGCTTGACCTCAGCTGCCCTGCCTAGATTTTTCATTTCCCTGAGCCTTCCCATGTGTGTGCATGCTCTGGTCTTGTCTGACTCTTTCTGACCCCCTGGACTGTAGCCCACAAGGTTCCTCTCTCTCTGGAATTTTCCAGGCAAGAAATATGCGAGCGAGTTGCCATTTCCTTCTCCAGGGGATTTTCCCAATCCAGGGACTGAACCTGTGTCTCTTGCATCTCTGCTGCATCGGCAGGCGGGTTCTTCATCACTTGCACTGCCTGGGAAGCTCGCTGAGCCTTCCAAACCCACCCTGAAAACCTAGCAGAGGCAGCCGGAGCAGCAGCAGCAAGTGACAAGGGCATTCATGGAGGCACTGATGCAAGAGTCAGATACTGGGTTCAGATTCTGCCTCTCTTATTCTCATGGGCAAGCTGCTTACCCCTGAGAGCCTCGGGTTCTTCCATTGGAAGATGCTGCCGGTCTGTTGCAAAGATGTGTTATTTTATAATAATGTGAAAATTCAGCACCTTGAGGGCCCTGCCCCCAGTGTCCCTGTTCACCTCTGCTTTTCTTCCTGAAAGTATGCTTTGTTCAAGGTGGTGTTCTGGGGTCTATGAGCAAATGCACATGATAAACAGCAAATATAAACTCTTCAAGGGTGTGAGCCTAAGTGGGGAAAAAGTCTCAAGCCGACTTCAGGTTCTAAATGAAATTTGGAAGCTAACAGGGAATTCCTTGGTGGTCTAATGGTTAGGACACTGAGCTCTCACTGCCAAGAACTGGGGTTCAATCCTGGTCGGGGAACTAAGATCCCACAAGCCACACAGCATGGCCAAAGTAAAAAGAGAAAGAAATAGATTTTTTTAAAAAGCTACCAGTGGGGGGGTGAACTACAGGGCAGAGACAATTGAGGAATTAATGTGAGAGACGATGGGCTATAGAAATTGACTGGAGTGACTGAGAAAGATTTTATGGAAGTGGTGCAGTTTAAACTGGGTCTCCAAGATGAACAGTTTTAATCAAGTGGAGAAAAGAGGGCGAGGGAGTGTTGGGCAGAATTGCACGGAGTCAGGAGCAGGTGTGGGGAGCACGAAGCCCCTAGTCTGGCTGGAGCAGAGGGCTGCCAACTGTGGAGAAATTAGCTGACCAGAGATTGGTGACAGGACTTCTTTGCCTGATTTAGCAAATAATAATTTGGGATGCCCAGATCAATGTGAATTTCAAATAAACAGGAGTAATTTTTTCAGTCTAAGTTACGTTCCCAATACTGCATACTTATACTAAAAAAATGTGTTCGTTTATCTGAAATTCAAATTTAAGCACCCCATATTTTATCTGGCAACTCGACCTTAAACTCCAAGCGAAGGATTCTGCTCTTGACCTTGCATCACCGAGGGCTTTAAAGAGAAAAGTGAACAGATGAATACAGCGTTTTAACAGAGATCGGCTGGATAAAATGCCAGAATGACTCAGAGAGGGAATGAACTTAGAGGCAGGAGGGTTGGCCCTTTTGCATTTTCTTTCAGTTTAAACTTTCGCTCTCATATATAGAGACCGAATTCTCTTGATACTGTAAAAGCTAAAGATATATTTGTTTTTTTCTACAATTTAGAAAATTACAGAATATGAGGATGCTGGATGAAAGTTTAGTGCCCAACCTGAAAGTCATTCTAGTGACCATTAATCCAGGCTCTGAGGACTGACAATACAACACTTCTAGAGCGACGATCAGCAGCCCATCACATACCATCAGTGTAGGGGTACTGCCTCCAGCTTTGTTTAGAATTCTTAGTGATGAGCATTTTTTTTCTGGGACGCTATTGCTTTGGTTTGATTTAGAGTTCACAAGACAAGGAAGCAGTTTAAATAGTAATGTTCTCCTTGGATATTTATTTATATAGACACTGGGACACACTTTTTATTCATTTTTAGAGGTTTATCTGGTTGTTATTTAAAATTAGATTTCCTATTGAATGCATTTTTACTCTCTTAGTGGAAGAAAGCAAATCTTAAGGGCTTTTATTTCTGGATAAAGGAATTTCTAAGATTATGATTTTAAGACAGTTTTCAAAATAGATTTTTCTTTCTATCAACTTTTATCAAATTTGATCTAATTTGCTGAAATTTTAGCCCATTGAAAACTAATAGTATTATACATCTTGTTGAAGGTTTGATTATTTCCTCAAGTGATTTTGCTAAATATTTTCACTGAAAGAGACCCAGGAACTCATCCAATCCTGAAACTGATTTTAAAGATGTTGAATATATATTGTTTGTTGTTGTTTAGTCACTAAGTCGGGACTGACACTTTTGCAACCAAATGGATTGTATGTAACACACTAGATTCTTTTGTCCATGGGATTTCCCAGGCAAGGATACTGGAGTAAGTTGCCATTTCCTTCTCCAGGGGATCTTCTCAACCCAGGGATTGAACCCATATCTCCTGCAAATGGAGTCTTTACCACTGAGCCACCAGGGAAGCCTGAAAAAAATAAATTTTTTCATTAAATACATTTAAATATGTATTTGTAGAATTCTATTGATACGGAAAATCCAAGTGCTTACCTTTGTCACCAGGGGCAAGGACAGGTAGAAATTAATATCAGAGGCTATGATACAATGGCCAGTTGAAATCATATTCTCAACAAGTTTTAATGAGGACACAGGTGCACTTACCTGGCAACCATGTCTTTAGAAGCACTGATGACTCTTACTTTGGTTACTGATGAGCAGTCTTTGCTCCCCAGTATTGGGAGTTTAGGGTGGAGCTAAGAAAATTGTTTTTGCATGTGATGCTTTCTCACATATAAGCACTTAATGTGTGTCCCCCAACAAAGAAACATGATTTTTAAATAATTAAATTTATTTATTTTTAATTGAATGATAGTTGCTTTATGATATTGTGTTGGTTTCTGACAAACATCACCATAAATCAGCCACAGGTATACTTATGTCCTCTCCCTCTTGAAACTCCCACCCCATCTCACCCCTCTAGGTTGTTACAGAGCCCGGTTTGAGTTCCCTGAGTCATACAACAAATTCCCATTGGCTATCTATTTTACAAGTGGTAATGTATGTGAGAAACATGATTCTTTACTTTATCTTCCCAAAGTGATGTCTTTTCTTGAAATGAGAGCATTCAGGTACAAAAATGCAAGTGTTAAACTGGCACCTCCATTTGACTCTCAGCCTCAGAGTCAACCCAGGAAACCTAATCAGTAAAAATCATATGCAGAGACTCTATCTAGAGGCCTAACCCAGAGGGCCCACCAGTTCAGAATGCCCCGTCTAGTTCACAGTGACATCCATGTCTGCCAAGATGTTGGTGCAAATCTTCTGGTTGCAGTGACTTGATGTGCTGCCTTCTGGCCACAGCCACATCTCTCTTGTCACCCAGGAAACAGCAGAGGTGACTCTGCTCACCAGGGAAATATATTCTTCCCAGGTTCTGTGCTCTGAGCTTAAGAATTTGAGACCAAGAGGCTAGAATCAATTGATAGATATATACTGGCCCCCTGAGTTTAATTTTGGTTGAAGACTTTGCTCCTTCATTTAGTTGCAATTTTGAGAACCCTTCTCTGTTGAGCTGCAAGCCTTATCTTATAGTTATTGAAGAAAATTCTTCAGGATTATGCAAATGAATTCAAGTTGAGGAAAACTGGCCTTCCCTCCAAATCCCATTTCTAATTCTGTGGATTTGTCTTGGAATTATTTTTGAAATGCACTTCAGTCTTTTGACCTCCTTTACCCCAATTTCATCGTCTCAAACACCTTGGGTTGGTTTTGCCCATCTTTACCAATGTCACATTCTCCTTCACAACCATCCCTTCCATTTCCTCTCCTTCCCCTTACAAAATGAGGTAAAAGACATAAATGCCTGTAGCAAATGAACAGAAGAGTTATTCAGGGACAGAGTCCCATGAAAGCTAAAGCCAGAAGGATGAAAGCAAAGCAGGCGCCTTGATTTTTTTTTTTTTTTGGGGGGGCTTATTCCTAAATTCCCTCCTAAATCTTGACTTAGGGGCTATTGCTTATTTTCATGCCTAAGTTTTTTTTCCTCTGGCTTAAGTTTCTTCTTTGATTCCCTAAAAATATATTGGTACATACTGGTATCTATCTATTTATCTATCTAGGTATGCATTTTATAAACTTTCTACTAGTTTTGTTGGAGACGAGGTATACTTGGATAAGTACTAAAGAAAAGCTTTAGTTTGGCTTTGGGGTAAGAAGATCAGCACTTCCTTTCATGTAGAGAAGATTCCTAAGGCCTACTTTCTGATATCTTTTAAAATACTGTCGATGATTGAGTCTTTTAAAAAACAGACCTAGTGCCCTTTGCCTGGGGCTAGCGAAGAGCCTTTTCTGAGGTGAATTAGTTTGACTTTTAAAAATCCGTATCACACAAGCTATAGAGTTCTTGAGAGAAGACAAACTGAGAAGCAGGCACCTCTTCTCTTTTTTGGCCTCCAAGTAGGATTGAAATATGCATTTTCGCTTCATAGAAACTGAGAATTTTAGAAATTGTGGGGTCATCTTTAGGGTTTTCTGAATCTGGCAGTCTGCCACATGCTTTGAGCGGGAACTTTCATGAACACAATGCATTAAGAAATTAGTTATTCAATGCCAACTAAGATGCTTCTTGACCGAGCCAAGAGGTCAGCCACATTACCCATACAAGTCATTCCATTAGCATGTGGAGCGACAATGATTTTTATAAAGATGAAGCAAAATGTGTCATGGTGCTGTTACAGGAAGCCGAGCTTCGCCAGATCCGGAGGACCCTTCTCTGGGAGATGAGGTTGAAGCTCAGGGATGCAGCCATAAGGATGGTGGGAAGTGATAAGACACATGCCGCTGCTGAAACCAAATGGGAGTCCGGATAAGTGGAGGGAACCTACAGGAGACTCCGAGGGTGTCTGCAGCATATGGAGCTATCCCAGAAAGGTGGCATCCTGTATACCAATCGTCTCCCTTCCCACTTTGATATTAAAAATGTGCTAAGCACAAAGCCTTGTATTTAAAAAAAAACCTGTAGCAGTTCATTAATCTTTTTTTAAACATAGGGAAAATATTGTTGCAAATGAATGCATAAATAATTTAATACTTTAAAAACTCCTAGAACCCTTTTAAATAACTCCCTGTCGAACGAGTGTATCTCTTACCTCTAGATCACTCTTACAGGCTGCTCCAAAGGATGCTTGGCTTACCTCCCTGCTGTGAAAACAGCATCCAAGTGTTTTACTGACCGAAGAAGGTAGTGAGTAGAATCCCCTCCCTTAATATCATTCCCCAACTATATGCAGCACAGTTTGGAGTTTCTGGAACAAAGGTATGATGTGCTTATATATTTTACTATTGTGACACAAAATGCTTTCTGTTGTGTTGGGAAGCTGCTTGTAACCCTGTATCCTATGCCTTCTGAAGTAAAAACTGTTAGCATAAGATAAAAAATGTTAACATTCCGAACATCTTCCATGCTCCAAATAAAGGCAACGCAGTGCAATCTGAAGTCCTTCCAACAGAGGGCTCTATGGGTTTGATTTAGGTGGAGAAAGTGAGAGAAAACTACTTGGGTTTAGGTTGCTATAGTAAACTCTGTATTATCCTTAAAAATAGAACCGATAAAAATGGAGTCAGTTGAGTTGAACTGGAAGAATCATCTGAAGATTAAATGTAAGGTCTCCTCTTATAAGACGGAATTTCATAATTCTCTGAATTGATGTTCTTTTCAAAAGAGAAAATACATTTTACCCTCTCTAAATAAGAAAATAGGCAAATTAGAGATATTCCATGCTTTGAAGTACTATTAATATTACCTCATTCAGTTACATTTTAAAAGAAAAAAGGAGCGACTGCATTCATTCTCTCTTCAGAGACATTTTATCTTTGCTGTTGGCAAATGATTTAGTGTTGGTGTAAGGAGCTGTGGTATGTACATAAAATGCCTTGTAAATATTTAATACGCAAAATATATATTTGTATGCATGCAAAATGCAAAATGTTAGTAAAATATTTTTACAAAGATAAGTGATACTGTTTAGAAAGGTGAAGTACAAAGACATAAGAATAAGCTCTAGTGAAATAGATTTCTTTACTTAGGCATAGCACGCAGATTACTTTTTCATGTTAGGCCTAGCTTTTAAATCTATTTTCAAATCAAAGAAGCTTACAATATATGCATCAAAGTAAAGCAAAAAATCAACTAAAACAAGTTACTTTTGGACCATAGATTTTTGACTTCTAATTTTAATCTCATCTCTTCTCTTTCAGTGTTCTTTGAAATGCAGGGGCTATTGTATTTTATGAACAGACAGCTTTTAAAATTTGTAACCTATCTTATCGTGTCTAGTTGAAAATAGTTATACTTTGATGTGTCTGGCATAACTAATATTCATTTTAAATAAATAATTTGAAGTTTGATTATATTTCCTAAAAGGCATTTACCTAAAATAACCAGAAACACCCTTTTAAAATATTCTCTAAATATCATTTAGAAATATTGGCGTCTTAAATGCCTGTATTCACTGCCTAAATGTTTTCTTCTAGATTTTCTTGAATACAAATACAGATTACAATTTAATATTCTGAGTAAACCTTTAGTATATAATGTATGTATAATAGATGTATATTTATATGTAATAGTATATTAATACATTTTGTATAATTTATATTTCTGCAAAGGCTTATAATTATTTTCACTATAATGGTTTTGGCCTACTAAGATTTTGCTATATATGAAACTTTGATCTGATTACATTAATAAGCAAACTCTTGTTTATTAATATTGTGTTTATGAAGAGTAAATCCTTGTTTATGAATTGTGTGTTCATAACATATGTCCTTACTGTGGTCTGTTACCAAGCAAATAAAATTTGGTTTGATTTTCCATAAAAGCATTCTCAACATTTTTTTATTTACAAAATATTTTGCTTTAAAAGAATAAACGCAGTGGCAACTGGACTGTTGATGTAAAGGGTTTGATTATCAATTATATTTCTTTTTCTTTTTTTCTATGAATTTGGGAAGAAAGACTTCTAACAAAAGGAAGATTCAAAAATTATTTATATTCCTTTCTGAGGGTTTTTTGTGTTGTTGTTAATGAAGGATCCTTTTGATACAGTTTTCACCATGGGTAAATATGTTTTCTAATTTTTATTTTGTTTAAAATGAAACTTACCTGGAGCAAAAGTGTTGATTTCAATGGATTTTCTAATAATGATTAATAGCAGCAAACAATTTGGCTTCATAAGGTGGCTGTTTTAATTCTGTAAGATTTTGCATGTATTTCCAGAAGTTTTTCTTACATGTAAATTCTTCCAGAATATTTCCCTCTTCACACACAGGGAGAATTGTTTGGTTTCTTTTTATTTGCCAGTGATGAATGTAAAGTTACAGGCCAGGTGCCCTGAACCTGTAGAGGACGGAGTAGGTGTGGAGCACACATAGACAAGTATCTTTGGCTAAAATAATTGTCCATTTTTGTCATGATGTCCCGAGATTTACGTTACTTTTGCAGGTGGTAGTTAACCTTCACTAATATTTTAACCTTTTATTTAAAAGATAGTTACACTGACAACCATAAAATGCCTAGTAAAGATAAGGTGGCTACATTCTAGACTCCATTTCCACTAAAGGCAAAAGTCACCCATATCTAAGCATCAGTTTATATAATATCAGCAATGCATCTGTACAGGTAAAATGCAAAACGAAAATCGTAAAGTCCTGGACCCATCCTGTTTACAGCAAGGCCTAGATCAGCATTATTTGCATCTGTGAGTATTGGTTTGTATGGGTAAATGAAAACGAAGCCCCTTCACCCCAAACAATAATATTTTCTAAAACCAGCACACAAAGCTCATGGTTTGCTTCCTGCACCTGCCAATTTGGGAACCTATTAAAGCCACCCTGGAAATTCTCCTTTCTTTGTGCAATATTTTATGCTTTTCTTCTCTTCAGGGCAGATTGGTTCTGCCTGCACTTTATTCCTGAACCCACGTTCATTCGAAATGGATTGGCAGACTTAAATGCTCCATCCAGTGCCGCTGCTGCTGACTAATAATACCCCCTCCCCCACCGCGGCTCCGAACCCATCACACCCAGCGATCCCGCGCGCTCTCTCCTCTTCCTCTCTCTCCCTCGGTTCCCCCTCTCTCTCTGTCTGTTTCTCTCTCTCTCATACACACAGACACAGACACATACACTCACTCACAGGCACCGGTGGCCCTATTGTCAACAAAGAATGCATAATGGTGAAGTACCCGGCAGTAATTTTGGTGATGTTTTGTCTTGCATGTTTTGAAAGTATTTCTGAAGAGTATAAATAAATGTGCCCTAAACTCTCCCCCTTTCTCTCTGCTGATACTCGGAGCTAAGCTCTTATCCTACGGGGCAGCCTCAGAAACCCAGTGGCCAGAACGCTTTCAGGGACCACTATGTGCCTCCACCGCTTCCTCGCTTTTCAGTAATATTAGCACTGCATAGATTTAATAATGGGGTGATAGAAAACAGCTTGAAGATGAGGTGGTTTCGCTGATCTGCAGAGGAAAGACTGAAGGCATCTGATTTGTTCGTGTACCAATTAATTATTGAAGCAACAGAAAATAGGAGCTACTGCAAAGAGGTTGCAGTGCGTGTGTGTGTTCTGTTGTCTGTGCTCTTGAGCACATGTGTGTACATATGTGTGTATTACTTAGAAGGGAATCTTGGCCAGAAATTTCTTCATATTAACCCTGAAAATTACTGCACGATTGTCTGTGTGTGTGTCTGATAAGGTAGTATTTTGATGAAGTTAAGAGCACAATCCTTTTTTCTTTTCCTTTTTAACCTGTTTCTCTCACACCACCTAAATGGGCCTCTCAGCCAAACATCACCTTTAATTTTAATTTCTGTTTCTAGCCTGTACTCTATTAGCACCTTTTCTGTTTTACAGTCGACTCACTGATACTGCCCCAGATCTGTTGTGAGCAAACAATACGGTTTTGTTTCATGTTCCCATAAACACTGTTCTACTGTGTAGTGGTGCGTTCCCTATTCTTGTACCTTATTTCATCTGGTTGGATTTGGAGGGTACTATTTCATGATATTCAGACTTGAGTTCATCTTTTTTTCAGAGTCTAGAGCTCCCCTAAAGTTTTAAGGTAAAAACGAACATATCCTTAGGTTTTTGTAAAATTTGTTGCTTTGTATTATGACAACAGTGTTCCTATGCCTGACATCCTCATAATAATATTAAGCTCTATTTTTAGTGTGATGTACTTTATACATTTGTATAAATGTCACAGCCTGTAATCACTTCCTTTGTCATCGACGATTAATCTAAAAAAATCGAATAATTCACTGCCCCTTGCCATTTACATATCGTCTGCTGCCATCTGCTCTTCTCAGCAGCAGTAAATGATGGGTAATTAACTCAGTGCCTTTGTCTTTCCCTTGCTGAATGTCTGACACATATAGATTTTCCTCTGTGTGTGTATGCTTGTGTGTGTGTGTGCACGCAAGTAAGGGGAAAAAGGAGGGAATAAGAGAGAAGAGAGCAAAAGAATGAATGATAGTGCAAGTCTGGAAGTCAGCACAAGATTATTTCAAGAGGAAAAGCCAAACAAAGATAGTGGTCCAAAGAAAAGGTGTATCTCATGACCTTGAGCTGAAAGGAAGAACTCCTAGAGCCATGGCTGCTTTGCACAAGCAAGAAGTGTTTTTCTAAAGCCTCAGTGGTCAAGGTCAAGATGCAAAATCAAGTAAGGGCTCCATAAGCTATTCCTGTCTACCAGAGGGCAAAGAGAGCATGTAAATGAGACTAAATAGAGGGTACCCCTGACCACAGGACTTCTGAACCAGCAGCCAGCATCTGTGGTTTAAGAAATGATTATGGAAAGGAAATCTCAGCTGATTTTGATGCAATGCATTTTTAAAAACAGAAAATATCTAGGAAAACTTACCAGGGTTTATGAGACTGCGGAATGTAGACATGCTTATTTTCAAAGGAAAAAATATGACCACCCTGGATTTTCCCAAATTTCCTGTTAAATTATTCAGTTCTTCCTGGTGCAGCCCAAGAGTGCTTTATGAAGACTATGCCATTCTGAAGACTTTTTATATAAAGACTGTAATTATTCTTGTTTGAATAATACCCTATAATATGTGAAAATTATTTGACAGGTGGCTGTTTGATAACATTAAAAGAAAAATAATTAAAAATAAAATTTTAAGTAAAGTCAGAATCTGCCTTGCTCAACATGGTTTTTATGCTAAGTAAAGCCAGCCTATAAGCTAAGTACAAGAAATCTGCTATAATTATTTTCTCATGGAATTAGTAAAGCTTGCTTCAATTAGAGATGATATATAGGTATCTCCCCACGTTTTGAAAGACCTACGCTAGTATCTGTTTTTGTTAACTGAAAGAAATCAAAGACATTGGAAGGAGATTGTTGCTTCCATGAAAAAGGCAAAAAGCAAAACTCTAGTGTTTATTTGGTAGCCAGCGGTTACAGAAACAGAGGGCACCCGGAACTGTGAGTGTGGCACCCCCAAACTCCTTCCCCGGGAACCACAGTCAGCATCTCAGCGTCCAGCCACCATAGCTTTGAACCATATCTGTGAGCCATATCTGTGAACCATATTTGTGTTTTAACTCTGTTTATTTTGTTCATCCGGTAGCAAGATGTGACCTGAGGTAATTGCTTCTTTGCTTTCACCATTTCAGCTTAAGAAAGGTTTTGTAGGAAGCCTCTGTTTTTGGAAACTTGTATATTTGCTGGTCTGTAATTTAAACAAGCTAAATAAAACTCTTGTTCTCAAGGAGTTTGTACTTATATATGTACTAACAGGGAGAACTGTTCAATCAATCAATCAAAGAAATACCTAAGATATATATATATATATATATCCTGATGTTAGATTTTTAAGATTGTTGTTCTCATGTGTTCTTAAGGTCTGAATAATCCTTGAACGCCCCACCGGAGGGGAGAGATTAATATAGAATCTGGAGAAGCTCTTGGAGTACGTTTCACTCTGTGTGAGATTTTCTATGTAATATTTTATAGTGCAGTCCTAACTCTGTACTTCTATTTTTCCATCTGTATAATGGCCATGGAACCACTCTCCTCTTTTTCTAAATTAACAATGTAAAAAACAAACAAACAAAAAAAAACACACCAATGTAATACAAAGCAATTGTGTTCTGAAAGCAAAATGCATTCCTAATGATACTGTAATGCATATGGTAGTGCTTATTTCTGATACCTCAATCAGACTATTGATGTTTTTATGGATCATGAATACTTAAAAACATTAATCTGTTGGCTTAATTTTTGGTATGTATGGTTAATCTTTGCGTTAACATCTATCACCACTGGCCTCTGAAGGTTAATTTATTTGTTTATAATTGTAAAGCAACTGGACATCACTTGGAAGGCCATTGAATTAGTGAATTACATTTTCTACGTTAGCTTCAAATGACTTGCAGAGACAACTTAATACACACATTATGTGATGAATTGCTAAAAATATACATAAATATTTGACTTAGTAAGTCACTTAAATATAAGAATGTTCTAAATACATAAAAATGGACTCAGTATCTCATTGCTATTGTGTTAACTGTATGAAGTCATGTACTTTATGAAACTATTTAAATTGCATAAAAATTTTATGACTTACAGGTAAATTTGTCAGTATCTAATTGAGTAAGAGATTCTTGAAAGCTTTCCCTGCAATTGTTAATTCAGCATCTTTGTTCTCTCAGGCTGTTACGTGACCCAACAGGCTGGGGAGAACAATATTGCTGAATGTAATTGGCATATGTCAGCAAAATATAATTAGTAACAAGTCTTTTTCTGAAATGTTCTTTTTGTTGATTTTAAAAAGTTGAAGATTTCCTCTTGGATTAAATTATAGCTTGAATTTCTCTCTCATTAGTTCTGGTAGGTCTTAAATTGTGAATTAATTTATTTTTAGATTGAAACACACTTTTTATTTATTTGTATTTTTGGCTGTACCGGATCTTTGTTGCTGTGGGGGCCTTTCTCTAGTTGAGGTGTGCAGGTTTCTCATTGTCTTGGCTTCTCTTGTTGCGGTTCCTGGGCTCTAGGGCACAGGTCCGGTAGTTGTGGCACGCTGGCTTAGTTGCTCCTTAGCATGTGGGATCTTTTTGGGCCAGGGATCAACACAGGTCTGCTGCATTGGCAGGTGGATTCTTTACCACTGAGTGACTAGGGAAGCCCCTAGAAATGGTGAATTCATTTAAATTTTTATTCCAGAAGTATGTATTGATTTCCTGTGCTGTGCATACACTGTGCAGGTTTGTCTTTCCTTCAGTGGGTTTTTAGTTTGATTTTGGGTATGAGAGCTCTGTATAGAAAATATGAGACACTATTTTCAAAGGTTATCAACCAAAATGAATGCTCAACTCTTCAATTTCCATCTCACCCCCGCCTCCCTACTGCCACTCCACACATCTTGAGGTTTGGAATAGATGTGATGACAGGGTATTTCTCAGGGATTGGGATTGGTAGTTACTGACACCAAAGGCAGAGGCAGAAGAAACTGTTTGAATAGGTTATCACGGCACCTCTGTATATTTAACTCCAGCAATGTTATGGTCAGGGTTAGGAATGGGGGAACTGGGGATACAATTGTCTTCCCCCTCCCTGTATAGACAGGAAAATGGGAATCTTTCACTCTAGAAGATTTTGGAAGACAAAAACTTTTCCTGTAACATATAACTTTTTTGATGGGAACAGAAAAATGTTTGTCAAATTATCTTTGTGACAAGAACACTGGAAAATTTCCTCAGAACCCGGAGTTGCAATGAAACATCATTTTAATGAAAGGCTGCTTTAGATTCACATCTGGAAATGTGATCATTTCACCTAAGAAAGTTGTGACTTTGTGGCTGTAATCAAGTCTTTGGAGATCAAACTAGTCAATCCTAAAGGAAATCAACCCTGGATATTCATTAGAAGAACTGATGCCGAAGCTGAAGCTCCAATACTTTGGCCACCTGATGCAAAAGCTGACTCATTGGAAAAGACTCTGACGCTGGGAAAGATTGAAGGCAGAAGACAGGGACGACAGAAGATAAGATGGTTGGATGGAATCACTGACTCGATGGACATGAGTTTGAAGAGACTCTGGAAGACAATGAAAGACAGAGAAACCTGGTGTACTGCAGTCCATGGGATCACAGAGAGTCAGATATGACTGAGACTGAACAACAGCCAAGTTTAAGTGAGGGGTTGTACCTGCTACATCCACAGCGTCAATGGGATGAACCTGGAGGAGCAAGGTAGATAAGGAAGCAAGGACTTAGTCCTTCATACTGAGCAGAAGCAATGCTGGTGCCCCCGAAGTGTGACACATAGCACGCAGTGCTCAACCATTCTCCTTGCCAGGTCTTTCTCTCACATCTTTAAGCTAATCTAATCCCATGCTTTGGGTCCTTCCTCATTTGCTCTCTCACTCTGGATTTGGAGCTTCCTGGGCACCATCCCTACCTTCCGAGCAGGCTGTTCCCTGTCTCTTTTGTCCAGGATCTTCATTTCCTTTGTCTTGTCCTTAGGTGCTGTGTTCCTGGGAGCCTGTCTTCTATTCCTCAGTGTTCCACACAAACTATGATTGTCTGGCATTTATGCTATGCTATGTTACATATCTCACCATCCTTTGCTGCACAGGGATCATTCCAAATGCAGAAAAGTTCTGCCTATAAAATGAATTTGGGGCGAGGAGGAGACCAGGTGGGAAATACATCTATCTCTCTTCACATACATCATCCATCTCAAGACTTTATAGCAACTATATTTGTGCCTGGGCTTCCAAGGTGGCTCAGTGGTAAAGAATCCATCTGCAGTGCAGAAGATGAAGATTCAGTTCTTGATCAGGAAGATCCCCTGGAGCCGGAGATGACAACTCACTCCAGTATTCTTGCCTGGAGAATTCCATGGACAGAGGAGCCGGGTAGGCTACAGTCTATCAGGTCTCAAAGAGTCAGACATGACTTAGTGACTTAGCACACATGCACATATTTGATCCAGACTTTTAAAAACTTATAAGAGTTCATTCACTAAAATCATACAGCAGAATTTAGAATTGTGAGCATTCTTGGTGAGCATGCTATGACTAAACTATAAACCTATCATCTTGTGTTAGATACGGAAAAGCTAGAAGGTCAAACTTCAAATCTTAGCCACACTTATCAACATAATTAATCAAGTTGCATCTGCACCTCCAAGCAGTGATGCCATATGCCCTTTTGCATCCTTCATCTTTGGGCTATGGAACTCTGGAAATGTCAATAAAGAATAAGATGGCACATAATCTAATCCATAGTTTTATAAAGGATGTTGTAGTGAAATGCACTGAGTTTGATATAGCAAGCCAGGTAAGCTTTCACAGCTGGCAAGCAAGGATCTGGCTGAAAACAAAGATCCCTAAGAAAAGGCTAATCACAGTCCACACCAAGCAGAGACTTATTTGGGGGCACTTCACATAAACTGAGAAGGGTGGGGAAGGTTGATTGATTGTTGTAAATTTATAAGAGACTAAGTTCCTGCCTATGAAAAAAATCAGAGTGGGCAGAAGGACCCGCCCAAACAAAATGAAACCTTTCTGCAGTGCAGAGGGTATCTCTTTGAACTGAATAAAAACTTTTACCTAAGAAAAGATGGAATTATCAGAATGTTCTCAGTAGTATATACAAATAATTTCAAAAGCAAACTGCATTATTTGTTTTCACTCTCATCTTGAATATGATCTGAAATTCTGAGGAAAAATGATAATAGAAAATGTGTCTACTTGGTTTTATTGAGCCTATCTTTGCACGAAATGTTACCTTGGTATCTCTAATTTTCTTAAAGAAATCTCTAGTTTTTCCCATTCTATTGTTTTCCTCTATTTCTTTGTATTTATCGTTGAGGAAGGCTTTCTTATCTTTTCTTGCTATTCTTTGGAACTCTGCATTCAGATGCTTATATCTTTCCTTTTCTCCTTTGCTTTTCACTTCTCTTTTTTCACAGCTATTTGTAAGGCCTCCTCAGACAGCCATTTTGCTTTTATGCATTTCTTTTTCTTGGGGATGGTCTTGATTCCTGTCTCCTACACAATGTCATGAACCTCCGTCCATAGTTCATCAGGCAATCTGTGTATCAGATCTAGCCCCTAAAACCTATTTCTCACTTCCACTGTATAGTCATAAGGGATTTGATTTAGGTCATACCTGAATGGTCTAGTGGTTTTCTCCACTTCCTTCAATTTCAGTCTGAATTTGGCAATAAGGAGTTCATGATCTGAGCCACAGTCAGCTCCTGGTCTTGTTTTTGCTGACTGTATAGAGCTTCTCCATCTTTGGCTGCAAAGAATATAATCAAGAAAATTAGAGATATCAAGGGAACATTTCATTCAAAGATAGGCTCAATAAAGGACAGAAATGGTAGGGACCTAACAGAAGCAGAAGATGTTAAGAAGAGGTGGCAAGAATATACAGAAGAACTGTACAAAAAAGATCTTCATGACCAAGATAATCATAATGGTGTGATCACTCACCTAGAGCCGGACACCCTGGAATGTGAAGTCAAGTGGACCTTAGAAAGCATCACTACGAACAAAGCTAGTGGAGGTGATGGAATTCCAGTTGAGCTATTTCAAATCCTGAAAGATGATGCAGTGAAAGTGCTGCACTCAATATGCCAGCAAATTTGGAAAACTCAGTAGTGGCCACAGGACTGGGAATGGTCAGTTTTCATTCCAATCCCAAAGAAAGGCAATGCCAAAGAATGCTCAAACTCTGCACAGTTGCACTCATCTCACATGTTAGTAAAGTAATGCTTAAAATTCTTCAAGCCAGACTTCAGCAATGCATGAACTGTGAACTTCCCAATGTTCAAGCTGGATTTAGAAAAGGCAGAGGAACCAGAGGTCAAATTGCCAACATCCACTGGGTCATCAGAAAAGCAAGAGAGTTCCAGAAAATCATCTATTTCTGCTTTATTGACTATGCCAAAGCCTTTGACTGTGTGGATCACAATAAACTGTGGAAAATTCTTCAAGAGATGGGAATACCAGACCACCTGACCTGCCTTTTGAGAAACCTGTATGCAGATCAGGAAGCAACAGTTAGAATTGGACATGGAACAATAGACTGGTTCCAAATAGGAAAAGGAGTATGTCAAGCCTGTATATTGTCACCCTGCTTATTTAAATTATACGCAGAGTACATCATGAGAAACACTGGACTGGAAGAAACACAAGCTGGAATCAAGATTGCCGGGAGAAATATCAATAACCTCAGGTATGCAGATGACACCACCCTTATGGCAGAAAGTGAAGAAGAACTAAAAGCCTCTTGATGAAAGAGAAAGAGGAGAGTGAAAAAGTTGGCTTAAACTCAACATTCAGAAAACTAAGATCATGGCATCTGGTCCCATCACTTCATGGCACAGAGATGGGGAAACAGTGGAAACAGTGTCAAACTTTAATTTTGGAGCTCCAAAATCACTGCAGATGGTGACTGCAGCCATGAAATTAAAAGATGCTTACTCCTTGGAAGAAAAGTTATGAACAACCTAGATAACATATTCAAAAGCAGAGATATTACTTTGTCAACAAAGGTTCATCTAGTCAAGGCTATGGTTTTCCAATAGTCATGTATGGATGTGAGAGTTGGACTATAAAGAAAGCTGAGTGCCAAAGAATTGATGCTTTTGAACTGTGGTGTTGGAGAAGACTCTTGAGAATCCCTTGGACTGCAAGGAGATCCAAGCAGCCCATCCTAAAGAAGATCAGTCCTGGGTGTTCATTGGAAGGACTGATGTTGAAGCTGAAACCTCTGTACTTAGGCCACCTGATGCGAAGAGCTGACTCATTTGAAAAGAAGATTGAGGGCAGGAGGAGAAGGGAATGACAGAGGATGAGATGGTTGGATGGCATCATCAACTCAGTGGACATGGGTTTGGGTGGACTCTTGAGGGAGGCCTGGCATGCTGCATTTCATGGGGTCACAAAAAGTCGGACACAACTGAGCGACTAAACTGAAGTGAACTACATGGTTTACTCAAAAGAACTTACAACTCAAAAATAAGAAATCAGAATTAGTTAACACTTGGCAGGTCAGGTAGTTTATAGCAAATACTACTTGGGGAAATGTTTTTGGATTCTGAAGTAAATAATTAAAAATAAAAAGGAAAAATTGCACATTTTTAGAATACTTTTATGAATAAATTTAATACTGAAAAATTTAAAAGTAATAAGGTAACCACTGTGAACATGTTGATTTTGTATTACAATGAGTACTTTTTAAGGGAAATTTAAATAGTCATAAAGAAGTAAGCATAAGTTTGTGCATTTCAACTGTTTTAAATAAGCTACAAGAATCTATTATACAACATGGGGAATTCAGCCAGTATTTTATAACTATATAGAGAGTATAAACTTAAAAATTATGAATCACTATATTGTACACCTGTAAATTATATAATATCATATGTTAGCTACACTTAAAAAAATTAACAGTAAGCTGTTTAAAATAAAGGCAATTGTGTAGAGGGTTCTTTATGTATGAAAAGCAGAGTCAGACAGTTTTTATATACATTAATTTAATCTGAAATTGCAAATTTGAAAACTGATCTTCATGCTCTATAAATACTATAAATAATTTGTGTCATGAAATCTACCCATCAATTTACTTATTAATTGCCCAGTCAACAGGTATTTCTAGTAACCCTTTGTTCCAGGCACTTTTCAGAGTGCTGGAGAAAAAAGAATCAACAAACTAGAACCCCTGGCTTGAGGAACTCTCAATCCACTGAGAGTACTGAGCATGTAAATACATGTAAATTCTTTCTCCATGCCCAAGGAGCTCAATTAACTTCGTTCCAAATGACAAACTTTAGGATGATTTTGTCCCAACAAAAGGCTGCATTTTGTTTTAAAAGCCAGTGTGTACCCTACTTATAAGTGGAGAGTAGAGCTGTTTCATCCATGGTGAACAGGGGCAACTTTCTTTGGGCAAATCCTAGAGAGGAGTCTTGAACAAATCTGGCTAATGGGTGGTTCACTCTCTTCTTACCCAGTTTCATATGTACTTCAACCTTCCAGAAAGTATGGCCCTGAATATACATGTTTCATACAAGTAAAACATGTGAGTAGCTGCTCAAAAGGAAAAGAGAAAAAAAGAGAAATGAAAGATTAACCAGAGAAAGAATTCCAAAATGTTTCAAAATACTTAATAGGCAGTAAGCTTTGAGTGTGTATACTGCAGACCCAGGGATGGAAATCTTGAGAAGATGAAATCATTCAGTTCAGTTCCATTGCTCAGTCGTGTCTGACTCTTTGCGACCCCATGAACTGCAGCATGCCAGGCCTCCCTGTCCATCACCAACCCCCGGAGTTTACCCAAACTCATGCACATTGAGTCGGTGATGCCATCTAACCATCTCATCCTCTGTTGATCCCTTCTCCTCCTGCCTTCAATCTTTCCCAACATCAGGGTCTTTTCAAATGAGTGAGATCTTTGCATCAGGTGGCCAAAATACTGGAGTTTCAGCTTTAACATCAGTCCTTCCAATGAACACCCAGGACCAATTTCTCTTAGGATGGCTTGGTTGGATCTCCTTAGGTGAAAGTAAATAGAACTGATGAGTCTATTCACAGGACAGGAACAGAGACACAGATGTAGAGAATGGACTTGTAAACACGGGGGAGGGCGGGATGAATTGAGAGAGCAGCACTGATGTATACGTACGACCATGTCTAAAATAGCTCCTGTAGCACAAGGAACTCAGCTTGGTGCTCTGTGATGACCTAGAGGGGTGGAGGGAGATTCAAGAGGGAGAGGGTATATGTACATATGAGTGAGTGAAGTCGCTCAGTCGTGTCTGACTCTTTGCGACCCCATGGACTGTAACTTATCAGGCTCATCTGTCCATGGGATTTTCCAGGCAGTAGTACTGGAGTGGATTGCCGTTTCCTTCTCCAGCGGATCTTCCCGACCCAGGGATCAAATCCAGGTCTCCCGCATTGTAGACAGACGCTTTACTGTCTGAGTCACCATATATATGGCTAATTCATGATGTTGTATGGCAGAAACCAACACAACATTGTAAAGCAATTATACTGCAATGAAGATAAATAAATAAATACAAAACAAAAATAAACAAAGAAGGCCAACCAGTAAAAATAAACATTTCTTTATTTTTTGAAAACAAGATGTAGACAAAGATTCCACTGTAGGCAACATTTAATTGACATTAACAATTACCAATATTTAACAACATTTAACAATATTCAGATCATGGAAAACAAAGTCATGTTCATTTCTGAGCACCATATTTTAACTGGGACACTGGCAAATTCCATTGAATAGGGGAGAAGAATAAGAATAAAGAAATTCTAAATTTCTTCCCATTTCTAATTGCTGGAGTCTAACTTAATTTAGGATTTATCACATAGTTTAAATATGGTCCCCAAGTAAAAGAGAAGAAAACAAACACCTTCACTCCCACTCTTTTTTCTTTATGTGAAGGATGAATTCAATACATCTTATTAAAAAAACATCAAAGTCTGTCTGTGTGAATTTGTACTTAAATACCATCCTGGGGGAATAAGTCCTATGTAAGGATTTAAGTCTGCAGACAGGAGAATTTTGAAGATCTAGAATTAAAATAGAACAGAAAGGAGATTTGAATAATGTGAAGATAATTATTTTTCTTTTGATGCACATTTCTTCCAGCAAAAGTAAGCACTTTGCCTTGAAAGGTGTGTATGATTTTTGGCTAAGCCATTCCACTTTTAGAACTGTATCATAAGGAAATCATTAAAGATTTATGCAGTTTTCTATAAGAGTGTTCATCTCAGTGTTACTATTAATAGTGAAAAAAATAGAAGTAATCTACATACTAAATGTTGGAGGATGGGTTAAATAAATTATACTCACAATGTAATGTGTAATAAATAGTTGAGATGGAAGCTATTCACACTATATCGTTAAGTGAATAAATCAGATTAAAATTTGTATACATAATTTTTTATGTTGTTTTATTCCAAAATATGGAAGGAGAGGATTAAAAGAATAATATGGGAATTGTGGCTCTTTTTGTGTGTGTGTGTGGAGAGGTTATGGCTCTTTCACCTTAATTTCCTTATTTTTGCATATTTTCTTTTTATAAGAGCTTATTTTCTAATTCTTTCCCAGTGAAATTGTATTGTCTTTGTAATAATAAATATGTTTTGAATTTAAAATTACATGTTGTATATTTAGGGTATAAAATATGCATATTTCTATTGGGATAATATATATCTATGGTATAAGGAGTATATGTTACATAAACATATATAGATAGATCACTTCCCTGGTGGCTCAGATGGTAAAGAATCCGCCAGCAATGTGGGAGACCTGAGTTTAGTTCCTAGGTTGGGAAGATTCCCTGGAGGAGGACATGGCAACCCACTCCAGTATTCTTGCCTGGAGAATCCCATGGACAGAGGAGCTTGGAAGGCTACAGTCACGGGGTTGCAAAGAGTCGGACATGACTGAGCGATTAAGCATAGCATAGCACAGCACATATGTAGATCAGCAGGCAGATGGATGGATAGATAGATGAAATAAAAGTAGAGTCTGTGTTTCTCTCATGCCCCACATGTCCTCCATCACCAAGTATGGTCAGTGTTGTATTCCAACCAAACTGACCTTGGTTCTTTAAACATATCACACTTACTCTTATTTTAGGATGATCACTTGAGCTAATCTCTCTGCCTTAAATGTTTTCCAGCATCTAATATATATGGCTGCTACAGTCTCACTTATTGGACTTGAATGTCCCCTCCATAATGAGAAAGAATCTGATCACCATTCTTCAAGGGTCTTCCTCCAATTCTCTCTCCCTTATTTCTCTGCTTACTTTCCTCAGAGTTCTGATCACAACATGTAGGTCTTTTGTTTATTTGTGTGCTTGAGCAATGCTTGTCTCCTGTCAAATTTAAGCACTGTGAAGTCAGAAACCTGTCAGTGATCACTGAATCTTCAAAATCTAACACAGGACCGGACATAGAATCAGTATAAGATGGATTAAAGCTTCCCTGATGGCTCAGATGGTGAGGAATTCACCTGCAATGTGGGAGACCTGGGTTCAGTCCTGGGTTGGGAAGATCCCCTGGAAGAGGGCATAGCAGCCCGCTCCAGTACTCTTGCCTAGAGAATCCCCATGGATAGAGGAGCCTGGTGGGCTACAGTCCATAGCGTCACAGAGTTGGACATGACTGAACAACTAAGCACAGCATAGCAGGGATTTCAGCAAGAGGGGCAGACATTAGGACTTTCAGCAGAAAACCTGGAGAACCAGTGTTTGGAGTTGAGTAGAGATAAACTTACTTTATGGTGTTTCTAATGTGAATATGTACATATATATGTTTATGTATGTATATACATACATACAAGCTTAACACTTGTATTTTTGGTTCAGTCGCTCAGTAATGTCTGACTCTTTGCGACCCCATGGACTGCATCCATACGTATAAATTTATAATTTATGCATCTTTAAAAGCATATGTAAATATATTTTGTATATACATGTAAATATTGTATGAAATTTCAGGCATATACAAAAGTAGAGAGAATAGTATAATGAATCTACTTCATGAGTCCATCAGCTACCTCTAAGAGTTATCAATTTATGGTTAATCTTGTTTCATAAACAGAACTTTCTTCTGTCTGGGTTGTTTTAAAGCAAATTCCAGACATATTATTTTCTCCTATAATTTTAATATATACTCTAAAAAGATAAAACAACTATAATTCTACTATTGTACCAAATTAATAATAATACTTTAATATTTTATATGTCAGGTATTCTCAAAAATGTGTATTAGCATTTTTTTTTCATCTAACACACTGCTCTTGAACCCTCTTCCACTGCTCATCTTTTAAAAATTAATCCTTAATTCTTAGATGTCATGCAGTCAGAAATACAGGCTACTTTTCTTAATGTAGATAGTTCTTTGGCTTTCAAAAGTGAACTCCTTTTCAAATTGCCTCAGAGATAAGATAAACAAACAGTATTTTCTTTTGCATTATATTTTACATATGTTTATTTCTGGTATATTTTCCCATGAATTTTTTTATCCCTCTCAGTCTTAACATTTTGTTAATCTACCATCAGATGATAAATCACTTTCAGAGAGTAAATGATCTTGAAACCTTGTTCTAATGAATAGTCTAGATTTGTAGGTAATCAATACATATTTGTTGATTTTATTCTGATGTTTGGATACTGCAGATAGCATAGTATGGTTAATAATTTATGAGTAGCTGTGTAAGAGTAATCTTTATTTTTCAATAAGCTACAGGAAGGGTAGTTTTTTTCTCTATATACCTTAGTCTGGTCCAATTTCTTAAAAGCAGTTTTAGGTAACATTCACTAATTGATTGCACTGTGAGTTGTTTATAAGGACAAGACATATTCTTCACAAGTTTGCAATATTGTGGCATAAAGGCACAATTTGGTGGTGAAACAGAAAATTCTACTGAGATGCTTTGGGTATTGCATGTTTTTGCCAGCTTTCCAGTTGTTAGTAAATTACATTGTCAGTACTCAAGTTAGAACACGAGGCTGACATACCAGTTGAGCACATCCATCTGGGGTTCACTCATTTGATGAGTAAGAGCCTGCTAACTAACCTCTACCAGCTGCAGCCAACAATACACACTAGATATTAGCCGGGGAGTCACCAAGGCTGGACATTTTCCCCCCTTAATTCTAAATATTGCATTTCATCCATCTAGCATTGTCACATATTCATCAGCTAGCCTCTGACTAGTAGATAAATGGGTGGTGGAAACATCCCTGGAGACTAGGAGACTCGCTTCTGGTTTTGACGGGATTTTATTCAGAGGATTCACACATTTATTGACCTCAAGGCTAGTGAGGTCAACATGACAATGCAGTGTGTATCGATTTGGTTCAATCCAGGAATTGCTCATGTATCGTTTATATTTATGTAAATAAAGCACTAGTCTTTCATCTTCCAATTACAACACGTTACTGAATTAATGTGATTAAAGATGGTGCTGGACTGATGTTAACAGGGCCTTGCTTTCTGTCATAAAGTGCAAGGGAACAATCATGCAAAATTAATATATTTCTAAGGCGGTGAATATGCATTCCAGCACCAGTTATTATAAACTCCCTGCTCTTTTTTTCCTCTCTTGTTCAAGCCAATTTCATGCTAAAATACCTTGACATCGTTTCTTTTATTCCTGGCTTTCCCCCTGTTCTATGCCTGCATCTCCAAATTATATTATGTGGTAGATTTTTCTATAAATGGGAATATGATATCTTTGAGATGAACAAGGTTGCCAGGAATTTAGCACCCGAAGAGTTTTGAATAGGCATGTCTGTTATTTTTATTGAAATATTTTCAGCTATCTATTTTTCTTAACACAATAATAAAAATGACAGTGTATGAGGTAGGAATTACGAGTTCATACATTTGGCAACTGAACTGCTTTTTCCTAGGTCATTGCTTTATTGTCTAAGCTTGAAAGCACATTTTGGAGCCAATAATACAGAAGACACACAGCTATGATCCAAAAGATAAATCTTTCTTTCTTTTTTTTTTTTAATTAGAGGAGAGGAAATCTAAGGTTAGAAATGTGAGGAATTGTATGGGTTCTTCCTCTAATTGATGGAACAAAACAGCTCTTGCCATTGAAGTATAAAGAAATTTATATGCTATATTATAATTGGTTTGATATCTTGACTTTTAAAACTGTTGAATACAGAAATCATTTTATGGAAATATTACAATAACAAAGGGCATCTGGTATCTGTTGCACCTCATCACTTATCCATTCAGTAGAAAAATAAATTGAGAAGCACATTCTGTAGGACAAGATTTTATGGGAAATACAGTATGGTTGATACTGTAATCTGTTTCTTAAACTTATCAAACTATACCACCACTGGGAGATATTTAGTATAGGGACAAGAGATGCCTTCCTAAGCACTTCCTTTGGCTGCCACATAAGGGACATCTAAGAACTGACAGCAGTGTAGCATCTTGGGGAATCAGTCTGGTACAAAAAATGAATATAGACGAGATGGGATCTCTGGGTATGGAGCAATGGGGAAGGAGATGATTGGCACTGCCTGCTGATATATAAAGGTATATTATGCACAATAACAACAGCTTGGCTCCCTGGGCTCCTGAGGCTCACCATACTCTAGAACGGAAGGTACATAATGTGCAGGATAAGTTTATCTTCCAGCATAGTCTGGGCAATTACTTGGTATTGATTTTCTGAAAGTTCAGTCTTACGTGTCAGCATCTTGTTGGCAAACTTTGCAACATCATCCAATCAAGTCAGGGCAGACATGAGTGTGGGTAGAGAGAAACCATCACCAGCTGGTCCTTTCTGCAGGATAGGTAGAGAGCCCCCAGCCCTCTTCGCGAAGAAGACTCTTGCAATTGCCCTGTCTCATAGAGGGAATTGTAATCTCAGGGAATCCCTGTGCCTGATTGCGGTTCTTTTCCCAGTGGTGCACCTTTGACCTCTGTATTGATTCTACCCTCTCATCAAAGGCGCTGATGTCATTCCTTGTGATCAAGCAGCATTTGCATTTAAGAGCTGCAACTGTGCGCTGACCCCAAACCATTTCACCAGAATGAAAGTCGACCGCATGGCAGATGCGTTTCCCCATGATATTAGAATCCATTGTGCCCTTTGGTAGGTGTTTTTGTCATCTAGAGAAAGGCATATACTTGCTGTTCCAGATTTTCATTTCACTCCAACCAGAAATTAAATTCTTTAAAACAGAACTAGGATCAAACTGATTCCCACCTTCAGTCCAATAAATAGTATTCCTACTTGTTAAAGCTTAACACAAAATGATAAAAAGTCTGAATGTATTTTCAGAAATTCTAGCTCTTTTAGTGTTTCCTTATTGATATATACCCAGTATAAGGCCTGTTTGTTGACTATCTACTTAAATATTGTAAATAGAAATGACATTTAATAATTCTCTGAGGAAAATAAGTAGATGTTTCATTAAAAAATGCAATGCAATCTAAATATCAACCTTCAAATTGTTTTCTTTCTCCCACTTCCCAGCCCTTTCCTCTTCTCCTTCCTCCTCCTTCTTCAAGTACGATGGAAAAAGGGAAGAAAACCACTTCTGAGGCATAGACACCTAAAGAGAAATTAATGTCCATCAACAGTTACCTGTATTGTATTCTGCCTTCCTGTCTTTCCTTTAGATTCTATTCATTCTCATTTATTAATTTCAATCAATAAATATTTACTGAGAATTATGTAATGGTGCTAGGAATTCAGTTTTGAGAAAAATAGATGTGGTCCCTCATGGAACTGACAGTCCAACTTGGGAGACAGGCATCAAATGACTATACAAATAAAGATGAAGACAACTAGGACAGAAAAGTTTACATTAATAGCTGAGAGTAGAAATTATTCTATGAATGAAAGCAGAAATATTTGGACAAATACTGAAAAGAGCTTGCTTTGGGGGGTACTGAAGATACTGAACGGTGTGTATACCTCGGATACCCTGGATACCAAGAGAAGTAAATCGAGGTGGCATAGGGTGACAGAAAGGGTGTGTGTAAGCATGCTAAGTCACTTCAGTCGTGTCTGACTCTTTGCAACCAGGCTCCTCTGTCCATGGGATTCTCCAGGCAAGAATACTGGAATGGATTGCCATGCACTCCTCCAGGGGATCTTCCTGACCAGGGGCTCAAACTTGAATCTCTATGTCTCCTCAATTGGAAGGTGGGTTCTTTATCACTAAGGCCACCTAGAAAGGCCAAAACAGATGGGGTATGGTTTATTAAATGCTCTCAGATTAGCAGAAAATATAGGAAATACTTTAGATCCTTATAGACTAGAAGTTCAAGCCAATAGTTTTTTTTTTTAATTTTTGAAAAAGAATCTTCAGTCATTGTTGTGAAGATAAACTACAGACTATGAATGAGGATAACAAGGGCTGTAGTTTCATTTGAGGTTGAGAGGGAAATTAGACGAGATTTCTTTTTTTTTTTTTTCAGATCTTAGGTCTCGTGATTTTATTTTGAAGAAGAGTTGGATTTCTCTGTAAGAAAATAATTGCAAAAGATCTGAGTTTGTAAAGATGTTAACTTTCACATGGTCACTTGATTATGTTCCCTTTGCATGAGTTAAAATTAAAAATATTGATGCTATTTTCAGTTTCATAGTACATTTACAATTATATCATGCATTAGTGCAAACTGTTTTAATCAACTTTTAAAGGAATCCAATAAAAAGTAAGAACGAGACCACTGACATTCACATAGGGCTCTGGAAAAAATAGTACATGGCACAAGCAGAACTTGAATTCAGGTTTTATTCCCGTAAACTCTGTGCTCTTCCTACTAATTTTGAAATCCAATATTTGAAGTTGTGAAAGCATTCATAGGTTTTTTTTTCCCCTTTAATTTGGCCATCTGTTACAATAAATATAAAAGGTACTCAATTAAGAAAAACCATATTATGTGAAAACCTCTATCCAATATAGGAGTGTCTGTATTGAGTACATCGAGATAGCTTTCAAAGACACCATTCTTATGGTGGATAGAGAATTGAAAAGAGGTTCGGATGGACTGCCTAATAGGCTTCTCGTTGGTCTGGAAACAGCAAGAAAACTAGATCTTGGTGAGGTGGGATGATCTCTAATTTCCCACTTTATTTAGAAACCAGGCTAAAATTAAAAATAATAGCATTCTGAGGAAAAGTAACAATAGCCCCACCCCTGAGATAAGCACCTATAGAGAAATACTTTGATGTCATTAAATAATCTCTATGTTGTTGACTTTTATCTTGGGGGAGAGAGGTTTAGGAAGCCTTTGACAAATCTCCCATCTCTTCTGTCATATTCTTGTGATTATTATTTCATGGAATAGGCTCAGTTCCATGAATCATAATTGACAACATGATTGTACTTATTAATCATTATTTAAATCAGGTATTAGATAACAAATAATTGAGTGAACTGTCCTCTATAAACATAGAGGATGCTGATTAGCCATATTTACAGCATGCACATTGTTCTTTTTTGTCATTTATGATCTGTCATTTGGTTAGGAACTTGGATTCTAAAGCTCACGGTTGATAACCCAGCTTCACCACTTTATCAGAGGTCTGACCCCAGGTAAGCTCATTAAACTTTCTAGAGTTTAGGGTCATCATCAATAAAATGGGGTTAATGACATTCACTTTAAAAACACTTTTCAGGATGAAGTTAGATGGCTAATACAAAATAAACTAATGCAGGGATTTTTGCCTGTCATTCACTTGAGAGATGAACAGACCAAGTAATGGGTATTGTCAGTGGCCAGGGGACTGGATAGATCAGGGTAGGCCACAAAAGAATATAACCAGCATCTCCTGTTAACATCTAGATATGTGGACCCAGATCCTGGGTTAAACGTCACTGGCATACATAAAGAGGTCATGGTCTTTTACTCATCTGTGAACTTTTCTGGTCACTTGATTACATTCTCTTTTGCAGGATTTAAAAAGTTGTGATCAGAAACTAAAGGGAAAACCTATGATTTCAGGTCTCATGTCTTCTTGATTTATCATAATGCGGTGTGTTCCTAACCTTCTTGTTCATTAAATACACCCAGAATGTTCTTCGGAAAACCAAAGTCCATGAGGACATCTTTACACACAAGGCAATGGAGCATAATGTAACTGCTTCATCATGGTAGGAAAAACTTGAAAGAAAAAAGTGGATGTTTTTACTCAAAAGCATAGATTTCACCTCCTCTCCCTGGGGCTGCTCTAGGATGCTCTAAGTAAGACAGATACTGTTGTTTAGTTGCTCAGTCATGTTAGACTCTTAGTGACTCCATGTATTGTAGCTTCCCAGGCTCCTCTGTCTATGGGATTTCCCAGGCAAGAATATTGGAAAATGTCATGGAAATGGGTTGCCGTTTCCTTCTCCAGGGGGTCTTCCTGGACTAGGAATTGAACCTGAGTCTCCTGCATTGGCAAGAGAAATTTTTTTAAACCACTGAGCCACCAGGGAAGCCCAACTCAGATATATTTATCCATTATTTCCAATAATAACTTCGGGAAATATTAAATGGCATCCCAAACCATATTGCCTCATCTCAAATATTGATTGTAACCAGTGACAATAGTGATGGGTTGTAAGTATTTTGGGAATTGAAATGAAGAACACTGAAGCCAAGAAAGATGGACCTTTTTGAATATGCATGATCTTACTTGACCATCTTTTTGTGTCAGGTACTTTGTTTTATTTTTAGTTTAGAATTCCCTTACATGTTGATTGTCATCTATCTTTCTTAGATCCACATGCAGGGAAGAGAAAATGTTCACAGTTATTTTGTATGTTGAAAAAGATTTACCTTTGACAATCAGGTATCTCATGAGTACATTTTGATGTGGCTGCTAGGAATTATGGGCTATGTCTTTTAAATTAGTTCTTTCTGAGGCTGAATATATGTCAGTGCTTCATGTAATGATTCTTACAAGGATGAAATGCAAAAGATTAGAAGAGATACTAAAGATGGCAGCTTTCCTTCAAGATTAAAATCTTTTGGATAATTCTTTTATCAAGGAACACCATTAGGAAGCAAATTCAGCATTTAAAATGGTATGTGGTTATGGCAATGTGTGACCTGCCCTTGTCGATGGAGTCAGAACCTTTTGGTGAGGGTTGCTCTTATATGTGGACTTGCCCATAGGCTGTGATTAATTTTTGAGACAAAAAATATAAGTGCACAAGTACAAGGTAAGATGAGAATATATTTCTTGCACATCAGTAATGACTGACTTTGCTTTTGAAAACTCAAGTTGTTACTATTTAGTATTTCAAAGGCATATCTAAAAATTCTGTAGGTCTATCCAAATCATTTCTTGTGTTAGAGTAGCCAGAAAGAAAGCCTGGAATGTATCACAGTGCTGTTTCCATGTTGCAGGTGAGGGGAGTGAGGTACACAGATGGAGAGAGGACAGTCATGCTATGGAGACCAAAAGGTGACCAGCGAGGGCACCTGCCAATGGGAGTCTTGAGCATAGTGTGGGAGGAGCTACCAGTTGAGGATGTGGCAACCTGCCCGATCTTCTCCCATCATGCTCGGAGCTTTATCAAGGGTCTGGGCTTAGCATGTGGAACCACGCACTTTGGCTTCTATTTCCCAGCTTTTGAAACAGCCTGACCCCAAGCTCACCTGAGAGCAGGTTAGCATCACTCACCCAACAGCTTACCACCCCTACCCCCAGATTTTTTCCAGTGATACAAATAGATTCAACAGAAACACTCTGACTATATCAAATGTTACCTGTAATTTTTTCCCAAGTGAACTAACCACATCCACCAAGCCTTTAACCCTAGTCTATGTATTTCGGACACATTCGTAAATGCTGATTTTCCTGCGAGTTGGTTTCTTCTGCTACATCAGTGTATAGAGAAGCTGAACATTTCAACCCCTTGCCGCAGTGACAGGTGACGCGTCTGATTGTTTGCTGATGTTGATTTGGAATGTTGATGCTTCAGGAAAAAAGAACTCCATCGAACAGACAATCTGCACAGCTCGCGAACTACACAAAGAGCATTTGCTATATAAGTGTCAACCGGGCGCTGCAGCTTTGTGTGGAATCATTTTCAAATTTTCCTTTTTGAATTATTAAATAGACCATGTCAGAACAACTCTGATTATTATCCAATCCATATGCTTCAACACCAACCTTTTATGTAATATCAAGCGACTGCAGTGATCAATTGGACCAATCATGAAGGCTCCCTCGTTCTGGAAAGGAGTCAAGCCCTCCATCGCACGGCAGCATCTTATGCAGATACGCAAACACCTACGGCACAGCTTACAGAGGAGGCCGCGGCAGGATCTGCCTTTAGGAATGCATGCAGGCTGTGAAAATATATTTAGTTCCTTATCAAGAACTTTAAGCCTTAGTCCATCTTTGCGCAATTTTAAGCCTGTTCAGGTGAGTTAGAAATAACACTCTTATCCAGCTATACCTCTGCCCAGCAGAATTATGTACATAACTTACATGGTAAATAAAATGTGCTAGTGCATAGTTTTGAAAAATGTTGTATATAAAAAAATAAAATGCTGCCTTTGGTTTTCTTTTTCCTTTTTAAACAAATACAGTATCTCCTGGAAACGGAGACAGATATGCAGGCATGTAGCCACGTGTAATTTATAAAATGTGATAAAATGATAATCTCTCACCTACACTAATACAGTTTATCTAGATAAATAACTCTTAGAATGAATACTGTGGATGCCTTGAGGGTTTTCAGCATTTAATTAAAATGGAACAAAAATATTCACTGTCTGTGTTGGGATTTTAGCATCCACTCTTGACAAGGATATTCTTTAGGCTGAGAACAGATTAGTGACATTCCCTGGGAAACAAATGGGAGGTGGTATTTTTCTAGTCCTCAAGAAAAAGAGGCTAAAAATGCATGGCATAGAAATCTTAAGATGAAATGGTTTCCGGAGTACGCCTCTGTTCGCCACCACAGCCTCCCCCTCCCAGGGCTTGGACTGAGGGTGGAATTCAGGGGGCTTCTCTGATAATTGCGGGTGATTGGAGGTAATACTCTCCGGCACTTTCACCAACGTCCTGGTGTGTAGCCATCACTCACAATGACTGCTAAAGCACAGGCTTTCTTCCTCTTGATGGTGTGTGATTTTGACGTTGGACGCAGGGAGGCAGGACGAGGCAGTGGCAGAAACCGAGAGAGAGGGAAGATGGGCCAGCCCAAGCCCTGGAGCAAACAGCCTCCCAGAATGTGGGGGATTATAGGAGCCTCCACTGTGGCCCACTTAACCCTAAAAATACATCCCAAGCCGCAATGCCAGAGAAGTATTCAGAAGGAAGCCTTTTAATGGTGCCATTGTCTACTGAAAATTGATTTAGGTTTTCTTTTGAGTCAGTTTTTCTAGGAAAGCACCGATTACCTTTATGTGACAAACTCTGCTCTTTAAATACATCGATTGTACACTCTGTGTACGAATCATGTATATTTCTTTTGTTTATTTTTGCTCTATTTTATAGATTTAGGACACAAAGAAAGAAAAGTCTTGTAACGCAGTGCTATCCTATCATTGAACAAATCAATCTGGATGTTTTTCCACAATTTCGATAACAGATAACATGCTGAAAAACCATGAAATTATTACTACAAGTTAATGTGGTATATTTCTATTTTTTTTCACATAGCAGATTCAATGTTCATGTAACTTGCTTTAAAGGCTCTTCTGTGTGTGTGGAGATTTTTAGCACTCTTGAGAGAAATAAGAAATGGTACAAAAACTTGAAAAAAAATAATAAGTAAGGAGTGAGATTTTTCTAATCGCTTTTAGTTCTTGTTTGGAATATTCGTTTTCCCCTGTGATTTCACTTTTGGGTCTGGAAAATGGGATAATTCTTAAGAAAAGAACAATGGTCATAGGACTTAATGGGTAGATTTTGTGAAATAATTTTGTGGGTCTGGAACAAAGATGCTATTCAAATAGGCAAATATGAGATGATATGTTGATGATAGGTATTAACAGAAACTGAGGCAGTAGCCCAGAAGTGCCGGTGTGTGTGTGTGTGTGTGTGTGTGTGTGTGTGTGTGTGTCTTTTCTCACCACACCTGGACACTCATATAACAGTTATAATCAGTCTCAAAATATAACTCTTACAATTTAAAGTGGAAAAGAAATAGGAGCAGTCAAATTGTTAATAATCCAAGTTAATAAGCACATTGTATCATTTCTTATTCTGGGTAACTCTTAGCCATCATTGTTGACAAACAACCTCAAAAAGGGTATTTTCAACATTTCAAAATCCTTTTCAGGAGGAGGAAAAGAGAATAGGACACTATATCATATATTTTCCTCATGGGCAATGGAAATAAGCTCGTATGATTCCATAGTCTTTTAGCCTCACTTCCCTTCCCCCTCATCTGATCACATTATTCACACAAGGAACCAATGAGCCGTTGTCTCATTACCTTAAAATCCTATATTAATGAGACAGAGACAGTTTTTAATCATTTGAGTTAAGCCTTGAATATTCTGCTTGCTAATATCACGCATCCATTTAAAGATGAGAACAAGCACTTTTTAATAATATTTTACTTGCCAGTAGTGACTAAAATACTGATTTTTCTCTTTGTAAAGTTGTCAAACATTCTGCAGAAAACCTTATATTCTTCTTCAGGAGTTAATTTTATCTCTAAAGGCCTGGGTTAAAAAGAAGGGTCAAAAATGTGTCCTGGACAGTCAGCGAAGGAAATAAGAGCCTTGGCACTTTGTTTTTCTGGCAGAATTTTTGGTGGAATTAAATACATAAATTACATACACAAATTTTGTGCAAGCCAAACTCCACCATTTAACAAAGTTTGAAAGCATTTGAGCTAGCGCTTAAATGGTACCTAAACAACCTAGACTTGGGTCTGGAAAATGGGATAAATACACTAGACTTGGTGTATTTGGAGATGTAATAGTGAATAAAAGAAAGATTTTTGTTTTTGTTTCTGCTTAATCTTTCATCCAGAGAAGGCAATGGCACCCCCACTCCAGTACTCTTGCCTGGAAAGTCCCATGGACAGAGGAGCCTGGTGGGCTGTAGGCCATGGGGTTGCGAAGAGTCGGACACGACTGAGCGACTTCCCTTCCACTTTTCACTTTCATGCATTGGAGAAGGAAATGAAAACCCACTCCAGCGTTCTTGCCTGGAGAATCTCAGGGATGGTAGAGCCTGCTGGGCTGCCGTCTATGGGGTCGCAGAGTTGGACACAACTGAATCGACTTAGCAGCAGCAAATGGCTTAGAAAAGTACTTTCAGTGGTTTGCATAGCACCTCACATTAACTTTTTTCTTTTTAGCTAATAACTCTTCTCCAGCTTTAAAGCATGGCATCTAGGCCACCTTGATTCCATATACCACATAAACTACAAAATGGTCTCACCTTAAAAATTCCTGTATAAAAGGGCAGTAGCATAGTTAACCTCTTGAAAGTTGCCAAGCAAATTAACTGTGGACTATTGTTATCTTTTAGATAATGTTTTTCTTGGTTGATAAAAAATCTAACATTTGTTGGGATGCTAGTTAAGAAAGGGGTTAAACTATTGAATTCTGATTGCCTCTTAACAAATACAGAAGTTAAGCTGTAACATATTATATTTTAAAAGGAAGAAAGGTGTTTTAAAATGTAATTTGTGTTTCTCTAATATGAATTACATTCATAAATAAAAGCCATGAGCAAAATTTAGTACAGATTAAAAGGAATTTTATATAAGTGGAGTTTTCATGGCTAATAAAAAGTACCAGACCCTTTAATGGATTATTGTATCCACATCACTGAACATATACTTTAAAAACCAACATAATATATAGGGGATTTTCCTTGACTTGTGTTTCTCATATTTCAGCAGTCGTTTAATCTTTTATATAAGATTTTTTTCAATTTTCTTAGAGGAGGCACCACACCAGCATTTATAAGAATTTGGGGGTCCGAAGCTTAGTAGCAGTATATCTGGCTGAAATGGCTATTTCATTTTGCAGATAAACAAGGTGATTTTTAATCCACCTGAGATTACAGATGACATAGAACTGGGACACCATTTGGGAATATCAGGCTCCCAAATCAACTCTTCACTTTAAAAACAGACTCATCTTCCCAGTTTTTTCTAACCTGGGATATGCGGTCTCCTCTTTGCCTCACTCTTGTTCCAATCTGCCCCCTTAGCCATGTCCAGATGCCCTGTTCCTGAAACCCTTGTATCCACTCCTTTTTTCTTATCGTGATGATGATTTCTGCATAAAGAATCAATCAGTCAACCATGCTTTTGACCCCATTAACTGTCTAGGGCCGCCCCAATCACAAAATTTTGCTAAGTTCTATCTGATGCATTCTTCTATAGAAGCAAATATATTTTTCCCAAAGCAATTATTAGGCACTTTATTTTAGTCCCGGATTTAATTTTTTTAGCAACAGAAGCTAAGTAGCCTGATTGGAATTTCAAATGATCGTCACACTGAATTGAAAAGTCTGTCTTAACAGGGAATGGAACATTTTTCTTATATTTTAACCAAGTAGAGGCAAAGAGAAGGTCCTTTTTACTTTTTGTCTAACTGAACATATGTTTGATGATTATTAATTCAAACAACAAAAAAGAATGTCCCAATCTTTGACTCTTATAAGGTTTTTCAGTTTTTTGTTAGGTTATTAACTATATTTTTCTCAATATTAAGTATACCAATTTTCCTCACATTGTGATCTGATTTACTCTTAAGTGGTATGACACCTCTTAGTACTTGCCAGTACACACAAAAACTAGTTTGTTTTTTTGTTTGTTTCTTTCTTTTTAAATTTATTTCTAAACAAGAAAATAAGTTTGAGTTGTTGCCTGGTTCCCATGATCTGTTTGCTAACACTCAGTTTTCCTTTTTCACACACGAAGAAGCAAACATCATCCCTGTCAAATGATAAATGAGGCAGAATCGGTGACGTTCGTGTTTGTCAACATAAGCAAGATCAAATGATTGCTCAGCAGGAAGAAGCCACGGGAAAGCCAATGATTTTTGACTAATTAGCAAAATAATAATAATGTCTTCCTAATGATTACCTTGTACTGGGTTGTGGCCTTTTATCAAACAGATATTCTACCAGTGCAAACTAGTGTTTTGAAAACACACTAGTGATTTCCTTTGAAATCATGGACACGGAGCGTTTCTGAGAAATCTTTTTGAAGCATCTTGTCCTGTATCACTTAAGTAATTGAGACTGAGAATGAAGCCCGATTTTTTGGTTCATGTGGTCATATAACCACTGTGCGTTTTAAGTACTGCTTTATAGGGAAAAACAGTGCATATTTTTCAGGATCATTTAAAGTTCAAGTTCATTCTCATTCATATTTGGGGAGTTTTATCAGAGGTGTTTGCAAGGAGTAACTTGAATGAAAATAGAGAATTTTTTTCAACATCCTAGCCAAAGTCAGAGCAGCCGTTATCAGACCTAGGTACATTTTTATAAATCTTTTATGTAACTTCCAGAGATGTTAAGGTAGATCTAAATTCTTAGTCCTGGAAATGTCACTGGAGCTGACATTTTCTGTGAAGATGTGTGGTCACCCACTATTTATAGCAAGCACAGTGGAGACAAAAGCACTGCTCAGGTCACAGGGCGTGTGCTGAGCCCTGTGAATCAACCTGCCTGAGATAAATTCACAGGATTCCTGGCTCGGGACAAAGCTACGTACTTCTCAGTCTCCTGTGTGTCAGATTCATACCTTAAAAATAGAGATCAAAAGCAAGTGACCTTGGAACCAAGGGAACATTGTCTTGAGGAACGTAGCTCGCCATGTGGTATCTAGGTTGGGGAGTGCTGCATGGACCTTGCTCATCTGGACGTTAAAACTGCTTGAATTGTACTAAATTTCACCAGGAATGCTGGCAAATATTCCAAATGATCAGAAGCAAAAGTGTCTCATTTTTAAAAAAGCAGACATGACTTGAAGTTATTTTTTCCCTTTGAGACTAGCAAGCTACTTTGTGTTAAAAATTTTACCCTTTCATATAATATAAATTATATTTTGTCTTTCTGTTGTGACTCTTTCGCTGCCACATAGATTGTTATTACAACAATCTAAAAAACAACAAAAAAATCTGTTCTTTCCTTTTATATAGATATATGATTCGAAATCATCAAGAAAGAAGTTTTATTGTTGGGTAAGGTTTGTTTGTGTGTACAGCAGTGAATGTGAGACCTGTGATTATCTTTTAAAAATTTTTACTTTTGACATTCCAAGCCTGTCCAGGATGTTCTTCTGGGGTCCTTCTCCCCCACCAAGGTCACTCCCAGTCCCTTCTCAAGGAGCGATTTCTATGTTAGTAACTTGAGACAAGCAATAGCAAGCATCTTTGCTTTGTCTTGCCCAGGAGAGACCACTCATAGGGAGACCAGGAATGAGGAAATGGCAGCAATGATGGGGAACCTGGTACTTGAGATGGAGGGCAGAGGGAGGGGCCGGCTAAAGACAAGAGCAGCGTTGATAATATGCTGAGGTGGAGCTGGGGGTGAGAGGGTGCTGATCAGCTTAATGAGCCACCTGGCTGCCCCCACAGATGCTCAGACATTCCTCTTAAGTCTCCACCAACCTCCTGAATTTTTCTCTGGCTCTCTAGTGCTGCCCTGTCTGACAGAGTAGTCACCAGCCTCCTATGGCCCTTGAAATGTGGCTCGTCAAAATCGCCGCATGCTCTAAGTGTAGCATGCATCCTGGATTTCAAAGACTTAGTATTAAAAAGATAAAATAGTTTATTCATAATTTTTACATAATTACAAGTTTAAATAATAGGACGTGAGTCTGAGTGAACTCCGAGAGATGGTGATGGACAGGGAGGCCTGGTGTGCTGCAATTCATGGGGTCGCAAAGAGTCAGACACGACTGAACGACTGAACTGAACTGAACTGAAGATATTTCCTTAGAATTCGTTTCTTTTTAAAACTCTTTAAAAATGATTACTAAGAATCGTAAACTTACCTCTGTGGCTTGCTTTAACAATCCACATTTTCTAGTTTCTGTACTTGATGCTTTGACATGTTAGGGCTTTGTTGACCCTTTGAAGGGGCTGCCTCTCCCAGGGCTTGCCAATTTCCAGAGATAGCAATTGGCTTGCCAATTGCCAAACAGGTTGACATGTGAGGGCACCTTCCATACACAAAGCAAACATCCCAGAGCCCACACCCCCAGCTACCTCCTTTATTACCTCCACTTGCGCTGTAGTGACTATCCCCCTGTTCTAATCACCGCAGGGCTGGGTACCCTATGCCCCAGAGCAGGCTGAAATTATTCAAACTAGCCAGTCCCAAGCCTGCTTGCCCTGCCTCACCCATTCCTACCTATGGAACTCCACAATAAAGGTTCTTACCCACTTACCCTGTCATCCCCTGCCTCTTGACTGACGCTGGTACTGCCCCAGGTGGCTCTCCATGGAATGAATGACCCGCCCTCCTCTTGGTATCTGTGAATATAACAAAATATCTTTCAATGGCAGTCATTTTCTGATCTGTCGGCCTTGCCATACTTGGATTGATAAAAGAACCTACATTTTAAGACACTTGTAACCTCTTACTATGGGATAGTACTGTGAGAGTTCTATTTCTCCAGCTGGAGAATCACCTATAAAACTAAACATTCAGAACTCTTAGCCCCCTTAGAACTAACACAGCTCCTAAAATATAGTATCAGCTCAATAAATATTAGCTATTATTACTTTGACACCATAATGACAATTATATGGCTGCCCACCAGACTCCCCCGTCCCTGGGATTCTCCAGGCAAGAACACTGGAGTGGGCTGCCATTTCCTTCTCCAATGCATGCAAGTCAAAGTGAAAGTGAAGTCGCTCAGTTGTGTCCGACTCTTAGCAACCCCATGGACTGCAGCCTTCCAGGCTCCTCCGTCCATGGATTTTCCAGGCAAGAGTACTGGAGTGGGGTGCCAGTGCCTTCTCCTTATAATGATAATAAAGTGATTTAATTCTGACTTAAAGAGACCATTTTCTGTCCTTTTTATTATTATTTTTGTTGCTTTGTGTTACACATTTAAAAATGTATATGTTACATATAAATGCATATATATCTCCTTACTTGTAAACTAGCATTTATTGAGTTGTTACTATTAGCTACGCTTGTGTTAAGTGCTTTACACATCATTTGATTTAATCACCATTACGATCAATTGAGTAACAAATAAGCAAGAAAAGCAACTTGCCCGGAATCACACAGCTTGCTAGTATTGGAGATGTAGGGGAGCAAAATAATAACGAGGATTATTTGGGGCTGATTGTTTTAAGAAATTGAAGACTCATGATGTTTTCCTTTTACCTTCCTCTTAACTGCCTAAAAAATGTAGACAGAGGACCTGTCCCAAAAGAGAGCCGTCACTGTAGACTGTGGTTGTTGAGCTGTTCAGTCGTGTCCGACTTTTTTGTGACCCCATGAGCTGTAGCCTACCAGGCTCCTCTGTCTGTGGGATTTCCAAGGCCAGAATACTGGAGTGGGTTGCCATGCTCTCCTCCAGGGGATGTTCCTGACCCAGGGATCAAACCTGGGTTTCCTGCATTGCAAGCAGATTCTTTATCACTGAGCCATCTGGGAAACCCGTCACTGTAGGTAACTACACATACCACAGGTATGAGTAGACAGGGGGAACTCCATAAACTCTTTGTTAAAATTCCTCTCTGTGTCCCATTGTTTCTGTGCAGCCCAGCAGATATTTGTGAAACAAACATTTGCTCTTTTCCATCTTCCTGTGAATCACCTTCCTTCCCTCTGAAGTCCCAAGCCCTTTCCCTTTCTCCTCTCAGACAGCATATAAGCCTCACTTGCCAAACTTGTCTGTGGGTCTCATTTTCTCACAAAGCCCCTGTACGTACAAAATTTAATTTAATTTTCTCCTGGTTATCTGACTCATGTCAATTTAATTCTTTGACTGGCCAGAAGAACCTAGATATTTAGAGGAAAATCTTCCCTTCCCCCACTGAGAATGTATGTAATTTTGAATAATATATAATTTTTGTATATACTTAAAAATGTTAGGCACAGTCCTCAATCGTAAGGATGATAAAGGGTATATGTGCTATTGAAGGATTATAATGAAACAAATAAACATGTGAACATCACTAGGAGAAGGGTGTGGCTCTTCTCTGAGCATGTGTCCACACTTTTATACCAGAGGTATTTCACCCCCATTTTTGTGGTTGTCATCCCATTGCTTTTCTTTCTATACATGCCTCCCACATGTGTTCCTCTCAGTGGATTTACATTTAGTATTTTACTTGCCTGCTCTTAGGCTTTAGAGGAATGGGCTCGCACCACATGGATTCTGCCCTGGTTGCTTCTTTTGCGTGATGTGTGTCTACTAGATCCACCTGTGCTGATGGACGTAGTTGCAGTTCACTCGTTTTCACTGCCATCCTGAACTCTATTGTGTGAATACTTTTTGGTGGACATTTTTTTCTGTTTGACATTTGGATGGCTTTTTTGTTGTTGTTATTAAGAACAGTACTGCTAGAAATACGCTATTTTTCCTGTTTTTGAATATTTTCAATGATATGTATTATTTCTTTTTAATTTTTTAAAGACTAGTATTCGCTAACTAATATTTTTAATTAATTAATTTTGCTGCACCAGGTGTCAGTTTTGGCAGGCAGGATCTTTAGTTGTGGCATGATAATCTTAGGTGAGGCACATGGGGTTTAGTTCCCTGACCAGGGACTGAACCTGGCTTCTGTGCATTGAGGTTGCAGAATCTTAGCCACTGGGCCACCAGGGAAGTCCCTTAGCTAACTAACATTAGCTATGATTTAAATAATATATCATTTTATTTAAATAGATTTATTTTAATTGGAGAATAATTATTTTACACTCTTGTATTGGATTCTGCCATATATCCACATGAATCAGCCATAGGTCTATGTACGCCCCCTCCCTCTTGAACCTCCCACCCACCTCCCACCCCATCCCACCCCTCTAGGCTGTCATAGAGCACTGGATTTGAGCTCCCTGCAGCATGCAGCAGTTTTCTACTGACTAGCTAATTTTAAATATGGTAATATATATGTTTCAATGCTACTCTCTCAATTTGTCCCACCTTTTCCTTCCTGCCCTGTGTCTGCAAGTCTGTTCTTTATGCCTGCATCTCCATTGCTGCCCTGAAGATTTAATCAATATTTTAAATGAATGTTAGACTTACAGGAAGATTCCAAGTGTTACAGAGAGTTTCCTGCGACTGCTTATCTTACTTCTAAGGTTAGTATCTTACTTTACTGTAGAACCAACTACCATTGGTCTGGTATTATAACTTACCCATGGATCTCTTTGACTTTCATCATTTTCTTTCCTGATAACCCTTTTCTGTTCCAGGATCTTAACCAGGATTCCACATTGCATATAGTTTTTATTTTGGAGGGAATCATTTGGAACTCATTTCTGTCTTACTCAAAAATTTACAGGAACAGTATTTCAGGGAGATTAGTCTTAAGGCAGCATGTGAACTAGATTTTAAGGCAGAGAGATAAAAGTAGGAATGCCAGGCAACTCTTACTATAGTGTGATTGCTTGAGGCAGAGAGAAGAAAGGGTATGATGATGAGGGACCATCCCTGTGTATATGCACTTATATACACATCACATAAATGTGTATATGCATAGATGGCACACATATTCACAGATTGCATTGTAACCATGTGTTCATCTTTCTCTCTTAGAAGTCCATGAGTTCCTTGGGGGCAGAGAGCAGTAAAGCTGATTCATCTTACTATTTTCTTCAGGTTCTCAGAAGAGTAACTGGTTAATGTAGTAATTTGCTGAAGGTTTGTCAAATAAGTTAATGTGAATGAGAAAGCCAAGCTGAAGGGGAAACTACAACACATAGGAAGATACAACACATAGGAAGAATAAGAAAGAGAGAGAGAGAATGAAAGTAGAGAAGAGCGAGATCTGATCAGCTGATGGGCTAGGGGAGACAAGCGCAGAAGGTAAGACGCTGATGGCAGAAGAGAAAAGAAAAGGAGTAAGAGTGAAAAAGAAAGCAAGCAAGGAGATGTGAAGGATGAACAGCTAAGCAGTGGTGCTGTTTTCCCATTGCGTTGCTCACGTGATCCTGTACATTATCACCCATCACTTAAATGTAAAGCCTTGCCTCCTTTGTTTATTGCTGTTCACAGCTCTCAGATGTTTCTCTATCATTTACTCCCTCATCCCCCTCCTTCACAAGGTGCTGCTAATAGTCTCCTGCTGTAGCAGTAGAATGTCGTGTGATGCTGATGCTTCATTGTCATGGGGCCTCTTATGGAAGTTTCATCCTTTCCCAAGGCCTTTGCACCTGCTGTTCCCTCCTTCTCAGAGTCTCAGCCCTTAGATTTTCACAGGCTTGGCTTCTTCTTGTCCCCAAAGTTTTAGTCCTGTTCTCTTGGTTTGTTTAGTCACTAAGTCGTGCCTCACTCTTTGTGACCCCAAGAACTGCGGCATGCCAGGCCTCCCTGTCCTACACCATCTCCTGGAGTTTGCTCAAACTCACGTCCATTGAGTCAGTGATGCCATCCAACCATCTCCTCTTCTTGTCCCCTTCTCTTTCCGCCTTCAATCTTTTCCAAAATCAGGGTCTTTTCCAGTAAGCTGGCTCTTCTCATTACACGGCCAAAGTCTTGGAGCTTCAGCTTCTCTTTATTTCTCCTCTCTTATTATGTTGTTTTATTGTCTCCAGAATGCTTAGGTCTCGAGGGAACTTTCTTGTTTATTTATTTGCTCACTTTCTTTCCATTTATCTTCGTCCACTAGAATATGGTTCCATGAGAGGAGGGACCTTGTTTGTCCTGAAACTTCATTGGTCCTGGGTGTTAAATGAACTGTCACTCACAGGCTATGTTTTGCTCTGTTCTGTGACTGGGCTATTCTTTAAGGATAAAGGAGAGTGATCACTAAGTTTCCAGGGTTAAATTGAAGAATAATTCACTGAGTGGGGATAAAGCTGAGGGAAGAGAAACTTCTGACCTAAGATAACATTTCAAGTGAATTTGATATCTCTTAGGTAAGTCCCTGCTCCATTATAATAGCATATATATATATATATTTTTTTTTTTGAATGCCTGTTAAATACCAGGTACTGTAGCAGATATGGCAGATATTGAGAACAACAGACGTCTGTCTTCCAGGACCTTTCTGTCAAATGGAACTGTTTGATAAGCAAATCACTGGTTGCAAAGCAATTTACTAAGAGCTGTCATAGAAAGTTGCTCTGAGGGCTCGGAGGAGAAAAGGATAGAAGAGAACAGACCTTAAAAGCAGCTCAATAGCCACTTCAGATATACAAATGAGCATTTTCACATAATGCTCTGAATGATGATAACAGGTGTTATTGGGCGGGGTTCAAATAAATCTGGCAATATTGGGTTAAAGTTAACCGATTGTCTCTCTAATGCAGTACTCATCAGAGCCTCTAACTTGCTAATATTTGGTAAGCACCATTGCCTACATTTGACCACTGTGCCTTTCTCAAAGAGGAACTTAAAAAACTAGTTTTTGCCAAACAAACTTGGGAAAATGCTAATACAGATTATAGAAAAAAAGCACATGGGATGACATTTCTTCATAATATGTTTAGCTTAAACCTTCTAAAAAACTATTTCCCAACATTCAAGGTTGAGGTTTCCCTACTTAAAATTTTTAGAGGTGGAATTCAGGAAACTCTTCATTAGTTTCTTGTCTCCATATTTCTCCCTTCTCTTATCTTCCTGTAACTCCTTCAAGACCCACTAAATTCCCTCGTATATAAGAAAGGGTTCATGCTCTAATTAGTGAAAGATTTCTAATAGCTCTAAAAATTTTAGAAATTCTACATTAAGGAATGATAAAAGATTAAAAATAAAGCTTATCATACTAACATTTTGTCTCTAATATTGTTCCCTTATGAAAAGGAATTAGAATTCCTTGAAGAAATGGTTGACTTTAGGGCTGAGGTACAGTAGGCGCAAAATGAGTTGGGAAAATCTCCTTAATCCACAAATTAAATGCCCCTTTCCCCCATTAATAAAATGATGGGACATTACAAGAATACAGGAACAGCTCCAAGGACCTCTACTGGCCACATCTAAGACAATCCAAGCACCAAAACAATTAAGTAGAGTAACAGATCATTGAAAAATAAGAATATAGAGAAATAAACGGGAGGGTTATTGCTTACAGTAGAATCCCCAGTGCCTGCTGGTAAATATAGAGGAAATGTTGGAGTTAGAAAATTAGCATTTTGCAATTGTCTTGCTAAAGACTGGCTCAGTTAAGAATTACCGATTCAGAGGAAAAGTTATTTTCTTTTTATGAGTTTTTTGTTTGTTTGTTTTACTATTTATATTTCTTTTTTAAATTTATTTTTATTGAAGGATGATTGCTTTATAAAACTTTGTTGTTTTCTGTCAAACTTCAAGATGAATCAGCCATAGGTATACATATATCCCCTCCCTTTTGAAACTCCCTCCCATCTTCCTCCCCATCCCACCCCTCTAGGTTGATACAGAGCCCCTGTTTGAGTTTCCTGAGCCATACAGCAAATTCCCATTGACTATCTATTTTACATATGGTAATGTAAGTTTCCATGTTACTCTTTCTATACATCTCACCCTGTCCTCCCATCTCCCCATGTCCATAAGTCTATTCTCTATGTATGTTTCTCCATTTTTGCCCTGTAAATAAGTTCTTCAGGACCATTTTTCTAGATTCTGTATATGTGCGTTAGAATACAATATTTATCTTTCTCTTTCTGACTCACTTCATTCTGTATAATAGGCTCTAGGTTCATCACCTCATCAGAACTGACTCTACTGCATTCCTTTTTATGGCTGACTAATATCCCATTGTGTATATGTATCACAACTTCTTTATCCATTCATCTGTTGATGGGCATCTAGGTTGCTTCCATGTTCTAGCTATTGTAAACAGGATACATGTAAACAGGATACATGTTTACAGGATAAATGGGATACATGTGTCTTTTTCAACCCTAGTTTCCTCAGGGTATATGCCTGGGAGTGGGATTGCTGGGTCATATGGTGGTTTTATTCCTAGTTTTTTAATGAATCTCCAGACCATCTTCTGTGGTGGCTGTATCAATTTACATTCCCACCAACAGTGCAAGAGCATTCCCCTTTCTCCACATCCTCCCAGCATTTATGGTTTTTGTTGATTTTTTGATGATGACTGGTGTGAGGTGATATCTTATTGTGGTTTTGATTTGCATTTCTCTAATAATGAGTGATGTTGAGCATCTTTTCATTTGTTAGCCATCTGTATGTTTTCTTTGGAAAAATGTCTCTTTAGGTCTTTTTCCCACTTTATGATTGGGTTGTTTGTTTTCCTGGTACTGAATTGTATGAGCTGCTTATATACTTTGGAAATTAAACCTTTGTCAGTTGTCTCACAGAGAAGGCAATGGCAACCCACTCCAGTACTCTTGCCTGGCAAATCCCATGGGCGGAGGAGGCCGGTAGGCTGCAGCCCATGGGGTTGCAAAAGTCTGACATGACTGAACGACTTCACTTTCACTTTTCACTATCATGCATTGAAGATGGAAATGGCAACCCACTCTAGTGTTGCCTGGAGAGTCCCAGTGACAGCAGAGCCTGGTGAGCTGCCATCTATGGGGTTGCACAGAGCTGGACACGACTGAAGCAACTTAGCAGCAGTAGCAGCAGCAGCAACAGTTGTTTCATTTGCCATTATTTTCTCCAGTTCTTAGGGTTCTCTTTTCAACTTGCTTATAGCGTTCTTTGCTGTGCAAAAGCTTTTAAATTTAATCAGGTCCCACTTGTTTACTTTTGTTTTTATTTCCATTACTTTAGGAGGTTGGTAATAGAGAATCTTACTTTTATTTATGTCATCGAGTGTTCTGCCTATGTTTTTCTCTAAGAGTTTTATAGTTTCTGGTCTCACATTTAGGTCTTTAATCCATTCTGAGTTTCTTTGTGTATGGTGTTAGGAAGTGTTCTAAATTCATTCTTTTACATGTAGCTGTCTAGTTTTCCCAGGACCATTTACTGAAGAGGCTGTCTTTGCCCCATTGTGTATTCTTGCCTCCTTTGTCAAAAATAAGGTACCCATAAGTGCATGGGTTTCTTTCTGAGTTTTCTATCTTGTTCCATTGGTCTATATTTCTGTTTTTGTGCAAGTACCATACTGTCTTGATGACTGTAGCTTTGTAGTATAACCTGAAGTCATGAAAGTTCATTCCTCCAGCTCCATTCTTCTTTTTCAAGAATGCTTTGGTTATTCAGGGTGTTTTGTGTTTTCATATGAATTGTGAAATTTTTGTTCTAGTTCTGTGAAAAATGCCATTGGTAATTTGATAGGGACCACATTGAATCTGTAGATTGTGTCTGGTAGTATAATAATTTTCACAATACTGATTCTTCCTACCCAGAAACATGGAATATCTCTCCATCTATTTATGTCATCTTTGATTTCTTTCATCAGGGTCTTATAATTTTCTGTGTACAGTTCTTTTATCTCCTAGATAAGTTTATTCCTAGATATTTAATTTTTTTTGTTGCCATGGTGAATGAGATTGATCCCTTAATTTCTCTTTCTGATTTTCCACTGTTAGTATATAGAAATGCAAGTGACTTCTGTCTGTTGATTTTGTATCCTGCAACTTTGCCAAATTCACTGACAAACTCTAGTAATTTTCTGATAGTATCTTTAGGGTTTTCTATGTACGGTATCACGTCATTTGCAAACAGTGAGAGCTTTACTTCTTTTCCCATCCGGATTCCTTTTATTTCTTTTTCTTCTCTGATTGCTGTAGCTAGGACTTCTAGAACTATGTTGAATAATAGTGGTGAAAGTGGACACCCTTGTCTTGTCCCTGATCTTAGGGGGAATGGTTTCAGTTTTTCACCATTGAGAACAATGTTTGCTGTAGGCTTATCATATATGGCCTTTACTATGTTGAGGTAGGTTCCTTATATGCCCATTTTTTGAAGAGTTTTAAATCATCTATTTCTGCTTTATTGACTATTCCAAGCTTTGACTGTGTGGATCACAACTGGCTGTGGAAAATTCTGAAAGAAATGAGAATACCAGACCACCTGACCTGCCACTTGAGAAATCTGTATGCAGGTCAGGAAGCAACAGTTACAACTAGACATGTAACACCATACTGGTTCCAAATAGGAAAAGAGCTACATAAATGTTGTATGCTGTCACCCTGTTTATTTAATTTATATGCAGAGTACATCATGAGAAACACTGGGCTGGATGAAACACAGGCTGGAATCAAGATTGCCAGGAGAAATATCAATAACCTCAGACATACAAATGACACCATCCTTATGGCAGAAAGTGAAGAAGAACTAAAGAACCTCTTGATAAAAGTAAAAGAGGAGAGTGAAGAAATTGGCTTAAAGCTCAACATTCAGAAAATGAAGATCATGGCATCTGGTCCCATCACTTCATGGCACAGAGATGGGGAAACAGTGGAAACAGTGGCAGACTCTATCTTTTGGGGCTCCAAAATCACTGCAGACGGTGACTTCAGCCATGAAATTAAAAGATCCTTGCTCCTTGGAATAAAAGTTATGACCAACGTAGACAGCATTTTTAAAAGCAGAGACATTACTTTGCCAACTAAGGTCTGTCTAGTCAAGGCTATGGTTTTTCCAGTAGTCATGAATGGATGTGAGAATTGGACTATAAAGAAAGCTGGGTGTCTAAGAACTGATGCTTTTGAACTGTGGTGCTGGAGAAGACTCTTGAGAGTCCCTTGGACTGCAAGGAGATCCAAGCAGTCCATCCTAAAGAAGATCAGTCCTCGGTGTTCATTGGAAGAACTGATGTTGAAGCTGAAACTGCAATACTTTGGCCTCCTGATGCGAAGAGCTGACCCATTTGAAAAGACTGTGATGCTGTGAAAGATTGAAGGCACGAAGAGAAGGGGATGACAGAGGATGAGATGATTGGATGGCATCACTGACTCAATTGACATGAGTTTGAATAAACTCTGGGAGTTGGTGATGGGCAGGGAGGCCTGGTGTGCTGCAGTCCATGGATTCACAAAGAATCGGACATAGCTGAGTGACTGAACTGAACTGAACTGAATCATAAATGGATGCTCAGTTTTCACAAAGGTTTTTCTGCATCTATTGAGATGATCATATGGGTTTAATCTTTCAACTTGTTAATATGGTGTATCACATTGAATGATCTGCATTTATTGAAGAATCCTCGTATAACTGGAATAAATCCAGCTTGATCATGGTATATGAGCTTTTTGATGTGTTCCTGAATTCTGTTTGCTAAAATTTTTTGAGAATTTTTGCGTCTATGTTCATCAGTGATATTGGCCTGTAGTTTTCTTTTTTTTGTGTTGTCTTCGTCTGGTTTGGTATCAGGGTGATAGTGGCCTCATAGAATGAGTTTGGAAGGATTCCTTCCTCTTCAATTTTTGAAAGAGTTTTAGAAGGATAGGCATTCACTCTTCTGTAAATGTTTGATAGAATTCTCCTGTGAAGCCATCTGGTTCTGGACTTGTTTGGGGGGAGGTTTTTATTTTTTTTATTTTTAATCACAGTTTCAATTTCAGTGATTGTAATTGGGTTGTTCATAATTTTTATTTATTTCTCTTTCAGTCTTAGAAGATTGGACTTTTCTAAGAATCTGTCCATTTCTTCCAGGTTATCCATTTTCTTGCCATATAGTTGTTCATGATAGTCTCTTATAATCCTTTGTATTTCTACATTGTCTGTTGTAACATCTCCTTGTTCATTTTTAACTTTGTTGATTTGATTCCTCTCTCTTTTTTTCTTGATGAGTCTCACTAAAGGCTTGTCAATTTTGTTTATATTCTCAAAGAAGCAGCTTTGAGTTTTATTAATCTTTACTATTGTCTCTTTCATTTCTTTTTCATTTATTTCTTCTCAGATCTTTATGATTTCTTTCCTTCTTCTAATTTTGTGTTTTTTTTTTGGTTGTTATTGTTCTTCTTTTTTCAGTTGTTATAGGTGTAAAGTTAGGCTGTCTATTCGATGTTTTTCTTCTTTCTTGAGGTAGGATTGTATTGCTATAAACTTCCCTCTTAGAACTGCTTTTGCTGCATCCCATAGGTTTTGAGTTGTTGTGTTTTCATTGTCATTTGTTTCTAGAAATTTTTTGATTTCCCTTTTGATTTTTTCAGTAACCTGTTGGTTATTTAGAAATGTGTTGTTTAATCTCCATGTGTTTTTATTTCTTACAGTTTTTTTCTTGTAACTGGTATCTTGTCTCATAGCATTGTGTTTGAAGAAGATGCTTGATATAATTTCAATTTTCTTAAACTTACTGAGATTTGACTTGTGACCCAAGATGTGGTCTATCCTGGAGAATGTTCCATGTGCAATTGAGAAGAAGGTGTATTCTTCTACATTTGGATGAAATGTCCTAAAGATATCAATGAGATACATCTCATCTAATGTATTATTTAAGATGTGTTTCCTTATTAATTTTATGTTTTGATGATCTGTCCATTAGTGTGAGTGGGGTGTTTAAGTTTCCAACTATTATTGTGTTACTGTCAATTTCTCCTTTTATGTCTGTTAGTGTTTGTGTTATGTATTGAGATGCTCCTATGTTGGGTGCATAGATATCTACAATTGTTATGTCTTCCTCCTGGATTGATCCCTTGGTCATTATACAATGTCCTTCCTTATATCTTATAATCTTCTTTATTTTAACATCTATTTTGTCTAATATGAGTATCGCTACTCCAGCTTTCTTTTGCTTTCCATTTGCATGGAATATATTTTTCCATCCTCTCACTCTCCAGTCTATATGTGTCTTGAGGTCTAAAGTGGCTTTCTTGTAGACAGCATATATATGGGTCTTGTTTTTGTACCCATTCATCCAGTCTGTGTCTTTTGGTTGGAGCATTTAATACATTTATATTTGAAGTAATTATTGATATATATGTTCCTATTGCCATCTTCTTCTTAAGTGTTTGGGTGTGATTCTGTAGATCTTTTTTCTTCTCTTGTATTTTTTGACTATGTAAGTCTGTTTAACATTTGTTGTAAAGCTGATTTAGTCGTACTGAATTCTCTTAACTTTTGCTTGTCTGAAAAGCTTTTCATCATCAGTTTTGAATGAGATCCTTGTTGAGTACAGTAATCTTGGTTGTAGATTTTCCCCTTTCATTACTTTAAGTATATCCTGCCATTCCCTTCTGGCCTGCAGAGTTTCTTCTGAAAGATCAGCTGTTAAGTGTATGGGGTTTCCCTTGTATGATACTTGTTGCTTCACTCTTGCTGCTTTTAATATTCTTTCTTTGTTAGTTGAATAGTACGTGTCTTGGCATGTTTCTCCTTGGGTTTATCCTGTATGGGACTCTTTGTGCCTCTTGGACTTAATTGGCTATTTCCTTTTCCATGTTAGGGAAATTTTCAACTATAATCTCTTCAAAAACTTTCTTATACCCTTCCTCTATCTCTTCTTCTTCTGGGACCCCTATAATTTGAATGTTGGTGTGTTTGATATGGTTCCAGAGGTCTCTGAGATGGTCCTCAGCTCTTTTCATTCTTTATATTGTGCTCTTCAGAAGTTATTTCCACCATTTTATCTTCTAGCTCACTAATTAATTCTTCTGCTTCAGATATTCTGCTATTGATTCCTTCCAGAGTATTTTTAATTTCAGTAATTGTGTTGTTTGTCTCTGTGTGCTTGTTCTTTAATTCTTCTATGTCTTTGTTAATTGATTCTTGCATTTTATCCATTTTGCCTTCAAGGTTTTTGATCATCTTTACTATCATTATTCTGAATTTTTTTCAGGTAGTTTACCTATGGCAGAAAGTGAAGGGGAGCTAAAAAGCCGCTTGATGAAGGTGAAAGAGGAGAGCGAAAAAGTTGGCTTAAAGCTCAACATTCAGAAAACAAAGAAGATGGCATCCGGTCCCAGCACTTCTTGGGAAATAGATGGGGAAACAGTGGAAACAGTGTCAGACTTTATTTTGGGGGGCTCCAAAATCACTGCGGATTGTGACTGCAGCCATGAAATTAAAAGACGCTTACTCCTTGGAAGAAAAGTTATGACCAACCTAGATAGCATATTCAAAAGCAGAGACGTTACTTTGCTGACTAAGGTCCGTCTAGTCAAGGCTATGGTTTTTCCTGTGGTCATGTATGGATGTGAGAGTTGGACTGTGAAGAAGGCTGAGCACCGAAGAATTGATGCTTTTGAACTGTGGTGTTGGAGAAGACTCTTGAGAGTCCCTTGCACTGCAAGGAGATCCAACCAGTCCATTCTGAAGGAGATCAGCCCTGGGATTTCTTTGAAAGGAATGATGCTGAAGCTGAAGCTCCAGTACTTTGGCCACCTCATGTGAAGAGTTGACTCATTGGAAAAGACTCTGATGCTGGGAGGAATTGGGGGCAGGAGAAGAATGGGATGACCGAGGATGAGATGGCTGGATGGCATCATGGACTCGAAGGACGTGAGTCTGAGTGAACTCCGAGAGATGGTGATGAACAGGGAGGCCTGATGTGCTGCGATTCATGGGGTTGCAAAGAGTCGGACACGACTGAGTGACTGAACTGAACTGAACTGAACCTATTTCCTCTTCATTTATTTGGACTTCTGTGTTTCTAGTTTATTCCTTCATTTGTGTAGTATTTCTCTGCTTTTCCATTATTATTTTTTTAACTTATTGTGTTTGAGGTCTCCTTTTCTCAGGCTTTAAGGTTGAATCCTTTCTTCCTTTTGGTTTCTGCCTTCTAAGTTTGGTCCAGTGGTTTGTGTTAGCTTCTTATAGGGTGAGATTTGTGCTGAGTTTTTGTTTGTTTGTTTTCCCCGATGGGCAAGGCTAAGTGAGGTGGTACTCCTGTTAGGTGATGATTGGGTTTGTATTTTTGTTTTGATTGTTGTTTAGATGAGGCATCCTGCACAGGGTGCTATTGGTGGTTGGGTGATGCTGGGTCTTGTATTACAGTGGTTTCCTTTGTGTGAATTCTCACTATTTGATACCCTCTGGGGTTAGTTCTCTGGTAGTCTAGGGTCTTGGATTCAGTGCTCCCACTCCAATGGCTCAGGGCTCGATCTTGAATTTTGTGTGGATCTATATATTCTTTTCCACTGGTGAGGTACTCCTGTCCACTCTCAGCTGGTGTTCTGCATGCACTTCTGTTTCTGAAGTTATATTCCTGATGTATCTGTGGAGAGAGATGTATTTCACATCCATCTACTCCTCCACCATCTTGTTCTCTCCCTTTTTATAAGTTTTTTTTTTTTTTTTTTGATTCAGAGGAAAATTTTGATGGAGCACAATATTTGTTTGGCATTGAAGTATCTCCCCACAGACTGACTATAGCTGTAAGGAGAAAACATTGTTAATATGATACTAACTACATAGTTATATTGAATATTATATATGTGTATATATATTATATATATAGTTATATACAGTTACGGAGAAGGCAATGGCACCCCCACTCCAGTACTCTTGCCTGGAAAATCCCATGGACAGAGGAGGCTGGTAGGCTGCAGTCCCTGGGGTCACTGAGAGTAGGGAACGACTGAGCGACTTCACTTTCGCTTTTCACTTTCATGCATTGGAAAAGGAAATGGCAACCAACTCCAGTGTTCTTGTTTGGAGAATCCCAGAGACAGTGGGCCCCCATCTATGGGGTCGAACAGAGTTGGACACAAATGAAGTGACTTAGCAGCAGCAGTAGCATATACAGTTAAGTTTCTATATAATAGTAACTATATAGTAGCAATTATGAAACCAGACAAACCTTTATGAACTAGAGCACGCCAAGCTTCCCTGATGGACAGGGAAGGTGTGCTGCAGTTCATGGGGTCACAAAGTGTGGGACATGACTTAGCCCCTGAACAACAATTGCAATGCAACCAGACAAACCTTCTCTGGTTGATCCAATTTAACATTCCCAATGAAGGGCAAAAGGATGTGATAACTTGAGGAAGCCACATCATCACTTATGAATTATTCCATCTGGGAATATATTAGCTGAACTTTATCATGAAGAAACCGACAAACCCCCAATGAAAAATATCCCAGTATGAAAAAGGGCTATTTTTCAACTTGTCAATGTCAAGAAAAAAAAAAAAAGTAGAGAAAGTTTGTAGAATGTTTTAGATTAAATTAGGCAAAAGAGACACAAAAATAAGACATATTAACTTACCCTAGCCTGGATCTTGCACTCAAGGGAAAAATGCTGTGAAGTACATTATTGGATCCTTTGGCAATATTAGAGGACAGACAAGGGATCAGAAGAAAGTATCCTATCAGTGTTAATTATACTGCTAATTGTAATTTATGTTAGAAAATATCTTATTCTTGAGAATTACATGTTGAAGTATATAGAGATAATGGGCCCTGATAATATACAGCTTGCTCTCTCAGTATTCAGAAAAAAAGATACATAATACTATCTGTATCAGTAAAGTAATATCTATCTTTTTATCTATCCACCCATCTATCTATCTACTAACCTACCTTCCTACTTAATCTATCTGCATTAATCTATAGATATATTGGTAATGTCAACTAAAATACAATTCACAAGGCTACAAGTAGGAGTTTATTTGCTAACGCTCAGTTGGTAAAGAATTTGTCTGCAATGCAGGAGACCCCAGTTTGATTCCTGGGTCAGGAATATACACTGGAGAAGGGATAGGCTACCCTCTCCAGTATTCCTGGGCTTCCCTTGTGACTCAGTTGGTAAAGAATCCTCCTGCAATATGGGAGACCTGAGTTTGATCCCTGGGTTGGGAAAATTCCTTGGAGAAGGAAAAGGCTACCCACTCCAGTATTCTGACCTGGAGAATTCCATGGACTGTATAGTCCATGGGGCTGCAAAAAGTCAAACACGCTGAGCAAATTTCACTTTCACTTTAAGAATTGCAATTCGGAAGACACAGGTTAGGGTAAAAGCAAAAATGTGCTTAGGGAAAACAGAGTTAGGGGCTTATGAACATAAAAAGCCCTGAGAATTGTGATTGAATCAAATTGGGAAACATTTGTCCTTAAGGAATCACAAGTTATTATAGGGTAGGAGTCTGATAAGTAAATAGGATGTAGTGAGTTATTTTAGGGGCAGAGTCTGATAGGTGCCTTGAGTTTCTGGTAGATGTTTTGGATGACTTCATTAGGACATAAGAGGTCAAAAGATCAGATTCCACTGAAGGTGAGAAATGCAAAGTCTCCCTTCAGTAATGCCCCACTCCCATCCAGGCTTCGTTTTACAGAGTTCTCTTAGTAACACTGATTCAATTTTGATTTTTCCTTTCACAATATCAATTTGCTAAACTGTCATCTACCTATCACCTAAGTATCTATTTATCTATCCATCCATCTATCTATCATCTATCTATCTTCAAAATGACAAAGCAAATGGGCAAAATTTAACAGGTGAGTCATGTGCAGGGCCTAATGATGTTGTTTGTTTGCTGCTGCTACTCTTATTATTTTAACTTTTCTGTAAATTAGATGTATTTCCAGATAATAAAATTTTCCAAAGTACCATACCACCAACTATAGTTTCTCTATGGCTTGAGGATTAGCTTCATGGACTCTAGTTTTATGGACACCCAGCTTTAATCTTGGTCTGACCACTTATGGCCTCTCTGGTCTTGGATAATACCTCAACCTCCTTATACACTCCAGGCATTTTGTCCATGAGTTCAGTTCAGTTCAGTCTCTCAGTCATGTCCGACTCCTTGGGACCCCATCAACTGCAGCACGCCAGGCCTCCCAGTCCATCACCAACTCCTGGAGTTTACTCAAACTCATGTCCTTTGTTGTCCATGATCAACTCATGTCCATCTTATGTCAGTGATGTCATCCAACCATCTCATTTTCTGTCATCCCCTTCTCCCGCCTTCACTCTTTGCCAACATCAGGGTCTTTTAAAATGAGTCAGTTCTTTGCATCAGGTGGCCAAAGTACTAGCGTTTCAGGTTCAGCATGAGTCCTTCCAGTGAATATTCAGTACTGATTTCCTTTAGGATGAACTGGTTGGATTTCATTGCTGTCCAAGGGACTCTCAAGAGTCTTCTCCAACACCACAGTTCAAAAGCATCAATTCTTTGGTGCTCAGCTTTCTTTATAGTCCAACTCTCACATCCATACATATGAAAGTGAAAGTGAAAGTCACTCAGTTGTGTCCAAATCTTTGCGACCCCATGGACTGTATCTGTGGAATTCTCCATGCCAGAATACTGGAGTGGATAGCCTTTCCCGTCTCCAGGGGATTTTCCCAACCCAGGGATCAAACCCAGGTCTCCTGCATGACTACTGAAAAAACCATAGCTTTGACTAGATGGACCTTTGTTGACAAAGTAATGGCTCTGTTTTTTATATGCTGTCTAGGTTAGTCATAACTTTTCTTCCAAGGAGTAAGCGTCTTTTAATTTCATGGCTGCAGTCACCATCTGCAGCAATTTTGGAACCCCCAAAATAGTCTATCACTGTTTCCATTGCTTCCCCATCTATTTGCCATGAAATAATGGGACCAGATGCCATGATCTTAGTTTTCTGAATGTTGAGTTTTAAGCCAGCTTTTTCACTTTCCTCTTTCACTTTCATCAAGAGGCTCTTTAGTTCTTCTTGACTTTCTGCCATAAGGGTGGTGTCGTCTGCATATCTGAGGTTACTGATATTTCTCCTGGCAATCTTGATTTCAGCTTGTGCTTCATAAGCCCAGCATTTTTCAAGGTGTACTTTGCATATAAGTTAAATAAGCAGGGAGACAATATACAGCCTTAATGTACTCCTTTCCTGATTTGGAACCAGTCTGTTGTTCCATGTCCAGTTCTAACTGTTGCTTCCTGACCTGCATACAGGTTTCTCAAAAGGCAGGTCAGATGGTCTGGTATTCCTGTCTCTTCAGAATTTTCCAGTCTGTTGTGATCCACACAGTCAAAGGATTTGGTATAGTCAATAAAGCAGAAGTAGACTTTTTCTGGAACTCTCTTGCTTTCTTGATGATCCAGCAGATGTTGGCAATTTGATCTCTGGTTCCTCTGCCTTTTCTAAATCCAGCTTGAACATCTGGAATTCATAGTTCACATACTGTTGAAGCCTGGCTTGAATTATGAGCATTACTTTGCTAGCATATGAGACGAGTGCTATTGTGCAGTAGTTTGAGCATTCTGTGGCATTGCCTTTCTTTGGGATTGGAATGAAAACTGACCTTTTCCAGTCCTATGGCCACTACTGAGTTTTCCAAAGTTGCTTGCATGCTGAGTACAGCACTTTCACAAAATCATCTTTTAGTATTTAAAATAGCTCAACTGAAATTCCATCACCTTCACTAGCTTTGTTCATAGTGATGCTTCCTAAGGCCCACTTGACTTCACAATCCGGGATATCTGGCTCTAGGTGGGTGATCACCCATTGTGATTATCTGGGTTGTGAAGATCCTTTTGTATAGTTCTTCTGTGTATTCTTGCCACCTCTTCTTCTGCTTCTGTTAGGTCCATACCATTTCTGTCCTTTATTGTGCCCATCTTTGTCCATGAAATGGTAATAATAAAAGCAACCTTAGAAGGGTTGTTGTGTGTACTTAATGAGATAATGCAAATTAAGTTTAGCACTGTACTTGACACAGAGCATTATTCAATAAGTATTACTGTTACACAATAAGTATTCAATAGACTCTAGTTAATTGAAGAGTTCATGGTTGAACCATTTAAAGACATTTGGAGGAAATAGGGCTTAAATACACAGGGCTGAATTAGATGCATTCTGAAGTCCTTTTCATTGTTATGATTCATTCTTTAAAAAAATACCTTGTATCTAATTTGAAAAGAAATTGATTGGATTTTGAATGATCTTTAGAGCAATCTGTATTTAATTTTAAAAAATAAGCTGACTTTATGATCCAGCTGAAGATTCTGACTTTCAAAAGAGCTTTCAGATGAAGCAGGTTGAACATCATATGCTCCTTTCCACCAAACCTGGCCTGGTCTATTACTTAACAATTACAGCCAATAGTTCCTATAAAAGAATTAAGCCATACTGTCACTAACAGTTGAATTTTCTAACTTTATAGTCTCACTTATTTTGGTATAAAATCCAAGTTGCATAGCATTTGCTTCACTCTTTTACTTGATTCTCTCACTTAAGGAACTGAGTCTTAGATCAGTTGCATTAAACAATTCAGTGTCACCCACTCATTAGTAATAGATTTCTGATTCTCTCCTGGATCTGATCATCTTCCCTCATATCAGTGCACCAGTGCTGTCTTGCTTTGTCTCCTTAGCAAAACCAGCCCTGAAACAGGACTTGTCAACCTCAATTATTCTTACCAAGACTTTTCCAGTTATCCAACTCTTTTTTGGTTCCAATGTTCTGTTTTGGAAAATTTTGAAATAGTCTTCTGAAGGTGGGATGCAAAGAGATCACATTCTGGAGTCAAGCAGAGTCAGATACAAAATCTTGTCAGTACCACATCCATGACATGTGTCCTCAGGAGGGAAGGCAGAGTAATACTCACATTGGGCATGAGGTCTCAGGGGGCAGAGAGCTGGATGGGAATTCTGCTGAGGGACCCTATTTGTTAGGGAAGTAATTTTGCTTTATCTCATGTCAGTTTTCTTCACTTTAAACAGGGATAATAGCACTCACCTCATAGGACTGTTCAGTTCAGTTCAGTCGCTCAGTCTTGTCGGACTCTTTGCGACCCCATGAATCGCAGCACGCCAGGCCTCCCTGTTCATCACCATCTCCCGGAGTTCACTCAGACTCACGTCCATCCAGTCAGTGATGCCATCCAGCCATCTCATCCTTGGTTGTCCCCTTCTCCTCCTGCCCCCAATCCCTCCCAGCATCAGAGTCTTTTCCAATGAGTCAACTCTTCGCATGAGGTGGCCAAAGTACTGAAGTTTCAGCTTTAGCATTATTCCTTCGAAGAAATCCCAGGTTGATCTCCTTCAGAATGGACTGGTTGGATCTCCTTGCAGTCAAGGGACTCTCAAGAGTCTTCTCCAACACCACAGTTCAAAAGCATCAATTCTTCGGTGCTTAGCCTTCTTCACAGTCCAACTCTCACATCCATACATGACCACAGGAAAAACCATAGCCTTGACTAGACGGACCTTAGTTGGCAAAGTAATGTCTCTGCTTTTCAATATGCTATCTAGGTTGGTCATAACTTTTCTTCAAGGAGTAAGCGTCTTTTAATTTCATGGCTGCAATCACCATCTGCAGTGATTTTGGAGCCCCCAAAATAAAGTCTGACACTGTTTCCACTGTTTCCCCATCTATTTCCCATGAAGTGATGGGACCAGATGCCATGGTCTTCATTTTCTGAATGTTGAGCTTTAAGCCAACTTTTTCGCTCTCCTCTTTCACCTTCATCAAGCGGCTTTTTAGCTCCTCTTCACTTTCTGCCATAAGGGTGGTATCATCTGCATATCTGAGGTTATTGATATTTCTCCCAGCAGTCTTGATTCCAGCTTGTGTTTCTTCCAGACCAGCGTTTCTCATGATGTCCTCTGCATATAAGTTAAATAAGCAGGGTGACAATATACAGGCTTAACGTACTCCTTTTCCTGTTTGGAACCAGTCCGTTGTTCCATGTCCAGTTCTAACTGTTGCTTCCTGCCCTGCATACAGATTTCTCAAGAAGCAGGTCAGGTGGTCTGGTATTCCCATCTCTTTCAGAATTTTCCCTAAGTTTATTGTGATCCATACAGTCAAAGGCTTTGGCATAGTCAATCAAGCAGAAATAGATGTTTTTCTGGAACTCTCTTGCTTTTCCATGATCCAGCAGATGTTGGCAATTTGATCTCTGGTTCCTCTGCCTTTTCTAAATCCAGCTTGAACATCAGGAAGTTCATGGTTCACATATTGCTGAAGCCTGGCTTGGGAATTTTGAGCATTACTTTACTAGCATGTGAGATGAGTGCAACTGTACAGTAGTTTGAGCATTGTTTGGCATTGCCTTTCTTTGGGATTGGAATGAAAGTGGACCTTTTCTAGTCCTGTGGCCACTGCTGAGTTTTCCAAATTTGCTGGCATATTGAGTGCAGCACTTTCACAGCATCATCTTTCAGGATTTGAAATAGCTCAACTGGAATTCCATCACCTCTACTAGCTTTGTTCGTAGTGATGCTTTCTAAGGCCCACTTGACTTCACATTCTAAGATGTCTGGCTCTAGATGAGTGATGACATCATCATGATTATCTGGGTCGTGAAGATCTTTTTTGTACAGTTCTTCCGTGTATTCTTGCCACCTCTTCTTAATATCTTTAGCTTCTGTTAGGTCCAGACCATTTCTGTCCTTTATCAAGCCCATCTTTGCATGAAATGTTCCCTTGATATCTCTGATTTTCTTGAAGAGATCTCTAGTCTTTTCCATTCTGTTCTTTTCCTCTATTTCTTTGCATTGATCGCTGAAGAAGGCTTTCTTATCTCTTCTTGCTATTCTTTGGAACTCTGCATTCAGATGCTTATATCTTTCCTTTTCTCCTTTGCTTTTCACCTCTCTTCTTTTCACAGCTATTTGTAAAGGCCTCCCCAGATAGCCATTTTGTTTTGCATTTCTTTTCCATGGGGATGGTCTTGATCCCTGTCTCCCATACAGTGTCACGAACCTCATTCCATAGTTCATCAGGCACTCTATCTATCAGATCTAGGCCCTTAAATCTATTTCTCACTTCCACTGTATAATCATAAGGGTAGGGCAGGTTAAAATGATATAATTATGTGAAATGCTTACAAGTCTAAGCATATAGCAAGTACCTTTCCAATTTTAGTTTTCTTATCAAAATGTGGGACTAAACCTATTTTGTATGTTTAATGTAAAGATTAAATAAACTTTGGTGAATTAACACACAAAAAAAACTTTAGACCTGTATCTGTTCATCAGTGAACATTCATTCACTTATTCATTGAATGTGTGTTTACAGATCTTCTTCCATAGACCTCCAACGTTTTAAGGGCTGGGTTTTCAGAAGACTTGGACAAGACTGTATTCCTCTGATCTGTGGGGGAAAAAAAAGAAAAAGTGAGTTACTATTGTTATAAAAGATAAGCGCTGAATCTAAGGCAGATCTATAAATCTTTGTAAAAGCATGTTTTGTTTTTTTCTTATCGTCTACCCTTACTTTTAAGGCTATCTAATTTCCCTTTGATTCTGAGTTTAGAATCTTCTTTCCCACAAACAGTATTTAAACGTATCTAAGTAGCATTGATCTAATAAAGAAAATGAACATTTTGGGGGCATTGTGAAGTCTACAAGGGCTTTCATGTAGGGCTGTGTCTCAGGTCCTCCTCTGATGCTGGGAGGGAGAGATATAGGCCTATCATCTCCATGAAAGCTCCTACGGAAACATGGCTGCCATAGATTCTTAGTGATTAGCAAGGGGAAAGATGTAAAAGCAAAAATATTCCTGTCTCTTTTCTTCAGAAAGCCTACAGATTCTACAATAGGCAAGGACAAGAGATGGAGGAGGAAAATTGGCAATTTTTTTTTTTTTTGCTTTGCATAATTTTTCTGACAAAACAAAAGATTTCAACATCATTTTTGTGACAAACTGTACCCATATCTTTGGAATTTTTGCAAATTTAGCATCAATCATGTACATTTTCCAGTCATTTTCATTGAAATTTCATTCTCTTTAGCTTGTTGGCAAAGTGGAGAGCAATTTTTATTTGCTAACGCTGCCTTTTCCTTGCTACAGAAAAATGGCAATGTTAAAAGTGGGAGCTCTTCCATTCTCCTGCAGGGAAGCCCCCTGTGTGTTCATTTGTGTATACAGTCTATCATGCCTATTTAAGCATATTCTTATTTTATTTATAGGCTTGAATCATTTATTATTTGCTTGCAAATATTTTTGCCAAGGACTCTAAACTGTTGTATGTGTGTGAGCTAAGTTGCTTCAATTGTGTCTGACTTTTGCGACCCCATGAACTGTAGCCCACCAGACTCCTCTGTCTATGGGATTGTCCAGGCAAAGGTACTGGAGTGGGTTGCCTTGCCCTCCTCCAAGGGATCTTCCCAACCCAGGGATCGAACCCATGTCTCTTAAATCTTCTGCATAGGCAGGTGAGTTCTTTACCATTAGCTCCACCTGGGAAGCCGTGAATCGGTGCAGATAGCAATTAAAACTTTATTATTTAAATAGTCTGGGGAACAGGAAAGAAGAAATCCCCAGATCAGCATAATCAGTTAAGTTCTAAAACACTCCATGCACCTTTTTATTTTATTTATGATCCGCATATTGTTCTAATGCTTTGCAAGTAGCATAGCCATTCTTTCTAGTTCTACTTAAATGAGATTCATACCAATTTTCAAAAACAATCCCTCCAAACACAGTGTTTAGTTGCCATTAAGGCTGCATCTACCCATCACAGAATGAAGGTTGGGAAAGGAATTATTGGTGCAGGCAGGGTGTTAGTTTTTAATATGAGAATCACTTCTACCCTGCAAGTCTCTCCATCACAACTTACCTTTAGAAAAGTGGCTTTTGCTGTTTTTAGGAACTATTTCTAGACCAGAGTCACATAGAGCCTGTTCCCCACTGATTTCACTTTCACAGTCTGTGCTGTAGACAAAATTTTGCAGCTAGATGAAAAAAAGATTTTTAATATAAATGTAATGGTTTGGAAATGTTTATTTTGTGTAGGCAGAACATCAGTTAGTATATAACATCCCTTGGGAAGATTTCAAAAGACTACAGTGAATAAAATGGGGAAGCTGGAAATGTATAAAAACCCCAAATTATTCAAAGAATGATGACAATTACTTTGTCAAGTCCTGATGAATAACTAGTCAAAAAACACACACACTTAGTGAAGATTTGAAGTACAAGAAATGAGTCAAGCACTGGGCTGGGCACTCTACCTACATTATCTCAGTTAATCCCCATGTAATGCCACTGAGAAAGAGATTATTATCCTGTTTTAACAGTTTAGAAAGTAGATAATATGTTCAGTTCAGTTCAGTTGCTCAGTCGGGTCCAACTTTTTTAACCCCATGAATTGCAGCACGCCAGGCCTCCCTGTCCATCACCAGCTCCCAGAGTTCACTCAAGCTCATGTCCATCGAGTCGGTGGTGCCATCCAGCCATCTCATCCTCTGTTGTCCCCTTCTCCTCCTGCCCCCAATCCCTCCCAGCATCAGAGCCTTTTCCAATGAGTCAGCTCTTCGTATGAGGTGGCCAAAGTACTGGAGTTTCAGCTTTAGCATCATTCCTTCCAAAGAACACCCAGGGCTGATCTTTAGAATGGACTGGTTGGATCTGTTACATCATCATAAAACTGATCAGCTAGGTTGGATATAAAATAAACTCAGAAAAGTAAAGAGGTTAGAAGAGAGATCAGTTACTTTGATGAGAATTGAAGTCTGCAGGAAAGGAAGCCTTGACGACAGCTTCAGAAACTCCTCACCTTCTCTCACAAGGTCACTGTTCCTCTCCCCCATCCCCAGTGTCTAGGATCTGTTTTCAAAAGATGCCAACCCCAATTCCCGTAAATCATCAAGCTGCGTTTCCACTTTCTAGGAATGCAGATTTAAACTTGGAAGGATTTGAATCCATTTAGCACTGCAGCAAAATGAAAGACCTTTTGTAATTAGGAAATGAAAGCTTTTCTCTGAAGACTGAAGGGTGAGATTTGAAACCAATCCTGAAATCTTCAATGGGACGTTGATTCCCCTCTGCTGGTCTCCAGGAAAGGCTATGCTTTTAAAGGGATGACACGCAGACACAGTAGAAGGTGTCCTGGACATTGGTCTATGTGATCCGTCCCGCCCTTGGGCTGCTCATCAGTTAGGAAAGGTTACACACATATCCAGATGAGAAAAATAAAGTAGAAAGAGGATAAATAACTTACCAAAGATCTGGCAACAAGTAGAAGAAACCTGGATGCGAGTTTGGCTCTGTATCTTGCCACTGTCTGTGAATTTTCCCTTTATATATTTACATACTTAAATGCTCATGTCTGACTCTCTGCAGCTCCATGGACTGTAGCCCACCAGGCTCCTCTGTCCATGGGATTTCCCAGTCAAGAATACTGAAGTGTGTTGCCATTTCCTCCTCCAGGGAAATCTACCAGACAGGGATTGAACCTGCATCTCCTATATCTCCTGCATTGCAGGCAGATTCTTTACCCACTGACCCATCAGAGAAAGCTATAGGAACTTCCCATTAAGCTCTGTCAACTCTCTTAGTAACACTGAGCATGGTCTAGGTATCTTACAACAAACCAAACCTCCTGCTTCTTATTGACTTGGGGAGTAAATGTAGAGAAGATGGAGTCTGAAGACATTTATAGGCCCTTTTCAAATGACAGTAGGAAAAGAAAAATATTTTGTTTTAACAACTTTGCTTAAGTTCTGCTGTCATATAACATCAGTTCTGATGATCGATATCAAAGAGGCCATGGAAATCAGTAGGAAGTGTGCATCTTTGCACACCAAGCTGATGCGCTCAACTGTTGTCAGCTGGACACACACTGGAGTTTGAAGACAAGCATGCATGCCAGGTTGCATATTTCGGCAAACCATCAATTTCTATTTATGGATGCAGGACAGACAATGTTATTGCCTACTTTACATCCAGTCTCCTTTTTCCTCTAGAACAGAAACCTGCGTTTGTTTAGAATGTTTATGTGCCTTGCCACCTTGTAGCTGATATAGATTGTAAGTAGCCAAAGCCAGTCATGACAATCATTTTCCTTGCTTTCCTGGTCTCAGGGCATAAGGGTGGCCAGTCCTGGCCAATGGATTCTAAAAAGAAGTCTGTGAAATTTATTTATGCAGAGGATTTTCCCTTTTGTATAGAACAGACATGGTTGACACCAGTTTTCACTTCTTTTCCTGCTTTGAATACAGATGTAATGCCTGGAGCTGTGCAGCCATCTTGTGACCGTAAGGAAAAACCCATGTCTGACTTGACATCCTGGAGCTGTCCAGCTCACATCAGAAACAGCTTGACTGCTTTTTTACGAGGAGAAAGCCAACATTTACTTTGTTAAGACAGTATAGTTTAGTACTTCTTTCAATCAGTTCAGTTCAGTTCAGTTGCTTAGTCGTATCTGACTCTTTGCAACCCCACGAATTGCAGCATGCCAGGCCTCCCTGTCCATCACCAACTCCCAGATTTCACTCAGACTCACGTCCATCTTCTCCAACACCACAGTTCAAAAGCATCAATACTTCATTACCTAAAGCTAAATATATCCCTAACAGTTAAAGGAAAGATTATAACTACATAATTGTAACTACAATCTTAGTTATTACTGTTTAAATTAGCCAGTGATTAAAAATATCACATTAAAGGTATTTGTGGTCATATAAATGATCAGCTCAACCTTCCTCAACAACAATCTAAACTGGTTTAATATGGGTCACATAATAATACAAATATGGTACATAAATGCAAGTAAACATATGCCAAATTGAGTGAAAGTTACATACAAGTCTTGAGGAATTTATTTTAAATTTATTCCATTTTATTTTTGAAATAAAATGTGCTCTGAGTTGACCCTGTACCTTCTTTCATCTCATGTATATATGAAAAAGTATTTCACACTAATTATCTGTGAATAGAAAAAGCATAGCAAAATCAAGCCTTCATCCAGTATTGTCTTGATCCTAACCTAAATTTAAATGCAGCCTAAATGACACCTGACAGAAGCATGTAGAGGTCACAGGGTCCTTGCTTATGAGAGATATTAGTCAAACAAATGCCATTTGTCTAATTCAGTAGTTTTATATCAGAAGATTTATCTTAAACCTTAGGAAAAAGAAGATTAAATGAAAATAGATACATTTAGCATAAAAGGCAAAACTCTAGAGATCAGGGTTGCTAAATTATTTCAAAAATCTTTCTCAAAGATTGACAGATCATTTTGAGTCTCCTTTTCTTACACTGACATTTTTAGAAAAATTGTCTCTGTTTTCTCTTTCACTTTTTAAGGTATCATTACAATAGGTTGGTAGTTCCAGTTTTTCCTGTGAATTGCTTGATATTTCTGAGGATACAGAATCATTTTGATAATCCTGAGAATCACTTCGTAGCTTTCAAGGGAAAATTGTCCTTAACTTGTTTTTGTTTTTCACTTAGAGAAACAAGTTCATGGCTACAAAAGACTGCTTTCCACAATCGTTATTGCTTAGGGAATAATTTGCCTCTTAGTAATTTTATTTTTGTTTGTTTGTATCTCTTTCCCTTTACATATCTAGATAAAGAAAACAAATGATGTTTTAAGACTCAAGAAAATTGAATTTTACAGAATCCAAAAGTCCATCCAGGTGGTTAGATCAAGTGCCTGAATATCTTCATACCATTTGCATTCAGAGCATCCGTGAAATCATCCTCTTCTCTAAAGAACAGATTTCACCTGGGATGAATATTTTCACTCAGATTGTGAATAACTTTTTCTAAAACCACATTTTCAATTTGCCAGTTCCTGGCTCATGCTGTCCTTTACTGTTTTTTTTTTTGCCTTTGTATATCCCCAGCTTTTTTCTTTTTAACGTATTTTGTATTGGGGTATGTCTGATTAACAACGTTGTAATAGTTTCAGGTGAACAGCAAGGAGACACCACAATAGGTATAGATGTATCAATTGTCCTCCACACACCCCTCCCATCCAGGCTGCCACATAACATTGAGAAGAGTCTATCTATACCATAGATCCTTATTCATTATCCATTTTAAATATAGCAGTGTGTACATGACCGTTCCAAACTCCCTGTCCCCTCACCCTGGCAACCATAAGTTTGTTTTCTACGTCTGTGAGTCTCTTTCTGTTTTGTAAGTAAGTTCGTTTCTGTCCCTTTTTTAAGATTCCATATATAAGGGACGTCATCCAATATTTCTCCTTATCTGTCTGACTACTTCATTCAGGATGACATTGTTAGGTCCAACCATGTTGCTGCAAATGACATTAGCTTGTTCTTTTTAATGTCTGAGTAATATTCCATTGGATATATGCATCACATCTTCTTTATTCATTCCTCTGTGGATGGACATTTAGGTTACTTTATTGTTCTTTATTCAAACAGGAGAGATAAGCAGATATTTCCCTCAATTTCTTCTTAGAATATTTTTTTTTCAGGAATCAGACTGGAATTTGATACATTAAGGAACAGAAAAAAATTTCCCAAGTTACCCATTTGGATATAGCAGCATGTGAATGGGTTTAAGCAAAGGGAAGTCTCGTCAGGAAAGCTCCCTCACTTGGCTAAGTAAATGATCCCTCAGTTCACACATTAAACTGCACTGCAATGCACTCGTTTTCTACATTTGGTAGCTTTAGATGAGTAAAACAGAGTTTTCCTTATAAAATATATTTGATACTTTCCACAGAGTCTTTGGGTCCCCAAGGTGAAGACCTCACAGGTGGTTCACAGAGAGTGAGATTAAGCCTTTGGGAAGTGGGGAGTCAATTAAAACCTAGATATGATGAACAAAGATAGGCTGGGTCTGAGAAAGAGAGACATTCCGATTCTTTTTATTTAACTTCTTATTAATCTATGTGCTAAGTCGCTTCAGTTATGTCTGACTCTTTGCAACCCTATGAACTATAACCAGACAGGCTCCTCTGTCCATGGGATTCTCCAGGTAAGAATAATGGAGTGGGTTGTCATTTCCACAAAGGACTTTAATTCTCACTTGGGTATATCCTGCCTGTGGCCTAAAAAGAGTTTGCAGGAATCCTCAGAAAGATGACTCTGTGTATGCAAGCATATATGTGCACATATGTGTCTATGAGCATGTACGTTTATGCACTGTGGGGTATGTTTATGCACTGCTAGCATTATCTACTTGCCCCCAGACTAAAATATTCATCTAGAAGGGCTGGAGAATTAAATGCATGGTTTAATAATACAGAAAACATTTCTATATTAGATCTTCCCTGATTCGCTCCTGACAGTTAAATTTGAAAATTATTAGATAGGTAAATAGACTAGAGGTCTTTTTAATGTATTTAAGAATGTCCTAATTATGCAAAGAGCTGTTTGAAACAAAAAATAAGAGTCTTGAATATGGTACTGCACTGAAAGTGTTTGACAACTCATTTTAACTATCTTTCAGATAAAGAATAAATTCAGTCACTTGTGCTTACAGAAGAGCATATGGCATGTTTCGTTGGCAGACAGAGTAACCCTTCCCATCCCAGCCACATTTCAGCTATAAGAATTATTTCAGCCTCTTTCTTCTCTAAGGCTCCCTGTAGTCTTCACTTCCCAGGTGATAGGACTGGGTAGAGATGACTGTGATCTTACTGAGGGAAAGACTTAATAAACTGTGGGCTCTTCTTAGGGTACAGCTGCTCTGTAGGCTCCAGTGAAAGACTGCCTGCCTGGGCACAGACAGCCATGGATCACACGTTGTCTTATTGCAGCAGGGTGACTGGGCCAGCAGGGCCGGGCAGTCAGGAAAAGACAGTGGCAGGAGGGGCTCAGCATCTCCGCGGGTCTTGTGTCTCAGGCATGGAGGTTAGGGCTGCAATAAACTTGGAGCTGGGGCTGTAATCATCCAAGTACTGTCTCTACTGTTTATGACTTACCCAAAATGAAAGTAATAGGGTCAATACTTGACCCTGGTTTAGACTTTGGAAGCCACGTCCCACTTCCTAGTTGAGTTCCAGACACGCAAGGAGCTCAGATCACTACTGAGATTCATCCTCAGGGAGCACAGGAATTCTAGTCAGGAAACATGTAACTGAGGGCTGTGCTGAGAACAGACTGAGCCCTCCAGGCAATTCATGAAACCCTTCCTTCCCTTTGAGTGAGCTGTTCCAAGGGCTCAGCCTGTGTTTCTCAACGCAGCCCCAGTTATATGCTACTTGGTGCTGGTCCAGATGGGTCCTCAGCATCAGGGGCTCGATTGGTTTTTCTACCCTTCTAGGCAGAAGGGAGGTTGGCTGTTCTGAGTTCTGTGTCTTCCTTTAGGAACACAGAGCCAACTGCCAGATTCAGGAAGTAACTCATCTTAGGAGGCTTCTTCAAGGTTATTAATTCCATGTATTCATCCAGCAAGTGGTCACAGACTTCCTACCGTGGGTCAGGCTGTGCTTGCTGTGAGATGGGTGTTAGAGATGATACCTGGGTTATTACACACAGACTTGTCCTCATGGAGCACACTATCCATCCAGAGTGGGCCCGGAGACACAGGGAAGCAAGACCATTTCAAGTCACATGGGGATGCGGGAAGGAAAGAAGTGCTTGAAGGGCGTGCCAAGGAGGGCATCTCAGGCACCCTAGCAGCTCTGTGTAAACATGACGCTGGTTCCTTGCAGCATCTCAGGTTTGGCGTCAGCAGTGTTGAGAGCCAGTCGGAGCTGGGCAGCAGCCCGAGCATCTGCTGCATTGCAGGAATAACTGGAGGTATTTAAAGCTGTTCCTGTAGGAAGATCACAGTTCTTGACTTCTGATTTCCATGTAGCTTTGCCGTAGTGTTTGACGCAGTAGGTCGTGCATCCGCAGGCAGCTGGGAAGCTAGATGTCCCACTCCCTTCCCAGCATGCCGGCAGCAACGCATCTCCAGTTTCTGTTAACAAAAAAAGAAAAGGAAGAAATCAAGATGATGCCGTAGAGAATGCAATGTTCCACCATTTGAATGAGATTTGAAACATTCTCTAGGCCTGACTACAGAATAGTGTGACTCCCTAGAAACACGAATTCACTGCGACTCATGAGAAGAACAGGGAATCATGAAATTCCAATGTTGTCTTTGAACCTAATGACATTTTATGAACATTTGTCAGAGTCTTTAGTTTTACTTATGCTGCTTGGCATTGAATTCAGGAGAAAGTTCTCAGACTGCAGGTTGCTGTGATGGTTTTATCAGCTAATACTGTGTGTGTGTGTGTGTGTTTAAGTGTGTGTGCCCACACCCATGTTTTTAATATATGTGTTTTTAATATATGTGATAATAATAATGAAAAAAGAAGAATGGAATGTTAATACACATGGGCTCCCAGGAGAGCAAGGAAGCACTGCAAATATACACAGTGGCATCAAAGCAATGTTTCTTTTGAACTAAATGATGCAAATTAGATTTACCTCTCTCCATCTTCTTTTTCATTGAAATATATTTTCAAAAGAAATGCATATGGGTTGTCCTCATTTCCTTCTTGAAAATTAAGCCTCACTAAACAAAAGCAAGTTTTTTGAGGCTGTCGATACTTTGTATCAATGATGAATTTTTTTTTGAACCAGGTTAAACTAGATGAGAGAAGATCCTCGCTCTTGTGACATGACAACTCAAGTTCCTGAATGCTTGCACTGCCCCTTTCTTTGCCAAGGAAGCAAATTCCTATTGACTCTCATGCAGTCAGTTTTTATCTTCGCATCAACTGTGAACCATTGCCCTCAACCCCACATGCCCTCACTTTCTCCTTGTTGTATTGCTTCCTGCAGGTTTGGCTTATTTTCCCTCCTCTTCTCTTGTCTTTGTAGACGTGTTCTCAACGAGTTTATTTTCCACTTGGAATCTATTTTACCCCCTCTCCAGGAGTATTGATCCTCTGTCATCTGGACCACCTGCTTCCCGGTGTCCCCTCTTCACTATCACACCGGCTATGATTGCATGGGGGTCACTTTTGATTATTTCAATGCTGGCTGCAGACTTCCCAGCTGAGGCCATAGAGCCTTCTCGTTTATCATCCAGAAAGCCCAGAGGGCTGCCTGGCCTTGTGCTTTGACCAGATAATTCACTCAGAGCCTTGGATCGGAAAACAAAAAGCAGCTGAATTTTCTTATAAACAGAGACAGTACTTTTGGGATGAGGGTAAGGGGATGGAAAATGGATTAACAAATAAACATGGCTTTTGCACACTACCAAGGAGAGAGAAGAAGCCTATATATTTTCAGGTCTTGATGTACAGCGATTCTTGCAGTCTGGCCCACAGTGAGGACTTTGATGAATGGCTCTCAGTTCCCCCACTCCCCACTCAGACTTGCGCTGCTTCAAGGAGCTGGACTGCTGTTACTCTTCTGTGAGATTTAAAGGCCAGGCAACCACAATTGTCATTAAAAGTGTAAGGTTATTTCAGGAAGGTGTAAAGTACGCTGAATCCTATCAAATACATATTTTAGGCAGATCAAATCCAGAGGATGTTGCCTTCAATGAAAGGGAACTTGGTAAAAATCATCTTGCTACTAGGAAGAATCATTTTAGATAAAATAAATCAGGAGCAAAGATACTTCATGGGTTTAACTGTCACTTTGAAGTCTTGAGAACAGTTACACAAATATACCTTCCCAAGTAAAAAGGGGGTGCAACATTCTCTCATTTTTTGCGTCCACTTGGTTTCTTGCAAGTAGCCAGGCTTTGATGCCAAGAGGTTCCTGACAGAATAAGGGAAGGTGAGTTAGAGACGTGAACCTGGCGACTCCTGCCTGTGCTTCTTGGACTCAGCTGCCTCTTCTTTTAACAGCAAAGTGAATGCACCTGTGTATCACCAAATGCCCCTCCCACTTTTGCACACTATCTCCCTGTGTAATACAAGCAGCAGCATCTCAGTCTTTATGGAGGTAGCCCGAGCCTCCCTCCACGCTCTAATTCTCTGTCCTCCATGAGAGATGTGGAGGACAGAGAATTGTGTGTGCTTGCCTTTCATTTGCCTTTTTGCACTCTCAGCAGAACCCTCAAATGGTGTTGAGTCACCAAGCCATAAATGCCTGAAGCTTCTCAGGCCAGGGAAGTGCCTCATATGAGAGATGACAGAGCTGGTGGGAGGAAGGATAGGAAAGCAGAAAATACCTTTTCTTCATATATTCTAGAAGGATCATCATGTTCTGACCTGAAGCTGAGCACACCTATTTCTTGTTTTATAGCTACATATTCTGGGGAGAATGAGGCAGCTTAAGTAGCTGTCACATTATCAACTTTATTTCAACCTTTCTGAAAGTGGGAATGTAAGAATTAAAGACTTTAATTTGTTTGTTTGTTTGTTTGTTTTAATAAGGATGTTTGGGGACAATGGAAATAAAACAAAAGTCTCCTGAAAAAAACTGAATAGCAACAGAATTTTGAGTAGGAAAAGATCTGAAGCTGGGCCTTTAAGAGTCTTACTCATGTTTGCATTTAAAATAAAAGCCTTTAAAAACCACAGGCTTTATTCCAGTTTGTGGAAAGTGTTGATCCAAACCAGTATCTTTCTGATAATTCTCAGACATGAAAAATCGTTTTAAAGCTCAAGTTAAATGGTTTGTATATAATACACTGTCCCTTGAATAACTCTGCTTGAATTAATTTCAACCAAGAGCATTGCCTGTTATAAACAGAAATGGTGTTTTCAATACCAAAGTTCTCTCGGAAATATAGGTCTTTTGATAAAGAAATGACATGTCATGTTCCCTTTTAAAGGCTTACACAAATCTCCCTTTGTAATTCTGTGGATTTTCCCTTTGTCTAACATACTTGTGGAAGGTTAGGCAGTCACTGCAGCTTTGGAGCTTAATGAATGCAGTCAAGTATCTAATAGGTGTTTTTCCTCTGTTCTGGTTGTAAACTAAGTCTCCGCCATGGTCCATGTCCTTGTATTTAAACCATTGAGTTAGTAGTTATGGGGCCAAAATCTGTGTCATTGGGAAGGGGCAAAATACAACACACCATAAAACTTGAAACTGAAGATGTGAAGTCTTAGTGTAGCACCTTTGAAATGTTTTAACAGAAAAGTAGTGTGGACCTATTCGACGTTTTTAGAAAGATAAGGTTAATTTCAGGGTAGATATTTCAGTGAAGGGAACACGTTCAGGGATTCTGGGAGATGGATAAGGAAGACCTTGAAGGAGATCTCAATTAGTGCGGTAGCCTTGGAAATGATGGAGATGAGGGAATGGCTGCCTTGCAAGAATAAAGGATAGATTAGGAGGACTTGAAAACGGACTGATTGTGGAAAGTGAAAGACAGAGAGGATTCAAAGGAAAGGTCCAGGTTCTTGCATGTGAAACTAGTGGTCACTTACTGAACTGGAAAACCCAACAGGAAATGATGATCTGAGTTGGAGATCCGAAGAGTTCAAAATAATGATGGGGCAACCAGAATTATTAAGAGGACCAGGTTGGAGATGAAAATGAAAGTTAATACTTGTGAGTCAACACAAAGAGATGAAAAAGGATTATAGGGATGAAAAAGGATGAGATTGTACATGAAGGGACCACCTTCAAGTAAGAGGAGAGAAGAAAGGTAAAATGAGCAGAACATCAACACTGAATGGGAAACAGATTCCAAAAGGTGAAAATGTTTGGCGAAGGAGGAAGTGTCTAATAGTAAATACTAAGAAGAAGATAAGAACTGGAATAATCTATTTGATTTTGTTGTAGGGGGAAAATAGGTCAGTGGACTAGAAATAGAAATCATCTTGCCATGGGTGGAGGATGAGGAAGTATAGATAAATTTTTCCGTAATTTTGACAAATCTTTTTGAAAGCAATGAGTTGTTCATGCAGATTTTCCCACCTTGCCACATAGGAAAATTTCATTTAGAAATAAAGGCTGTAACAAGTTTAATTTTTAACTTTGGCTTGACTTAGTACTTTAGCAGGTAGACTGGGTTGAATAAATAGAAGTGGTTACAAGGATGCTATCAGAAACGAATGGCCAAGCCAGGTGAAACCGCTGCTATCCTGTGACTGTGAGTATTTGCCTTTGTCTCTGTATGTGTTTTGGTTTGCAGCCATTTATAGCTTGGATTCCATGAAGCAGTGGCAAAGGGGAGTGTGTCAGAGCAGCAGGCCAAAATTAAATTACAGCAACCTCGCACTTTGCATTAAAACCTTCACTTGGAGATAGAGACTGGTAATCACATCCAGATTTTCCTTAAAGACAATGGTCCCCCATGCAACTGGCCACACTCAGTTAATTCATGCTGTCAGCTGCCTTTATTGGCTGTGGGGAATGCAGTATTGATTCTTGAACTCAGCAGCAGCACAAAGAGCCACTAGTGCATGGTCAAAATGCTGCAATAAAGGGCTGGCAGCTTGAGAAAAGCAGCCATTCCATTGCACAAACAAGGTCAATTAGAGGACAGTGCAGTGTAATATAAATAGCATTAGCATCCCTCTTTAACTCTGATGATATCACGCTGGCAGGATGACAGTAAGGAAAATAAGGTTTAATGCCGAATAAATATAAAGGCATTTAGTGTAATTTAATTTCAAGCTCTCTATCATTTTAAAAAGTGCTAAGAGTAGCAAAATATTTAGTTTCATCATGGGGCAGAATTTATGTCTAGAAAAATGATTTTTTGATACAACTTTGCATGAACAAGCCAATTAGTCATGTACAGGAAAAATGATCTTATTAATTTTATTGAGAAGTAAACAATTTCTTGATCACAGATTCAATGTACTGTGCCTACCTGTCATTTATTATCCTTTTAATATTAGAATTTCAAAATCTCTGGAGTGTTGTGAAGAAGGAACAAAGGATATCTTATTTTTCTTTTTAAAAGAAGGTTGAGTTTTTCCTTTTTCCTTTTAGTCTCTGGAAATTACTAGGACCTTTTGTTTAAATACTTGCATTCATTACTTTTATTTATGGGAGAATTTTCCCTACCTTCTTTGTCAGTTCAAAATTAATTACAAATGTAAAACGCATCATGCTGTTAACACATACTCTATGCGGGAAACAAATTATACTCTCAAAATAGATAATGGACAGCTTGGAGAGGTAATTGATAAACCTACACAGCCTGCAATAACTGAATAGATTTTAGAAAATATACATAATTATTAGGAATGGAAAGAATGTGTGTGATTCCTCCTTAGTAATGAGTGTGCCTAAGGTTGACTAGGAACAACTCATTAAAGTATATAAAAAGAGTTTAAAGAAAGCTTGAATCATGGTGCCTGTGAAATGTCCATTAAACCCTGAGAATATATGTAGTCTCTCAGGCTGATGATGTCCAGTGATCTGGTCAAAACCATTTTCCAAAAGAGGAGTGTTCTAGGTAACCTAATGTTACCATTAGGTAATGAACCACAACCAGTTGTGTTCATTATGAATTGGACATGAATCTCTAGTTGCTTTAAAAACTCCTTAATATAGCCCATACTGCCTCCTCCACCAATTGAAAGATAATATTTATTCCTTCTTCATGGAGATTTGGGCTTCCCTGGTGGCTTAGTGGTAAAGAAACTGCCAGCAATGCAGGAGACTCGGGTTCCATCCCTGAGTTGGGAAGATCCCCTGGAGAAGGAGATCACAACCCACTCCAGTGTTCTTGCCTGGAAAGTCCCATGGACAGAGGAGCCTGGCTGGCTACAGTCCATGGGGTCGCAAAAGAGTCAGACACGACTTAGCAACTGAACAACAACAACAAGATAGAGACACTCTAAGACCAAAAATACCAATTTCTACATAGATGTTAGAATGTCAGGATCACCCAGTCTTCAAGACAATCGACCAGTCGAATTTTAAGGTCTGAGAAAGACATCAAGAGATGATTGAATCCCACTTCCTCCTGTTATCTGGGGAAATGTGGGGCCAGAAAAATGAAGCCGTGTACCTGAGGTCATATAGATAACCAATGGCAAAGCTGGACATTTCCTAATTTTCTAATTCTTGTGTCCACTTTCTTCCCTATTACAATACAAAATTTTAAAAGAAACTTATCAGTTGTACTAACCAAGTTAATAACGTTCAAGGGGGAAAATTTAAAAAACCTGAAAAGTCAAAACCCTCCACTTTCTTCTCTCTCAAAAACCAATTATATACGTTTTCTTTTCCCAGACTCCTTCTGTTGTATATATGTGTGTTTTAACCATAAATATGTGTCTATTTCTATCTCTCATTCTATCTGTGTCTGTATATAGCAACTTGCTGTTTTTTCCTTTTAACAATATACCGTAGACATCTTTCTTGCCACAGTTGTAAGTCTAGAGCACATTCTAATGAATGTTTAATATTCCATGTTATAGCTTCAGGCTCAATTATTTAATCTTCTTTTCTACATTTGTTTTTCCAATTTGTAATTAATGTGTGGTGAATATCCTTCTACACATTTTTATTGCTTGCTGCAGTATTTCTATAGGATACATTCTTAGAAATGAAATTACTGGTTAAACAAATTTTTAAATAAACTTTTAATTTTTGAATTATTTTTTATTTACAGAAAAGCTGCAAGATAATAAGCCCCTCACCCAGTTTGCTTTAAAATTGCCATCTTATATTAGCATGGCTATCTAATAAAACATATTTAATTGTCAAAAGTAAAAAAGCAATGTTGATACATTAAAGTTCACTGAACTCCAGATTTCAGTAAGATGTTTCCATTAATATATTGTGTTGTTCCAGAGTCTTCTCCAGGATACCTACTGCATTTAGTCATCAGGTTTCCTGTGTCTTCCCATCTCTGACTATTTCTCACTCGTTTCCCATCACCTTGATAGTTTTAAAGAGAAGTGGCTAGGTCTTTTCATACTGTTCATCTCTCAGTGTCCTATCTTTTGCCTTTTCATACTGTTCATGGGGTTCTCAAGGCAAGAATATTGTAGTGGTTTGCCATTCCCTTCTCCAGTTGACCATGTTTTGTCAGAACTCTACACCATGACCCATCCGTCTTGAGTGGCCCTGATATGAAGAACTGACTCATTTGAAAAGACCTTAATGCTGGGAAAGATTGAGGTAGGAGGAGAAGGGGTCGACAGAGGATGAGATGGTTGAATGGCATCACCAACTCACTGGACATGAGTTTGAGTAAGATCCGGGAGTTGATGATGACAGGGAGGCCAGAGTGCTGCAGTCCCTGGGGTCACAAAGAGTTGAACATGACTGAGTGACTGAAGTGAACTGAACTGGCCAGGTCTTGTATGGAATAGATTGATTGATGTTTGCACTTTAATAGTCATTGCTATAGATGAACGCATGCTCAGTTGCTCAGTTATGTCCCACTCTTTGTGACCCCATGGACTGTAGCCTGCCAGGCTCATCTGTCCATGGGACTATCCAGGCAAGAATACTGGAGCAGACTACAATTTCTTCCTCCAGGGAATCTTCCTGACCCAGGGATTGAACCCACATCACCTGTGTCTCCTGCATTGTCAGGCAGATTCTTTACCATTGAGCCACCTGGGAAGCCCCTGACCCCCAAAAGTGTTGATAATCTATATACTCTAAATACTAGTACATATTAATAGCTATTTTTTCTAATAACATTAATATTAGAAGATATTTATCTCATTAACCTTTGCCTACTTGGATGGTGATAGATAGAATTGCTCTGTAGATTCAATTCACATTTACATTGAGAACATTTTTAAAGATTTATTATTCATTTGTTTTTCATATCTTATGAATTATTCACTGCTCATGTTTTTGCCAGTTTTTCAAATATTTGAGTCTTAGTCAACAAATATGTCATCTTTAAAAAAATTTTCTTTTTGATATTTTTCTATAAGGAAGTTGTAAATCATTTTCTTTATACTGTCTAAATATTTTATTATGTTTAAAAATAATACATTTTAACCCCTGGATTACAAAATGTTTATGAATTTATTCTTGTTTATTTTGACTTTGTATTGTATATATCAGTCTCTGACACACCTGGGATTTATTTTGGTATGAGAGGTGGTATAAGGATCCAGTTCAGCTGTCCTTTAGCTTTCCTAAAGAGTTAGCCAGTTGTCCCACATGACATTTACTCGGTTTGGTGAAATGGAACTCAAGAGAAAAGTCGTAATTTTTGTTTTCAAAATACAATAGAGCTTCAACCTAGGATGTGGGTGGTGGGAAGGAGGTTCAAGAGGGAAAGGATCTATGTATGAAAGTGAAAGTGTTAGTTGCTCAGTCGTGCCCATCTCTTTGCTACCTCATGGGCTGCAGCCTGCCAGGCTCCTCTATAAATGGAATTATCTAGGCAAGAATACTGGACTGGGTTACCATTTCCTTCTCTAGAGGATCTTCCCAACCCATGGATCGATCCCAGGTCTTCTGCACTGCAGGCAGATTCTTTATTGTCTGAGCCACCAGGATATCCCTGATATATGTAATCTTGTAGCAGATTTACACTGGTTGTACAGCAGAAACCAACACAACATTGTAAAGCAATTATCCTCCAATAAATTTTTAGAAATTAAAAGACTTCCCAAACACAATAGAGTTTCATCTGAAGAAAAGGATGATTTATTTCATTGTGTTCCTACCTGCTACCTTTAAAGTCCTTTATTGTGTTGACTTTGCTTAAACTCTTAGCATCATCTAATACTTGCTCACTGTTGCTCCTTGAAACTCTTCTTCTTTGGACTTTCTAATGCCACCCTTCTCCCTTTGATCTACCTCATGTTCCACTTGATACCAATGTCTTTGAACTTTGGTGTCTACTGCAGTGTGGGTTTTGTTCCCCTTATCTTCTAGCCTTCATTTGTGTATAGGTAGTTGTTTACTGACTGCTGTGTCAGAAACTATTCTAAGCATATCACACGTTTTTCTTTATGTAATCCTCATAACAATCCCAATATGCAGGTACTGCCAGTATCATCACCTTTCAGTAGATGAGAAAATTGCATAGAAGAATAGAGGCACTCATCAAGTTAATCTAAGTTTTAAACAATGGAGATGGAATCTGAACCAAGCCACTCTGGCTGAAAAGCTCATGCTCTCCATCAACATGCTGTATATCCCTTGAAATCAGACAGCAATGTATTGCTTCAAAGAATTCTTATATCCTTGTCATTGGTGTTGGTATTAATATTTGCTCAAGTAAAAAACCCAGGACTTATACCTTCTATGTATAATGAATAAGTCAATATCATGATTTCTCCTTCATGTATGTTTTCAACCTATCTTTGAACCTACAGCCGTAACCTAAATTTGGCCATTAATAGCTTTTGTTTGGACCACTGCCATAACCTCTAACAGCAGCACTAAATCTGATTAAATGGAGTATCAGGGTCATCTGTCTAAAAGGCAGATTTAACCAGGACATACCTCTGAAGTCTTTAGGGTGCTTCCCTGATAGCTCAGCTGGTAAAGAATCCACCTGCAACATGGAAGACCTGGGTTTGATCCCTGCGTTGGGTAGATCCCCTGGAGAAAGGAAAAGACTACCCACTCCAGTATTCTGGCCTGGAGTACCCCATGTACTATACAGTCCATGGGGTTACAAAGAGTTGGACACAACTGATCAACTTTCACTTTCCCTCTGATAATCTTCTCAGAAGCACCTTGTCCATTTTAGTCTAAATTCTAAGCTCCTTTACATAATACAAAATCAAGGTTCTCCATGTACTGACACTTCCTCTGACCACAGTCGATTTACGCTCTCTGCCCCCTCCCTCCTTGAAGACTCTGTTCTGCTGCAAACTGTTTGGCTTGTGTCACTCCCTAAGACTCTCTTCATATATCACCTCTTATGAACAGTCACCTCTCCATCCTCTCTCTCCCAGGATGGCTGGATCTAGTTTCCCCACTCTATCACAGCATGTCATTTCACATGGTACTAAGTCACCTGCTTGTTTGTCTCTGAGCTTCTTGAAGGCAAACCCTATCCTGTCTTGTTTGTCTTTACTCTCCCAGCACCTGAGGGTACCTGACGTGGAAGAAGGCCCTTGATAAATATTTGTGAACTTGAATTCTAGAGTCAATTTTAAAATATTCTAAGTACTATTCCTGCCATGTAGTCACATCAGAGGGAATTTTCTGAGCTCTTGAACTACTTTAAACAGACACTTAGTCACTGAAGGAATAATTGTACACAAGTCAACTATGGAAATCATTGCTTTCAAACAGCAAGTAAAGGAACACTTCCTGGATGGATAGATGCTATGTTATTACAGTGTTTGGTACATGTAATTAACAAGCTGCTCTGGGAGACATTCTCTGACTTGCTATTAAATCTCTGCTCTGAATCTCCATCTCTACTCAAATGTAACCCCAACTGATCCATATCCCACATCCAGAACTTTAAGAGCAGCATGGAGATCACTGTCCCTAATAATCCACTGGTAGGTCTTTCTGACACTGGCTTTTGATGCCATCAGGAATTTGGGGGTCATTAAGGAAGAATGTCAATGGCACCCCCACTCCAGTACTCTTGCCTGGGAAATCCCATGGGCAGAGGAGCCTGGTAGGCTGCAGTGCTTGGGGTCATGAAGAGCTGGACACGACTGAGCGACTTCCCCTTCTCTTTTCCCTTTCATGCACTGGAGAAGGAATTGGCAACCCACTCCAGTGTTCTTACCTGGAGAATCCCAGGGACGGGGGGAGCCTGGTGTGCTGCCATCTATGAGGTCACACAGAGTTGGACACGACTGAAGTGACTTCGCACCAAGGAAGAATGTGGAATTCCCTGGTGGCGCAGTGGTAAAGAATCCATCTGCCAATGCGGGAGACACAAGAGACAGTGAGTTCAATCCCTGGGTTGAGAAGATCCCCTGGAGTAGGAAATGGCAACCCATTCCAGTATTCTTGCCTGGAAAATTCCATGGACAGAGGAACCTGGTGTGCTAAAGTCCATGGGGTCGCAAAGAGTTGGACGCTACTGAGCACCATGACAAGGAAGAATGTGCAAAAAGGAGAAGTTGGGGTGATGGAGAATAGATATTTATAGAGAAATAAAACCCACTTATCCCACACTTCCTGTATGTCAGGCTCTGTATTATCTCAATTTAAAATTTAAAAGAACATATTCAGGTGATCATCACCACCCTCACTTATGAGAATTCTAACTCCAAGTGTTATATATTCCAGAGAGAGCTATACATTAGGGCAGCTGGTTTGTCCCAGAGTTCAGAGTAATCAGATTAATGGTGAAAAATTAATATCATGTATTATATTTTGTGTTGAGGCAAACTTGGTTATACTATAAACTTAAATACCCATTTCATGGCGTATGCAGGGGGACTTTCTTCATTGAAAGTCTGTTCCTTTCTGTATCTCCTGGACTTTTAAAGACCTCAAGTTGTGCATTTTCATCATTTGTGCTGGAGATTATTTTCTCCTGCAAATTTCCCCTCCGGGATTTGCATGGAAGCTATTAAAGTGCCTGACTGCCACAAATGATGTCCCTCCTTCCTTGGGTTAGGCCCCAAGAGATGCAGCAATGATAAATGGTTAACTCCAAAATCATCTTTGTAATTTATAGACATGACTTCGTCTTGAAATTTTGCCTCTAGATAAGCAGGAGCAGCAGAAAAAGGAACTCATACAACTCCTCTACCTTTACTGGAGTCAGTCCTGAACAGTTAGCCCCAGCTTCTCTTCTGGGATGTACTATGTTCTTTGAAGCTCATGGCCCTAGAAAAGACTCCACTCCTTTTAACCGAACTGTCTCTGGAGACTCATAGACCTCAGGTTGTTGACATCCCTTCCATAAGCCTTTTAAGTTCAAATCTCTCATGATCCCAGACATGGCAAGGTCCCCTCCAGGCTACTTTAAAGTTTCTTCACATCTACAAATATTTTATTTTGGAGGAAGTTCAAGTGGAGAAAGAGAATTTTCTATGAGGCATCTCCTCCTCTGTCACCCCATTCTCCTGCCTTCATTTTCCCAGCGTCAGGGTCTTTTCCAATGAGTTGGCTCTTCGCATTGGGTGGCCAAAGCACTGCAGCTTCAGCCTCCGTGTCAGTCCTGCCAATGAAGATCTGGGGCTGATCTCCTTTAGCATGGACTTGTTTGACTTCCTTGCAGTCCAAGGGACTCTCAAGAGTCTTCTCCAACACCACTTTTTGAAAACATCAATTTTTTGGCCCTCAGCCTTCTTTATGGTCCAACTCTCACATCCATACATGACTACTGGAAAAACCATAGCTTTGGCTATATGGACCTTTGTCAGCAAAATTATGTCTCTGCTTTTGAAATACAGTTTCTAGGTTTGTCATAGCTTTTCTTCCAAGGAGCAAGTGTTTCTGTTTTTTTTTTTTTTTTTTTAATTTTGTGGCTGCAATCACTGTCTGCAGTGATTTTGGAGTTCAAGTATATAAAATCTGCCACTGTTTCGCTTTTGCTGACTTTAGATTATAAGTATTAGGATGTGTTACTCAATCTTCGTCTCCTCTAAGTGGTCCCACAGCCCAAGATTATCTACACATGGATTTCATGAAGACTAGTTTTAGCAAACTTTGTGGGGAACTTATATTTTCAGATTTCCTTGCTTATTCTAGTAGTGAAAATTTTATTTTGCTACCTTTTATTGTATTTTGTTTGTGTGCTATACAGTATTAAAGTTACACTTTAAAATAGTTTTCCCCTAAAAGTGTATATGTTTATAAATTCATTTTATAGTCATTTGATCTTAGTTTTCTACTTTCTTTTTGTTCCTGTTGGCTATTTTAAATGTTGTTGTTAGCTCCATATTTCATAGTCCTTCTACCATCAAGCCCTTAAATGAAAGTATGTTTTATTAACCTATAAAAGTTATTTTTGCTATGCTCACTTTTCTTAATTATGTCTGTGTATATAGACACATGTTTATATCTTAAAAAACAAAACCTTGATTTTCTCAGGACCAATCAAGCCTAACAAAATGAGAGTTCATGGTGGTTTTTTCTAAAGAAGTTTTTGGAATTTGGAATTTTCTTGAAAATAGAAATGAAGTGCCATGTTTCTACCATCATTTTCTTTCTTTTCAATGTATTTTGCTTAAATATCAGCAGCAACATGTCTGTGAAATATAATTATCACCAGCTCGATCATACGGTAGCTGTCAAAATTTTCTGTGTCCACTAAATAGATTTTTCTATCTTTCTTGTCTTAATTTAAATATGACCTCATTTAATTTCCTTAGCTGGAAATACTGACAAGAATAAAAAGGAAGGAAGGAAGGGAAGAAGGAAGCAAGAAAGGAGAAGAAATGACTTAGTTTCTGCTATCAAATGACCAAGAGAAAAACTGTATCTTCACATACAAAAATAACAAAACTCTCCTGTACATCCTTAAGCTAAGATAACCACTGGCTCTTTGGATTATTTTATATAATTAGACAATATGTGTGCTCAGTGGTTCAGTTGTATCTGACTCTCAGTGACCCTGTGGACTGTAACCCACCAGGCTCCTCTGTCCATGGAATTCTCCAGGTGATTAGACAATATCAATAAGGTAAATAGAAGCAACTTAGTTTTAGTTTCATTGCTTTTCATTATAGAAATGCTGCCTGAGATGAAATCTGGAATACAGAAAACTAAACATATTATTCAACATGGATCGAGAATGTATCATGTATCAGTTGTTGTTGAACCCTAGAATACAAAGGAGAGAGCTTCCTTGCCCTTGAGGAATTCACATTTTCTGGGGAAAATAGAGATAAAAATCTTTTAAAAAATGTAATTTCTATAACTGAAACTTCCAAAAGTTGTGTCAGAAACAAATGATTGATATATTTTGGTGTAGGCTTGTACTGTGATAATGAGTGGAATTTTCCAGGTGAGGAGGAAAAGTGTATTTCACATAGAAACAGGGAAACGTGCTTGGGGAATAAATGTGACAGTTAGATAACGTCATATAAATGGTATAAACTCTGTAGTCATTTGTGCCTGCATTCTTCATTTGAAATAATGCTTTTGGCATTCATCTATATTATTACATGTAACATTAATTCACTTTTTCATTGCCAGGAACTATTTTATTAATATTGTATGGATATACCACAATTGTATGTTCATTCACTAGTTGATGGACGTTTGGCAAGGCTTTTTGTGAATGTGTGTTTTCAGTTTTTGTCTTTCAATTTCTAGCAATGGAGTTTCAGGGTTGAATGCTAAGTGAAGGTTTAACTGTAAAAATTGCCAAACATGTTTCTAAAGTGGTTGTAGCATTTTTCATTCCCACTAGCAATGTCAAAGAGCATGATTGTTAGATTATATAAAAATGTGTTTAGTTTTGTAAGACACTGCCAAGCTGTCTTCCAAAGTGGCTATAACATTTTGCTCTTGCAGCGGGAATAAATGAGAATTCCTGTCATTCCACATTCTCACCAGCATTTGGAGCTCTCTGTGTTCCAGATTTTGGCCATTCTAATAGGTGCAACAGTAATATCCCATTAGTGGTGCTAGTGGTAAAGAATCTGCCTGCTAATGGTGAGTGCAGGAAATTCAGTTTCTTTCACTCAGTCAGGAAGATCCCCTGGAGGAGGAAATGGCAACCCACTCCAGTATTCTTGCCTGGAGAATCCCATGGACCCATGCAGTTGCAGAGTCAGACACGAATGAGCACACACTAGCTACCTTGTTTTAATTTGCATTTCCTGATGGCATATGATGTGAAGGATCTTTTCATATACTTATTTGCTATCTATATCTTCTTTGATGAAATGTCTGTTGAGGTCTTTGTTCCATTTTAAAAATTGGATTCTTTGAGGGTTTGTTATTAAATTTTAAGAGTTCTTTGTACATTTTGGCTAACAGTCCTTTATCAAATATGTCTTTACCAAATATCTTCTCCCAGTGTGTAGTCTGTCTTCTCACTCTCTTAACTGTCTTTTGCAGAGCAGAAGTTTTAAATTTAAATGAAGGGCAGCTTATCTGAAATTTCTTTCATGGGTCATATTTTTGGTATTGGATCTAAAAACCCATTGCCTTCTTTCATTTCTAATATTAGTAATTTGTGTCCACTCTCTTTTTTTCTTAGTTATTCTGGCTAGAGGCCTATAGATTACTGATCTTTTCAACTATCTTTTGGTTTTATTGATTTTCTCTGTTAATTTCCTGTTTTCAGTGTTATCGATTTCTGCTATACATATTTATCTTTTTTTTTTCTGCTGACTTTCGATTGAATTTGCTGGATTTTTTTCTAGTTTCCTAAGGTGGAAACTTAGGTGCTCAATATTAGATTTTTCTCCCCCGCCCCTATTTTTATTGAGATGTAATTGACATAGAGCATTAGAGCATTGTGTAAGTTTAAGGCATAGGGCATAATGATATTACTTATATATATTGTGAAATGATTACCAAAATAAGTGTAATTAGCATCCATCATTTTATAGAGATATAAAAAAGAAAAATGTGTGTTTTTTTCTTATGATAAGAACTCTCAGGATCTACTGTCTCAACTTTCAAGTATACTATACAGCATTGTTAACTATAGTTGTCACTTTCCACGTTACATCCCTAGACTTTATTTATCTTATAACTAGAAGTTTGTACTGCTTGGCCTGCTGCTGCTACTGCTGTCACTTCAGTCGTCTCCGACTCTGTGTGACCTGTGGACTGTAGCCCACCAGGCTCCTCTGTCCCTGGGATTCTCCAGGCAAGAACACTGGAGTGGCTTGCGATTTCCTTCTCGCAGTTCCCCCTCTGCTCACGCCTGTTCTTGCCTTTCCTAAGTACACATTCAATGCTATCAATTTCCCTTTAAGCACTGCTTTCACTGCATCCCACTAATTTTGATGTTACATTTTCATTTTAATTTAGTTCAAAATATTTTAAATTTTTTTCTTGACCCATGTTATTTAGAAGTGTGTTTTTTTTTTTTCTAGTTGTCGCTCTGTTATTGATTTCTAGCTTAATTCCACTGTGGTCTGGGAGCAGACATTGTATGATTTTTATTCTTTTAAATTTGTTAATGTATGTTTTATGACTCAGAATGTGGTCTCTCTTGGTGATTGTTTCATGTGAGCTTGAAAAGAATGTGTATTCTGCTGTTGTTGGATGAAGCAGTCAATAGATGTTAATTATATCCAGTTGATTGATGGTGCTGTTGAGTTCAACTAAGTCCTTATTGATTTTTTTGCCTGCTGAATCTTTCCATCTGTGATAGAAGGGTGTTGACGTCTTCAACTATGATGGTGGATTCATTTATTCTCCTTGCAGTTTTATCAATTTTTGCCTCACATATTTAGATGCTCTGCTCTTAGGTGCATACACATTAAAGATTGTTATGTCTTCTTGGAGAATTGACCCCTTTATCATTATGTAATTCCCTTCTTTATCTTTATCCCTTCTAACTTTCCTTTCTTTGAAGTTTGCTCTGTCTGAGATTAATACAGCTAGTCCTTCTTTTGATTGGTATTAGCATGGTAGATATTTTTCCATCCATTTATTTTTAATCTAATGGACCCAATACATATAATGTGGGCTTCTTGTAAATGACAGACAGTTGGGTCTTGTTCATCGATCCACTTTGAACATCTCTGTCTTTTATTTTATTTATTTATTTATTTTTAACATGTGGGCTCTTAGTTCACTGACCAGGGATCAAACCTGAACCCCTGCAGTGAAAGCACCAAGTCCTAATCACTGGACCACCAGGGAATTCCTGACAATCTGTGTCTTTTAACTGGTGCTTTTATACTGTCAGTGTTCAAAGTGGTAATTGATATGCTTGCATTAATATCTACCATATTCGTTACATTTTACTAGCTATAACTCTTGTTCTTCGTTCCTCTTTTTGTCTTTCATTCTTTTTCTGCCTTTTTTTTAAAGAATTTTTTTTTTTTTTGGATGTGGACCATTTTTAAAGCCTTTATTGAATTTGTCACAATATTGCTCCCATTCTATGTTTTGGTTTTTTGGCCACGAGGTTTGTGGGATCTCAACTCTCCAACCAGGATCGTACCCATACCCCTTGCACTGGAAGGTGGAAGTCTCAACCACTGGATGGCCAGGAAAGTCCTCTGCCTTTGGTTTTAATTGAGTATTTTAGATGATCCTATTTTTCTCTCCTTTCTTAGCATAGCAGTTGTACTTCATTCTTTTTTCTATCTTAGTTCTTGCCCTAGAGTTTGTAGTATATATTTACAACTAATCCAAGCTCATTTTTAAAGAAAGCTATGCCACTTCACTGGTAGTGAGTACCATATTATAGCAAAATGACCCTAATTCCTTCTCCCTCATTCCTTGTATCACTATTGTCATTCACTTCACTTACATGTAAGCACTCCCAAATACCTATATAGGGGCTTCCCGGGTGGTGCTAGTGGTAAAGAACCTGCCTGCCAATGCAGGAGACTTGAAATGAAGGTCTGATCTTTGGGTCAGGAAGATCCCCAGAAGGAGGGAATGGCAACCCACTCCAGTATTTTTGCCTGGAGAATCCCATGGACGGAGGAGCCTGGCAGGCTCCAGTCTACAGGGTAGCAAGGAGTAGGACACGACTGAGTGACAGCACACACACAGAGATTATTTGATACATTGTTGTTATTGTTTTGGAAATAAATGTTATCTACTAGATCAATCAAGAGCCAAGTAAAAGTAAAATAAAGGGTTTTAGTTCACCTCCACTTATTCTCTTTTCAGTGCTCTCCTTTTCTTTATATAAATTTAAATTTCTTACCAATATTATATTCCTTCCTTCTAAAGAGCTTGTAACATTTCTTGCAAGGCATAATAACTGGTAATCGATTCCCTCACACTTAAAAAAAAAGTTTATGATTTAATACTAACTCCAATTTAACATTACAAGTATTTGCTGTGTCTTTTTATTTTTAATTCTACTTTTCATACACAGAAATTCTTAATTCTTAATATAGCAGCACAATATTCTCTGTATTTTATTATATAAAAACATCATATTATTAATTATATAACTGAAGCTCTTTGCATTCTTGCTTGATTTGTTGATTTTTAAAAGAAGGACAATAAATCTTCAACTATGATTGTAGATTTTTTCCCCTTTTATATAATGCTTTTCTATTATATATTTCAAAGCTGTTCAGTGAGATTCATAAAAGTTCAAAATTGTTATTTCTCTATAGTGGATTATTCAATTTGGCAGTATGAAATATTTACGTTTGTTCTATTTGATGCTTGTCACCTTGAATTTTGTGTCAGATAGCAATATTGTCATAGTTGCTTTATTTATAGAATACATATTTATTTTTAAACTCCTCGTGCTGTGGTTTAGGGGTGTCTTGTTCAAATAGCTTATTATTATAATTTGTGTCTGTTTGTGTGTATGTCTATGTGCCTATGTGTTTGTATTCACACAGGCATCATTGCATTTTCCCCTTTGTTCTAACATACTCAGCCTTTTAAATAAAGCTTCAGCTATGTTATAAATCTACACATTGATAAATATGAAATAAATATATTAGACATTTATTAAACATATCTGTTAAATGAAATTATATTACACTAAGTATTATATATATGTATTTTGATCATTAGGGATTTAGAGTGGATGAAGAGGTGAATCAAATGTTCTTATAAAACAATAAATACATTTATTCAATAAAATTTAAAAAATGCAGAAAAAGGAGAAAAGAATCACCAGCTCTTTTGCTTCCAACCACTATACAACCACTGTTAAACATTTATCCATAAATGCCTATTAAGGGTTTACTATGTGTTTTTTGGCTTCCCAGGTGGTGCTAGTGGTAAAGAATTCACCTGCCAATGCATGAGATGCAAGAGATGTGGGTTCTATTCCTGGGTTGGAAAGAGTCTCCTGAAGAGGGGAACCACTCCAGTATTCTTGCCTGGAGAATCCTATGGACAGAGGAACCTGGTGGGCTATAGTCCATGAGGTTGCAAAGAGTCAGGCATGACTGAAGCAACTGAACACAAGCACACATGCCTTTGGATGTGTTTCTTTCTCATCTAGATTATCCAATAATAATTAACAAAAATGAATTTCATATTTTTAGTGCTTATTTTTTTACCAGGGAATATTTACAGATTATTCTATTTAATCCTCACAACAACCTTAGGAAATAAGTAATAAATAAGTAACATGTTAATGGAACTCTAGAGATGGAGAAAGTGAATTTCAGAAAGCTTGTCCAAGATGTCAGTATTAACATGGCCTTGGAAAATGGGGAGAAATTTTACAGGCTGAACTCCCAATGGAATGAATTAATTTGAACTAATTTTTTTCTGCTATTGTGAGAAATCAATAGATTTTGCAGAATTTTTTAAAATGGACTTTATTGATTAAGAATATATTTGACTGCCTGAAATAGAAGGAAACTCAATTATCGCAGCTTCATACAACGTACATTAAGGTTTTCATCTAACTGTTAAGACTAGACAGCACATTCTGTCATTATTCTTGGTGCTTTCTTGCCCTGTACTTCCATGGACACACATGTGGTTTTTATCCCTGTGGTCACAGAATGGAAGCTTCAGCTCAACCTTGCTGTCTGTATGTCAGGCAGTCACTGAAATGGGACAAAAAGGGTGGTACTACCAAAAATTGAAAATATTTCCAGAAATCCACAGAAACCTGCTTTATGTGAACAGAAGTATGCCCAAAGGTCACCTTGATCTGTGACTAAGGTTGGAATTATGGAGGGTCCCCGTAGTCACGTACAGATGTGTGAACTGGACTGTAAAGAAGGCTGAGTGCTGAAGAAGTGATGCTTTTGAACTATAGGTCTGAGAAGACTCTTGAGAGACCCTTGGACAGCAAGGAGATCAAATCAGTCAATCCTAAAGGAAATCAACCCTGAATATTCATTGGAAGGACCGATACTGAACCTGAAGCTCCAGTGCTTTGGCCACCAGATGCGAAGAGCCAAGTCATTGGAATAGACCCTGATACTGGGAAAGATTGAAGGCAGGAGGAGATGAGGATGTTAGAGGATGAGACAGTTCAATGACATCACTGAAGCAATGGACATGAGTTTGAGCAAACTCCAGGAGATAGTGAAGGACAGGGAAGACTGTTGTACCGCAGTTGCAAAAAAGTTGAACACAACTGAGTGACTCAACAACAAATGGAAGGTTTATTTTTCTGGGCACATTGCCACCTTAAACAAAATCTATATTCTCTCCTAATAAGAGAAGAAAAGACTGGATAATGGATAGACAACTAGCAAGATCCTCTGCCTGACTTATATTTAACAAGTAGTTAACCAGCCTATAAATTGCCTACCATACTCTTAATGTCGTCTCTTGAGGCAGAGTGGGATTCCCGCTTTTGGAGAAAAAAGAGTGAGGGAAAATATAATGCTGCATATAGTACTTGGAATAAAACTCACTGCTATTGAAGTTTTAAGAGAAATAGTTTTATCCAGTTAGCAAAAAATTTCCCAGTTGTATGATCTGCCCAGAGGATCAGATGCTCTTTGCATTGAGCACTGATAATCCTGCACTTTGCAACTTTCTGCAGTGTCATTATTATGGTTCATTATACTGTGTGCAATTGTCTTGGCCAACCTTGAAGATGAGTTCAAAATAGCCTCTTATCCTGAAAATACTCTTCCAGCTCTGCCTATGCTAAGTTAGCAAGGTTTACTTCCCATCAGTAAGTCATTAGGGTTCCCTGGGAGCTCAGTCAATAAAGAATCTACCTGTAATGTGGGAGACCCAGGTTCAATTCCCGGGTTGGGAAGATCCTCTGGAGAAGGGAATGGCAACCCACTCCAGTATTCTTGCCTGGAGAATCCCAGGGACAGAGGAGCCCGGCAGGCTACAGTCCATGGAAACCCAAGCAGTCAGACACAACTGAGCAACTAACATACACAGCAAGTCATTAGGTGAGACAAGAAATAAAGGAAATCAGGAGTCGGGGGAACACAGTTAAGGGTCTCTGATGCACCTACTGTCGGTGTAGTACTAGAAGCCTCTGATCCAGATGGTGGTTTAATCGCCAAGTCATGTCTGACCCTTGCAACCCCGTGACTGTAGCCCACCAGACTCCTCTGTCCATGGGATTTTCCAGACAAGAATACTGAAGTGGGTTGCCATGCCCTTCTCCAGGGGATCTTCCAGACCAAGGGATCAAGCTCACCTCTCCTTTATTGGCAGGTGGATTCTTTACCACTGAGCCACTGGGGAAGCCCTACTAATCTGAGTATATCTATTGTCAGTGAGCATTCCACCAGCTGTTAATCCCTGCTAAAGTTTGGATGGGTAAGTTAAAGCAGTGTGTCTCAGATTTTTTCCACCAGCATACCTCTTGAGAAACAGAACTGAACCTGGGAAGGTGTACATGTATATGAGATGAGGCATGGTAACAGCAATGTGTGTGTATGTAAAACATGCCACATAGCATTATTCACTTTAAAGTTTTATTTATTTATTTTGGCAGCACCAGTCTTAGATGCAGTCTGCAAGACCTTTAGTTGTGCCATGCAAACTGTTGGTTGTGGCTTGTGGGATCCAGTTCCCTGACCAGGGATCGAACCCAGAGTCCTTGCACTGGGAGCATGGAGTCTTAGCCACTGGACCACCAGGGAAGTCCCCTAATTCATTTTTATTCTGGAAAATACTCCATACTTTTTCCAGTAGGGTGGGAATTCTTTCACTCTTAATTTATAGACTTCCATTGAAGTTCTAGGGGCTGTGAGGTTTAGCTGATTCTATAATTGGCCACCATTATTCATTCGGTGACCCAACTGGAATCAGTGAGATTCACAGTGTCTTTTTTCCTGAGATTTCTAGGAGCGACACTTGCTTTTCTCCCCCTGTTATTTAAGACAGAAATTTACAGCCTGAAGCTCTGGCACTCATCTTCTGATTATAAGAATGAAGTCAATATGGAGGAGAGAATATTCTGAGAGAGGATGAAAATAAACGTCTAGGAGACTTTTTTTGAACCTCTGGACAAGCTATACCTGAAACCAGTCCTGTTCCTGCACTTTTCATTTATATAAAGCAAATATGTTCCTTTTGCATTTAAGCCACCTGGGTCCTTTGTGCCACTTGAAATAAACAAATAAAAATCCCCAGCACAAACTCCATATCCTCAAAATTATTTGAAGTTTTGGGTTTTAGCCAGACAATTCATACACACTTAGAATTCTATTCAATAATATAAATATATATATATATATTTCAATATAAAAATGTTTAAATTTTCATTTAAATTACTGTCTTAAAATCTTAAAGTGAAATTTATTTTCCAGGAGGAGATGTCATATTTATTACATAGCTTCTCATTCCCTTGACACAATTCTGCATGTGCCAGGTGGTAGATCTACTACAATTTTAGAAACACAAGCTTGAAGAGCTGTGCATACAAGCATAATAGGGAACTTCTGAATACAGAAAGTTTTTAGGACTCAAAGACGTGGGATTGTAATGGTAAGATGATAAGCTTTGGCCCAAGGAGACCTGTTTGGGATTTCACAAATAGGTAGCACTCACTCCATCCACAGATAAAGCTTTTTTTTTTTGTAGCGGAATATACCAATATAAAAATTCCATAAGCCAGTGACTAGTGGGCTTCACAATCTGAATTTCAACAACTTTATTGAAATAGCTCCGTGTAAGCAGAGATATCCCACGTTATAAAGTGTGACAACTGACATTGAAGGTAGTCAAGTATGAAGCTAATGCATCTGGGAAGTGTGTTCTCTTTAAAGAAAATCTTCAGGTGATTATCTCCCTACAGCACAGTGTCCTTTAGGTTATGACAACTGAGATCAGGTTTTTTTTTTATAACATTATTTTATTGTTTTTTGAACTTTTTATTTTGTGTTGGGGAATAGCCCATTAACAATGTCGTGATAGTTTCAGGTGAGCAGTGAAGGGCCTCAGCTATGGATACACATGTAGCCGTCCTCTCCCAAACCTCTCTCCCATCCAAGCTGCCGCATAACACTGAGCAGAGTTCCCTGATCTATGCAACAGATCCTTGTGGTTATCCATGTTAAATATAGCAGTGGGTACATGTCTATCCCCAGTTTCCCAACTATCTCTCCCAGTGACCATAAGTTCATTTTCTAAGTCTCACAACATTACTTTAAACTCCTATTTTTCAAAGGATTCAGAATTGAGGTGGGGTGAAAAATAGTACAGATAACTTTGGTTCATGCTCTGGGAAGTTCTTTTTTCCTATACAGAGCCCAGTGTGCATAAACTGAGGAAGACTGTAGGTGGTCAAGACATTGTCTTTCATCAGATTTCTTTCAAGTGAACTTCTTAAGCAGATGCTCACCAGTCATTTACCAAGAGTAAAACGCATCTGACTCAAAGGGATTGTTTCAATGCCTCTGTGATTCCAGGAATCCCGAAGAAATGAGGAACATTCATCCAGGTATCCTGATGTCTTTGTTCATCTGTTAGCTAACACTCCAGTAACTGAAGGCCTTTCCTGGTGGCTTAGTCAGTAAAGAATCCACCTGCAATGCAAGAGATGCAGGCTTGATCCCTGGGGTCAGGAAGATCTCCTGGAGAAGGAAATGGCAGCCTACTCCAATAATCTTGCCTGGGAAATCCCATGGTCGGAGGAGCCTGGTGGACTAGCTTTAGTGACCACACAACCACCTGAAAAAGAGTTGTTAGCTGTCATTGCTAAGAATAAAATGTCCATATGGCTAAGAAAATAACTATAATAATTTAACATTTTCAGCAATATATATAATCGATGACGGTGAGCTCTCTAGAATGTTTTTTAAAATGTTCGAATCACAGAAGGATTTGTTTTTCATTGCATATAGTAAGAGCAACCAAACAAAAGTATTTAAGAACTCTGAATTCCCATCCCTTGTTTTCTCAGTTTGTCCTAACATGATGGTGTGACTTTGATCCTCCATAGACTAACTGTTTGGGTGCTCCTCAATCTTGGTAGCCTCTTAAATACTCCACAAAAACTACTGAACGTCTTTTTGAGACTATTATACACTAAAATAATTTCAATATACCAGTTCTTATATGTGCTAAATTGCTTCAGTCCTATCTGACTCTTTGTGACCCTTTGGACTATAGCCCTCCAAACTCCTCTGTCCATGGGATTTCTTAGGCAAGAATACTGGAGTGGGTTGCCATGTCCTACTCTAGGGGATCTTTCCCACCCAGGAATCAAATCTGCATCTCTTATGACTCCTGCATAGCAGGTGGATTCTTTACCACTGAGCCGCCTGGGAAGCCCCTGGGGAAGTTCTTTTCAGATACACAAATAAAAAGGAGTACTTATGTATTAACAGAGTTCTAGATAACAAATATCAGTTATGGACTCCAGTAATAACAGGACATAAGTTTTAAGAAAATGGCAGTGCTTAATTGCAGTCCATAAAGTTCAATTTGATTATCTCTCTTTCCGTAAATCTTCCAATGAGTGGGTTCAGAAGCCCAGGCAGAGAAAAGAAAACTTATGTTTATTAGGTATCTACCGTGTTTTAGGTTCTTTGCATATATTAGGTCATTTACATTTATTATTATAAAAGCAGATGAGGAAACATGTGCATTAAGCCAATAATTCTAGTAATTCAACAGCCACAAAACAAAGTGGGAAAGGAGATGACAATTTATGACAAAGCCTTGACAGGTGTTTTGAAAAAAAGATAATAGGTCGGAGCAAGGACCAACATGGTCTATGATTATACAAGTTCTGGTGCCGTGGTCAGCCTGTCCCAGTCAGCTATAATGAAGGCAGCCTGGTAGTGGAAGAAGAAAATAGGATCTAAACTTTCAGACACTCCTTAACCTGTTCCTCTTTCTGGAAATATGTTATATTCCAATTGCTATATTTACTTCTCATCCACACATACTCTTCTGCTTTTGGCAAAACATACATTTTAATTTATCATTTGATTGTAGATCAAACAGTTCAAAAGTGCATGAGAAGAAGTTCTCTCACCCACCTACACTATTCTTACTCCCCAGAGGTGACAGTTTTGGGGTGTCTGCTGTTAGCTTCGTTGGTTGTATGCCCATAATTTTAAATAGTATTGTCGTACTCTTATTTCTTGATTTTTAAATGCTATACTGTCTTATGATGCCACATAACGCAAGATAAAGATTTAACTCACATAAACAATATATTCATTCCTTTTTAGACTCTTTTCTGGTAAATGTTATCACAGAATATTGAGTATAGTTCTCTGTATTATACAGAGGTCCTTGTTGGTTAGATATTTTATATAGAGTAGTATATGTTAAATAACTTTTGTTGGAATTTAAGTTCACTTCCACTCTTGTCTTCCCTCCATGAAAGTGGAAAATCAATTGTGATGCTTTCCAACATAGTCGTAGTGTGATCTTCCATATGTTCTTAATTGCTGAATGGCATTATCAGAAACTTTCATTTTATTTGTGTGCATGTGTGTGTGTGTGTGTGTGTGTGTGTGTGCTCAGTGTCAGTCAGTCGCTCAGCCCTGTCTGACTCTTTGCAAGCCCATGAATCACTGCACGCCAGGCCCCCCTGTTCATTACCATCTCTCGGAGTTCACCCAGACTCACATCCATTGAGTTGGTGATGCCATCCAGCCATCTCATCCTTGGTCATCCCCTTCTCCTCCTGCCCCCAATCCCTCCCAGCATCAGAATTTTTTCCAATGAGTCAGGTGGCCAAAGTACTGGAGTTGCAGCTTTATCATCATTCCTTCCAAACAAATCCCAGGGTTGATCTCAGTTGTGTCCAACTCTTTGTGACCTCTGGGACTGTAGACTGCCAGGCTCCTCTGTCCATGGAATTTTCCAGGCAAAATATTGGACTGGGTTACCACTTCCTCCTCCAGGAGATCTTCCCAACCCAGGGATTGAACCCATGTCTCTTGCATCTTCTGCATTGGCAGGCAGATTCTGTACCACTGAACCACCTAGGAAGTCCCTAGTTTTATTTATCACAGTAACAGACATCTGCCCACCCTTGTCACCTGACCCTGTTTTTCTTTTCTTTTTTTTTTTTTTTTTTTGAGGGAGAATTGAATAACATATAATGCATGTCAATTTAATAAAAAAAAATCTGTCAAACTGATTTGGCTTCCTGTGGATTGATTCAGTTGCCTGAATTTTCTACATTTCAGAAAAAAAATAGTTATTTTTATGACATGCAAATGCAGCCTAAATTTTGGTCTCAGAATTGCTGAGTTCAGGAAAGACTTCTGAAAGCTGAGAAGCCTAGACAAGCATTTGCTTTCAGCTGTTGAGCTTCTGAGGATGGGTTCCAGATAAAACTAAGTGACACTATGCTGAGAGTAAGCCTGACACACATTAAGATGAAAAAGTAAGAGTCAACCTGATGACTCCTAGTGTTAACCAGAGTTAATTAGGGGCTTGTGATGGGCCAGCATGAAACAAGCTATTACAAAATGAACTGAGTTATTCTGCACTTCTCCAACTCCTGACTTCTTAACAGCAAGGTGAACCCCAAGAACACAGTTCACATAAATATTGGTTTGCATTCAGGAAAAAATATTTGCATGTTAGGAACTGACAAGTACAAAAGTGTGTCAATTATTTCTCACCCAACAAAGGTCCTGGAGAATTTCTGTCTCCAGAAAAGAAAACTGATGTCAACTTCCATTTAAGACCAGATACAGCACTTTTGCAGAGAAGGCAATGGCACCCCACTCCAGTACTCTTGCCTGGAAAATCCCATGGACGGAGGAGCCTGGTAGGTTGCAGTCCATGGAGTTGCCAAGAGTCGGACACGACTGAGCGACTTCACTTTCACTTTCATGCACTGGAGAAGGAAATGGCAACCCACTCCAGTGTTCTTGCCTGGAGAATCCCAGGGATGGGGGATCCTGGTGGGCTGCTGTCTATGGGGTCGCACAGAGTCGGACACGACTGAAGCGACTTAGCAGCAGCAGCAGCGACAGCACTTTTGAATATGCCACTTTCCAATTTGAGAATTTACATTTTTGTTGCTGTTTTCTTCCAACTGACCATGAGGCACATTGTCCAGATTCTGCAACTGATGTCGTCTGAGGGGCTGGACTGAAATTAAAGAAACTGGGAACATCTTCCTGCAGAGCTGTGATAGCAAAGGGTGCTCACTAATAAACTTTTCTCTTTAAAAGTCAATGTTGAACTTTCCTTGTTAATAAACCTTGTATTGCTGGGTATTTTAAGGTGTTTACCCAGGATCCAACATACTTTAACCTATGTAGTACTGGTGATAATTGCTGAATTTCCAAATTAATAGGAAAACTGGCACTATACTAGATAATATCAGAGTTTATTATTTGTGAAGTGCCAATTTTCTGTAATTAGGGAAGATTGCTAATTATCACTGGAACTATTTATTAATGTCTGAAGGAAGAAAGATAAAAATTAATAGAAATGCTTTTTTAGTGGCTAAAATTTTTAAAGGCGACCTGATGTCATCCTTTCAATGAATCCAGCTCCTCCATATCTTATCAAACAACTGGGCAATTGTGAGGAAAGTGGAAGCAGCACTATTTCCTAAATTTTGTTATGGAATGATTAAGATGAGATACTTACAACTTGACTAGTACTTTCAGTGTTCAAATGCAAATTGGAAAAATGAAAGTTGCTCAGTCATGTCCGACTCTTTGCAACCCCATGGACTGTAGCCCACCAGGCTCCTCTGTCCATGGAATTCTCTAGGCAAGAATACTGGAGAGGGTTGCCGTCCCTCTTCTTGGGGATCTCCCCAACCCAGGGATTGAATCCAGGTCGCCCACATTGCAGGCAGATTCTTTACCATCTGAGCCACCAGGGAGGTCCCAAATTGGGAAAGTCCCTGCTTAATCATGTAACACCAGTACCTTTTTATATAAGGACAAATTGGCCTGGTTCATTAATAAAGGGCATAGTCTTCATTTATTTAGTGCTATGAAAAGAGGCATTTATTTGTAAGCTTTGCCTACAGCAATGCTAATCTTCACTGTTATATCGCATAATTTGAGGAATATGATAAGCTATGAACAGTAGTGTTGAAAATGAGCTATCATTTTCAAAGTTTATAGAATGTTTACCACAGACAGCCTCTTAAGTTTTATTTCTAGGCATATTCTTGGACCGAAAATAAAAATTATAAATGTTAAGTGATGTTTTAAAGATCTTAAACCTGTTGTTTTTTTTTTTTAACCTGTCAAGAGGAGTTTAAACTATGTGCTCATTAACATCAGGAAATATCAGAAAAATGATAAGCTTTTTAATTTAGCCAATGAGTTTTTAAAAGTCATTATGAGATAGTGACCTATTTATTCAACAAATATTTTCTGACCCTCTACTCTGAGAAAGAGGCTCGGGCAATTGGAGACTAGTTGGTTTTTGGACTAGATGGATGAAAAGAAAGAAAAAAGTTGGAAAAAATATTGATGATCTGGGGTCAGGTTGAAGCTGAGATGTGCTTGTCTGTAGGGGATAGACAAAGAAGACTGAGTGATTAAAGCGATGCCAATGAATTTAGGGTCAGGAAAAAGGTGAACACAGAGTCAGGGAACCAGTGAGGATGATAAGCTGAAAAAATGGAAAAAATGTTCTTGGCTGAATGGAGCTGTGGACATAACTCAGTTTAATTCAGAGCTGTATTGATTGAGTTCCTACTAAGTGTTGAATATAGTCCTTCTTGAAAACTTAGGTAAGAAAAATTGGTTAACACACATGATATTTTACCAGCGATGTCAAATATTCTTTCTCCTTCCCATTAGGTAGTAAGTGGTACTGAAGTTTAAAATTATAGCTAGTGGACATCAGACAATATTTTGCACTTTAGGACTTCCAAAACTTGAATAACATATTATATTGGGAAGGGATCTTAGATGTAATGTAATCTAGCTTACTACTCCAAGGTGAAGTCTCTGGGGACATTTACTCCAGGAAAGGTTAACACTTTCTTGAGGATTGTATTGGATTATTGAAGGAAAGGGGGCTTACAGTTCCTCTATCTTATTTCAGCCTGGAAGCAGCAAGCTGGAGAACTAGCCTATGGACCGTCCTTAGGTGATAGTTTTCCTATACTGTTATTGCATGGTTACCCTAGCTTTGACCTACTGGGATCAAGACAATATCTTTCCCAATACTTGGCACTGAGAAATTCGTGCAATTTCCCAATATACTCTCATCAGGAAGAGTCCAGGGAAAACTGCCTAGGTTACTTCACTTCCTACTTTTCAAGATTTATGAAACTGTCTGGCTCAAAAGGGCTTCCCAGGTGGTGCCTGTGGTAAAGAACCTGCCTGCCAATGCAGGAAACATAAGAGACATGAGTTAGATCTCTGGGTTGGGAAGATCCTCTGGAGGAGGGCATGGCAACCCACTCTAGTATCCTTGTCTGGAGAATCCCATGGACAGAGGAGCCTGGAGGGTTCATAGGGTCACACAGAGTCAGGCATGACTGTAGCAACTTAGCAAGCTCGAACTGAGCGACTTCACTTTCACTTTTCACTTTCATGCACTGGAGAAGGAAATGGCAACCCACTTCGGTGTTCTTGTCTGGAGAATCCCAGGGACGGGGGAGCCTGGTGGGCTGCCGTCTATGCGGTCACACAGAGTCGGACACGACTGAAGTGACTTAGCAGCAGCAGCAACTGGCTAAAAACAAACAAAAGACAAACAAAAAAACAGCACACAACCCAGGGACACTATATCAGACCACCAAAGTCTCTAGCTGTAATCAACAGAAACTTACTGTCATTGATGTATGCAGAAAATAAATTTACTAAAAAGGCTCAGCTGGTAAAGAATCCACCTGCAATGTAGGAGACCTGGGTTTGATCCCTGGGTTGGGAAGATCCCCTGGAGAAGAGAAATGCTACCCATTCCCGTATTCTGGCCTAGAGAATTTCATGGACTGTAGTCCATGGGGTCACAAAGAGGCAGACATGACTGAGCAACTTTCACTTTCTTTCAAAAAGATAAATTGGATAGTTTACAGTATCTCCACCAGGGCCAGAAAACTAACCCCAGAGCTTAAGCAGCCAGGAATAAGGCCCAGTGTCACGTTTCAATTGGTTTCCAGTGAAGAGATCACTGGCATCGGCACTGTACTCCAAGAGATTTACTTCCTTCCCTGCAGAATTTGGAGCCTGGAGCTGCTCCCAGCATCACAGCAGTCACTTCCTGGATGCTGCAGAGAGGCTATCCAGCTCATCCTAGTCCAGCTTGTGGTAATCGTTAGGACTCCTGCGGGCATAATGGCTGTGAAGATGGCATGCATGCTCAGTCATGTCCAACGTCTAGAAAGCCTCATGGCCTGTAGCCTGACAGAGTCCTCTGTCCATGGGATTCTTCAGGCAAGAATAATGGAATGGATTGTCATTTCCCTTCTCTAGGGGATCTTCCCTACCCAGGATTGAACCTGAGTTTCCTGCATTGGTAGGCAGATTCTTAATCACGGAACCACTTGGGAAATCCTGTAAAGATAGTTCATTGTGCAAAATAAGACTTCTTGAAACACAGGCAGAGAATTCAGAAGCTAGACAGCCACCAAGACTGGCAAAATTATCCTTGATACCTTCTTACCTCCTTACTTCATAACTTCTCATCTTAGATTTATGCAAAGACCAAAATTCTCTATACCTTTGTTACTTTTCTAAGATGTTCTCTAGGAGGTAGGAGACTAAATAATTTCATTTCTAAATAATACTTGTTCTTGCTAATTTACATACAGACTGCATGCAGGAGTAAGAATATTAATGACATTACTTTTAAAAGTAAAGAAGTGATAATGACACAGTATTTAAGATTTACTGCATTTAGCCCCTGTGGGTAACCAGGGATCATCTGTTTTCAAGTGCTCAGAAATCATGGGCATTAAAAGAAGAGAAAATGGAATTGTAATAGTTTGTACAGCTTTCCTTTGGGGATCTTTATTTATTTAGGAGATGAGAGTTTAGAACCTTTCTTCCTTCATCCCTGACCATGCATGATTAGATCCACAGGACAAAATATATGAAATATGAAATATGCTTAGTCATGCAGTTTCTTTGCAAGACCATGGCAGATCTGTAATGACAGACTTGGATAATAACAACGCAGAATACACAGAGTGCTCAGGGCACTGCAAGACATCATTCCGAGTCCTTTATGTGAGTTAACTTACGTAATTCACAACCGCCCAAGGAAGAAAGGCTCTTCTCCCATTTTGTGTATGAGGATCTGGAAGCAGAGAGAGCAAGTTACCCACCCAGGGTTCTACATCTTGTAAGTGGCCAGAGTCAGATTGGAAACCAGAGTCTGACCCACTCGCTGTACGTGTTAGAAAATCACGCACAGTGATGCCATCAGCTTTCCCTGTGGCAGGTCAGATGTGGCATTCCTGTAGCAGAGGGGCTTTTGCTCCGGCGGCTGGCACTTCTCAGCTGAAATGAGAAGCCGTTTTACTGCCACCAGTACAACAAAACATGTTGACCTTTCTTCCCCTCCTCTCAGTCCAGTCCCAAAGGCAGGGAGCAATGTGACTATTCAGTGTAAAAAATATCCCAACCATCTCAGCTGATAAATTCTAATGGAGTTCCGATGCCTTTGGTGACTGTTCAGATTCGTTTAGTGCACCAAACATAAACTGCTTAAATCTTTCACATACAACCGTTCTATTGCCTATTAATTAGAACCGTCTTTTAATTGCATTGGTGCTTCAGAATTAAGTCAATATAGTTACAGGGATAGAATCCCCTGAAGGAAAAATTTCTTTTTATAGGGAGCAAGTGATGTTAAATAGGAAGCAAGCACTGTTTAAAAAAAAAAAAAAAAAACCAAACAAACAGAAGAAGCAAACAATAAAACTTTGCATAACATCCCCAAAACACCCCCTCAAAAATCTCCCGAAATCATTTGAGGATAAAACTCCATTTTCCTAGCTGCAGATTAAAATATACTGGGTGCTAAGTCTCCCTGCATATCTTTGCTGTGCTGTGCTGTTGAAATGTTCTTTCTGTGTCTTCAGCTTCCTCTCTTTGTAACTGATTTCTTCCCCCACTATGTGAGGTCGCCAGTATCTTCTGACTGTTTACAGACCTTCTCGTCCGTCAAAACAGGAAAAAGAAAATCACACATCAGTCTTTGCCTTTTGATGGATTGGTTCTATTTTTTATTTCACTGATTAAACATTACCTCATCCAAGCATTTGCATTTTAGGTCACTTTAGCTCTCAGAGTCTCAAGGAATGTCAGCAATTGGCAAAGCCTGGGGAAACTGGAGGCAAGGCAAGAAGAGTTGGAATTATCCAGAGGTCCTGAAGGTAGACTTGATTTGACATTTCAGGGGAGCTGTAGAATTCGGGCAGTGGAAACATTTATAACTTTTCTCCCTGACCTTTCAGAGGGACAAAGAGATAGTCAGCAGAGATAGGCAGAGACTTGGTCGTGGGTTGCTGGTGGGTCTGGGGTCCCAGCTTCTCCTGCCCTCTCTGGCCACCCCAACTCCATTCCCATCCTACGGTCATCTCCCCAACACCCAAATCTCAGCCATAACCCGATTCTCCCTCCTTCTCACCCAAAATGCCCAGAAGTATATATGTGGATTGTCTTCACAATCATGGTTAATGTCATGAAGTTCCTGATGTCTGTTCATTAGTGGAGGTTGGACTATATTCAATGCAGTCTGGATCATGCTGCTTTGAAAAATAATCTTACAAACATGCTCATACCACGATGCATGGCCTATATTTCAAGGAGTATTAGCTCCTTGCTCTCTGGAGTTCTGAGTCAGGCTTTTTATAGTTCACATAACCTAGATTTGTGAGTCACTATGGACAATAAATAGCAATCCCCCTGCTACCATGAGTCTTGGGATCAATGCCAGGTGACAGGGCTGTTGATGCCACTGCTTGCTGACGACAAATGTGCTGTAAAACCCACGGTCATGCGAGGCCTCAGTTTCCTCATCTCTAAAATGAGAGCGTTTTTCTAAAAAGATTTCTAAAAGAAATCTCTATCATTTATTTGGAATCAGGGGCATGTCTGTTGTTTAACTTTTATTCTGAATGAAAACTTTTAAAGACCTTCATTTTATCTTACATCTGAAACAGCCTCTTCTGTTTCACCATGTTTCAGGGATGAAGCTCACACCGGAAGTGGAAAAGAGGACAGGATACCAAGCTGGTGGGAAATTTTGGATCGCAAGCTCTGACTCATGATTCCAAATAAAGAGAAAATGGGCAGAGCAAAGGGGCAAATAAAGAAGGTATCTCTTTGCTCCCAACTGTGCTTCCATCCTCTGAAGCGTGTTGATGAAGCCCTGGAGACATCATTAATTTCTCTTGCTGCCTTCCTTAAGCCTGAGTGGCCAGCCATGGAAAGATAGGGCTGGCCCTCTGCTGCTGTGGACAACTCTAGTGCTCATCCTGGCCTGGAAGAAACTGAAAGTGAAGTCAATACCCAAGGAATAAGTGAATGCTGGCTGCTGTGGCAAAACGTTCCAGCAGAGTGGCCAGTAGGATGGTACGTGGTGCAGGGTTAGACAGCATGACGTTGAAGACACCTCGTTTCTCTGACTCTTTGATGCTTGACGAAACACCGCACATAACGCTAGTGCTGCGTTTTGTTGGTTTCCCTTGCTTCTTCTTTAATCTGGTCTCCTTTGCTGCCTCTTTTCTCCTAGAGTGTCTCTGGGTTTTAAGGACCAATTTGGTATTTGCACTTTCTTTTGCATCTCTTCAACTTCAGCCTTATTTGTTTTCCTATTTCCTTTTCCTTTTTTTCTCTACCTATTAAGGCACCTGTCATGTACTCACCCCCAGGGGCCCAAGTGGCAGGTTCCTTAATTCGTGGAATGCTTAATTTTACTGACACTTTGGAGATAAGGCCAAGTTTCCTTAAAAAATTAAAAAAAAATCCCTGATACTGTCTGTGTATATGTCTAAGGCTCAAATAGTTGAAAAGAGTATTGTTTGAGTAGAGATTGCTTCTAAGGAGCAGTACACAAGGAAGAAAATCTGATTTTCCCAAGTGAAATTTCCAACAAATCATGAACTCTGCAAGAAAGAAAAAAACCTCTCTGTGGTGACCAAGGTACCATGTCAGCTTAGAAGCTGACATCATAGAGAAGACTTTGTGCATAAACAGACTGTGTTAATAATATTTATGATTCAGCCTCCCCCCCACCACCTTGTAAGTATCAAGCTGTATCCTAGAGGAACAAAAATAAAAGAAGTTGATGTCTACAATATAACTATTAAGGGGGAAATTCACTCCACTGTTATTTCGATGTAATTGGTACTGAGCATGACAATGCACTTGTAATTGGGTCTGTACTTGTTCACTTCAAGGGTTCCATGCTATTTCTACTTGAACCCATTTTTTGATACCGTTCAGCTCAGCAGTGCCAGCTAACTCTTGTTATGTAGTTGAAAAACTGTGGCCATTAAAAATAGGATACGGTGTGATTTTGTTTTGCAGCACTGCATGGAAAATCAGTTGCTGTTCATAACAGCTCTGTGGTTGGTTGATTTAAAGCAGGGGGGTGACTCAGAATTGACAAGCAGACAGTTTGTGAAAAGGGATATTGTATCTTTAAGGCTTTCTGACTGATTGTGTTTAACTGCGCCACGCAGCAGGCAGTAATTAGGCTGTAGCTTCACCGAGCGCTTAAAGCACCAGCTTTGGTTCTCAGTTCTCCAGATTTTTTTAGGCACAAACATTTTTTGGGGGTGGGGGGGATTTGAAGCCATGATTCTTTTTTTTTTTTTTTTCAAATAAACCATGAGTGAGTGTCTCAGTGAGCAAATGAAAAGCTGACCCCAGACGCTTCCTGTGTAGACTGTCTCCAGGGACCGCTCTGTTCTGATGGACTCTTGGGAGACCAGACGGTCACTCTGGGAAGCGGTGAGAACCCTGATGGGTGTGCAGGATGCTAGAGAAGGTCAACGTGCTCTTGAAATGAAAGGAAGGCAGTTCTTATAACATGACACGGTTTCTTCTGGCCCAGTTCACAATGTTAATGAGACTAGTTGAAGCCTGCTTCTGAGACAAAGTGCCTAATAATTTTTATTTAGGGGAAAGAGAAATTTTCCTTTACCTATTAAGTAGAAAAGAGAGTATGCTATAGAAACAAAGCAAATAAGCCATTCATTTAAGGAAAACTTTCCATCTACCACTCTGCCTCTGTTCTCCCCCCTCCAACCCCTCCCACCACTTCAACTCCTTAAAATACTGCTGTGATGAACACTGTCAATTGTTATTATTTGGTAAAGCCCGAGTTTCAAGTTTTTCAGGCGTTTGTTATCACAGAGGAGCAGTTGACAGATTTTAATTTGACCTTATGAAAAAATGAACCTTTAATTACTGGTTGACCATGGTAGCTGTCTTCGTTGTGACTCAGGCCACAGGGGCTGAGTCTCAACTGAGGTGCAGGATGCTACAGTAGGTGCTATGAGAGTAAAACTGTCCTGGAAATGGACTGTGATCTTGACTGCACTGTGTACAGCTTTTCTTCCTTTTCCTGGTTGTCTGGGTGAGATATTACATACAGATTTGGGTACCATTTGATTTTTACATTGTTAAGCTTTTTTTTTTTCCTTATTAAGTCAATTCCTTTTTTGAAAAAAAAAAAACAAAACAAAAACCCGTCTTTTAGTGATACCTATAAATATCTTTACATATCCCTTCTAACACTTTTGTAGATTACCAACATATAGGGATCACAGAATTTTGATTTAAAATGATAACTTTTCAGACTTGTGGCTCATCTCAGAGTTTTGGATATGCTTTACCTCAGTGGTGTTGTTTAGCCTCCCTACCTAATCGTAAGGGTAGCAGAGCAGCTGAGAGCACAATGTTGAGATACTCAGGAGCTGGGTTTTGAAGGGGACTGGGGTTAGGGATCAGCTTTGCTGAATTTCTGCTCTTTTCACTATAACCTGATCATATATCCAATCCCAGAATGAAGAATCTTCTAACTTAACAGTAATAGAAATGGGGGCTTTCCTGGTGGTCCAGTGGCTAAGACTCTATGTTCCCAAAGCAAGGTTCTATCCTTGGTCAGAGAACTAGATCCCACATGCTGCAACTAAGACCCAGTGCAACCAAATAAATAAATAAGTAAATTGTATTTTTAAAAGAGTAATAGAAACATTTTGTTATAACTTTTCTAGTTAAAACCTGGAATTCAAAGTTGAAAATAGGTCTCCAGGACGGGATGCTGATTTTTAAAAGTTGCTTCTACCAGTTTTATGCCAATGTTTGTACTTTCTCTAAAGTTTCAAACATTCAGAAGCATTCTATTCTCTTGGTTTTAATTTTCGTTTTTGGACTGCCTTGAAGATAAATTACTTTAATCTGTAGGCTAAGTTGCATTGATGTATTTATCTTTCCCAACATGTTTTCTCCTAAGGTCAGTCTTTCTTTGAAAGTTTTGATTTAAATAAATTACAAATGTGTATCAAAATCTATTTGCTGTTAGTGTAAACACATTCAAAATAGATCCCACTGTTGCTTTGAAAGAAACAAAGATGAATTCCATTCTATAGTTCATATTTCAAATGTGCATGTGTACTTTTACGTATGTCTGCATCTAAATGTTGAGGTCAATATTTCTATAAATTCCTAAGGTTGGTTCATTTTATAGTGCTGATAAATGTTGCTTGGAATTAGGATGTATAGAAGATCAAAGATTAAATAGCAACTTTTTCCCCAAAGTGACAATGAGCCTAATTTACTGTCAGTTAATGCCAGGTGTTTCTTCCCCTTGTATTAAGTTCTTCAAAACAGTGGCTGCAGAGGACACCATTCACAGAGGCTTAGCACTGGGGAGAAAATGATTACATTAAATCGAATGATATGAATAATTCATGACATCACGTTTTGTAATCCTGGTGTTAAGCATAAAACCAGTGGTTTATTTTTCAGCAAAATGTTTTTGTATCGTTTTAGATAGTGCATAATGCAAAACAATAACTGCATGCATAATGCAAGAAGGATGGTGGTGAGCAGGGTCCTTAACAGTGCTTGCAGCATCAGCTGGGGTATGGTCACGATAAACACATTTTGAGCCAATGCCCATGGGTGCCCATCACTTGCTGGAATCTTCTGAGTCCAATAGAATGTCTGCCTTTTAATTTGTTTTTGAATATTACACCTGACCTTTACCAGGGATCCGAAAGTCAGTCCTTGTATATTGCTAAAACTATCAATCCTTTCATCCCTCTTTCTTTTCAGTATGCTGGGAGGGCAATTCTACTGGGGGTAAATAGCAGATTTTTAAAATGGTCTTTTATTTTCCAATCTGGAGTTGGAAATTCTAGAAACATCCATAGAGTCTGAACTTAACATTCTTCAATAAAGACCTTAAATCTTCTGAAATAAAATGCCAGTTATTTAGCAATTCAGCCAGGTACCTATTAGAAATGTCATTTAAATCTCTGAGACTAAATAAATGATTCCTTATCTTATGTAAATCTTCTTGCTGTTTCTTAGGAAAAAAAATCTTTTCTTTATAATTATCAAAGGAGATTGAAGGTGGCCCTGAAAGCCTTCATGAAGCAATTTCCAGGTCATGTACACTGTAGCAATACCCTAACATGAGTCTGATTATTCTGCCGCATTTCAGGCTGAAATAATTGTGGACCCAGACCATCTGCGGCTGCCTTTTCCAGCACCTTCCTGTGGACAGCTCCAGGGCACTCTCGGGAAAGCCAGAATGGACTCCTGCTGATTCGCCCACATATTTGTCTTGAATGAAAGAATGGCATGTGCCAGTTGATTTCAAAGCTTTTCACAAACCATCTCCACATTTGAAGTCTCAAGAGTTTATGTCATGCATTTGTATTACTTACAAGTAATTAAATATACCATCGGTGTTTTACAACACAAACACATCTGCTGATAATATTGTAAATAACCTGTATTATTATTTGTTTGAAACAATACGTTCATAATTAATGGTTGGTCAGGAACCTTGAAATCCTGACCTATTTATAACAGATATTAATTACCACATATATGAACAATAGTTTGTTTGAAATTCTTTCTTCACAAAAGGATAATCTGGAAGCATGTTCAAGTATTTTGTTATCTTTATTTATTCTGATCCCAAGAATATTGTTTAAACCCCCAGTTTTAAGATTTTAAATAGACTGCCAAAATAGGTAGATGATGATAAAGTTGTTAGGAAAAAATTAAAAGATATAGCATATAGTAGTGTATTATAAGGTCTTGAGAATGTCTGATGGAAAAAGTCTTGATGCAATTAAAAGGTGTGGAAATGGGAACACTGCATTTGATTCAATGTAGAAATGCTGAGGTGCATGATACATGCATTGTAGCTTGGGTGAAAGAGATATGATTACCTAGAACTCACAGAAAGCAGAAATCAGACTCTGTAAGGGAACTGATATTTTCCCTTAAAGTACAGATGTTATGTTAAAAATCCAAAAGAAGGCTTCCCTGGAGGCTCAGTGGTAAAGGATCTGCCTGCCAATGCAAGAGACACGGATTGGGTCACTGGTACAGGAGGATCCCACATGCCTCAGGACAGCTAAACCCATGCATCACAACTCCTGTGCCTGTGCTCTAGAGGCCGAGAGCCACAGCTGCTGAGCCCACATGCGTAGCTACTGAAGCCTGTGCGCCTAGAGCCTGTGCTCTGCAACAAGAGACGCCTCCATGATGAATCCCACGTGCCATAACCAGAAGAGTAGCCTCCCGCTCACTGCAGCTAGAAAAAGCCCGTACAGCAACAAAGACCCAGAACAGCCAAACATGAAAAATAAACATAAAAAGATCCAAAAGAGAGTCCTGTTATTTAAGACTATGCCACAGTTTTGTATAAAAAGAAGTTGGTTCCTACCTCCACCTTTCTTATTCCTACAATTGTTTCTAAAGTTACCAATTTGAGGGTGACTGGTGGTGATATCCAATCACTTAATCACTGAAGATCTGCTCATTATGGTCCAGACTGCCCCCATGCATCTGCACAGCTGCTCTATGAGGGGACAAAGATCTCCAAGTTCCCTCCTTCCCATTTCTCATCTACATTTATGGGAACAGCGAGGAGATCCAACCAGTCCATTCTGAAGGAGATCAACCCTGGGATTTCTTTGGAAGGAATGATACTAAAGCTGTACTTTGGCCACCTCATGCGAAGAGTTGACTCATTGGAAAAGACTTTGATGCAGGGAGGGATTAAGGGCAGGAGGAAAAGGGGACGACCGAGGATGAGATGGCTGGATGGCATCACTGACTTGATGGACGCGAGTCTGAGTGAACTCCAGGAGTTGGTGATGGACAGGGAGGCCTGGCGTGCTGCGATTCATGGGGTCACAAAGAGTCAGACACGACTGAGCGACTGAACTGAACTGAACTGAACTTCTTTTTGGTATAGCCTATCAAAAAGAAGAGAATTGTGCATAACGTAATTTCAATTCTGAATACAGAGAATGATGAAAACATTGCTAAAATGAAAATCTATGGATCCCTATAGCAAATATTTCCATTTTTCTTTAATATACATAGCTATGCTGCCCCGCATAAAACAGAACACAAGTTTCAGTGCCAATATGAGCACTTATCAGCTGTGTGAATTTGGGAAAAATCAATGAGTAACTCAGAACCTCAAATGCCTCCTCTGTAAAATGGAAATACAGAAGCTAGCCTGGGTTTCTTACAGGAAAAAAACATGAACAGATGCACAGGGGAATATTCTATAATAATTCTCTATGGAAATAATTATATTTAGCTATTTAAAGAATTTCTTCTTTGTCAGTTAATACATTATTAAACAGTGCCTTAAAATATAAATTTGTTCCAAAAGCAAAACACAGAAACCCATTGGGAGGTTCATCTATATGTTTAAACTTTTAAGACCACCAAATCAGTGATGTGGGCTTTCATGGGTGTCTGGCTTTCTCACACTTTAATGCATAACCTTGAAAGGGATAAAAGTTGCTGAGTTGGCTATTTCTCTGCCTTCCCCAGAACATATGTCAGTGGAGCAACAGAGAATTAGCTGTAAGAAGAAGGATGGTTGAGTGGAAGCTTGTTCAATAATTAATCCGCTGAGTAACTATATGAATATTTGATAAATATTTAGTCAACTCTGTGTATCATGCAGCACTGGTTGCATACCAAAGAATTTGCAAAGGTAAAAACTGCCAGTCACAGGCATCAAAGATCTGAAGATTTCAAGCTCACAAGCCAGAGATGTGCAAATTATTCCACATAATATAAACCCCAAAATATACATCCATGACTATCCACGTGATATTTTGGGAAGAGTGATAGAAGGCCATTACTTTATTCTCCACAGTTCTTTTAACGTGTATTTGGCATTGCATTTTAATTTAATGGCTGCCTGCATGCTTCTGTGTGTGAGGGGCAATATTCTGATGCATACATGGAATGGAATTGTAAAAAAACCAGTGTCCTCTTGAAATTCATTCTATGGTGCTAGGAAAGCACTGGTGGGTGATCTACTGCTCTTAACTGAATGGAAACAGAATTTGCTTCAGTATCTAGAGAACAGACATTTGAATTCACCTTAATAAACATTTATTAATTCCTTGGGATGCTTCACCACCACGCACAAAGAGACGCTAACCTGTGTGAATCGTTTTAGTGCAGGATATGTAAAAATTAAATCAGTGCAGCAAAAATGAGTAAGTAAAAATAAGAAGATGATCTCTGATTGCTGGAAAGATTATCTTTTATAGTGAACATTTTGAAGTTTTCATTTTACTATCTATTTAATCACTCACACATCGTGTTAGGTTATGAATTCTTGGTGAAATCTTTGTAAATCTTTAAAACCTCTCCAGAAAGCTCAAAATTTCCTTCTGTAGTGGTGCCCACACCACCTTCGGCTAGTCGCAGCTCCTCTGCTTTCCTGGGGGTGGGTGTGAATACTTAGAAAGAGAAGGTGCAAGTGCTTGCTCTTCTTGGCACCCCCTGCTGGCCACAGGAGCACTAATGATGGCTCCACAGAGGCCTCATCTTCTCTCTTCCAGCCCATGTGAACCGTTGCCATGGTAGCCACAGCAATAAAAAAAAGAAAAAGAAAGGAAAAATGGGAGCCCGGGGCTGCAGCATATGAAAGAGACATGACCCCAAATGAGGCACTGGAATGGAATGCCTCCAGGATTTCCCCTCAGACACAAAAGACTGATCTTACAGGAAACTATTCTACCTGGATTTATTCACAGAAACTCTGTTTTATTCCTTAATTATGCTTCCTTGTCCATACCCCCATACTTGGATTCTCTGTTTCCTTACTATTCTCTTCTTTTACACATGACCAATTAAGTGAAAAGACACTGAACAATGGCAAAAACAGAGATAGTAAGAAGTATTGACAATGTAAGGACCAGTTTATAGATCAGGTGACTTACTCTTGGTGAGATGGCAATGCTCTCCAACTGATCTACAGATATACAATGCAATCCCTGTCAGAAATCCAGCTAGCTTCACTGCAGGAATTGGCAAGCTGGTTCTAAAATTCATATAGAATTGCAAGAGATTCAAAATGGTCAAAGCAATCTTGAAAAAGAATGAAATTGGAGGACTCACACTTCCTGATTTCAAAACTTAACAACAAAGCAACAGTAATCAAGACAGTGTGGTACCAGCATATAGATAGATGGAATAGAACGAAGAATCCAGAAATAAACCCATGTGTCCATAGTCAACTAATTTGCAACAAGGATGCTGAAATGATTGAATGGACTAAAGTCATTTGAATAAATGGATAGACACCTGAAAAAGAATGAATTTGTACACTTACATCATACACAAAAATCAGTTCATAATAGTTCAAAAACTTAAATGAAAGAGCTAAAACCACAGAACTCTTAGGATTAAACACAGTAAATATTCAGGACCTTGGATCAGGCAGTGAATACTTCGATATGATATTAAAAGCAAGAACCACAATGACAAGATAAATTGGACATAATGTAAGTTAAAAATATTTATGGTTCAGAAAACAGTATCAACAAAGTGAAAAATGGGATGAAACATTAATAAAGTATATGTCTAATATTATGTTTGTGTCTGGAATATATAAAGAATTCTTACAATTCAATAAAAAGATAAATAATCCAATTAATAATGGGCAAAGGACCTGAACAGACATTTCTACAAAAAAGATATAAAATGGCCCAAAAGCCCCTGAAAAGATGCTCAACAGTATTAGTAATCATGGAAATGTGAATCAAAACTACAATTAGGTATTACTTCACACCAACTAGTACACCAAGAATAAAAAAGGTAACGAGTGTCAGCAAGAATGTATAGAAATTAGAACCCTCATCACTTGCTTGTAGAAATGTAAAATGATGTGGCTAACTTCAGAAAACACTCTGGCAACTTCTTAAATGGTTAATATATACCCAGAAATTCTACTTCCAGGTATATTCCCAAGAGAAAGGAAAACATGTGTCCACATAAAAACGTATACAGTAATGTTTAGGAAGTGAAGTCACTCAGTCATGTCTGACTCTTTGTGACCCCATGGACTGTAGCCTACCAGGCTCCTCCCTCCATGGGATTACCAGGCTCCTCCCTCCATGGGATTTCAGGCAAGAGTACTGGAGTGGGTTGCCATTTCCTTCTCCAGGGAATCTTCCCAACCCAGGGATCGAACCCGGGTCTCCTGCATTCCAGGCAGACGCTTTAACCTCTGAACCACCGGGGAAGCCCACGGTAATGTTTATGGCAACGTTATTCAGAGTAGCCTAAAGGTGCAAGCAATCTAAACATCCATCAACCAATGAATGAATAAACAAAATCAACAGGATGGAATATTATTCAGCCATGGAAAGGGATGGGGTACTGATGCATTTACAACATGAATGAACCTTGAAAACCTAGTGCTAAGTCAAAGAAGCCAGGCGCAAAAGGCTACATATCATGTGCGTACGATTCTGTTTAAATGAAATGTCCAGAAGAAGCCACTCTATAGAGATACAAAGTAGATTAGTGGTTACTTAAGCCTGGAGGGGATGAAGGATAGACAGATGGTATTATAGGCTTTCTTTTGAGATAATAAAAATGTTCTAAACTTGGCCATGGTGATATTTGCCCATATCTATGAATATGCTAAAAAAAAACCCCACTGAATTGTACATTTTAAAATGTATGGATTATATTATATTTAAATTATATCCTAATAAAGCTGTTTACAGTAGTGAAATGACTTTTACAACATTAGGATCAGTTTATAGCAGAGGGGGCCAGCTCTTATCCAAATGGTGTTTGTGTTTCCACCACCTTTCTTCTCCTCCTCCTATGGATCTCCTTTGTTTGTGAGCAGCTGCCTCCCCTACTGACCATCACAGGTGCTGAAATCCTTAGTCTCTTTTTGTTTCCAGATACATAGAGCTATCATCGGCACTTGACTTCTTCTTGTCTAAAAACTAGATGGTGTGTGCTCACTCAGTCACATGCAACTCTTTGTAACCCACTGGACTACAGCCTGCCAGGCTCCTCGTGGGATTTTCCAGGCAAGAATCATGGAGTGGGTTTCCATTTCCTTCTCCAAGGGATCTTTCGGGAGCAAACTCAAGTCTCTGTGTCTCCTGCATTGGCAGGCAGATTCTTTACCCCTGAGCCACCTGGGAAGCCCTCATATACAGAATATATTGTAATAAACATAATATTTGCATGGGCAACCCTAGGATTATATTAGCTTCCCCCTATTAATTTTAGCTACAAAAGTATACTTCATATGAGGATAAAGGAGTAGAAAGAGGACTAAGTTTATAATTAAAGGCTGAATTCAAACTTTGACTCTCTTTATTATCCCGTGTTTTCTTTTTCTTACCATAGCCCTAGCCCCTAGAATATAGGTTGAAAAATAGTAGATACTTGACAAATAAGTTTCTAAGAATAATGCATATTATGTATATAAGAGATACAAATGTAACTCACTTACATGTAAAAGGCACGTTATACATATAAAGTATAGAATCATAAACTCTCGTCTAGAGGGTCCAATTGCAGAAAACCAGGAATTTGAAAATATAAGATCACTGAGACATAGGATTTGCACTTATTGTGAGTGTAAACACTAATTTTAAAAAAGTAGGCTGACTTTGAGGAAGTCAGAGGAACACAGGATTAAAGGAAACTCAGTGATGATGGCTTGATGTAGAAGTGTGGTTCCCAGTGGTGACCACAAAGAGTCCCCTCAGGAAAATCATTCAGCACCCAGGTGCCGGTTCCACATCCACAGACATTCTGACTTCCTTGGTCTGTGATGAGATTTAGGCATAGATATGTTTTAAACTTCTCCACCTTATTTTGATATGCAAACAAGACTGTGTGTCACTAGGATAAGGGAAAATATTATAGACTTTGAAAAAAGAGGCAGTTATGTTGGAATTGGTGATTGTTCACGTACTGATTGCGTCATCTTGGAAAGTTACTTATTATCTTTAGCCTTCATTTCTTCACCTTTAAAATGGGGATAATAATCATAAAGATATAAAGATTAGAGGAGATGACATGAATACTGTTCCTAAAAGAGTGGTCATTCGAAAGTTAATGTTGGTTGTATCTTTATACATCACTGCACTGTGCTCCTTTTTATGCTTTGTTGTTTTTTTCAGTCGCTAAGTCCAACTTTCTGCAACCCCATGGACTGCAGCATGCCAGGCTTTCCTGTCCTTCATCATCTCTCAGAGTTTGTTCAAACTCATGTCCACTGAGTCAGTGACATCATCCAAATATCTCATCCTCTGTCGTCCCCTTCTCCTCCTGCCTTCAATCTTTCCCAGCATCAGGGTCTTTTCCAATGAGTCAACTCTTCGGATCAGGTGGCCGAAGTATTGGAGCTTCAGCTTCAGCATCAGTCCTTTCAATGAAAATTCAGGGTTGATTTTCTTTAGCATTGATTGTCATGAGACAACCTATAGCCATTGGGATGGATGAGAAGGAAATTAGTGAGTAATGGGCCAGTATTATTTCTTTCTGGATTTGGTGGCACAATAGCATTATTAGTAGTAGCATCTAAATTCATCTCAATTAATTTTCTTTTTACTGGTTATGCAGAGTTCTCCCAATAAGCAGATATAGAAAATAACTGAGGGGTCATCTGAGGCCAGTATCATGCTATCTTGAGTCATCCTGGTTAAAGGAAGCTCATTTATAGTTTTGAGAAACTAGCACAACTTTTTTGTGTGCAAGTTTCCAAGTCCTAGAATTCCATTAAAATTTTCCTGCTCATATCTAATATAGTGCCTGGCATGTAATCAATGCTCAAGATATATTTTTAATTGAATTGAGTTTTAAGATAGTTTTCTCTCTCTCTCTCTCTCTCTCTCTTTTTTTTTTTTTGCTGACAGTTTTGTTTTCCTCACTGTTCTACCTGGTTGTCTTCCAAGTTTTACAGATGGAAACTTTACTGAGCAGTAAAAATCCAGGTGACTATTGTTAATAGTAGCAATGCCAGGGTCATGCCCCTTCACTCTTCAACATTAATTTTACTTTTTGGCTTCATTTGCTTGATTCTTTAATGCCTGGCTTACCCAGCCATTTTGTTCCTAGTTTGAGACCATCTGGCATGCATTCCTTCTTTCCTACTTATATCTTTGTGTATATATCTCTTCAAATCTCAAAATATCTCTGGATTATCACCTATTTTCTCTTCTTTCCTTATCAAGAGAGTAATCTCCCCCTCCCACCATTGCCAGGTCTAAAATCCTTCTGGGACTCTCCCAACTTTATCTCCTCTTTCCTTGTCTCTGGGAGCATCAACTGGTCCTTGTAAGAATGAAACATTTAATCTTTAAAATATCTTTCCACTGGTGTCTCCTCTTGTGCCTTCAGATGTATCTAGCTTTCTCTTATATTATACACACACACACATACACACACACACACATTCAACATCACTCAAAATTCTTTCAGCCTTTATACCCATGTTAAGTTCAACCCAGTAACTCAGTGTTCAGTTGTGTCCTACTCTTTGCGGTCCCGTGGACTGTAGCCCACAAGACTCCTCTGTCCATGGGATTCTCCAGGCAAGAATACTGGAGTGGGTTGCCATTTCCTACTCCAGCGGATCTTCCCAATGCAGGGATTGAACCCACGTCTCTTGCATCTCCTGCATTGGCAGGAGGATTCTTTACCACTAACACCACCTCTTTTTCTCTTCTTGACATTCTCTTGTCATTATGCTTTGCTCCTTTTATTTAAACTGCAGTATAGTTGCTGTACAGCTGTTTAGGTATAGGTATGTATACCTATATGTATATGCATAGATATACTATAGTATATAGTATATATTGTATACCTATACCTATATATAGTATTTTTGGCTTCTTTTGTATATATATAGTGTAGGTACACAGTACAGTGATTTATAATTTTTAAAGGTTGTATTCAACTTACAATTATTGTAAAATACTGGCTAATTCCCCATGTTTTACCCTCATAGATTATTTTACACATAATAGCTTGTATTTTTAATCCCCTGAAGAAAATGGCAACCCACCCCAGTATTCTTGCCTGGAGAATCCCATGGACAGAGGAACCCGGTGGGTTACAGTCTTTAGGGTCACACACAGTTGGACACAACTGAAGTGACTCAGCACATGTGCACCCCTATGTTGCCCCTGCCCATTCCCCTCTCCCCACTGGAAACCACTAGCTGATGCTTTGTATCTAATCTGTATGTCTGATTGCTTTTTGGCATATCCACTACTTTGTTGTATTTTTAGATCCCATATGTAAGTGATACCATACAGTATTTAACTTAGCATGATACCCTCCAAGTCCAATCACAGTGCTGCAAATTCTTTCTTCACTTTTGTGATTCTTTCTATTTCCTTTCTTTCCTTATTTTACTTCTCTCTTTGTCTATAGTTGGGTCAAAACTGAGTCAATTCTTACTTTTATTTAATTTTCTCACTCCATATCTTTATGTAGAATTTATTTTTTTCTAACAATGATCATGGAAAAAGCAAGAGAGTTCCAGAAAAACATCTATTTCAGCTTTATTGACTATGCCAAAGCCTTTGACTGTGTGGATCACAATAAACTGTGGAAAATTCTGAAAGAGATGGGAATACCAGACCACCTGTACTGCCTCTTGAGAAATCTGTATGCAGGGCAGGAAGCAACAGTTAGAACTGGACATGGAACAACAGACTGGTTCCAAATAGGAAACGGAGTACATCAAGGCTGTATATTGTCACTCTGCTTATTTAACTTATATGCAGAATACATCATGAGAAATGCTGGACTGGAAGAAACACAAGCTGGAATCAAGACTGCTGGGAGAAATATCAATAACCTCAGATATGCATATGACACCACCCTTATGGCAGAAAGTGAAGAGAAGCTAAAGGGCCTCTTGATGAAGGTGAAAGAGGAGAGTGAAAAAGTTGGCTTAAAGCTCAACATTCAGAAAACGAAGATCATGGCATCTGGTCCCATCACTTCATGGGAAATAGATGGGGAAATAGTGGAAACAGTGTCAGACTTTATTTGGGGGAGCTCCAAAATCACTGCAGATGGTGACTGCAGCCATGAAATTAAAAGACGCTTACTCCTTGGAAGGAAAGTCATGACCAACCTAGATAGCATATTGAAAAGCAGAGACATTACTTTGCCGACTAAGGTCCGTCTAGTCAAGGCTATGGTTTTTCCTGTGGTCATGTATGGATGTGAGAGTTGGACTTGAAGACGGCTGAGCACCAAAGAATTGATGCTTTTGAACTGTGGTGTTGGAGAAGACTCTTGAGAGTCCCTTGGACTGCAAGGAGATCCAACCAGTCTATTCTGAAGGAGATCAACCCTGGGATTTCTTTGGAAGGAATGATGCTAAAGCTGAAGCTCCAGTACTTTGGCCATCTCATGCAAAGAGTTGACTCATTGGAAAAGACTTTGATGCTGGGAGGGATTGGGGGCAGGAGGAGAAGGGGACGACTGAGGATGAGATGGCTGGATGGCATCATGGACTGGAAGGAAGTGAGTCTGAGTAATCTCCGAGAGATGGTGATGTACAGGAGGCCTGGTGTGTTGCGATTCATGGGGTCACAAAGAGTTGGACACAACTGAGCGACTGAACTGAACTGAACTGAACAATGTCAAATATCAATCCCACATACCATTCATTTAAAAAAATTTATTCATACTCATGGACCTACTTGCTCATTTAAAAACACAGACAAAACATGTGCATGACTATGAAAATGAAAATTAGTGACCTGTCTGTAAAGATAATTTTCTGGTCTTTAGTCCTACTGCCTGTTGCACTTTATCATGTATGTGCTGTGTGCTACGTCGCTTCAGTCGTGTCATGCCCTCCTCAGGGGATATTTCTGAACCAGGGATACAACCAGCTGTCTCTGGCATTGGCAGGTAGGTTCTTTACCACTAGCGCCACCTGGCAAGCCCAAGACTTCATCACAATTTCCAGCAATAATAGCCAAGATAGTTCTCTTGCTCCCAAAACCAATTTCTGCCAATGAGTCTCATCTCTTTGTGACTTGCCTTGGTTGCCTGGCTCACCCCTTTATCTCTTCCTCTCTTCACATAATGTGCTCATCTGACTTCTCTTTTATCATCCTCATTTCTTCCTTCTCTCCTCATGAGCACTGTAGTATAAAGTTCTTGTCTATAATAGAATGTGAGTCTCTAATTGATTTTTTGGACAAAGTCTTTCCTCATCTGAGTGTTCTGGCATATAATTTTCAACTTTTCTCCCACAAATACAAGCTCTGTCTTCTATTGCTATTGTTCAGTCGCTAAGTCATATCTGAGTCTTTGTGGCGGCAGCACACCAGGCTTCCCTGTGCTTTACCATCTCCGGGAGCTTGTTCAAACTCAAGTTCATTGAATCAGGGATGCCATCCAACCATCTCATCCTCTGTTCTCCTCCTTCTCTGCCCTCATTCTTTCCCAGCAAAAGGGTCTTTTCCAATAAGTCAGTTCTTTGCATCAAATGGCCAAAGGATTGGAGCTTCAGCTTCAGCATCAGTCCTTCTAATGAATATTCAGTCTTGATTTCCTTTCTATTACAATAATAATCATTCTCAAACTTCTGTACCATCAGTCAGTAGGTGATTATAATGTCCAGATTTGTCAAAGAGATTTCTGAATCTGTCTTCCATGTGCTAAACCTACCCTTCCATGAAGCTCAAGTTCAAGTTCCTAGGTAGTCTCAGCCCTAACTAACCACCCTATCCTTACCCGAGTCAAAGAGCAGGTACTGGCTGACACTTGTTTGCAGTAAGTCCCTCATATATATAATTGTTTATTATCACGTCCTGTCTCTAGGAGAGAATGTAAGCTGTTTGCTGGTAGGGAACATACATGTGCCATATATGCTGTGGGCAGAATATCCATAGTCTCATTGCCAGACAGTGAGAGTCAAAAGAACATGTGTTAACACTAGTGATTTTTCATTTTTAAACTTCAAGTAGCATAAAAACTAAATATAAACTGTGAGCATTGCTGATTAGCCTTTGAAATGACTGTTTTCTGGAGTGAATGATAATGTGTTTGGATAATGCCCTGATAACATAAAAGAAAGTGTAAAAGAGAGAGAGCTAGAGAGAGAGAGAAAGAGAGGGAGAGAGAGAACATGAGAGACAGAATGGGAAAGTAAGAACTATATTTCTTATTCACTTGAATGGAGAAACTAAATATTTGATCTTTTGATTTCCTCAAGCATAAGCAATATAATATTTTCAGAAATAATGCATATAAGTGAAAGTTACTCAGTTGTGTCTGACTCTTTGTGACCCCATGGACTATATAAACCATGGAATTCTCCAGGCCAGAATACTGGAATGGGTAGCCATTCCTTTCTCGATGGGAACTTCCCAACCCGGGGATCAAACCCAGGTTTCCCGCATTGCGATCAAACCCAGGTTTCCCGCATTGCAGATAGATTCTTTACCAGCTGAGCCACAAGGGAAATAATTTATAGAACCTGCTAAAAGTAACACATTAAAATGCTTTCATAGTATTGCAACACTGTTGTCTAGTGATTACATTTCATCTCCTGTGGGAGTGGCTTTATTTCTTTATTTTTGTTACCCAGCCCAGTCCTGCTCAGATCCTGAGTGTTCATAGCCTCTTGGCAATTGACAGTTGAAAGGCACACGTGTGTCTGTGTTAAATGCATATGGAAGAAAATCAGCCAAAAATGGTACTAGAAGAAACAGAGTAGGTAAGAGCTTTTTGCTTGTGGTGTCTGCTTCCCTAGTGGCTCAGTGGGTAAAAGAACCAACCTGCAATGAGGGAGACCTGTGTTTGATCCCTGGGTTGGAAAGATCTCCTGGAAGAGGGCATGGCAACCCACTCCAGTATTCTTGCCTGGAGAATCCCCATGGACAGAGGAGCCTGGCGGGCTACAGTCTATGGGGTTGCAGTCTGACACGACTGAATGACTAAGCACAGCAGTCTGCCAAGCTGCTTGTCTTCTTTCTTTAATTTTTTAAAGATTTTTAAAATATGGACCATTTTCAAAGTCTTTATTGAATTTGTTACAATATTGCTTCTGTTGTTTATGTTCTGGTTCTTTGGCCTTGACGTATGTGGGAATCTTAGATCCCCAAATAGGGATTGAATCCACAGTTCTCCTCCATTGGAAGGTGAAGTCCCAACCACTGGACCACCAGGGAAGGCCCTCTCCTTGTCTTCTTTCTCTTCCTACATTTTCACCCCAGAACATCTTCTTTCAAGTTGGATCAGAATCTGTTTTCTTTTATCTGGTCCCACTCTGTTATATTGACTGTGTGTGTTTTGCTCACTCAATCGTGTCTAACTCTGCCACCACATGGACTGTCCATGGAACCAAGTAAGAATACTAGAATGGGTAGCCATTCCCTTCTCCAGGGGATCTTCCAGACCCAGGGATCGAACCAGGGTCTCCTACATTTGCACGCAGAGTTTTTACCATCTGTGCTACCAGGGATTAGTTTACACTTACTACCTTCTTCCTAATCTGGGAGCAAGCCATCTATTACCTTCTCTGATTTCTCATAATTCAACTGGAATAAGATCCACTGCCCAAGGGCCATTAAAACCTCACAGAAATTATGTCATATTCCCGCTTCACCCTCAACACTCCAAGGAGGGGATCCTAGCTGGGCGCCTCTGTCTCGTGAGGCCTGGTGGGTGCTGGCCCCCAGAAACTGATCCCAGAGGCTGGAAACAGTGTCTGTCTGAGACACATGGGTCCTTCAACCACCCTTGCCACGGACAAGCGTTGTCCAAACAAATCCGCTCCACTGAAGGGAATCACAGCTCACTAATGTCTTTTTACCTTTAAGCATCAAAAAACTAGAATTTATACATCCTTGAGTTGACTAGACATTTTCCTCATGACAAAGTGGTGCAAATAAATATGAATCCTAAAACATTTCAGTTTGATTGATAGTATGGTACAGCTCCTGGATTTTTGTCACTAGGAACTGTTTTTATTGGCTTTCTCCTCTGGGATCTTAACATCCAACCATGAATGATAAGGCATCTTTTCCCCCTATCACCCAAAAAGAAAATTTGGGCACTTTATGCTCAATGGGAGGGGCAGAATATAATTAATTCATGGTTTTAACGTGCAGGGAACTTACTTGACTCTGTCTCTAGGAAATAAATGACATCCCAGGTGGTAATATGCTTGCTGCTTGAATGACTTACTGTCTCTGCTTTTTTTGCCTAATCACCCTCCTGACCTCCGTATCTGACCCTCATCTCATCCTCCTCCCCCTCAGGATTCACTAACTGAACAGGGATCTTAAAGGTATTCTCCAAAAGCACACAGGGGTTGTGAGCTTGCTTTCAGAAGCATTTATTGTCACTTTTAAGGCTTATTAATTGAGTGTTTGGAATCTTGACCCTAGTATCTTTGTTCTTCTCATAGAATTCTTTGACTTATCTAGAAATATTCATGTATTTTCTGCACATATATTTGGTTACATTTTATCCATTAGTGTATATCTTTGCTTGACTTAAAATATATGAAAAAGATGTTTAGATTTTTGAAGAGGGCTATTGAATTAGGTGGAGTAATTAATAATTGTGGGAATGAATGTATAAACATGATAAAAAATAAGACGTTTATTATTGAAGGTTAGTTTCATTTCTATGGATAAGTAAAAAAATATTCAGACAAACTTTTAATTATTCTGGATAACCAATAACTGGTGATGTGGGGAAGACATTTTCATGTGAATTAAATATCAATTTCAGGCTATATACACATAAGTAGTAATATATGCATGTATTGATGAACAGAGGTTTTAAATTATCTGATCTAATTTGCTCTTAAACTACTTTAAATTTTCTGTTTAGTGGTAGATCTACTTTTCTCAGATGCTAAGAGCGATGTAAGAGTTGGGAACAAAAGGCTTTGATCTGTTCTCTGTTTTCTTATGAGTTTGAACATCAACATGCAAATGTCTATACCTTTTGTTCCTGAGGCAGTCTGGTTTATTCCTACTTGGTGGGGAGCTGCTGTGGACATTGGTGTCCTGGAATATGAAGAAAATGGTTCTCTAGCATGTGCTGTTGTTTTTCATGTGGGCATCCGTTTAAAATTCTTATGGCTCTCCATCTCCTCCCCCCACCTTGAGAAGCAAAATGCATTTAGCTCTGAGCTGAAGAGACTGTGGCTGGAGCAAGCATCCTGGATCACACCAGCATATACACACACGGTCATTGTCTCCGTGCTTCCCACCGCAGCTTTATATAATAACACAAGCCGCGCCAAAGAGGCAAGCCGTAATATTAGGTAAAATCTAATTTCAGTTTGGTTATCATATAGTGTTCATTTCCTAAGGGAGGGAAAAAAATTAAATTTGTAAGCTTAAGATTCCAGCTGAAGGAGCAGAAGATATGAAAGGCTTTCCTTTGCCTTTTATTATTCACTTTATGAATTAGCCTTAGTTTACTTGTTTCGATCGCTGTCGACATATTTCTGAATACTATTAGCATAGCAATCAGGGCTGTTCTCAGGTTATTGAATGGTGTGTTGACTTCCGAAATAAATAGATATGCAGTGTGAAGGGCGAGCTGTCACTTTAGGAGAGCTTTCCTGATCTAAATTAAAAGGCACTTCTAATTGAAAACTGTAATAGCAGGAGGGTTAGGGAGACAAGGAAGCTGCTCAGTCCCTTTCAGTTTTCACAGGATTCTGTGAGTGAATGTAGGAGAAAAAGTAAAATGAAAATATTAAATTACAAATTGCAATTTAAGTAGCAATATTAAATTATACCTAAATAGCCATATTGCTCTGAAGCCATTTTAGATGTTTGATTTAAAGGCTCTCAGTGCATCTGAGTTCTTCCTGTAATATCTTGAGTTACCTGTTTTATTACTTAGCATATAATTCTATGTTTACACCAGCAAATGCATCTTTATTTATGAAATAAGAAATCACTCTTGAAAGAGTCCAGATTTTGTGGTGTAATCATTAATTCTGGGTTCCATTAGCATTTGTGTGTCTTTTATCAGACCTGAAGGGATATGTCCAGACTACGGAACCTCAAAGTCAGGACAGTTTTCTAAAATCTGAGATAATCATTCATGAGTTAGCTATGCAAAATGTTTTCATAAATTTACATAAAATCAGTTGTGAACTTAAGTATTAAATGAACTTATTAGCTATTTCAGTTACATGAATAGCTACCAGCTGTTTGAGTCTATATATTTTGGTCCTTTAAGGGTTAACAATTGAAGCCTGTCTATAGCTCATTTCTATAGTAACAGCAAGACGGAGACTTTTTATGGGCACCTAATAATTAGAAAGTGCTAGAAGGTATAACAATATAATGAATCAAAACTGATAGACTTGTGGGTTTCCATAGAAACATGTATAATTATGATAATCGGTCCCTGGCGTACCCTCAGAATTGTATACATTCAGTTAAATGCAATAAACATTAGGCACTATTTAGTGAGCTGTGATGCAGATTAACAGTGTGAGATATGGGGAAGCTATGAATAAAATTGCTGTACAGTTTATCTCAAACTAATTTCCCAGATTGCTTTAATAGATGTAGTGTGTGCATGTGAAAAATTGGAAGTGTATTTTTGTTAGTGGTAAAGCTAACAAAGATAATATTTCATAAAGTGGCTGGCTGATTGTTAATTTCAGCGTAGATCAAAATGGGCTGCAGCGCATTAGTCAGGGCAGGAGCTCAGGGCCTCAGAGCACGCGGCAGTTTGGACCTCCCTTTGCTGATTTATCTCAGAACTAAATTATAAATCTTTTTATGGCTGTCCATTTTTCTTTCACCTTCTCTCTCCCCTCCTCTACTGCCCCATTTCAGGGAGAGTTTTTGCAGCCCTGTTATGGCTAGAGCAAATCATAGAAGGGAATGGCTTCCAGTTCTAATCCAGGGAAAGGCAACAATTCCTTCTGACTCCTTTGCACACCTAGGTTTTCATTTTCTTTCACCTTCTAGATTTCACATGTGCTGGGCCTTAGCACCAGCAGAGGCCCATGAAACAGCCAGAGTTCCATTGTAAAGTGGTACAAATAATCATGTGTGCCATTCATTGTGTGTGTGCATGTGTGTATGGGGAGCTATGGGGGAGGTGGTGCTACCAGACTTTTAATATTATTTTATTGGATTGTTTTCTTTTTCTTTGCTAAGAAAGTCACACACCTGTTTGGAAGTTCCCAGACTGTTCTGGAGGGGAATAAAAGGGCCTGGAGAGGATGATGTGGGATGAGGGTTGTAGGAGAATATTCTCACCGACAGAGTTGAATGGAGAAAGATGCTTTCAAGCCGGTGTGTGTGTGTGTGTGTGTGTGTGTGTGTGTGTGTATTTATCTATATTGCTGTCCTCTGCCAATGTTCAGTAACCTGCCAAGCACATTTCTCGAGAGACACCTGACTTTTCCTGATGTGGGAGGAACATGAGAATCCAGATATGTATGTGAGAGATAGAAGAACCTTTATTCTGGAGCCAAGATTCGGGATGGAATGATACAAATGTACTGACTTCTCTCTTGAACCAACTTTAAAAAATAAAATAAATGAAAGCCGTCTGGGGGAGAAATGTTTTTCCTAGGCAGCTTCGGGGTTTCTCTTGGGACTGACATTGGGCTGGGGAGGTCTTTTCTTCTGACTCAAGGCTGCCACAGTCTTCCTCGCAGGGGAGCCTTTTATCCGCCTGGTCACATAGATGAAGCTTTTCTTCTCTCCTTTGTGGTCCTGTTACTTTCTAATGCTATAATGGTGCTCTATAAAAGAGTCTAGTTCCTGCCTGGCGGGAGCTGAAGTGCTGAGGGTGTGGGGGAGGGAGCTTGGCTACAATGTCTCAATGTGCAGAGCTTGCCACCCCCTGTTGCTAAGATTCCTTATCTTCGAAAAACCAGTGGAAGACTTCCATTTCTCTCTTTTATCCATGGCAAAAACATCTAGATTAAACGGATGATAAATAAATGAAGCATGGTATATAACTTTGCTTCTTTGAAGCTCATCTCACATACTTTATCTTTTCTTTTAATCAAACCTTACCATCCTTCTTCCTTCACAACTCAATTCAGTGACATTTGGCATATACCATTTATCCCAACATTTATGGTACCATGCCACTGTGTCTATGCATTTTTATAGCTTGTTTTATATACACATATGTGAATATATTAATGAATTATTCAACAAATAGACAGCCAGGATCCACTTAACAAGCATGTACACATATGCATGCCTAACACACCTAAACATTTATTGACATTATATTTGTACACGTATGAATGACAACACAATCCCAGATTATTGCTTTTTACAAGACTCCTCCAGTACTTATTATGGTAAATTATGAATATGTTACTAAGCATTACATGACTATGATATTTTATCTCCACACAAGGCAGTCATTTCTCTGTACAAAAATGAGAAACAATACCTTTCTGGCAGCTGAAGATATACTCATGCATATATATTGGCTGAATAAGGAGTTTGTAACACATTTGGGTTTCCCCGATAGCTCAGTTGGTAAAGAATCCACCTGCAATGCAGGAGACACTGGTTTGATTCCTGGGTCGGAAAGATCTGCTGGAAAATGGATAGGCTACCCACTCCAGTATTCTTGGGCTTCCCTTGTGACTCAGCTGGTAAAGAATTTGCCTGCAATGTGGGAGACCTGGGTTCGATCCCTGGGGTGGGAAGATACCCTGGAGTAAAGGAAAGGTTACCCACTCCAGTATTCTGGCCTGGAGAATTCCATGGACTGTAGAGTCCATGGGATTGCAAAGAGTCAGAACATGTTTAACAAATATTGATTAAATGTTGATTACATTCAGAGTACTATTAATCTTATGGGGAGCTGGAAAAGTATATATTATGATATTATCTATTCATGTACATATTTGTTTACAAATAGTTGGCTGTTGTTGCCAGTGGTTTCAGCAAGAAATAATGGAAGCAGCTTTAAATAAAACACACATATAAGGCATTTATTCTTTATTACAGCAAATATTTATTGAGAGCCCACTATGGAGTGGCTTCCTGGTGGCTCAGCTGGTAAAGAATCTGCCTGCAATGCAGGAGACCTGGCTTTAATCCCTGGGTCGGGAAGATCTCCTGGAGAAGGGCATGACTACCCACTCCAGTATTCTTGCCTGGAGAGTTCCATAAACAGAGGAGCCTAGTTGGCTACAGTCCATGGGATCATGAAGAATTGGGCAGGACTGAAGTGACTTAGCATACACTTATGCACACTGGTGAAGCCTAGGACTTCCACGGTGGTCTAGTGGTTAAGACTCCATGCGCCCTGTGCAGGGAATATGGGTTCAATTCCTGGTCTGGGAACTAGGATTCTGCATGCATGACGCATGGTGCAGCCAAAAAAGATATGCCCAATCCTGAATTATCTTTTATATAGACACTGAGTGTTAGTTTAGAGTTGAAAATTATAAAAAGGAAAAAATTAAACTAACATTTGTGGGGTATCTAGCAGGTGCTTGGTACTAGGATAAGCTGTTTGTGCCCCCCTCAGTGGGCAATTCACTGCTTATATCTTGCCCTGAGAGATGGGCAGGTATTATTATCTCTACGAGAAAGAAAGGTGACATTCAGTTGCTAGCCCAAGGTCACACACTGATATGCTGGGATTGAAACCCAGTTCATTTTCTTCCAAAGCCCATGCACTGTTAGCAGTACCCAGTTTCTATATATTAAGAACAAAGAAAAATTCACATTTTCAGTGCCACACAGAAATGTATCTAGCTTTCTTTATTCTTTGTATAGCTCAAGAATTCTGTTACTCTGAGAGAGGACAGGCATAATAACTTGACTGGACACATCCTAACCCAGATACACAGTTTTCCTGAAGGGCTGTTTTCTCCCGCTGAACCACACACAGCTATTAGTCTAAGCTTTCTTATTCAAATCCTTAGGGATTTGTAAGGTAGAAAGTCTTCCACATGGCTGCATCTCTGCTGCTTATTTTTAGTTGAGCACTGTTGTTGGGAGGATATTTTTACAATTTCTCTTCCACTGCATTGTGTGCCTTGAAAACAAAATTGTTTCTGTCCTGGAAAACCTTTGAAGAGTCTTAGAGTGTTGCCTGTTTCACGATCTGAGTTCAATTATTCTGATTGAGTTTACTGATGACTTTGATCAAAGAAAAGGTTTTTTTTTCTTCTAAATTTATTTACTAGTTGTTTGGTTTACTGAAATGGGCATGATTAGCAGTATTTTCCAGCAGAATTTCTATGGAGAAGAACCAGGGGTTTGTCTGTTCGTTGGATTTCTGGGAATGAGACATTTGGTAATGTCTGCAGTAACATTATAGTACAGATAGATCAGCATTTTTCCTTCAAACAAAAAGATATATGCATACTCATGGTTGAAAAAGCAATTATACTGCACTCATACTGCAGATACCTATATCTGCATTAGCAGTCCTTATCACTGGGACTTTCCCTAATCAACACGTATGACCATTTGATAATACTGTTATATTTAACTAATGTTTTGGTTTACTTATTCAACAATATTGAATGGCTTACTCAAAAATGCAATAAAAGATAAAAATTGTATACTCTACACTTACATAAAGATGCACACATCCTCTTTCTTTGAGGTTTTATCTCATCATCACTAATGACCATATTGACGATTACAGTTCAAATGAACTAATATTTGCATATGCATGATAAAATAAGTTGTTCAGCTTGAAGCGCTGACCATATAGATACTTTTGAGAAGCATAAGCTTCTCTCTAAGGGTCTGTAGCTTCATATCTACATGAGGAATGAATAGATCTTATTCAAGAAAATATTCTTAACTGAGGTTTCTTGAGTTTAATTCTTTTCTAAATGGGAAACAAGGAAAAAGTAAGGACTTCTGTTTCATTTTTCTCATGATTTCCTCTCTTGTTTTATGAAGCTCATACTGTTTATATATCTCTTTTTTTTTTTTTCCATTTACAGAACTTGGAAACAGAAAGCTGTTTCATGCAGTTGCTGTAAAGAGTAATTCCAATAATTATTATGAGTTTGCATATGGAGAGTGTGAAATGATGTTTGGTTATAAAATGCCAAGGATTCCTCTTTGATAATTTGGTAAATAAAAGTGCTGGGACCAGTACAGACCTTTCTGTTTGGGCCAAGATTGGCTACTCAGGATCAAAACTCTGCCATCTTGTCAGGCTTCTTTTGGTAAGTTCTCCTGTTAATGATTCCATCAATGGCAGTTCTCTAGCTTTAGTATTGTTGACACTTAGATGCAAACATCATAATAGATCTCTAGTTGCAGACTAGTTATGTATTCCTATCAAATATTACTCTCAAGCGCTCACACAGCCCTTAATTTACAAAATAATAGAATAAAAACCTATTGCTTAAAAAGTGTTAAAAATGACCATTTATGTAACTCAAATATCCTACAATATGTTGGCTAAGCCATGGTACAGCATTCAGTGGAATGTTAATTCAGCCATTAAAAGGCATTTTACAGGGACTTGATAAGGTGTCCTTGGCATATTACTGAATAAAATGAGTAGGTTAAAATATTAATAAATATATGTATAAAGAAAAAGCAACCTGGAGCCACATACCCAAGGATATGGATAGTAGAATATGAGTGATTTTTTTTCTTTTTTGAAATTTCCTCCACATTTTCTCAATTTCCTACAATGAGCATCTATGACTTCTATATATTAAAATATAAGTTCAACTCTACACATAAAATAGATAAACAACAAGGTCTTACTATATAGCACAGTGAACTAGATTCAATATCCTGCAATAAAGCATAATGGAAAAGAACATGATTTTATATATTTATATATATATATATACATATATACATACACACACACATGCTTAGTTGCTAGTCATGTCCCACTCTTTGCAACCTCATAGACTGTAACTCACCAGGCTCTTCTGTCCATGGGATTTCCCAAGAATACTGGAGTAGCTTGCTATTTCTTCTTCTAGAGGATCTTCCCAACCCAAGGATCAAGTCTAAGTCTGCTGCATGTATTGCATTTGCAGGCAGGATTGACGTGGATTCTTTGCCACTGAGCCACTTGGGAAGCCTATATATATAACCTTTATATATATTATAATACATATATATATATAATGTATATAACTAAATGACTTTTCTGTACACCAGAAATTAATACAATATTATAAATAAACTATACTTTAAATATATATTTAAAGTATATATTTATTATAAATACTGGGCTTCCCTGGTGGCTCAGAGGTTAAAGTGTCTGCCTGGAATGCGGAAGACCTGGGTTTGATCCCTGGGTCGGGAAGATCCCCTGGAGAAAAACATGGCAACCCACTCCAGTACTCTTGCCTGGAAAATCCCATGGAGGGAGGAGCCTGGTACGCTATAGTCCATGGGGTCACAGAGAGTCGGACACGACTGAGTGGCTTCACTCTTCTTCACTTCATAAATAAACTATACTTTAAAAGGTTTTTAAATATATATAAATATGTATAGTTTTAAAAGAAATCAAAATGCTTTTCTGCATTGTAATATCAATCATATACATGCAGACATACAGGTGCCAGGCAGACAAAAAGGTGAAATATTAGCAAAGGTTTCTGGATAGTGAGATTATGTTTGATTTCTTATTCTTTTCTGTAAGCTCTAGATTTTCTCCAAATACCTGACTTTCTATAATCAGAATTAAGAAATTGTTCCAAAAAACAAAAGAAGCTCAACATAACTCATTATCAGAGATGTGCAAACCAAAACCACAATGAGGTATTATCTCAGTGCCAGTCAGAATGGCCACTGTCAAAAAGTCTACAAACAATAAATGCTGGAGAGTGAGGAGAAAAGGGAACCCTCTTACATTTGTAGGAATGCAAACTAGTTCAGCCACTATGAAGAACAGTGTGGAGATACCTTAAAAAACTGGAAATAGAACTGCAATATGACCCAGTAATCCCACTGCTGGGCATATACACTGAGGAAACCAGACTGTTTACAATAGCTAGGACATGGAAGCAACCTAGATGTCCATCAGCAGATGAATGGATAAGAAAGCTGTGGAACATATACACAGTGGAATATTACTCAGCTATTAAAAAGAATGCATTTGAATCAGTTCTAATGAGGTGTATGAAACTGGAGCTTATTATACAGAATGAAGTAAGTCAGAAAGAAAAACACTAATATAGTATAGTAATGCATATATATGGAATTTAGAAAGATGGTAACAATGACCGTATATGCAAGACAGCAAAAGAGACACGGTTGTAAAGAACAGACTTTTGGACTCTGTGGGAGAAGGCAAGGTGGGATTATTTGATATAATAGCATTGAAATGGAGAAGGCAATGGCACCCCACTCCAGTACTCTTGCCTGGAAAATCCCATGGATGGGGGAGTCTGGTGGGCTGCAGTCCATGGGGTCGCTAAGAGTCGGACACGACTGAGCGACTTCACTTTCACTTTTCACTTTCATGCAGTGGAGAAGGAAATGGCAACCCACTCCAGTGTTCTTGCCTGGAGAATCCTAGGGATGGCAGAGCCTGGTGGGCTGCCGTCTGTGGGGTCACACAGAATCGGACACGACTGCAGTGACTTAGCAGCAGCAGCACTGAAATATGTATATTACCATATATGAAATAGATCACCAGTCCAGGTTTGATGCATGAGGCAGAGTGCTCAGGGCCAGTGCACTGGAATGACCCTGAGGGATGGGATCGGGAGGGAGGTGGGAGGGGGCTCAGGATGGGGGCACGTGTACACTCATGGCTGATTCATGCCAATTATTCATGCAAAAACCACTACAATATTGTAAAGTAATTAGCTTCCAATTAAAATAAATAAATTTAAAAAATAAAGGAGAGTGGCATATATTTTCTCACAGTCAGTATTAATTTATCCCAATATACGTCCCAGAATGTGGTGACTTGCCTAATGGAGCTCCCAGCAGAAGACCCTGTGATATTCATGTATTAAATCACGTTTTACCATTAAGTCAGAAACGTGTCTCCTAACTCTAACTAAACAGTCTGCTAACCCTGTTGCCAGTTGTATGTGTACAGTATAAATAGATAAATGTTTTTCCCCATATGTTGAAGTCCTAGTATTGCAAGTTCATTTTCTTCAGCATCATCAGGACCTTCCCCTTCTCCTCAGAAGTTTTGCTTTCTTTGTATGTGCCTCTGCTTCCCTCTCTTTGTTGAAACCATTGGTCATCTTGGCAGGATTTTGTTTCTAATCATAGCTGCTGATGTTAGATGAAGTTACTAATTTGAAGCTCTAGCTTTTCCAAAGCTGCAAACTCCAGTTTCTGTTTTTTGTCATTGAAAGGTTATTGGAAAACTACCTCTCCCTACCACCCCCAAATAAAAGTAAAAATTTAGAATTAGCAGATGGAACCAACTGAAAAATCAAGAAAGAAAAATGGGCCCAATTTTAGGGTTTTTGAGCCACCCAGAGAGTCATGATTCATTAACTAATCTCTGTATTCTGAATGTGGAAGGATCATTACTCACCTTTTGGTTTCTCTTGAATTTGGATACACTAACTCTCTGTAGGAGTTTTTGATATGCTATTGCAAAAAATTAAAATCAGGTAATGAATTTGTTTTTTGAACCAGCAAGTGCTTTGACATTGGAACTTTTTTTTCTCATATACCAGAAAAAAAAAAAGGAATAAATAGCTCACTTGAGAGAAAAACCCCTGCCAAATCTGTTGTTTGATGATAGCTACTGAAAACAGCTAATTTAAGTGGCCTTATATGCTATCTGTGTAGACACAACTTGAAAATATTCTTCCTCCTAAAAACATGTGCTTCTCTATCTTCTAGAAAAAGTATTTTTTTCTCTTTGTTTTGCATTTATGTCCAAAACAGTATCTTTGCACCCCACTTTTTGCACTATAACTTTTGACTGAAGTCACTGCATAGAAGAGAATGAATTCAAAATGGAAGTTAATACCAAAGACTTGTTTAATTGCTGAATTGTGTCTGACTCTTTTGTGACCCCTTTGACTCGGGTCTGCCAAACTCCTCTGTCCTTGGGATTTCCCAAGCAAGAATACTGGGGTGGGTTGCCATTTCCTTCTCTAGAGGATCTTCCTGACCCAAGGATCAGACCCCGGTCTTCTGCACTGCACGCAGACTCTACTATCTGAGCCCCTAGGAAGCCACAGACTAATCAGCACTCCTTCTAGCTTTTCAGTTTATTTCTGCAACTGTAGTTCTTGCTTGAGTTCAGACCAGAGGCCATGCCTACTAAATACCATCAGGAGAGCATACTATACTATTTTTAATTTCTTTGAAGTGTGGTAATTATTACTAATTATCATCTCACTCAGAAGTTAACAACTGGTGGCAGTAAGCTAACTTCCTTCCTGGCCCTGTGGCTGCAGTAGAGTGGGAAGTGTGTTACTGGATGGATATTTCATACCTGAACACCAGCGAAGGCATTATTACCTTGGGAGGGGAGATCTATAGAGACCCAACAAAATCTAGGCTTCTGCTCTACAAAGTTATTTCTTGATGTATCAGTCCAAGAATTTATTTGGTGAAAGTGAAGTGGCTCAGTCGTGTCCGACTCTTTGCGACCCTGTGGACTGTAGCCTACCAGGCTTCTCTGTCCATGGGATTCTCTAGGCAAGAATACTGGAGTGGATTACCATTTCCTTCTCCTAGGGATCTTCCTGACCCAGGGATCGAACGCGGGTCTCCTGCATCAGAGGCAGACGCTTTAACCTCTGGAGCCACCAGGGAATACTAACTTAAACAGGTAAAACTGCTTGAAAAATGGAGAAGGCAATGGCATCTCACTCCAGTACTCCTGCCTGGAAAATCCCATGGATAGAGGATCCTGGTGGGCTGCAGTCCATGAGGTCGCTAAGAGTCGGACATGACTGAACGACTTCACTTTCACTTTTCACTTTCATGCATTGGAGAAGGAAATGGCAACCCACTTCAGTGTTCTTGCCTGGAGAATCCCAGGGACGGGAGAGCCTGGTGGGCTGCTGTCTATGGGGTTGCACAGAGTCGGACACGACTGAAACAATTTAGCAGCAGCAGCAGCAGCTTGATAAATGCTCTCCTCCCAACTGCCCCAAATAACTGTCCAGGTATTTTCAATTTTGTCTCCTTTGATTTTTTTCCCTGTCTCCTTTCTTCCTTATCCTCTCAGTCTACAATTACTTTTTTTTTTAATTTTTAATTTTTTTAAATTTTACTTTACAATACTGTATTGGTTTTGCCATACATTGACATGAATCCGCCACGTGTGTACATCTTTGGAGTGAGGGTCTAATGTTGCTTCCTTATTCAAGTAACATAACACTATTGGCATAGCTACTAGTAATAATAACTATGACAGTAATAATGATACTAATACTTAATTATTATGATGTGCCAGGCACTGTTTAAGAGCTTTAAGTTAGATAGTCGTTCAATTCCCACATCAAGTCTTTAAGTTGTTACATAATATTGAATAGTTTCCTGTGCTATAGCATTGTTGTTGCTCTTCAGTCACTAGGTAGTGTCCAATACTTTGTGACCCCATGGACTGCAGCATGCCAGGCTCCCTTGTTCTTTGCTCTCTCCTGGCATTTGCTCAGATTCATACCCATTGAGTTGGTGATGCTATCTAACCATCTCATCGTCTGCTGGTCACTTCTCCTTTTGCCTTCAATCTTTCCCAGCATCACAGTCTTTTCCAATGAGTCAGCTCTTCACATCAGGTGGCCAAAGTATTAGAACTTCAGTGTCAGTTCTTCCAATGAATATTCAGGACTGATTTCCTTCAGGATTGACTGGTTTGATCTCCTTGTGTTCCCAGGGACTCTCAAGAGTCTTCTCCAACACCACAATTCAAAAGCATCAGTTCTTTGGCACCCAGCCTTCTTTTGGTTCAGCTCTCACATCCATGAGTGACTACTGCAAAACCATAGGAGTTTTGTCAGCAACTCAAATCCTAAAAGATGATGCTGTGAAAGTGCTGCACTCAATATACCAGGAAGTTTGGAAAATTCAACAGTGGCTGCAAGACTGGAAAAGGTCAGTTTCCATTCCAATCCCAAAGAAAGGCAATGCCAAAGAAAGCTCAAAGTACCACATAATTGCACTCATCTCACACACTAGCAAAGTAATACTCAAAATTCTCCAAGCCAGGCTTCAACAGTATGTGAACTGTGAACATCCGGATGTTCAAGATGGATTTTAAAAAGGCAGAGGCACCGAAGATCAAATTGCCAACATCTGCTGGATCATTGAAAAAGCAAGAGAGTTCCAGAAAAACATCTATTTCTCCTTGACTATGTCAAAGTGTTTGTGTGGATCACAACAAACTGTGGAAAATTCTTCAAGAAATGGAAATACCAGACTACCTGACCTGCCTCCTGAGAAATCTGTATGCAGGTCAAGAAGCAACAGTTAGAACTGGACATGAAACAACAGACTGGTTCCAAATCGGAAAAGGAATATGTCAAGGCTGTATATTGTCACCCTGCTTATTTAACTTATATACAGAGTACATTGTGAGAAATGCTGGACTGGAGGAAGCACAAGCTGGAATCAAGATTGCCATGAGAAATATCAATAACCTCAGATATGCAGATGACACCACCCTTATGGCAGAAAGTGAAGAAGGCTCTTGGAATAAAGAGCCTCTTGATGAAAGTGAAAGAGGAGAGCAAAAAAGTTGGCTTAAAGCTCAACATTCAGAAAACTAAGATCATGGCATCTGGTCCCATCACTTCATGGCAAACAGATGGGGAAACAATGAAACAGTGACAGACTTTATTTATTCAGGCTCCAAAATTACTGCAGATGGTGATTGCAGCCATGAAATTAAAAGATGCTTTTTCCTTGGAAGGAAAGTTATGACCAACCTAGACAGCATATTAAAAAGCAAACTGATACTTTGTCAACAAGGTCCATCTAGTCAAAGCTTTGGTTTTTCCAGTAGTCATGTATGGATTTGAGAGTTGGACTATGAAGAATGCTGAGCACCAAAGAATTGATGCTTTTGAACTGTGGTATTGAAGACTCTTGAGAGCCCCTTAGACAGCAAGGAGATTAAACCAGTCCATCCTAAAGGAAATCAGCCCTGAATATTCATTTGAAGGACTGATACTGAAGCTGAAACTCCAATACTTTGATCAGCTGATGAGAAGAACTGACTCATTTGAAAAGACCCTGATCCTGGGAATGATTGAAGGTGGGAGAAGGGGATGACAGAGGATGAGATGGTTGGGTGGCATCTTTGAGTCAATGGACATGACTTTGCTAAGCATGACTAAGCTCTGGGAGTTGGTGATGGACAGGGAAGCCTGGCATACTGCAGTTCGTGGGGTCACAAAGAGTCAGACATGATGAGAGACTGAATTGAACTGATACTCCAATATAAAATTAAAAGTAAAAAATAAAGATGGTATGATGGGGCCTGTTATTAACCCTGACTTTCTATATGACACTGAGGACCAGAGACATTAAGGCACAAAGGTAGTGAGATGCAGACCTGTAATAGGCATCAGGCAGCTGGACTCCTGAGTCATACTGTTTGTACCTATATAGCACATCTCAAGGTCAAAATCTCAGATACAGTGCCTTGTGTAGAATCAGTGCTTAACCACTGCAGATTGGATCCAATTATCCACATTATTATATAGAGTGTTCATTGCCTGTAATGATAAATTTTATAGCTCCCTACATTCATAGCTCTGAATTCTCATTTACACATTTCAGTTTGAAGTGGTTTCTTCAGCTTCTCTTTTACTGACTATAGTAAATAAGATTCTTGATCTTTATGGAAGCGTATATTAGCTTCTTCTGTTTTCTGTGTTACAGAGCGGGAAACGGGGAGGGGAGTAGATGGCATTGCATATGGAAACATCTGCAGTGTCTTGCTTCACCGGTTCAGTTTATAAATATTCATCTTATTTTTTTCAATTACTTTCTTGGACATCATCGCATAAGCCATGAAATCCTAGACATTCCTCTTGAAGTCCCTGCAGGCCAAGGGCTCAAAACCCCTTGTGCTCTCACTCCTGAAGCAGAGCCAGTACTGCCTTGAATAAGGTGCTCGAGGGGAATCTGGAATTGCAGCCCTGCCGTTGCCTGTTGCTGCCACGTGGAATAACTTTGGGAGACCCCAGTGTGTGAGAGGCTTGGGTCTGCTCTGCCAGGTTGCCCACGATGCTCAGATCCCTGCCAGCTGCACTGATGCCCACATTCCAACTCTCTCCATTTCACGCCCATGGGCTTGGCCATCGTTTCCCAAGCTCCAACCACTGTGCCAGCATTGCTGGGTCAGTAGAAGCTTCCAGAATCTGTCATGTGCCATGGAAAGCATATAAACACACACAATCTCTGTCTAATGAGCACTTAATCCCTTGTAGAGTGAGCAGATGCTAACCCAGACTCTTCCTTTCCTCCAGATAATTTAATTGTAGGAGTATTATTGTGCTTCCCTGCCTTTGGTCCTGATGTGCAGCATCCACATTCACGCCAGTGGGTCTCCTTAGATTTGAAGACTCCTGGGTATCCTTTGTAAATTGCTTATAGACACCCCACTTCTCTAGGGAGGGAGATTTTTAAATTTTTAATTGGGGGATAATTGCTTTACAGTGTTGTGTTAGTTTCTGCTGTACAGCAACATGAATCAGCCTTAAATATACATATATCGCCTTCCTCTCGAGCCTCTTTTCCCTACCACCCCACCTCTCTAGGTCATCACAGAGCACTGCGCTGTATTACAGCAGCTCCCCACTAGCTAGCCATTTTACACATGGTAGTGTATATACATCAGTGCTACACTCAATCTGCCTGTAGGAGAGAGATTTTTGAATGAAATTCTAAAAGCAAACAAAAGAATTCCTGAACATTCTCATTCCATTGTCCTTTCAATACCAAGGGTAGCTATTTACCACCTTGCATTTACATAACTAAGAAAAAATATTGAAAGAAGTTCCCTAACAGTCTTCTTCCTGATAATCTGAGATCTCCATTCCTAAATCTAAGACTATCTAGCATTTCAACTACCCTCTGTGGGTGAAATTCATCTGAATCATGTTTGAATGACACACCCATCCCTTTGATAAAGTGTAAAGTGATTGGAAGAACAATAAACAATAGACATATCCAGAAGGAGTGATCAAGAATAGATACACCTAGAAAGACAAGAGAACTAGCCTGTATGTTGTACCTAATTATGCACAGGGCATTGTTAAATTGACACATTGTATGATTGACACATATTTCAGGATGCCCAGGGCTGAGATTGTGTGTGTGTGTGTGTGTGTGTGCGTGCACACACAATAGCAGGAAAAGTCCCCCATAGAGCAGTGGTTGCTTTTGCAAGAAGGGCAGGTATAAATTCCCTATCATAAGTATAGCCACTCTTCCATCCATATCCTGACTATTCTTTTGTCTAAGCATGAGTGAAAGTCAGCATTTCAGTGCAGAATCCTTTTTGCATTTTGGATTTTATTTTAAAAAAGCCAGCAAGTCCAGGCAGATTTTGATAAAGGGAAGTTGTCAAGGCTTTAGATGCATGAGAAGGCAAGTGTTTGAGCCAACCATGACCTTCCCCCTTGAGGCCATGTTCCAGCCCAACAGGGGACTGTGCAAAACAGGGGGAATTTGGGTACTAGCCTCATACCATTTTCTGGGCTCACTTCTAGGGAACAACTGTCACCTCAACACCCTAGGAAGCAGTGCCAAAATGTCCTCTTGATTGACAACAAGTTCGTGGCAGAGAGTTGAACATAGGCCTTCTGGACCTTCAAATCCATGTTCAGTAACCTCATAACAGATGGAAAGTAGATTTTAACTCAAGTTTTATTCTGATCTTAACACAGTGTAAAGGATTCACTCTCAGGGGACACTCTGGGAGGACCCTGAATGTTTGCCATTGTTGGAGAGGAGAGAACTGAGATTGTTGGGTCAGACAGCTACTCAGCAATTCTGTTTGAGCCTCTCCAACCTGAAGCTCCAGATTAGGAGCAACAAAGTGCTCCCATGCTGCCTGCATTCCAAACAAATGAACCAGACTATCTCATGTTGCCTGTGTGCTCCATCACTAAGTCATGTCTGACTCTTTTGTGACCCCATGAATTTTAGGCCACCAGAGTCCTCTGTCCATGGCAGGAATACTGAAGTGGGTTGCCATTTCCTCCTCCAGGGGATCTTCCCAATTTAAGGATCAAACCCGTGTCTCCTGTATTTCAGGAGGTGAACTGTATGTTGGCAGGTGAACTCTTTACCTCTGAGCCACCTGGCAAGCCTTTTTATCTCATGTATAACAAACAAAACTCAAATTTCATTTAGAGCAAAACTTGCTTTTGACAATTTCTATAAAAATTATTTCCTTCTAAGTAATTAAAAATATGATAATCTCAGTCACATACATACAGCAACCCTCTCCAGTATTCTTGCCTAGAGAATCCCATGAAGAGAGGAGCCTGGCGGGCTACAGTCCATAGGGTCACAAAGAGTCGGACTCGACTGAAGTGACCTAGTATGCACAAATGGCACTTGAGGCTTTATTGATTTTTCTTCTCTCAAGTTTTTTTTTTTTGTAGAGAGGGAAATTTACTAAAGGCAGAAGCGCCCTGACAGATATTTGCATGTTCTGGATAATGCCCTGTAACAGGCAGTGAGTGGTACAGTAAGATGAATTCAATTTAAGAAAACAAACACAATGAGAAGAGAATAAGGTGATCCATTTCAATTTGGGAAATATTCTGAAAAATTCATATAAAATATAGCAGTGATTGTGGGGTTGTTAAGCTGGATTTTCTATTCTCCTGAAAGGAGTGAGAGATCTGGAAATGAATGGCAGAGGTGTATACAAAAAGCTGGGTGAAAGGAGACAACACAATGCAAGATCTGAAAACAAGCAATAGGCAGGAAATTACAGGAAAAATCCCTTAAACATGACAAAAACGTAATTCCTTCTCTGCCTTAGGAATTGTAGAGCTCAAAATTAAAATCACTGATGTTTTTCTACCTTAGTTTAAGTAATGTTAAATAACAAGAAATTCACTGTTGTGATACATCCTTAAGCTATTTAGACAGTTTATACATAAACCTTTTATTGCTTGAGTTTCTGTGCTAGTTTTTGTATAGATATTCAGCAGAGGTTCTTAGGAGGTTGCAGTCAAAACATTACACATTTGCATTTATCATATTATTCTAAATATAATTCAAAACACAAGCAAAGAGATGATTCTGAAAGTTGAAGAAAGGAAGGACAAAGAAATACAGGGTATGGGAGAGAAATAGCTTTCTACCTACCCACTTGGATTGGCAGGGAAGAAGAAAAAAGGGAGGAAAAACAGAGAAAGTGAAGGAGGAGAGAAAGAAAAAATAATACAGTTGAAGTTATTTTCTCTGGCAGCTTCAACACATAGTGTTAAAGCAAAGTAGAGAGAGGCCCTGGAACTTGGGCTCCCAATGACAGGGAAGGTCAAGTGTTGTAACAAAAACCTCAAGTCTCGATGGCTGAATACAATAAAGAATAATTGCTTACCCACCTGACAGCCCACGTGTAAGGGAAGGTCCCTTACAAGCAGGAGACACAGGGACTCAGATTCCTTTCATTTGTGATGCTACCATCCCAACCAGATGCAGGAGGGAGCTCACAAAGAGGATCTCAAGAGGGTGATTGTGTAGGACAGAAAGAGTCATACAACCCCGACTAATTAAAAATAGGCTGGGGAATGTATTTAATTCTGTGTCCAGGAATTGGAAACAGTTTTGGTGTAAATATAGCCAGGCTCTGTCCCAGTATGGTAGCTCCAGTGTATGAATAGGTAGAAGCAAATGGCCGAGAAGGAGGCATGATTTCCTGTGGGTGCTGGAAGTTTCTATAAAAACTTTAATTAAATATTTTTAGACCTGAATACTTATAGGAAGGGGCTTCCCTGGTAGCTCAGCTGGTAAAGAATCCATCTGCCATACGGGAGACCCCAGTTCAATTCCTGGGTGAGGAAGGTCCCCTGGAGACTGGGTAGGCTACCCACTCCAGTATTCTTGGGCTTCCCTGGTAGCTTGGTTGGTAAGGAATCCACCTGTAATGTGGGAGACTTGCGTTTGATCTCTGGGTAGAGAAGATCCCCTGGAGGAGGGCATGGCAACCCACTCCAGTATTCTTGCCTGGAGAATCCCCCTGGACAGAGGAGCCTGGGGGACTACAGTTCATGTGGTCACAGTGAGTCGGACATGACTGAGTGACTAAGCACAGCACAGCACTCATAGCAAAGGTCTATAGCTAATAAGTTAAGGTTGTTCTTAGCCAAGAAACTGTCTTGATTTCTTCCTAGGTTCATTGCTTTTCAACTATTGCATCCTCTGATGAGATTCAATGAGCCCCTTTGTATCATTTTTCCTTAGAAATTCTTGTTGAGTTCTTACCTTTTCTGAGGACTCAAACAGAAATCAGAGTTTAAATGCATTGGTCCCTGTCACCACCCAATGAAGAGATGGAGAGACATCTCTTACAGACGACATAGAATAGATTCAAGAGCTTCTTTTTAGTTCAGTTATTTCAGGTTATTCTGGATTCTACATATTAAGACAATACTTTTAATGATTAAATTTTCATAACTTACCTTTTGATTTTGATGTTTTACTGGTCTTACACAGTAAATATATTTGTTCTGGAAAAAAATTGTGTTTTTCTCCTTTAATCTTTTGTAATTTCAAATCATTTAATAATGGCAAAAAAACCTCCAAATTTGAAGCTTTCATATTTCCAATCAAAAGTTAATCTTTTACAGTCTTATAATTACATATAAGAGAAAGAGAATGCAATTACTAGAGTAAATTTAGCTTTTGTATAAAAGAAATCTATGGTAGAACTATAATTATTATAATAGTGTAGTAAATATACAGATTTTAACTCGCTGCTATATTTCAGTGTGATCATTATAGTGTTGCTATTACTAGGTCCAATTTACTATAGTTTTACTAAGCAAAATATTAGGTACTCTATTTTTCATTTAATAACTATGGTTTGTTATGGTTTTATGACAAAGTTAGAATGCTATTATAATGAATTTTATTTCGTTGTACTGATAAGTTTTAGCTTATTTTCTTGCTTGTTGTTTGTGCTTATACTGTTGTTATGGCCCAGAGCATGTTACTTGAGCTTCCTTAATTTTTTTTCCAGTATGGAAAAATATTCATTAAAAAATCCCTTTAGAAAATATAATCTAAAATCCAGTCCTCATTAGCTTCACTTAGATTCACATCATGGATTAACTGAAGTGAAATATCAATCCTCTGTTATTGAGTATATATTGAAGTACTTTTCTTTACTGCAGTGAATTAAGTTACTCATAATAAAGAATATATTTACTCTCAAAAATGAAATAATAAAAATTGGACCAAGGCTCAGGAGGTCTTTGTCTCATTTCTCTTTGCCTAGTCTGACCTCTTCAAGTTTGTTCTCCTCTCCTATGAGTATCTATGTTGGTCACTGGGTCACCGGGCAATGTCAAGCTTCTACACATTCTAAGCAATGACAAAACTATTCTTGGGATGATTTAAGTTACATACCACCTATTTGAAGGTACTGCTCTATCACTGGTTATAACTGAAGTTAAACAGAATGATTAAGAATGAAATTATTAAGTGTTAGGCAATATATTGTTTTAACTGTCTTGGAACTTTGTAACGTCTATGCATTCTTCTGGGAGGGGTTTAGTCACCTTTGATGTACACTGACTTTTTAATTTTGCATGCTAAGTTATTGCTTTAAAAAATTAAATGAAATAGTAGATTGATTTAAGCTGAGCTATATGCCATTTTTGTCCTCTGAAGTTTAAAACCATTAGAGAGAAAGGATCAAGATGGAATGAGATCAAGATATCAGTTGTATTAGTGAAAAGTTTTGTTGGGTATGTGGCTTGGCTCCACAGTCAAGTCTTTCTAGTATTCACAGTCTAAATAACTCCCCAATATGAGCCTAAGGCAGATCTGTAATGTAGCCCTGAGTATGCAGGCACTTCCCATAAAGCAGAAAGATGAACCAGAGCATTCTGAACACAGATTGCTCTAAATAGATTAAGGGACTGAGTCAAACATGCTTGGTGTTTCTTTCAAATTTATCAATCAAATAGATTACTACAATGAGTAATGAAATGTTAGTAAGGCAACCACTGCTTCTGCATTACTTTGGAAAAGTCTAAGAAAAAAGAACAATCAACCAGAAAAAAAAATTGTAGAAAGCTAAATGGTTTTCAAAGTCAGATTATTTATATTTGTATTCTCTCCCTTTCTTATTAGCTCTGTGATCTTGGTCAAGCTTCTTAACACCTCTTGTCTTCATTTATACAGTGAGGATCAAAATACACACTTCCTTGAACAGAAGAAATGTAGCTTTATAGGCAAAAACCCTTTCTTTTTCTTCTTTGGTATCCAAGAAACTATCTCACAGACCATGTGATTGATGGTTTGTCCTATCACACTTTCTGTACAGTCCTCTACACTCTTCATTTCCTTGCACTCTAGCCAGACCAAAAATCAAATGAAGAAACTCAAAGCTCCATACCTCAGAGTGTCTTAACAATTATCCAACTTTGCAGTATGGTTTGTTAGGATTTTATAGAGGGGAGATGTATCCCTAAAAGATGTCCTATTTTTCATAATCTCAAAGAAATTTTCTGCAGATTTCCATAAAAATGAAAATAAGGAAGAAACAATCCAATGAATTGGGATTAGAAGTAGGCAGAAATGAGGGAATTGAAATAAATAAACAGCTAAGATAAAAGAGACCAAGAGATTAATACTATTATAACTCATTAGTGAAATATAATCAGAGATTGTGTTTAACATTCTGTTTAAACTTAGAACCATCTCTCTTCCTTTAGAGAGAGACTTTATATAGGGATAAACTAGAGTGCTTATTAACTCCTAAGGGGAAAAAAAACAAAACAAAATAAAAAACCTTGACTAGCCTTCCAAGGATTCTGATGAAACTAACTTTTGAAGGTCTTAGATCCCTAAAGATGATTTTTCTTTGGCTTACTGTTTGTATGTTTACTTGCTCAGGGAAAACTGATTGTGTCATATAGGGTCACATTTTAAAAAATTTTCTTTTTTCTTTCCAAGTGGGCATCTCACAGGCACTGTGCTTAAAGCTCCTTGAGTATAGGAAGACAGTTTGTCTTTTTGCTGCTGTGTATCTAACAATTAGTATGTGGAGAAATGCAATGTATTATTTTTAAAATAAAGATAAAGCCAAAAGAATCTGTACAAAGGACTTCCCTGGTGGTCCAGGGGTTAAGAATCTGCCTTGTAATGCAGGAAACACAGGTTCAGTCCCTAGTCAGGTAACCGAGATCCCCCAAATCCCACATGGCTTGGAGCAACTAATCCCCTGCCCCGCAGCTACTGTACCCACACTGCAAGAAAAGATTCCACATGCAGCAGCGAAGATTCTAAGTGTCACAACTAAGCCCTTGTGCAGCCAAAAGTAAATAAAGATTGAAAAAAAAAAGAATCAGCCCACATGCTCAAGAGACCAGTTACCCTTTGACATATGGAGTGGTTGGAAGTAAGACAAGTGATGGATGGTAGAGCAATGAGATAAAAAGTCCTTCATAACCCAGGCACATTATGTTTACAGTTGGAATAAAGTTGGGACAGTGAGGCAACCAAAAGGGTGCAAGATGTTTTTTATTTTATTCCACTGAAAGTGAATGAATGAGAGGGAAAAATAGAGGATATCCTTTATATTTTTAATTTGAACAGTTTGGAGTGTGGGTAAAATGCTATTGACCAAGATAAGAGACTCTATGTAGTGAAGCAATGTGATTAGAAGAAGATAAAAATAGTATGGTCAGCCACAATATGTTATATGTAGTTGGAAATGATTAATAGCAATTGGAAATATGAGTCAGGAGTTTAGGCACAACACTGGGAAAAGTATAGAATGAGAATCAGAAGTACTTTTCATCCAACCACACCTCATGTGGCTACAGAGCATTTGGAAGAGAGCTAGAGCAAAGAGGAATACCTTGTAAGAGTGATATGTAAGTGGATTTGAAGACAAGAAGAAAATGAAAACTATTTCATTAGTTACTTTTATATTGACAACATGTTAAAATGAAAATATTTTGGCTACCTTGAGTGAAATAGAATATATTACTAAATTTTCATGTTTTTCTTTTTAGATTTAGTTTTTTTTTTTTAATGTAACTACTAGACAAATATAAAGTTACACACCTTGGTTGCATGATATTTCTGTTGGAAAGTAATAGGCTAGTATGTTGAGAGGAAAAATAATTGATAGCTTTATATTCTATTTAATTCTCTTTTATTAGTTATTTTAAGTAGTCTTGGTATGGCAAAAATGAAAAAGATACATTGTAACTACCTGAATAACAGTAAGAATGCATTATAAACATTTTACAGAGTAAAGCTTGTATGTTTCCTGCCTCTGCCAAGGAGGTACGAGTTCCGTGCTGCCCCATAAGTTCCTACAGGGAAAAGATCAGGGCTCTGTGACATATTTGCATCAAGCACATGGTGTGTGAATGTGTGTGTGCAAGTGCACCTGTGTGTGTGTGTGTGTGTGTGTGTGCATACGGCATACATAGATATGGAATCTGCTATTTTCTTTCTATACTTTATATGTAAAATATTGCTTTTTGGTTCCTCCAAATTTGCATGTATTCTTTCTAAGAAAAATGAACCCAAGTTACCGTAGCAAAATTTTCTTCTGGCATTCAACCAGTGGAATGAGGAAACAATTGTTCCAAGTATATTGCAGCGGGGGTGGGGATGAGGGTGGGGGTGCGATGGGCAGGAACTATTCATTTAAAAATCTGGGAATTAGATTACACAACATCTATAGCTAATGGTGGAAGCTTGATTTTTACTTAATCTATTGCTCTTACTCTCTCCTTTAAATTAAATTTATGTAATAAAATAATCCAATACTTTTATCCTTTCTCATCAAAGCATCCAGAATAGATTCAGATTGAATGTTACAGCAAGGGTAGAATTCATTTCATCTCATATAACTTATTTACCCTCTCATTCCAGGTGTCTTTGGCAAAAGCCATTATTTCATTCTATTGCCAATATTGTCTTATGTCAGATAATCTCTTTTTATATGTTCTTACAAACAGATAGAATTTCATGTAAGAAATAATTGAAAGCTACCTACAAACTTCAGGGAATATGCTGGGACAGGAATAATTATGATCTTTATAATTTTTTTAATTAAAGAGAAAGAAATTGTTAATATTCCTTCCTCCTTTTTAGTCAACATGTAAATTTTCTGTATTGATGACAAGAAAAGATAGAGTCATAAAATATACAACTGGTAGAGGATGTTCAACAGCAACTTAATATTTTCAAATATAAGTTGGAATTGTGATAGGCTTAAATAGAACATAACCCAAACCACATACATTAAAATCCTTGCCTTTTAAGATTTTAGTATTGAGTTGGTCATATTAGGTAAGGATTTCCAAACTCAACTGCTAATGTAGATATCTCTTTTAAATATTAGTTATGCATCTATAACTAACACTATAGATTTTTAAATAAAAAGTAGAAATTCTAGTTTATCTGCTTCTTGCTCCAGTCAATTCATTCCCCAGGGAGTTATTTATTGTTTTTGCCTATTTCTTAATTCAAACAGAAGTTGATTATGAAAACATTTTCATCTGCACACCAATCCTGGTGGACCTCTTCCCTAAACTAGAGAGATTGGTGAAGAGAAAGAAGAGTTCAGTTTGTTTTTCAAAAAGAAAGCAAATACTTGTGATTATTTTATGACACAGATACACACCTCCTGATGCTGAACTGTGAACCCTAACATAAGTCACCCCCTAACAATCAAATATCAATGATTTTTAGGTTTTCCCAAGCTTGATAAAGTTTGAACAGTGGTCTAGTTAAATTTTTTGTTTGTTCCCAAGCTCCTGAAAACCCAACTCCTTTGTGTTCCTACTGAGTTCTTTTTAATACAGTTCAGTGAATATATAAATTCACATTTCTTATAATCAAACAATAAAAACAAACAATAAGCAAACAAGGTAACAAAACATAAAACACATTATTAGATCTTATGTAATAAATGCTGGGTTCAGTTCTACTTGCCCAAAAAGTGAGCAGAGAAGAGACAATACCAGAAAGTTCAGTTCTGTGCGATTGTCCCACATTGTCCCAAACAGCATGATATTCTAACTTATAACAGGTGGCCCAGTAGTAAAGGATCCTCCTGCCAGTGCAGGGGTTTGATCCCTGGGTCAGGAAGATCCCCTGGAGTAGGAAATGGCAACCCACTCCCATATTCTTGCCTGGAGAATTTCAAGGACAGAGGATCCTGGTGGGGTCCATAGTGTTGCAAAGAGCCAGACATGACTGAGCAGCTGAGCACACACACAGTCTACTGTAATTACAAATGTTCCACTAAAATGTGTGAGACTGTAACATGGAAGATACAGCAAAACACTACATTTTAAAATGGCCATTTTATAACGAGTGAATTGTCAAGCAAGTATCCTCAGATAGTCAATGAAGATTGTGATATTTTTCTGTTATTCTTTTAAAGTCTCCATTTACCCTTATAGTTATCAGTTACCTCTTAGTCTATTCCATCCTTTTTTGGGAAAAGGAAGATGATACTAATGAAGAGATTTAGTGCTATTTTTCTAGTCTTTCAAATTCATTATTTTCTTAAAGATGTCTATATAAACCAACATTCTAAAGAACACCTTTACTCCGAATCTCAAATAGGTATTTAAAGTGGTCTTTCAGCGAGATTTTTCTTGGCAATACGGCTATTATTTCAAATGCTTTGGAAAATTAAAATGTGTATTTTGAATCCTCCACTGTCTGAACTAATTGCGGGTAAGACGTGTGTTTTAAGATGTTAATACATACACTTGTGCTGATGATTTAGCTTGGACAAGGTATTCTTCTCAGTTCCCAAAGGCAGGCAAAAATCTATTCAGATAACTCTCCACAATGGGATAATAGAATCTTTTTAAAGGTTACTATGAGAGGAAATGTTATACAAGACCCTGTGGATTTGTGTTTGTAAAAATAAAACACACAAATGACTTCACAGTTCTGTCAATTCAAATTTGCAGCCATTCATTCCCCTTTGATGCTCCTTAAGACGGAGCCTCTAGGTACATACACTTCCAGGGCTTAATGAATCCATGGCAGATGGTACTTGAATCTCCAGCTTGGCACATCATCACCCTCTGTTGTATGTGATGAGCACCTGTAGGCTAAAGTCTATGTTACAGTCTTTCTCTTTTGTATTCCCTTGTATTTTCTCCTTCTATAGTATCCATCAGACAATAAGGAATCTGCCTGCAATATGTGGGAGACCTGGGTTCAATTCCTGGGTTGGGAAGATGCCCTGGAGAAGGAAGTATCAGCCCACTCCAGTATTCTTGCCTGGAGAATTCTATGGACAGAGGAGCCTGGCAGGCTACAGTCCATAGGATCACAAAGAGTCAGACTACACTGAATGATGAACACTTTGACAGAACCATAGTGTAATAACTAAAGCAGCAGAAGTTACTTTGAGTGAACTATCCTCTTAGAGAAGAACTTATGCATCAGGTCATGCCAATTGTGCCATGATATGAGCCTTAGTGATTATCAGAGCCAGAACCACCCAAAGAAGTCCAAGACAAAGATGCTTCTGTCGTGACTGGATTGTGAACAGATATGCTCTGTAGTAGATATAATGGGAAAGTCATGTTATTGTCCCACTGTATCTGCCTGGTAAATAACATGCATGAAAAGCATCTCAAGCTAACATATTCAAAATAAAAACTTGAATTTTTTGTTTTGTTTGTTTGTTTTCACATCAGAAAGGAGTCTGAATGGAGTGGCTGAGAAACTCAAGAAGATAGATGAAAGCTGGAAGAGGGAAGGCCTGCAAAGCCACATTAAAGATTGTGGGTTTTTTTTTCTTGTTTGTCCTTTTTTGTTTTTTTATCCATCCACAAATATTCTCTGCGTACCACCCCCTCTGGCCATCAGGTTAAACTTCCCTGGTGGCTCAGATGGTAAAGAATCTGCCTGCAATGCAGGAAACCCAAGTTTGATTCCTGAGTTGGGAAGGTCCCCTGGAGAAGGGAATGGCTACCCACTCCAGTATTCTTGCCTGGAGAATATGAATAGAGGAGTCTGGGTTCACAAAGAGTTGGACATGACTAAGCAACTAACACTTTCACTTTCACTGCCCATCAAGTAGCCAGAGGAGAGAGAGGCTCCGGGGCCTGGGACTCTGTCATGCAACAGAAACACATTTCTTTAGGTTCAGATCGCAGGTATCTTCAGACAAACAGAGAGAAGTAAAACGGAAGTATTTTAGGAAAGACTCCCTTGAATTTTGCTGAATACAAAATTAACTATTTTATATATTCTTTCTGAGTTATTTTTAAAGTCTCTTTAGCTTCTGCTTTACTAGGGTTATAGAACATCAGAGCTGCTGTAATGAACTGGAAAAGGGAATGCACTTTTGAGCCCCACAAAGCCAGCTAAATAACATCTGCCTTCCTTTCTGTGTGACTTTTGACAATTTATTTCTCCTCTCTGTGCCTTGTTTATCCATTCCATAAAATGGAAGGAGGGAAGCCTGGCATGCAGCAGTCCATGGGGTCGCAAAGAGTCGCACACAACTAAGCGTCTGAACTGGACTGCAAAGGGATGAATGTATATTATTCTGACAGTAAAACGTGGCAAATAATAGTGAAATAACACATAGATAACTTCTTAGAGTTTTGACACAAAACTGAAAATAATAAATAGAAGCAAATGAAAATTCTCAAACAATGTTCAGGAATAATAGGAAGAAGTACATAGCTGAAGAAGGAATTGGTGAGTTCAAAGACAGGACAGAAGAAAATAGACACAGTAGAACACAGAGAGCCAAAAATGATGGAGAATATAAAAAGAAAAGAAAGCATAAGAGACATAAATATAAAATAAAATGACTTACATATATGTAATTGAAGTATCAAAATAGAAGACACATGTAAAAGACAATGACCAGGAGTTTTCTAAAGCTGAGTAAAGAAACAAGCTGCAAATTCAAGGAATACTGTGAACCCTACTGATTCATAGTGGATCAGAGGAGAGAACATCACAACCAGGTAATAGAACAATTGTTGACAAATATTCTAAAAGCATTCAGAGATAAAGAGATGCATGACTTTGAAAGGAGTCATAATCAAAATTTCTTAACATACAAATTAAAAACATGTAGACAAAGTAATGCTGTCTTTAATGACAATCATTACCAACATCAAATTCTACACACAATGTGTAAGTTCTTAAAAAAAAGCAAGAGTGATATTAAAAATTTTAAGCTAAAGAATATCTAGGAGAATTTTCACCAGGATATATAGTCTAAAAAATATTTTTGCAGGCAAAAGGAAAATAATCTAAGATGAGTATTTGGAGATGCAAGGAATAAAAACAAAAATAATAATTATTTGGGCAAAATAATTGCATATTGGTAACTAAATGACTACTTATAAACTTTTATAGTAACAAAAGATTTGAATCAGTGGAAATAGGTAACAATTTTAAATTAAGATGTAACTAATAATGTGACTTTAAGTTTTATAAGCCTGCAATTAATAGAACTACAAGAAGAAATAGATCTATTTGTAGTCATAGGGGAGATTTTTAATATACATCTTTTTAACTGATAAAAAATCAGAAAAAAATGTTAAAATGTGTATAGGTTTAAATAACATGATTAACAAATTTGACATAAATGACAGATATAGAGTATTAAATTGCCAAACTGAAGGATTCATATTTTTTCCAAATATATATGAAATTTAAAAAATAGCAATATGCTGTACCATAAATTAGTTCTTAATTTCAAGGGATTGAAATAATATTTAAAATGCTCTCTGATCATGGTAAAATTAAAAATAAATGATCAAACCTGGGTCTCCTGCACTGCAGGCAGATTCTTTAACGTCTGAGCCACCAGAGGCACCCTAAAATAAATAATAGGATGCTATCATTAGAAAATCTATCTTGGAAATTTTAAACATTTCTATTAGTAATGAGTTAAAGGAAAAAATAGAATGAAAAATTTAAAACCTTCAAATTATTTTATATCAACATTTGTGAGATGCAGTTAAAACTTTAAATTTATTTATAAAAAAGAAGAAAGGTTAAAAATAATTATTCAAGCATAATTTATGGGAAAAACTTGAAGGGTTTTTTTGTGTGTGTATGTGTGAGATCAGACCAAGGGAATAATGACTGTTATCATCTATCTTTAAACATCATAGAGAAGTTTGGGTTGAAAAAGCAAGAAAATGCTTATTAGGATAAGGATTAGAAATAAAGAAGTAAAACTCATTATTCTCAAACAACAGGATTCTTTATGTAGAAAAATATAAATCTACCGATAAATTATTAGGATACGTGATCTTAGCAAGGTTTTAATGAACAAATAATTTGAATATAACGTTTAGTAATTATACAACTTACAAGAACATCAGCATACATCAAATTCCTACAAATAAATCTAACAAAAGCTATGAAAGAGTTCTACCCAGAAAACCATAAAATTTTCATTGAAAGGAAGTAATAGAGACCTAAATAGATGGAGATATATATTATGTTTATAAATTGGAAATCTCGACATTATATTAAAGAGAGGTGAATTCCCAAATTGATCTATAAATTCTCTGAATCCTCATTAAAATGACAGGTTTTATTTGTGTGCACCTGCATGCTCATGCATGTATAAGTTGACAACCCAGTTCTAAAATTTATATGGAAATGCAATGGCCAAGAATAGTTATAAGATATTTGAAGAAAAAAAGGCTGGTGGAAGAACATGCTCTACTAGATATCAAGACTTATTCTAGAGCTACATGATTTTAAGGCACTAACCGTAAATGAAAAAATTGATCAATTTGACTATGTAAAATCAAGTTCTTCTGGTCATTGAAAAACATCAATAAGACAGTGAAAATGATTGTTATGGAGTGTAGGGTGGTAGAAAGTAAAAAGATCCATTTGTAAGTCTATATATAGAATCTCCCTTCAATTCAACAAGAAATAATGGGAATCACTTAATAGAAAAATATGGGCAGACTTGAGGAGAGATTTCGAATAGTAGGATACCCAAATGGTCAACAAACATATGAAAAGTGGCCCAACTCATTAATCATCAAGGAAATGTGAATGAATTAAAGTCATAATGAGATACCACTTCAAAACACCAATGAGCTAAAATTAAAAACACAATGATCAATGTTGGAAGAATATGGAGCAATAGGAAGTCATATGTTAATGGTGACCATGTCAATATAAACATGAATAATACAACTACTTTGAAAAATGGAATAGCATTGATTAATTTAAGCATACACTTACCTTGTGACCCAGTCATTCCACTCACAGGTATATAATCACATGCATATGTGCATAAAAACATACACAAAATGTTTACATACAAAATATCCATAACAGCATCACTGCCAGAACTAAAGATATGTCCTAAACATTGGCTGAAAAGTTTGTTCGGTTAGTGAATACACTGTTGAATGAAGTTCCTGGTGAATACGAAAAAATGACTGTTTTAGTTGTACTTAACACGGAACAAACTTTTTGACCAACCCAGTATAATGTAATTTATCCACAATATGTACATGTGCTAAGTTGCTTTAGTCATGTCCAACTTTTTGTGACCCCAGGGACACAAAGGCTCCTCTGTCCATGAGGGTCTCCAGACAAGAATACTGGGGTGTTGCCATTTTCTTCTCCAGGGGATCTTCCCGACACAGGGATTGAACCTGTGGCTCAAGTTTCTTACATTGGCAGGTGGGTTCTTTACCACTAGCACTACATGACCAACGGCAGACTGGTATTAACAGTCTCCCATTAATAGCAATACCAACAGGCAGACCAAAAGTGTCTGTTACAACAGTATTGCCCTGTATCTTGATCTCCTTCATTTTTTTTTCCTTTTGATGTGGACCATTTTAAAAGTCTTTATTGGATTTGTTAACAGCCCTGCTTCTGTTGTATGTTTTGTTGTTTTGGCCACAAGACATGTGAGATCTTAGCTCCCTGAGCAGGGATCAAATCCACACCCCCTGCATTGGAAAGCAAAAATGTTAACCACTGGGAGAGCAAGGAAATCTGTTTGATTTTCATTTCTGTAGTTACATATCCTTTCTCACTTATTATGCTCCAGTTTTATCAAGCAAAGAAGATAAGTGACTCTAGCTATATGCAATCAAATGGATAAATTTTATTAAAATTATTTTTGAGTGAACAACACTTGAGATTACATAGTCTTTGATCTCATTTATGCAAAGCTCACAAGAGGCAACGCCCTCTGAGGTGTTTAAAGGTCAGGATAAAAGTCACTTTTGGTGATGAAAAAGAGACATGATTGAAAGGGCATGAGGAAGATTTCTGGGATGCTGGTAATAATCTAATGTTTTATTTCTATACCATGGTAGTAGACAAAGGGTTGTTTGCGTTAGGAGAATTTACTGCAGTCTACACTTAAGATTTGTGAACGTTTGTGTGTGTGTTCTATTTCAATAAAAATGGTAGGCGAGCAGCTTTCTTTGTTCTGTCTCACTCTCAATGTCCTACATTATCTCACTCCTCAACTTTACTGTAAAACGTCTGGAAAGAATAATTTCTACTTGATTCTCTCTCTCTTAATCTCACTTATTCTCTGCCCTGGCTTCTGCCCTAGTACTCAGAAAGTGTTTTCACCAAAGTCACTGATGACCTGCTAATTGCCAACTGTGTGTTTTCAGTCTGGTCCAGCTTGACCTCTCCACACCACACGATGCTGCTGAGCTGCTTTCATTTGTACTCCTTTCTTCCCTTGACCTCTTCCTCATCCTTCTCTTTCTTTGTGGACTATTTCAGTTGTGTCCCTACTTCGTTGGTTTGCCTTCAAATGCTGTTTATCTACTTTCTTGGCTGTTAGTTTTGTGTTTTCTAGTTACACTTGTTCAGGGTTTCTAAAATCAGACTTGCAAATTGTCTGTAGACATGTTTTCTATAACTCAAAGAAGTTTTTAGCAAATTATTAATTATTTGTTATTGTATAAATCTAGCAGATTTTACATAAAATATCACATTTCTGGAATTAGAAAAATTAAAACCCCTGGGTAACCCTGGGATTCACCCTGTTGAGGGGGCAGAGATATTTTGGAAGTAAGGAGTAGGAGATTTTAGGCCAACACAGAACTTACTTATCTCTCTTTTTTAAAAATAATTTTATTGAAGAAGAGTTGATTTACAACGTTGGGTTAATTTCTGCATCTCTACATTTTATAGTCTGTTTGGAGTACTTAGGACACTTCTCACCACTATAACATGTGTCTCCTTAGAGTATAGCTATTGAATTAAGTGGTTCAGTGGTAAAGAATCTGCCAGCCAATGTAAGAGATGTAGGACACTTGGGTTTAACCCCTGGGTCAGGAAGATCCTCTGAAGGAGGAAATGGCAACCCACTCCAGTATGCTTGCCTGGAAAATTCCATGGACAGAGGAGTCTGGTGGGCCCCAGTCCATGGGGTCTCAAAAAATAGGACATGGTGGAGCACTCATGCACTTTGAAATGGTGCAAAAAAATAAATAAAAATATATCACATGGGAAACTTGTTCAAATGCTTCTGTTTCATCCCCAGGGAAAGCAATATGACTGATATTGGGTGAAGTCCAGGAAAGAATAAATTTAAAAATCCCAGGTAATTGTGATGCAAGTAGTCCATGGAAGATGGTTTAGGAGAGTCTTTTAACTTTTACGTCCTGAACTCTCAGTTCTTGGTTATAAGTGCTTCACTCTGTGCTAGATGATATAGCTGTACAAACAAGTAGTCATAATAAATATGCCCAATTGATTGTTCCTCCCAGGCAAGCTGAGGCCTGAAGTTCTCATCTCTGTGAAAGTCTATAGTCTGAATCGGGTGTAGAACATTGACCTTTTGATTGTTGGGTCAAAGAACTGTCTCACTGAGCAGGAAAACTGTTGAAGAGTCAATCAGTATAATTCGGCAGAGTTGTTGTTGTTATTGTTTATTTGCTAAGTAGTGCCCAACTCTTCAGGACCCTGTGGACTGTAGCCCACTAGTCTCCTTGGTCCATGGGATTTTCTCAGGCAAGAATACTGGAGTGAGTTGCCACTTCCTTCTCCAGGGCGTCTTCCTGACCCAGAGATCAAACCTGCATCTCCTGCCTTGGCAAGAAGATTCTTTACTGCTGAGCCATCAAGGAAGCTCAATTAGGCAGAGAGACAGTTATTAAGCCAGAGGACAAGGACAGGGAAATCACGGGTCAGTGGGAAGTTTTGGAAGAGGCATGAAGAGCTGGGCTTGTAGCAAATCTTTGAGGCATGAGAAGGTGGCTGCCTTTGAAATAAAACTTTTGATATTAGTACAAGGGGCATAGCTAAATTGGTGTGTATCATAATGTGGTCAATGTTACACTGGAGTAATACATTGTGTCTGTACATGAGGGTCCATCAACTCCAGAGTCTGAAAATAGTCCTGAGTCATTTAATGAAACATTTAGGTCAGTATCACTTGTTTGTGGCATCTGTCTGGGTAGCAATGATGTCCAGCTGCTGAATAGGTTCCATGATGCTTACCTGTAGCTACAGAGTTGAATCACTAATGTGGTCCAAATCAGTGATTTGGACTGAGTTGGATTCAGTGAATCATTAAGGTATAAAGAAAAAGGGAGCAGAAGGCTTGAGGGTGATGGTGAGTGATTTCAGAGCTAGACCATGGGTTCAATGCTTAATAGTGAATCGAGAAGTTAATTGACAAGGAATGAAACCATCAAGAAACTGATGGCCTTGGCAACATTAGAGAACAGGTAGGTAGAAATGAGAGAAAATGAGGACTTGATGAACAGAAGTTGTAGTAAAAGAGCTTTTGGTGATTAAAATCTCAAAACCAATTCATTTAGGGTAATGGTGATATTTATTTTGAAATGAGGTAGGGTTGAAGGTCTTTAGCATGAGAAGATTAAGGAACTGTAAAGTAAGAAAAACAGTGTTTGTGACATAAATGTATTTCCACATGTAAATATCAGAAAAAAGAAGTCATTTCTTCTTTTTTTAAAAATGGTTTATTCCTGCTGTTGCATTAGTATAGTTCACCTGTACTCTCACTCATGGTCATTGTCAATTTAATCCTTTGCATTTTTAAATCTCTTCTTTTAAATCAAATTTTTATTCCATGAAGAGATGACAGGAAGAAAAGCAGTTCAGTCTAAATAAATGAATGGTAAGATAACATGGATAATACTGTGGAATTGCACAGTTTCCAAGATACGTTTTACAGAAATCACTCCACTTATTAGAACAACTCATTATGTAGACTGGGAAGAAATTATCATCTACTTTTAAGACACAAGGAACATGAGAAAACAAACTGAAGGTAGCAAATTAATAAGTGACAGAAGTCACACTAGAATCCCTGCTGCTGCTGCTGCTGCTAGATCGCTTCAGTCGTGACATTTTCAATATTTTAGATACTTTTAAATTAATGAAGTTGTTGAAGATGCATTTAGTGTTGCTATATTTTCTTGCTTTACAATTATCATTTTGACTTAGCATTTTCCCATTAATGCTCACTAGAAAACTGAGTTATTCAAAGTCATCAAACAGATAATCCAACTTATATACTCATTATGGAAAAACAGCAAGACTTTTATTTTCAGTTTTGTGTAGCTTAGTTTTACAGGATATAAATAATTATCTAATAGAATTTATAGGACTCTGGGTTCTGTCACCTTTTGGATTTTTGATAGAAATAACATAGTATGTATCTAGTTGATGTGTATGTGTGTGTATGAATTCTCATATACACATGGACTTCTAATTGCTTATATAAAACACAACCATCAAGAGCCACTTCTGGGACTTCCATGGCAGTCCAGTGGTTCAGACTTCATTTTTCAATGCAGGGGGTGTGGGTTCGATCCCTGATCGAGGAGCTCTGGTCCCCTGTGCTTCAAAGCCCCAAAAAGCAAAACATGAAACAAGTAATATTGCAACAAATTCAATAAAGATCCTTTGAAAAAGAGCCACTTCTAAAATTTTCTATCTGTATTTGATGTTTCAATCCTCATTTTTGATAAAGTTTAATATAAGAGTGCTCTTCATTGACTGTTTCTAAAAGGAAATTTTCTATATGAGCCCAGGTCTCAAGAATGAATTGCAAAGGGAGAAAGGTCAAAATGCCTGAGCTGTTCTCATTATCTCAATACACTCATGTCTATTTTCCCAGCTTTCTTTTCTGGGGAATATACCCCAGAAGAACAAGATGTGAGGGAAAGGAGGCAAAATCTCTACTCAGAAAAAGGGGTTTCAGTGTAGTACCTAGCTACTTCTTAGCCTTATACCTATAAGCTTCATAGGTACTATACTCAGTTTCCACATCTATAGAATGGATTGTATAAGAAAAGGTACATAGGAACATTTTGTAAAATATAAAGCACTTTATAATAACATGTTTGATGAGGTGGAAAACACACGACCGTGGAGTCAGATCTACTGCATTACCTGCAGCAAATCACTTAATCGCTTTGAATCTTAATTGCTCATCTGCAAAATATAGATAACACACTGTTAAACATTGCTTTGATAAACTTGGGTTCAAAAATCAAATCATTTGTAGCATCTGTATTTCCATTTTAAAATGATACATTAAAATTTTTTTAATGATACATTTTTAAAAACTTATTTTTAATTGACCCATTTATAAATGATATATTTTAACCTACGGAACAGGGAACAAGAAACCTTGCACAGTGCCTAGGCTTTCTTACAGAGTAAAACACATTTTTTTCCATAGAAAATTCTGCTAGAATGCTATGGTCATATTTTAAAATGTTTCAATAATGCACAAATAAATGGGCAATATCTATCTAATTATGCACAAGGTATATAATGACCTTCCCATCAAATTTCTCTTTGTATAAATTGGTAGTTTTTGTTTCTAGTTATTAATACAAGTAATTTTTTAAAGGAAACATACAGTTGTTGTTAAACATAGAAATTCTATTAGAATTGAATACAAGGAGGTTCAGAAGCCAGAGTGCAACTTGACTTTGAACCAGCTTTTGACCTGGAAGAAAGAAGTGACATAAAATGTATCAGATATGATAAACACAGAATTCCGTAAAACTGGTTTGCATGGTTCCAAAGGGACAGGAACATCACCTTTTTTTCCAGCTTACAAACAATTTTCAGCGCGGTGGTGAAGATGGCAAGTTTCTAATTCCGTCACAGTTGTGTCAGTTACTCCGATATGTGATCTCCTGTCTTCCCACCCATTCCCCACTTTGCTGTCAGAGAGATCTTTATGAAATGAATCTCCCTTTTAAATCCTTCAATGATTCTCCACTGCCTTCAGGATAAAATTCATATTTCCCATCAAGGTCCCTGTCTTCCTCTCTGCTTTCATCTTCTCTTGAGATTCTATTCATGTTCCTCCAGTTATAATAACACACCAGCAACTAACCACAGCTTTGTTCCTTTACACAGGTTTCTCTTTCCACCAACTCTTTCTCACCCTTCCCACCTTCTGAATATCCCTCCCTGACCTTTTTCTATTTAAGTTTGATTCCTCTACATTCCCATACTATCATGTGCTTATCTTGATCTTGCAGTTTATATTATCCTATCATATTTAGTACTTATTTCAACTACTAGAGAGTTTATGTTTTAAGTACTGAAAAGTTGTTCCTTTTATAGATCCTTGATGTCAAACACAGTTTAGGAAACACTGCAAACATTTGCTGAATGAATGAATAAAGGCAATGGTATTTAGTTGCTAAGTCTAACTCTTTTGCAACCCCATGGACTGTACCCCACCAGGTTTCTCTGTCCGTGGGATTTCCCAGGCAAGGATACTGGAGCGGGTTACCATTTCCTTCTCCAGGGGATCTTCCCAAACCAGAGATGGAACCTGTGTCTCCTGCTTGGCAGGTGATTCATTACCACTGAGTCACCTGACAAAGGACAAACACTGGGATGTATTCTTGGGTTGCATCTACTAAACCTCTAGCTAATTATTAACATTTGGAAGTTTAGAATGTGAATATACAACATTCCCTTTTAGAAAAATGTGAAGAGGAAAATCAGCAGGAGTCCTCTTTCTAGCCAACTGTCTGAGGTTAGAGAGGTACTTTGAGATTAGTGAAGGTTGTATACTTGTAGGCGAAGGAGGTAACTGGAATGAAGTCTATACAGTCTTCCCTTTTAGGGGAAACACAGATTTAGTTTTCCCATTTCTTCTCCTTCTCCAAGGCATTGGTTAGCCCACCCCTGAGATTAAACCAAATACTGGATGGCCTTGATGAAGCCTGTGAGGAGATAAGCACAGCTTTTCAGGACAGATGATTCATTTCCTCACACGTCACCCATTTGGGCACTGAGGATAATAGTCTAGGCTGCCTCCTAGAGATGCTGCGAGGATTAAGGAGCTCAGAGAGATAATAAACATAGAAGAGAACTGAACAGTTGCTTCAGGATTCCGTCTGAGAAGCAGAGGGAAATTCTCCTTAAATGCTCCTTATTTACCCGTCCTTCATCTCCAGACCATGTTCTGAATGTGTAGATTTCAAAGGGCAGATGGAATAGGTGGGGTGCCAATCCTTGGGACTTTATTTTCTGGTTTGTTCTACAATGCCATGGCCAATTTCTGTAGGTTTATTCAAACCAATGACATTTTCTGAGTCCCTGTTGCACTGGACTCCACAGACATGGAAGCCAGATAAGAAGCCCCCGATGCTCCTTTAAAGGAAAGTTTGTTGGACCAACGAGGCCATGTTAACCCCATAGCAAAGGACGCGGGAGCTGTCCCACTTTGGAAGATCTGGTTTAGGATTATCCATTTGGTGGACTTTGAGGGGAACGTTTTAGAGACCAAAGTGCCTTGGACAAAATAGACAACTGGAAGAATAACTATGAACCAAGTTAAATAACTTGAACGGAAGTCCTGTACTTTTCCTCGAATGTCTAGATATATTCGTTGCTCTTTTCTCAAACTGTATGAAGATATGTGTCTGGGGCTGCATGCTGGTGCCCATACTGTCGCATTCTGGTAATTGATGATAACAAACAACGGACATATATCCACAGAATATCAGCAACAACAAAGGGAATCTGTATTAGTTGTAGGAAGTGTTTGGGTAAAATTGAATTTTAATAGTACCTGTTAAATACCTCGTGTGTGTGTGTGTGTGTGTGTGTGTGTGTGTGTGTGCTAGTCTGCACAGTCTGTGGGGTTGCAAAGAGTCAGACATGACTGAGCAACTAACATAAACACACACATAAGTAGTTAACAGGTTTCATAGAGAAACATGAAATATTCTTATCTGGTATAAAGGCTAAATGGATAGAACTAGAATTCTGAAGAAATCTCAGGAGATTACAGAAAAGCATTTTTCTATAAAATAATAGCATTTTCTATGAAAAAGTTCATAATTCATTGATGATTTTTTTACAATAGAGCACAATTTCAATTAGTTATCTTTTTTCTGAAATTAAAATTTATGGTAACTGTTTAGAAACAGCAGTGAGATTCTTATGACCTACACTTTTTCTAGGAAAGTTTTCTCTTTTTCTGTGAACTAAAAAGCAATTTTGCTCCATGTTTTTAATCATACAGTAGGACATGAAGCATATTAGAAGACACAAGTCTTATGTAACTCTTGCTCTGGTTTAGTCAGTCAGTTGTGTCTGACTGTTTTGCATTCCCATGGACTGTAGCCGGCCAGGCTCCTTTGTTCACGGAATTTTCCAGGCAAGAATACTGAAGTGGGTTGCCATGCCCTTCTCCAGGGGATCTTCCTCACCCAGGGACTGAACCTACATCTCCTTCATTTGTAGGCAGGTTCTTTACTGTTGAGCCACCAGGGAAGCTTATGTAATTCTTATATTTTAATTATTTGAATGCTGATTTAGTAAAATTTGTAGTATTTTAGGCTCTATACTTGAGGCAATGCATTTGTACTTTGGGTAACGATTTTCTTAATAATTCTTTATTCACACAGTTGGTGGTCTTGAGGTTAGCAAGATAGCTCACTGGATGTACAGAATTAAAAGAATATCAGGGTCATTTCAAAAACCAAAAAAAAGAATCCTTAATTTGGTTCCAGTGATTTTCTTCCTGTCATTTGATTTGTTTCATTCAGGATTCTGCAGAACTTCCTCAGAAAATATTTCATTATATCTCTGTTTCACTGATTATCTTGCCTCAAAATATTTTTAAAGCACATTCAATTTTATATAATTTTATAAAAATAAATTGTACACTTCTGCTTTTTCAATATTGAAACATCCTCTTTACTTCACAGTTTGTTTCTAGTGTAATTATTTTACCATTTTGATGGATAACTTTATCTTTATGTTTCACAGAACTTCTTTTGAACTTCAGAGTTATTTTGGACTCAGCATGTGGCCCATTTCAACTATTTTGATGTGTTGATTTTAGAGCAAGGTGACCCATGCCCTGTATTTTCTATGGGCAAATGTATACTTACTTTTATTATAGTGATTCTACTTTTGATTTATGACACTTTTTTTTTAATTTTTAGTAATTTAACTCAGTATCTCTCTGCAATTCCATGTTGGGCTGAAGGCTAAATGGATAAAATTTGCAGCAACTTCTCAAATGTGTTTCTAAGGAGCATGCTGCCACACCTTTCCAGTAAGCATTTATTTCTAACTTTATTCTTTACTTGAAAGCTCATTATTTTGCATTTACATATAGGGAAATATATGTAATTTGTTGTCTATTAGCACAGACACATCAATGTTCTCAGTTTTGATGTATCCTCACAATCTTACTCATCCTTGCTTTTCTAGTCATTTGAAAATAATCTGCAAACAAGCAGAGTGAAAGAGTGGTGAATCCTATCTAGCCTAGTTTATATCTTTTTTTTTTTCTTTGCAAATACAGATGGATTCTGGAAGAAATTTAATAGAAGGAGAGGAAATAATGATGAGACTGACTTCCTGCCTTAGCCCTTTGACTCTGACATGAACACCATTGTTTTACTGCACATCATGATGGTAATAGCAGTAGAGCAATGTATGGCCGTAGCTAAAAGTAATTGTCCACTGTGACCTTCCCAATTATCTTGCTGCCTAAAAATACAAGGGAACTATGATTATACATAGCAATGAATGGATTCAAAGAGTTCTATATGATTTTAAGCTGTGTTGATAGGGGTAACATGTAAGGAATTATTTTTTTAATGTTCATTCATTCATTTAATAAGCACCTACTGAGTTTGAGTGAACACCAGGAGATGGTGATGGACAGGGAGGCCTGGTGTGCTGCGATTCATGGGGTTGCAAAGAGTTGGACATGACTGAGCGACTGAACTGAACTGAATGTCAAGTACTCATGAACTTTTTTTTGTTTTTTAATTTTGTCTGTGCTGCATGGCATGTGGGATCTTAGTTCCCTGACCAGAGATAGAACATGTGCCCCTCTATTGTCAGCACAAAGTCTTAATCACTGGACCACCAAGGAGATCTCCCTGTAAGAAATTATTGAATCAAGTAATTGAATGAATAAAAATGAATGAGATCCTTAAAAATAATACTGACGGAAAGGGTTCAGTAGGTTTTGAGCTGTAAGGTCTACTTATTCAGATTATTTTGTTCATGTGATAATCTGCATAACGAGTATTATAGATGTGGGGATTCATTGCTATTATGTGCTATTATAGCCAGAGAGTCAAGAATGTCTATGTCCTTTCAAATCAACAATCCTTTCTAAAGGATTTACCCCCACAGTAGCCAGCAGCAGACGAAATATGAAGGTAACTTTTCACGGCTTTGTGTGTATCTAATCATTTAGCAAAGAGTTTCTGTTAACATTGGATTGGAGGGTATTCCTTGAGCCTCAGGATTTAAGTGGGGGCTCAGTAAAAAGATCTCATCCCCATATTCTGAATTCTGGAGCCAATCTCTGGAAGCAGAGAAGGAGTGAAGGGAAAGAAACAAAAAAAAAGGAAGAGACTTTGTGTCTAAGAACCCATCCTACTCCCTGGAGGGGAACAGAGAGAGGCTTCCTGAACAGAGAGAGCCAGGAGGTAAGGCCCTCCCTGCCACCAGCTACCGCAAAGGTAGGGAAAGGAGACCTTTGCAAGAAAGGGAAAACAGAGTGTATTTTTGTGTGTTTTAAGGCATGATGATCCCACATCATCCAATGAATGTCCTGGGAATCAGAATAATTAAATAAAAACTCCTTTTATTTTCCCAGTATAACCCTCCAAAGTGGAAGCTCCCTGGTGTGAGGCTATGCTCGAACGTTCCCTAGTTGATTGGTGAATAAAGTGGGAAACATTTAAGTTCTGGGAAGGGACAGGTAAGACATTCCCTGGTGGTCTAGTAGTTAAGACATTGCCTTCCAATGCAGGGGGTGCAAGCTCAGTCCCTAACTAGGGAGCTAAAATCCCCCATGCTTTGGGGCCAAAAGCCAAAACATAAGACAAAAAGTCTTTACAAAAAATGGTAGGAGCTAACCAGATGATAAAATGGGCAAGGACATTTCAGAGCCAAAGGACAGATGTACAAAATCACCATTTGTTTTTCTTACTGTGGAACTAAAAGAGTTTTGATTTGGTTGGACCATATAGTGGGGCAATCACATATCAATTGTGTCCTGGGTGGTCTAGAGAGCCTCCTCTCAGACTGATTTTAGAACCCCCATCATGACTAAATATACCCCTTTCAGAACTCTTTCTATTCTCAGTAATCTTACTGTATCACTTTTACGAGGCAGATATTTTCATCCTGGGTGTAATTTTGGAAAAATTATTGAAACTCTGTGTCTTGGTCCACCCATATGCCAACGGGGAATATACAATAGCTACTTCACAGGCTTGTTGGAGCACACGTGGAATTATGTCTATGAAGAGCTTTGTAAGCTGGGAAGTATAATACAAAATTGTGATTATTAAGTTGATGAGATCTCTGTCAATTATTGTATTTTTGTACCATAGAGCCAAAATTTATAAACAAATATTCAGTTCAGTTCTGTTCAGTTCAGTCGCTCAGTCGTGTCTGTTTGTGATCCCATGGACTGCTGCACACCAGGCTTCCCTGCCCATCACCAAACTCATGTTTGGAGCTTACTCAAACTCATGTCCATCAAGTCGGTGATGCCATCCAACCATCTCATCCTCTGTCATCCCCTTCTCCTCCACACATTCAGTCTTTACCAGCATCAGGGTCTTTTCCAATGAGTCAGTTCTTCACATCAAGTAGCCAGAGAATTGGAGTTTCAGCTTCAACATGTCTTTCCAATGGATATTCAGGACTGATTTTTTTTTTTTTTAGTATTGACTGGTTGGATCTCCTTGCAGTCCAAGAGATGCTCAAGATGCTCAACTCCAACACCACAGTTCAAAAGCATCAATTCTTCGGTGCTCAGCTCTTTATAGTCCAACTCTCACATCCATACATGACTACTGGAGAAACCATAGCTTTGACTAAAAGATGCAGTGTTCAATAAACACAAGTCACTTAATCTTCTTATGTAAAGTACTTCTTTTCCATAAAGTTCAACTCAATAAAAATGGTTATGTTTAAGAAAAATCTAAAGCACAGATATCAGATACATGGTACATGGGGCTTAATTCCTCAGTTGTGTTCCCAAGGCAGATCACTAATTGATAACCCTTTTTCCATTGTGCCAGGATGGAGCCTCAATATTCTTCTCACCATTCCAAGTAGCTAAAACTGATAAGTAAAAGTTGACCCTTGAAATCTATTATTATTTTCAATGGATTAAAGCTAGGAGAAGGCAGAGCACCTTTTTCTCCCTGCAAGTCATTCTTGAAAATAACTAATTCAGAGAGAAAAAGTTCCATCTTAAAACATTTTTAGGGTGAGAAAGTGAAAATTGTGAAGTGAGTTTTCCTAATAAAACAAGAGAGATACTTTTAAAAATTGGGGGTACTTTTGGTATCTCAGATTACTGATTGCTTAATTTCCTTCAAATTCAACATGATTTCATATCAATTGTGTTAGTTTTAAAGTGATGATTACAAAATGACTAGGTGTGTGCCAAATAATAAATATAAATTCAAGTAAAAATATCCTTGAATAGCTCAGAACAATTTTGTGAATGGAGTCTAGAATACAGGCAAATGCATTAAAATGCCATAAGCATGTATACATATAGTTATCAAGCCACTGTTGGATACTATCTTCATGCATCATTTTGATGCTGCTTAATGTAGGATATGCTGAAAAGCTATTATTTAGTCTTTTCAAAAATACCTAGTAAATAACCTTCTGCCCAATTACACTTTTCCTTAAGATTCAAACACTAAGGCCTTAAAGATGCATAATGGTTTTCTTCTGAATGCATAGCAAAATATTAAAAAAAAAATGCTGCTTTTAAGCTGGTAAATACTTGATAACAGACACATTTAGAATGGATAAGTGTGGACCAGGATAAATGAAACATGCTGTGAAAAGGAACATTCTTAGATTTATGCAAAGGTTCTGCAATGGAGGGGATAAAGATGAGGGTGTGAGTAAAGTGGACATTTGTACTGATGCTGATGTGGGTCTCACTTTCTTGTAAGAGGAACACAATGTGCCCAGTAAGCAAAGTGAAGTGTTAACCATTCTGAGAGATGAGAAGCAAAAGCCATAGGCCATTCCCTCAGCCTCTCAGTGCCACGAAGACCTGGCCTCAGGTGATTTTTCTTCCCTTCATAGCTGAAGATCCTCCCACTCTGATTTACCTCCTGAAGGATGATTTCTTTTGCTGAATCAGGGGACAGAATTATGGCAGTAAGATGTGAAGACCAAGTGAGAAACAAAACTACTTACCGCCATCTTGTTTGTGAATATAAGATGCTGTATTTGCAAGAAGCTATATTTGAATAGCTATGTGGGTGAAAAAGGGCTTCTCTCTTTGGGATTTTAACCAACATGTGACATAACACTGGATTCAGTTACACTCCATAATTAAAGGTACGTTTTCGATACCTTTTCATCTGTGGCCCAAAACAGAGATACACTTGCTCTAGTGACCCAGTTCTTTCAGTTTTATTCACTTAATATAGTCAGTGCAGAGGGTTAGAGACTCAACCCAGCGAGATGCCAGTTTTTCCTTGGCTAGACAATTGGAAATAGACAGAGAACCGATAACTCTGCACACTCAGATGTCCTGGGGGAGATGTCAGTTCAGATCAGATCGAAAGGGCAACCTTGTAGAAAGAGAACAGAAAAATACTCTTATCCCAGCCTCTGTCAAGCGTTCATCAGACCTTTCAATTTTGTAGCCAGAATACTGATATATTATATCTCACATACAGCCATTTATTAAGTATGTAAATAAAGAATAAGCAGGCATGGACTATGAAAAATTACAAGGAAAACATCTCATGACTTTTGGGATTTAATTTTAACCTAGTAAGTCTTCTCCCCATAATAACAAAAGGGGAGGTGATAGAAACTTCTAGTTAAATGTTTCAGCATCAGAGTTGGAGAGACAGGCTTGATCAAGTACCAGTTCTCCCACTTACTGGTTATATAATATCAAGGTGTTCATCTAGCATAAGAGGATAATAAGAGAGCCTATCACACCAGCTCTCCTGGGAGATACACTGACATAGCACTTTCAATGTATGTATTATATTTCTTTTCATGTGCATTTTCTGAAAATAACTTATATGTAATGTAAGATATGTAAGGTATGGTGGCTAACATTTATCTCTTAGCCATTCAATCAAATACATAGACGCAGGTTGAGTGTATTAAACATGGATGGATATAAAAACAGGAAATTATTTAAGCATCTTTAAACATCTGAACTCAGGTGTCTTTGTTTATTTATCAAGATATTTATAATACTAGCTGCTGGACTTTCGTGCATTAAGAATCATGAATCTAAACAGTGGCACAAGGCATTGACTCCATGACAATCACATAACCTTAAACTTCTCAACACACAACCAGTAAAATGTCTATGTTCAAGGAGAAATGTTTTCTAGGTGTCAGCTTCTCGAGGCTGCGGCTCCAAAGGAGGTCACTGCCCTGAGTAATGAGAACAGTTGGGAATCTCTCCCCTTCTCCATCGCCTGAAGGTCAACAGCCATCTGGTCTAACTCATGCTGGCTTTCCAATTGAGAATGAAAACAGATTTTCTATCATGTCCAAGAACAAAGGGCAGGGCTGAATCATGGGAAACGTAGATGACACAGTTGCCTTCATCCAGGCAAGTGTGTGTCTCAATTTTCTGTAATTCATTCATGGGCAAAGCGTCCTGTGATTCATAAAGGGTATTGGAAAGAGGGGGAAAATGAGCCATGTACCAGCATCCCTTTGGAATGATAATGCAGCTATGAAAATGAGGAGTCTCTTCGGTTAATCCAAGTACTTTCTTTCAAATACAGAGAATACCCACCAGTCAAAGAGCTGCCTACTCTTTGCAAATATGAAACAGAAGTTATACACCTCAGCATTCTATGTTATGAACCTTTTATTTTGCCTTTGCATAAAAGAAATATGACACCCCAAATAGGGCACTGACCAACAGATTAAAATCACTTACTATGAGTGTACTTTATTTTTTTGGCAGGCCATGTGCTAATCCAGCTGTCACCCATTTTCCTTTCTCCCTGACTGGCTAACAAATATTATCTGGTGATATTACTGTCCAATTTTCTTATACCCCAAATTTTTAACATTGGAAAAAAAGCTGAGTTTGGGTAAGATGTCTTATCCTTGTTAAATATTTCAGACACATTACAGAGTTCCATGTGCTTGGTGAAACATTTAAAATAAATATCCAAGTGCCAAATACCTTGTTCTTTCCTATTTATTTGAGGGATATTAAATATGTTACAATTAATTTCATATGCTGTATTAAGACATTCCATTTATATGCTCAAAACTACAGGGGTCTCCATAACAGCCCTGAGTGATTCCATTTTGCAGTACAAGGGATATTGTTAATGTTCAAAGATTAGAAAATGCACCCTCTTTGATCTTTGCTCCTTACTGAAAGGCAGCATTCAGACATCAGGAATGCATTTTCCTCCAAGTAGTTGATTTCTCCTAGAGGAAGATATGATTAAATAGAACACTCCAGACTTAATAAGGTAACAAAAGAACTGGCAATGTCTTTTAGCTCCCTCCATTCTCGCTTGCCTTCGGATCAAGAAACTAGATAGGACAAATTGCTGACCTCATAACAGTCACGTGAGTTATTTTGGTCATGCCAGTTTTGAAAAAGAACATGAGCCAGAGGCAGAGACACTTTGCCGAGTGAGCATTCTGTACAGTTTATTTTAATAGAGCTGTATTAGTCACTCAGTACTGTCCGACTCTTTGTGACCCAATGAACTGTAGCCCGCCAGGCTCCTCTGTCCATGGAATTCTCCAGACAAGAATACGGGAGTAGGTAGCCATTCCCTTCTCTAGGGGATCTTCCCAACCTGGGATAGAACCCAGGTCTCCTGCATGGCAAATAGATTCTTTACTGTCTGAATCGATGGCTCAGTGTATATTATAGATTGGGCATCTGGTCAAATGTGTCTTCAAAATGACTGGATTCTTGCAACAAAACTAGAGGTTTAGAAAGGAAGTTTCCACAGCTACTGCCCGTATTTCTTCAAATCTCTCCTTGTTTGCAGCCCTTTTTCCATAACCCTTGATTCTTATAGTCATTAGTTCATGCAGCTATTGCCTGGTACAGGGGTAAGCATTAGAGTTTTGCTTATATTCACAACTTCTTTTCATGGGGATTATAGTTCATTGATAAGACATCATGGATAGATATTTAGAGTCCCAAGCTAAAGTTTCGACAAATCTAATGCATTGCTGCTGCTGCTAAGTCATTTCAGTTGTGTCGACTCTGTGCAACCCCATAGACGGCAGCCCATCAGGCTCCCCCGTCCCTGGGATCCTCCAGGCAAGAACACTGGAGTGGGTTGCCATTTCCTTCTCCAATGCATGAAAGTGAAAAGTGAAAGTGAAGTCGCTCAGTCGTGTCCGAGTCTTAGTGACCCCTTGGACTGCAGCCTACCAGGCTCCTCTGTCCATGGGATTTTCCAGTCAAGAGTATTGGAGTGGGGTGCCATTGCTTTCTCCAATCTAATGCATTATTCCCCTTTAAAATAAGCTTTGGCTAATTTCCTGGCCCATGCAACCACAGTGAATCCTTTGGGTTCTCCTGGTAGTTCAGCAGTAAAGAATCTGCCTGCCCATGTAGAAGATATAGGTTTGATCCCTGGGTAGGGAAAATCCCCTGGGAAAGGAAATGGCCACCCACTCCAGTATTCTTTCTTGGGAAATTCCATGGACAGGGAGCCTGACAGGCTAAAGTCCATGAGGTTGCAAAGAGCTGGATACGACTTAGTGACTAAACAACAATTTCAAAACACATTTCTATTTTTATTAATACCTGTGAAAAAAACAAGATAGCAGATAGCTATAGCCAGGCTCTCTCCCATAAGTCTTTTCAAGTATCACTAGATTGTCCCAGTGGCCTCACTTTACTCTGCCTTCCATTGTATCTTCTAGAATGGTTATGCTGCTGCTGCTGCTAAGTCACTTCAGTCGCATCCAACTCTGTGCGATCCCATAGACGGCAGCCCACCAGGCTCCCCCATCCCTGGAATTCTCCAGGCAAGAACACTGGAATGGGTTGCCGTTTCCTTCTTCCAGTTCCAGAAAGTGAAAAGTGAAAGTGGAGTCACTCAGTCGTGTTCGACCCTTCACGACCCCATGGACTGCAGCCTACCAGGCTCCTCTGTCCATGGGATTTTCCAGGCAACAGTACTGGAGTGGGGTGCCATTGTCTTCTCTGAGAATGGTTATAGCTCAGAAAATATTCAGCAGCTTTCCATTGCCCTTAGGATGAGGACGAACAGCTTGAATGTGACCTTGCAAGCCAGGCATGATCTGGCCCCTGAGGATCACTGTAGCCTCATCTTGGGCTCAATGCCCTCCAGCTACATTGTTTTTCTCTCGGTTACTCCTATGTGCCTGACCCAAATCAATCCAAATGACATGGCCAATCCCAAGTACATGTAGCTGCATCCAGGGGTGTGTGTCTGTGCTCAGTCTTGTCTGACTCTCTGCTAGCCCATGGACTATAGCCCACCAGACTCCTCTGTTCATGGGATTCTCCAGGCAAGCATACTGGAGTGGGTTGCCATTTCCTTATCCAAGGGATCTTCCTGGACCCAGGAGTTGAACTTGCATCTCTTACATCTCCTGCGTTGGCAGGCAGGTTCTTTACCACTAGCACCACTTGGGAAACCCACTATGTGCTTGGGTTGTTGCAAATTCTCTTTCCTCTACAAAGTTCTCTGTCAGAACCAAACCTTCTGAGCTTGGGTACAAGGCTTCCTAAAATTTGTGAAATAGCATTTATTAATTTGTCTTGTATATATTCCTAAGAAGAGATCAGAATCTAAGCATGGTCTCCACATCTGTGGACCACTCTGCTTCTAAATTCCATTCTAGATTTGGTCTCTTGAGTTCCTATGAATAGCATGACAAAATTGCAAAAACTTGGTTAATGTTGTGAATCACTTGTTGCTGGAATTTTACTCAATAGAAATAAGAATGCAAAAAACTTAATAACAATCTAGAAATTTGAGTTCATTGCAGAAATGTAATTTTTCAGATGTTTCCTTAGTAAAATTTCAATTTAACAAATATTTACTGAAGATTTTCCCCAAGAAAGGAAGTTCAGAAGTTCTTTGGTAATGATTAGAATTTTTAGAGCATTTTATTTCAGCAGTGTTTAATTTCATTTGTGATTTTTCTCTCACTGACATCTGTATCAGTGTTATCTCTCTATTAGTAGATGAGAACGCAGAATGAATATTACTTGATCACTACCCTAATTTTTGGCTTCCAGGGAGCACTAGTGATAAAGAAACCACCTGCCACTGCAGGAGACACAAGAGACACGTGTTCTTTCCCTGGGTCAGGGAGAACCCCTGGAGAAGGAAACTCACTCCAGTATTTTTGCCTGAAGAATCCCATGGACAGAGGAACCTGGCTGGCTATAATCCATGGGATCACAAACAGTCAGACATGATTGAGGTGACTTTGCATATACATGCACCCTAATTTTCAAGTCCAATTATATATGTGCTTTTTAAGCCTTTGCTTGTATCATATTTCCTAACACCCCACTGTCCAAAGTAAATTTAATGGCTAAGCTTAGAGGCAGAGTGGGAGAACACTGCAAGGTGATGTGACAAATGTATAGATACAGAGTGTGTTATGGCTGAATTGTGTCCCCCAACAATTCCCTGACACCCTAAACCTAGTACCTTTATTCGGAGATGGAGTTTTATTGAGGTGATGAAGTGCATGAGGCCCTTAGGGTGGGCCTTAGTCCAATCCCGCTGGTGTTCTTATAAGAAAAGGAAATTTGGATATACAAAGGGGCACCACGGGTCATGCACATAGAGAAATTATTCAAGGACAAGAAAAGAAGGCAGCCATCTGCAAGTCAAGGAGAGAAGCCTCAAGGGAAACCAAAACTGCCAACACCTTTATCATGGACTTTCAGACTCTAGAACTGTGAGAAAATAAAATTCTAATGTTTAAGCCACCCATTTTTTATGGAAGCCATGGCAAATTAATGTAGGGAGAGATGTTAAAGATGATGAGAAAGATAAACCATTTGTTTTTGCTCAATGTATTACAAATAGATAAAAATCCATGTACTCTTAGACCCTAAATTCCAGAGTTGAGAAACAAGCAATACATATAATAAAAACAATGAATTATATAACACATGAGAAGGGGACAAATGTTATAGAAAAATGAAAGTTACTTGGGGTTAAAGGATCAGTAGTGCTGGGGACAGAGGTAAGCAGTTTGCACTATTAATTGGCTAGTCAGGGTGAGCATCTCTGAGAAAGAAAAACTGAATGAGCTCTTGAAAGTTGACTTCCTTCAAGGGGGCCAGTACCCAGTCTATCTAGGGAGAACATGCCAACAGAGACTAGAAGAGCACAGAGGCTCTGAGATGGAGATCCCTAGAAAGTTGGAGGCACAGCAAGAAGCCAAGGTGGATGAGAGTTGTAGGAGATGAGTCTGAGGCTGAACAGAGGCTAGCCGACATGGAACCGTGTAGACCAAGTGAAGACCTCAGACATTGCAAGGTTGTGAAGGACTTCCTTCTACACGTGGCTCCTTCTCATTTTTCAATATCTATGCCTGCCGTTGGTACTATAAATTCCCAGTTTCTTAGAACCAGCTACTAACCTGGTTCAAGGTTTGCCCTTTCCCATAGGTTTGAGATATTTGAATGGTACTCCCTGAGGAAAGGGCTTCCCAGGTGCCTCAGTGCCAATGCAGGAGACACAAGATTTAGGTTATATCCCTGGGTCAGGAATATCCCCTGGGGAAGACAATAGCAACAGGCTCTGGTATTCTTGCCTGGAGGATCCCATGGACAGAGGAGCCTGGAGGGATACAGTCCATGGGGTTGCAAAGAGTTGGACATGACTGCATGACTAAACCACTACCATCACCGTTGCATGAGGAGTACCACCACTCAGACTCTACTTCTGATTCTCAAGGTTTTTCCCCTTAACTACCTAATCTTTGGCTTTCTTGGGTTGCTGAAATGATTATGTTATAAACTCCTTCATTTGACACTTGCTAAAAAGGCTATAGTTTTTCCAGTAGTCATGTATGATGAGAGTTGGACTGTGAAGAAAGCTGAGTGCCAAAGAATTGATGCTTTTGAACTGTGGTGTTGGAGAAGACTCTTGAGAGTCCCTTGGACTGCAAGGAGATCCAACCAGTCCATTCTGAAGGAGATCAGTCTTGGGTGTTCTTTGGAAGGAATGATGCTAAAGCTGAAACTCCAGTACTTTGGCCACCTCATGCGAAGAGTTGACTCATTGGAAAAGGCTCTGATGCCGGGAGGGATTGGGGGATAGAGGAGAAGGGGACAACAGAGAATGAGATGGCTTGATGGCATCACCGACTCAATGGACATGAGTTTGAGTGAACTCCGGGAGTTGGTGATGGACAGGGAGGCCTGGTGTGCTGCGATTCATGGGGTCGCAAAGAGTCGGACACGACTGAGCGACTGAACTGAACTGAAAATTGTTTGTTAATGCTCAGATCAAATTGAAAAGTACTGGAGACACAGAACCATTGCTTGTAATGCACTTGGAACTGAGTGTCTGGCATACAGTAATTGCTTAATAAAAGCCAATTATTTTATCTTAATTGTACTGCTTTTTATAACCCTGGCAAGTTGGTTGATGGTCACCTTGCTAGCATCCAGGCCTTCTGAATTTTTTATCTACTGCTTATTCTGCTTGCATGAGCTTTTGCTGAGGGATATGTTTGTGAACAAATTTGGTATGTGTGTTCAAACTGAGATTTTTCTCAACTGCATGTTTATAGATATATAAATAGTCTTTTTGATCTTTTGCATACTACCATTCAAATATGGATTTTGAGTTCATTGCCAGTTAATTCATGTCTTTCAGATTATAATTCACGGTTTACAAAAGCTTCTACTGGTTTTTTAAATGTAATTTTTATTGTTTTTCAAGGATATCTATTAGTAAGTAATAAGGTAAAGCTACCAAGGAAAAAGTCTTTTCTCTTGCCACTTGCTTTACTTTATATCAAGCTGAAACCTAGCACCATAATTTCTTATAAAAGGTTAAAATAGTGATAGCTTCCAATGAAATAAATACAATGTTCACTAGAAAAATTTTCCTGTGATAAATCAATATCTACCAGTTCATTAGTTTCAGTAGCTAAATAATTTTTATTTGAATCAAAATTTTATACTGTCATTATGAGCTAAGATTTTATGTATTTTGTTAATATTCAGAAAACATAGCTAACCTAGTTTAAATAAGGAAAAATTTAAAATTAACAAAAAGGTGAATTTTCATCATGTTACATCATTATCAGATATTTATCAAGTGTCAAGTTCCAGGCACAAAAGATGTGATGATGAAGTAGACATATTGGATTTCTGTTTTCTTAGAACTTATATTTTAGAGGGAGAAACAGATACTAAATAAGTAGAGAAGTAAGTAAATCAAAAAACAAGACAACTTTAGGTGGCAGGTGCAATGAAAAAACACTACAGAGCAATGAGATCAAGAGTGACTTCCAAAATGGTAAGGAAGGTGGTTGGAAGAGACCTTTGAGGAAGGATGTTTGAGCTGACACCTGAATAATAAAGAGTTTATCTGCTGCAGATAAAATGCAAAAAGCAAAATGGCTGTCTGGGGAGGCCTTACAAATAGCTGTGAAAAGAAGAGAGGCGAAAAGCAAAAGAGAAAAGGAAAGATATAAGCATCTGAATGCAGAGTTCCAAAGGACAGCAAGAGATAAGAAAGCCTTCTTCAGCGATCAATGCAAAGAAATAGAGGAAAAGAACAGAATGGGAAAGACTAGAGATCTCTTCACGAAAATTAGAGATATCAAGGGAACATTTCATGCAAAGATGGGCTTGATAAAGGACAGAAATGGTCTGGACCTAACAGAAGCAGAAGATGTGGCAAGAATAGAAGAGGTGGCAAGAATACACAGAAGAACTGTGCAAAAAGATCTTCACGACCCAGATAATCACGATGATGTGATCACTAATCTAGAGCCAGACATTTTGGAATGTGAAGTCAAGTGGGCCTTAGAAAGCATCACTGTGAACAAAGCTAGTGAAACTGATGGAATTCCAGTTGAGCTGTTTCAAATCCTGAAAGATGATGCTGTGAAAGTGCTGCACTCAATATGCCAGCAAATTTGGAAAGCCCAGCAGTGGCCACAGGACTGGAAAAGGTCAGTTTTCATTCACAGTTTTCATTCCAATTCCAAAGAAAGGCAATGCAAAAGAATGCTCAAACTACCGCACAATTGCACTCATCTCACATGCTAGTAAAGTAATGCTCAAAATTCTCCAAGCCAGGCTTCAGTAATACGTCAACCATGAACTCCCTGATGTTCAATCTGGTTTTAGAAAAGTCAGAGGAACCAGAGAGCAAATTGCCAACATCCACTGGATCATGGAAAAAACAAGAGAGTTCCAGAAAAACAAAGCCTCTTGATGAAAGTTAAAGAGGAGAGCGCAAAAGTTGGCTTAAAGTTCAACATTCAGAAAATGAAGATCATGGCATCCGGTCCTATCACTTCATGGCAAATAGATGGGGAAACAGTGGAAACAGTGTCAGACTTTATTTTTGGGGGCTCCAAAATCACTGCAGATGGTAAGTGCAGCCATCAAATTAGAAGACGCTTACTCCTTGGAAGAAAAGTTATGACCAACCTAGATAGCATATTCAAAAGCAGAGACATTACTTTGCCGACTAAGGTCCATCTAGTCAAGGCTATGGTTTTTCCTGTGGTCATGTATGGATGTGAGAGTTGGACTGTGAAGAAGGCTGAGCACCGAAGAATTGATGCTTTTGAACTGTGGTGTTGGAGAAGACTCTTGAGAGTCCCTTGGACTGCAAGGAGATCCAACCAGTCCATTCTGAAGGAGATCAGGCCTGGGATTTCTTTGGAAGGAATGATGCTAAAGCTGAAATTCCAGTACTTTGGCCACCTCATGAGAAGAGTTGACTCATTGGACAAGACTCTAATGCTGGGAGGGATTGGGGGCAGGAGGAGAAGGGGATGAATGAAGATGAGATGGCTGGATGGTGTCACAGACTCATGGATGTGAGTCTGAGTGAACTCTGGGAGATGGTGGTGAACAGGGAGGCCTGGTGTGCTGCGATTCATGGGTTCGCAAAGAGTCAGACACGACTGAGCTACTGAACTGAACTGAACTGGTGAAGATCTGAAAGGACAAAGCTCTGGGCAACAGGGAGGGTGACTGACTAGGCTCTTGAGGTCCAGAAAGTTTTGGTGGGAGTGGACAATGAAAAGGAGAAACCAGAAAAGGCAAGGTGGGCAAGTGGAGATGAAGATAGAGATCTTGGCAAGACTCAGATCATATGAGACTGAATAGCCCCCACAGAGAATTTGCACATTATGTTTTTTTCTTAAATAGAAAGCATCAAAGAGTTTTAAACAAGAGAAAGTGAAAGTTGATCTAGAGGGCTACCTGTTTGGAAGCTATTGAAGTAGCCTAATCAAGGAATGGTTTGGATGATGGTTTGAACTAAGATGGTGACTGGACATAAGAAGAAGTGAGCTGATTTGGGATATATTTATGGGGCAAAGAGACTAGGACTGCCAGCTAAATTAGTGTATGTGGTGAAGGAATTCAGGATGAATCCTATGTTTTTGACTTTGCAGGTACTTTGGCGATGGTGCTATTTACTGAAATAGGGAGCATGCTGTTGCTGCTAAGTCTCTTCAGTCATGTCCAACTCTGTGCAAACCCGTAGATGGCAGCCCACCAGGCTCTGCCGTCCCTGGGGTTCCCCAAGCAAGAACGCTAGTATAAGGGAATCCTATTTGCTGTTAGAGGGAGAAGGCTTGAAAATGAAGATGTATCAGACATCCTAGCCTGGGTCTGTAGATACCTTTGACACACCCATGGGAGTTGGATTTATCCCCTAGGTGGTTTAGAGGAAAGGCAGAGATGGGCACACGTGTTTGTGAGTCATTAAGGGGCAGTGGATGAAAGCACTGACATATATACTTTCTCAGGACAGTCACTATGCTGCCCTGTGAAGTTTGAGAGAACCCCAACTTTAAGACTCTGAAAAGTCAGGACACCAGAAAATTCTAGAGTTTCCCAAGAACTGAATCAAATACACTTTTACTGTTCCATTTCCATTACCATCCAAACACCCTAGAATCCTTCACAAAAGCAGTCTCTTCCTTGCTTTCCCTTCTAGTCCATTGCTGTGTTCTACAGATTTCCTTAGCCATCTGAAAGCTCATGGTCCTAATACACCAAGTGAAAGTGTTAGTCGCTAGTCAGTTAGTCATGTCTAACTCTTCACTACCCCATGGTCTGTAGCCTACTAGGCTCTTCTATCCCTGTGATTTTCCAGGGAAGAACACTGGGGTGGATAGCTCGGGTCTCCTGTATCATAGGAAGATTCTTTACCATCTGAACCATGATGGAGGCCCTCTCCTAATATACAAAAATTACTGTGTAAATCTATGGAATCTTATCAGGCTCCAAACTCTACCCACCGCTTTCTTTGTATCCCAGCCTCCATATCTGAACTCTCATGTCCTCTCGAATTTTCCCGCTGTGTGTTAATTGTCCCATGTTCTGTTCTTGCACAAATGCTGGTGAAGCAATGATGAGCAGCATCTGGAAGGGTTTTTGTTTTGTTTTGTTTTTGGTTTTCTTCTTTATGTATAAGAAGAATGAAGAAATAGGGAGTGGTCAGAATGTGCAAGACTAGCTCAGTGGATTCCCACAATCACCCAAACTCCTGTCCTTGTGTAGTAAGTCAGAACACAAGGCCAGATTCCCAAGTTCAGGCTGGAGTGTGAGTTGCCTGGTGAGATGCACGGTGGAGCCAAAAACAGAGCTGAGGTCACAAGCTCAACAGAGAACCAAGAGAAAGGTTTTGAAATAACCAATTTGATTGGTTATTCAAGCCTTCTGGGTTTTCTGGCTCTGAAAAGATGCTCATGTAAGCAAAACAATCACTGCTTCATCCCAGATCCCTATTTCATTCATCTCTTACCTGCACAGCCACCCAATGTTCATAGCATCAAAATGGCCACTCAAAATCTTATGTAACAGATCTAAGAAATACCATCTTGTGAGATCTAAGAAATACCCTCTTGTGTGAAATTGACATGAAAACTTGACACTTTAAAGAAACCTCAAGCTGAAGGGATGAATTAGATGGGCCAAGAAGAGGCATGTGGCATTCAGTTGGAAATTGGAAATACCAGAATGGAAGCAAAGATGTAAAATTAGGAGAGGTGGTAGTACAATATGGACCTGGCATGGATTGTGTGGTCCTCAGGGGCAGAGTCATGAGGTCTTTTGTTTGGCATCTGTGGCCATGGTGTGTAGCTGACAAGTAGTTGGTCAGGACCCAGGGACGCTCTTTGAGTTTCTTGCCTCAATCTGCTTATTCTTCTGCTCTTGTCACCTCAGCTCATTTGAGCTCTGCCCAACTTCAGCACAGTTAAGATGGCAGAGAGAAAAGACAGGCAAGCAGCTGACATCCTGACATGTTGGAAGCATGAGATTCCTTCATGAAAATGACACACTCAAAGACAGAAGACTTATCCAGATCCAGGAAACCCATTAAGCTCCCTCCTATTTCTGCAGATTACATGAAAAAGTGATACAGATCTATCAGTTGAGTTCAGTCACTCAGTCGTGTCCAAATCTTTGCAACCCCATGAATTGCAACATGCCAGGACTCCCTGTTCATCACCATCTCTCGGAGTTCACTCAGACTCACGTCCATTGAGTCCGTGATGACATCCAGCCATCTCATACTCGGTTGTCCCCTTCTCCTCCTGCCCCCAATCCCTCCCAGCATCAGTCTTTTCCAATAAGTCAACTTTTCTCATGAGGTGGCCAAAGTACTGGAATTTCAGCTTTAGCATCATTCCTTCCAAAGAAATCTCAGGGTTGATCTCCTTCAGAATGGACTGGTTGGATCTCCTTGCAATCCAAGGGACTCTCAAGAGTCTTCTCCAACACCACAGTTCAAAAGCATCAATTCTTCGGTGCTCAGCCTTCTTCACAGTCCAACTCTCACATCCATACATGACCACAGGAAAAACCATAGCCTTGACTAGATGGACCTTAGTCGGCAAAGTAATGTCTCTGCTTTTGAATATACTATCTAGGTTGATCATAACTTTCTTTCCAAGGAGTAAGCGACTTCTAATTTCATGGCTGCAGTCACCATCTGCAGTAATTTTGGAGCCCCCCAAAATAAATCTGACATTGTTTCCACTGTTTCCCCATCTATTTGCCATGAAGTGATGGGACTGGATGCCATGATCTTCATTTTCTGAATGTTGAACTTTAAGCCAGCTTTTGCGCTCTCCTCTCTTTTACTTTCATCAAGAGGCTTTTAGCTCCTCTTCACTTTCTGCTATAAGGGTGGTGTTATCTGCATATCTGAGGTTATTGATATTTCTCCCAGCCATCTTGATTCCAGCTTGTGTTTCTTCCAGTCCAGCGTTTTTCATGATGTACTATGCATAGAAGTTAAATAAGCAGGGTGACAATATACAGCCTTGACGTACTCTTTTTCCTATTTGGAACCAGTCTGTTGTTCCATGTCCAGTTCTAACTGTTGCTTCCTGACCTGCATACAGATTTCTCAAGAGGCAGATTAGGTGGTCTGGTATTCCCATCTCTTGCAGAATTTTCCACGGTTTATTGTGATCCACACAGTCAAAGGCTTTGGCATAGTCAATAAAGCAGAAATAGATGTTTTTCTGGAACTTTCTTGCTTTTTCCATGATCCAGCAGATGTTGGCAATTTGATCTCTGGTTCCTCTGCCTTTTCTAAAACCAGGTTGAACATCAGGGAGTTCATGGTTCACGTATTGCTGAAGCCTGGCTTGGAGAATTTTGAGCATTACTTTACTAGCATGTGAGATGAGTGCAATTGTGCGGTAGTTTCTATAAATAAAAACAAATTTTTAGAAACCACTTTTTAAAAGACTTGAGGTTGTATACAACGGAATCAGTTCATTCCTATTGAATGTCGTGACCTTTAAGAAGGCCAAAGAGATGCTGTTAAATAATAGAATTTGGCTTTCTGAATTATAGGTTGAGATACTGAAATTTAGATTCTTAAAAAAATTTTTTTAATATTAAAAAAGTTTTGTTTTGTTTTGTTTTGTTTTTGCCATGTGGGATCTTAGTTTCCCTGACTAGAGATTGAACACACGCCTCCTGCGTTGGAAACCTGGAGTCTTAGCCACTGGACCCGAAGAGAAGTCCCAGAGATACAGAAACTTAGGTTCATAATAAGGGACTGCAGGATAAAGATCAGGAAGAACATTAGCAGGAAGCTTCTAAATTGAGGGAGATAAATGCTCAGATAAAACTACAGATATTATTAAATAAAACAATTCTTATGAAGAAACATAATTTCATCATAGAAAGATGTCAGTAAGAAAAAATGTCCACTAAAGCCAAAGAATAAACAGAAGGAAAGACAATTGGATGCAATACAAGGGATCCTTGCCACACCAAGCTACTCACGTCTCCCTTTTCTTTTGATAGGCAAAGTGGTCAAGGAGAAATAGGGTGCTTCTTGATTTCAGAGGCATTCACAAAAGTGTTTCATAGTTTCCCTTAGTGGATAAAGTTTAGAATTATAGTCTGATAGCCCAGCAAGATAGAGCCCCAGTTGATAAAACATCTGAGAGTGCATATTTTTGTTGCTCCAAGTGAAGTCTCTCCTAGTAGCCCGGATAGATTTTCTTCATCTGGGCCTGTGTCATGTTGAACTGAGGACTAAGATTGAGTCGTGAGTCTTATCCTGTCCCACTCTGTGACTGTCTCAAAATCCAAGATGAAGGACAAATACCAAAATAACAAAAGGAAGGTTGAAATGATATGAGCAGGCTGAAAGGAAGGCTTAGTTTGTGAGATGAATTGTAATGGTGATTAACATGATGATCCACCATCAACTTGGGAAAGTCCGCTGCTGAGTTGCAGAATGGGCAGGCCAGATGTCAGCAGTAAGATGATCTAGGAATGTTAGGGGAATTTAAGGTTCAGTGTGAGCATGACCTGGCTATAAAAATAAGGCCACGTCTCATTCCCCCTCTGTGTGAGCCATTAATTAGCTGGGTAGTCCTCAGACTCCCCTACCCAAACTTTCCTTCCATCTCTAAATGTCCATCATGTTCCCCTTACCCCCATGGTAGAACCACCATTTTCAGTTAAAATGTAGTTATGTACCTACAAGGAAGGGCTTCCCAGCTGGCACAAATGGTAAAGAATCCAGCTGCCAGTGTAGGAAACATAAGAGACCTGGGTTTGATCCCTGGGTTGGGAAGATACCCTGGAGGAGGGCATGTCAACCCACTCCAATATTCTTGCCTGGAGAATCCCCATGGACAGAGGAGCCTGGCAGGCTATAGTCCATGGGGTTGCAAAGAGTCAGACATGACTAAAAAGACCTAGCATGCACACACACATCTGTGTGTATGTGTGTCCCAAGTCCAAGTCCAAGTGAAGGTGTCTGTGTATGTACAACTGCTCATTTCCCAGGTGTGCAGGAGCAGTGCCTCACCAAGGACAAGGTCACATCTCTTCTTTTTCTGACTTAGGGCACTTCCCCACTACCATTCTCTGTATAAAGCCACTTCCTTGGCTTCAGTTGAAACCATTTCCCTAGTCTGACTACATGCAAAAGAAAACTGAGTTTAATGACAGGGTGATGCATAAATATAATAGGAGAAAACCAAATGGAGGCCTGAGACTAGCAAACCTAAATTTAAACTTGACTTGAACCCTCACAAAATCGAAATTCTTCCATGCAATATTTTTGGGGTCAATGTTATTTTCATAAGGAGCAAAAATGTTGTTCTTTCAAAATACAAAACTACTGGAAATAGACAGTTTCTGAGATGGAGACTCCTGACCATTGGTGCATTTTAAGGCAAGCAATGTCATTGTACCTTCTGGGGGAAAAACCTGTTTTTTTTCCACCCATAAAGCTACAAAATATTTTCACGGAAAGAAGCTCAGAAGGAGAGTATTTCCTTCATTTCCCATTTTTGTAGAATTTCTACGAGGGTTTTTCATCTTTTTGATTTTGTCAGAGGTAAGGAATTTTTTTTCCATAAAGCTGCAATTTCAACCTCCTGAACATTAAGCAGATATAAATTATCTACAAGGCTAAAAAGTCTTTGATTAACAAGCTGGGGAATTGCAGGTATTAAAATTGCCCCCAGAGGGAGTGCATACCATTTCATGAATGCATTAGATATCTACTTTGAATTACAAAGAAAAATTAATTAAAAAGTATATGTTTATGAGTAATGTGTATTCCCTTGAGTTCCTTCTAAAAGCCACATATATGAAGAATCTAATAAAATTAAATTACATTCGCTGCCTATTTCACTGCAGCAACATGGAGAAAAAGATAAAAGCAGGGGCTACCTAACATTTCGTTCTTGAGAACTGGTGCCCCAACTGGTTTGGATGGATTTTAGTGCCTGACACCCATGGGAAAATTCTCTGTGTGGCCGAGACAGGGTTGTAGCTGCCTTGAGAAGGGGGACCCCAGGCTCTTGCCAACAGTTCGGCTTCCGTCTCACTCTTGGCTCTCTGAACTGATCCAGCCATGCCCACACGAGTTCTGCAGACCCACAGTGGCGCAGGCTTCATTTGCTGGAAGACATCTGCGCGGGAGCTAGCAGGCAGCCCTGCCTGTGGTTGGCCATTTTAACAAGTCCAACCACAAACACAGTCTTTTTACTTCTCGTCTGACCTGTCAGGCAGCGGCCTTAGCATCTCTGAAAGTATGTAGGTCTAGAAGCCGTTAAGAGTATTCTGACATCTCACACTTGCCCATATTTTGTTTATTCTATAGGTACCTCATTTCTGTTAGCTTTTTGTGCCTCTTTTTTTTTTTTTTCTTTTCCTTCTCTGTGCTTTTTCCCTTTCGGTTGCCATGGAAACCATTTCCCTGGTAGGGGAGGAGCCTAAGGGCATCCAGGAGTGTGAAGTGAAGTCAATTTATATCATGGTTTGTGAAATATTGGGAGTTTGTAATCACTGTTATCACCACATATGGTAAATCAATCTCTCTGTAGAGCAAATTTCTAAATATTGATATGAGTATGGGGGTGATAGAATTTTAGAAACTCGCTCATCCCGGAAACTTGCACGGCAACCTTTAAGATATACATTTCTATTTTATTTTGTTTGTACAAATAGAACATGAAATACAAAAGAGGCAAGAGGTACTATTTATGCTTTTTATCTATTTTAACTTCTTCAAAGGCATGGAATGGTCTCTAACACAAAGCATATGGTTGTTTTAATGAAACAAATTAAGAAGTCCTGTCTGATCAGTTATAAAGTTTGTATATATTCTGTATGTGTGTGTAAATGTGTAATTTTTTTCACACATAGCTCATGTATAGCAGAGCAGTTATGCTATCTTCACGCTCACTGCTATCATTATCACTTGAAATCAACCGATATTTGGACAACTGTGTTAATTCACAAAAAATCAGGCTTTGAAAGTTTGTCAAAATATGTGCACTACACACAGGCAAGTGAGGTGATTCTGTTTTTAGGTTTTAAAATAGCCTGGTCTGTCCCCCTTGTCGGAACCACAATGTGTTTATTTGGCTTCAATAGTCACTTGTTTTGCTCTCTGTTTTCTCTCAAAGAGCCGTGAATGATGAGACGAGAAAATATTGGATTGTTTGTGTTGTTGAAGCAGATGCTACCTGAGTTGTGACAGGTATTTTAAGTATCATCTCCTGCATTCATTTAACACTCTGATGTGAACATTTTCAAACCTTGGGCCTCTTCTTGTTCGCTTCCCTACCAAAATGAGTCACCTCTTTGGTGTGAAGAGAGCTGGAAGAAAATGGAACACGAAATTCAGGTGCCAAGGGGACCGGTAAGAGGGGGCAGTAGAACTGTTGCTAAAAGTTTGGCTGACTCCAAACACAGATGTAGAACAACCAGGGAGACTGTGAGTATTTTGATTTTGTTTTGTTTTGTTTGTTTTCTGAAAGAATACTCTATGTTAATTTTAATGAAGTTGTGGTTTAGCTGACATTTTTGAACAACAACTGTTCATAAACAACGTGTGCATGGTACCCTCCTAGCATGTTGTCCTCTCGTAAAGAGGGTTAGAGGCTGGCTGTATCCTTGAAACACTGTGTAATCTCATTCCCTTTTTAGATTTGGGGAATGCTGAATATTGTATGATCTTTTGAGACAAAGAAATCTTTAGCTTAAAAAGGGAAGAAATTTTTAAAAACTTAAAAAAAACCCTCAAGCCATTTTATTTTAAGATTTTTATAGAATGTACACACAAAAAATTAGAAAATGGAATTCTATGCAATTAAAGACAATAGGAAAGGCCTGGAGGGAGGGGATGGAAGAAAGGTTGGTTGATCATTGAACTTATTTTAAAAAGTGCCTCTGATTTCAGCAGAAAGCTGAACAAGTCTGGACACTGCTGGTTGGGGTGTCTGTTCTTTTTCATCCTTTGTCTTCCCCTGCCCAGAGACATGTTGTTTGAAGAAGCACTACCCTTTCTCCCAGGCTTTGTTTGATTGCATGAGTTGGTTTTACAACTGCTTCTTTAAAATAAACAAATAAATAAATAAAACGTGTTGTTGAGGTGTAGTTGTTTGCAATGTTGTGTTAGTTTCTGCTGTACAAAATGAATCAGCTGTATATAGGTCCCCTCCCTCTTGGACCTCCCATCCTACCCCTTTAGGTCATCACAAAGCACACAGCTGAGCCCCCTGCTCTATAGAGCAGCTTCCTGCTAGCTATGTATTTTACACATAATAGTGTATATATGTCAATCCCAATCTCCCATTTTGTTCCATCCAACTCCTCTCCAGGTCCACACATCCCTTCTCTACGTCTGCGTCTCTATTTCTGTCCTACAAATAGGGTCATCTGTACCACTTTTCTAGATTCCACATGCATGCATTAATGAATGATACTTGTCTTTCTTTTTCTTACTTTGCTCTATATGAGTCCCTAAATCTATCCTGCTGCTGCTAGGTCACTTCAGTTGCATCTGACTCTGTGCAACCCCATAGATGGCAGCCATCAGGCTCCCCCGTCCCTGGGATTCTCCAGGCAAGAACACTGGAGTGGGTTGCCATTTCCTTCTCCAGTGCATGAAAGTGAAGTCGCTCAGTCGTGTCCGACTCTTAGCGACCCCATGGACTGCAGCCTACCAGGCTCCTCCATCCATGGGATTTTCCAGGCAAGAGTACTGGAGTGGGGTGCCATTGCCTTCTCTGATCCACATCTCTACAAATGTCCCAATTTCATTACTTTTTATGGTTGAGTAATAGTCCCAGATGACTCAGTGAGTAAAGAATCCACCTGCAATGCAGGAGATACAGGAGGCTCAGATTCTGTCCCTGGGTTGAGAAGATCCCGTGGAGAAGGAAATGGCAACCCACTCCAGTATTCTTGCCTGGAGAATTCCATGGACAGAGGAGCCTGGTGGGCTACAGTCCATTGGAATTGCAGAGTTGGACATGACCAAGCAACTAACACTTTCACTTTTGGTAAAATCGGAAAAGCTCCAAAGTTCTCTCTGTAAGTTTATTATTTGTTTGGCTTTGGTGTCCAATAGATAAAAGTCATGGATGACTTGAAGAAAAGGAAACATTCAAGCATGTGGGTCTGGTCCTGAGCAAAGTCCACTGTCTTGTTCAAAGCAGAAAGGGATAGAGTCATGAACAACAAGCAGGGAGAAAACATCTAACTTGCAAATTTTCAGATACTACATCTTAGTGACCTCCACCTAATTCAGTCAGCTTCAGTTAGACGCCACCTCCCCCAGGACATCTGGCCCCACGTTACTAGATGGGCCACCAGAGACTCCCTGGGCCCACAGCAAGAGGGGTGGGAGTGGGCTCATTTAGCGAGTAAGAAAAAGAGCTCATGTCTGGAAATCAGTGCCCAGCTAAAGACAGAGAATGGCTTTCATTAGAAGGTATAAACAGACAGTTTGAAATTGTAAAGAGGATGACAAATCATGAGAGCAGAAGCCAGGCAGGTCTGGGAAACTAGGATGAGAGGTGACATTGAAATGGAGCAGGACCCTATGGTGCTTGTCCCCCATATCCTCAGCCTGCCTTTTGTCTGTGCAAAAACCTTAGCCAAAGGATAAGTTTAATCAGAGAAGTGAGAACAGGTAGAAACAAAGGAGGAAAAAGGACTCCAAATAGTAATAGTTTAGTCATTAAGCACTGTCAAAGACGTTAGGTTCCTTCTCAAGGCCTATAGATAATATTCAGAGCTGTATCCCGTGAACTATCTTATAGATCCTAAAACCCCACCATGTGGAGAAGTTAACTACATGATGAAATTACGTGATGACCAGGCTGTAGCCGTGCCATAAGCTGCCACAGTTTCAAGAACTGGCATGTAGCCCCCTTCTCTATCTATAAAAGCCCTTGCCCCTTGATTGTTAGTTGGGAAGAGTTGGCCTCTGGAGTTTGCTTCCCCTCAACACGTCTCCCCTACCACATTTGCTGGCATCCAAAATAAAGCAAACTTTCCACCAACCTTCCCTCTTTGTTGGGTTTTGAGCAGTGGGGAGCTGGACCCCACTTTCAGTTACATCATAACCCAATGTGCTCTGGATGGTTGTCTGCTGGGTGACACAGGGACAGACCACGTGTGACACTGGCAGTGTGAGAGGGTCAGGCGGCACCTCCGTGCTCACCATGTGTTCTCATGGAGATATCAGACTTTCTTTCTAATGAAACTTTGCAATTTTGAGATAATTGTGGATTCATATAAAGCCTTTTGAAAGAAACCAGAAAGAGCCAGGCTTCCCTAACGATAGCATCTTAGAGACTTATAGTACAAGAATCATGACTGAGACATTAGCACAGATACAGTCAAGATGAAAGATATTCCCATCACCACGTGGTCTTTCAGTTGCCATGTTCTAGCTACATCCATTCTTTCTGTCCCCATCATTTCCTTACCCCCAGTAACCACTAAACTGTTCTGTATTTCCATAATTTTGTTTCTTTTTCAAGTATGTAATGTAATGGAAGCACTGTGTAATCTTTAAGAACTAGGTTTTTCTCAGCATAATTCTCTGGGATTTCATCCAGATTGTTATATGTATCAAAACTTTGTTCTTTTAAATATTCATCCATTGAAGGACATCTGGATTTTTACAGTTTTTGGCTATCTGTTATGAATTAAGAGTCTATAAACATTCACATACAGGTATTTTTGTGAACCTGAATTTATTGTTTCTTTAGGATAAATGCTAGGTTGTATGGTGGTTGCATCATGCCTTCCCATCAGGTGATCTAGTTTCTCTGCATCCTCACTGGCTTCTGATGTTTTCCCTATTTTTTTAAACAATAAAAGATCACTTTATATTTGTTAGACCTACGAACACTATTTTTTTTAAATTTTGCCATTCTGATAGGTATGTAGTGATTTCTTGTTGTCATTTTAATGTGCATTTCCTGACTAGCTAATGATGTTGGTCATCTTTCATTTGTTTTCAATAAAAGGTCTCTTCAAGTCTTTTGTTTATTTTCTCATTGGATTGTTTTTACTGTTGAGTTTTGAAGATGCTTTGTATATTCTAGATACTAGCCCTTTATCAGATATATTGTTTTAAAGTATTTTCTCCCACTATGTAGCTTGTGTGTTTATCCTCTTAACAAGGTGTTTCATGGGGTAAAAGTTTTCAACTTGTCAATAATTCCTTTTATGGATCATGCTTTCTTGTCAAAGCTACACACTCCATGCTTAATCCTAGATCCTGAAGAATTTTATCCTATGTTTCTGTTTCAAAACATTTTATAGTCTTACATTTTGCATTTTTGAAAAAAAATTAGACACGAGACTTAGGTCTCTTTTTTTTTTTAACCTACAGATCTCTAAAGGAAGCGTGAGGGCAAAATTTAGCATGAGTTGTACATGACAATCAAGTGCATCATGACTATGTCAATGAATGTCTGCGTAGATGTCAGCACCAAGAACAAACATGTCACTGAAAATCAGCTCAGGGTTGACCATAACCAAAGGACAAATTCTAACTGTCCCTTTACTTGCTATGTGACTTTGGACAAGTCATTGACCTTACTTGCCTTGGTTTCCCCATCAATAAAATGCAGATAATGTTGCCTGTGCTAGTGTATGCTGCTAAGTCACTTCAGTCGTGTCCGACTCTGCACGACCCCATAAACGGCAGCCCACCAGGCTCTCCCATCCCTGGGATTCTCCAGGCAAGAACACTGGAGTGGGTTGCCATTTCCTTCTCCAGTTCATGAAAGTGAAAAACGAAAGTGAAGTCGCTCAGTCATGTCCGACTCTTAGCGACCCCATGGACTGCAGCCTACCAGGCTCCTCCACCCATGGGATTTTCCAGGCAAGAGTACTGGAGTGGGGTGCCATGGCATTCTCCGATGCTAGTGTATAATGATGAGTAAATAATGTATGATTCCCCAAACATGGTAAGAACTTGAAAATACATAGGTTGAACATATTAAAAAATATTAATGTATATCCTATTCATCTCATTACTGAATCATTGGCTTTTAGATACATCCTTCCCTCTTCTAAAAAGGAGAGTAAGAATTTTCAAGAGCATTTGTATCCTTTTTCTCTTGAATGCTAGATATTCAGACTAGGATGAGGGTGTCTGGGGGAGGTAGGAGGAGAGAAAATGTTACTTACTGTTAAATGACTGCCAAAAGAGTCAAATACTCAATTGTTAATAACTCAAGCTGGATATAATGTCATTTTTCACTTTTCTTTTTACTAAATTTCGATATCCTTAAGAATGTCCATGAACTTCTTTGAATGAGAAACGATTGTGCTTTTGTTGACATTAATGATGGTTTATAGAATGAATGCTTTAGGTATGCGACACACGCATCTATGCAAGTGGCAGTATACTTACATTCATAGAGTAGGAGCAAGACGGCGGGGCATGAACTACATAGTGGGAAACGTGGGTGAGGGAGGGTAGATGGGAGGGAGAGAGAGTATCTATCCCGAGTTCTGTAACCACGGCAGTGGGGTTTGGTGAGAATTTAAGACTAAATTACATTCTCATTAAAGGAGAGAAACAGACTCCTTAATTCTTTCAGTGTCTTCACTGGTGGATTGCTCTCAGGAAGACCTTTCTGCTTGGTACTTAGCATATTTTGGTCATTCTCTACAGTATAATGATGTGTTCTAAGCCAATCATTTCTTTAAACTGTGAGAGAAAATTATTTATTTAAAGAAAAACATATTATTGCTTTAGGGCCTCCAATGATGTGTACAAAATACAAATTCAACAATTAAATTACATTAAATTAAATTAACTCCAGCAGCTGTAATTTCCCATGAAAAGCACAGCAGAGTATTGGACATGAGAGAATGCCATGTAAAACCTATTATTTTCTTTTCTTATGGTTTGAGTTATTTAATCTTTTCATTCCCAAAAGAATTCAAATGCTTGAATATACTTTTTATATGATTCAAATTTTTCATATTAAATATATCTACTTGATTTGTCTATGAAAATTTCTGTTTGGCAGCATATCATTAATAACCTGACTATCTAAGCTGAAAAATTAAACAAACCAACAAGAATTTGGTAACTATCAATATGAAGTGATGACTACCACAAAAGCAAATTCTCATCACATAATATTGATTATGGCTTGTTTATATAGCCATACTTTCATTTTTATCCAATAGTAATTTAATATGATGAGCTCCTTACAGCCTGGAACTATTTCACTTTGGGTATTTAGCAGTGGTTGACACATCATACTTGTAATTTGAGTTAAATTTAAAGACTATATGGTACTGGGGATGTGATTTTTCAGCTTTATTTATTTATTTTTTAGTGTTTTAGGGCATACCATGTGGCATGTGGGATTTTAGCAGGTTTGATCAGGGATCAATCCCATGCCCCTTACACTGGACCATCAGGGAAGTCCCTCAGCTTTAGTTCTTAGCACCTAGTTTGAGTATGACATTTACATGAAACATCCTTAAAATGACTCATCTTTCTCTCTGCCTCCATCTTCATCTTCTTCCTCTTTTTCTTCCAATGTATATTTTATTTGTCTGAGTTTTTAAATATGATATTTGAACTATCAATACAGGTTGTGACTGACTTCAAGAATTAAAGATTATCTAAAACTATCAAAGTTACAAACAGCAATCATTCAGGCTGGTGTATACAGCTGAAAAGTTTGTATCTACCAAAAGTCTGTACTTCATCTGCTGGTGTATCTGGATATTGATACTGAAAATGGGAGCCAGGCGACTTGGGTTATGGTCCTAGTCCTGGCATTACTTTCTTTTCAAACTCAGAAAACTTACCTGATCCTTTTTGTTTTAGTTTACTCATATACAAAGTCCTGATAATATAAGGGATTCCCTGGTGGCTCAGACAGTAAAGAATCTGCCTGTAATGTGGGAGACCTGGGTAATAGGACCACATGAAAATATGACTATCTAAAATAACCTAATCATGAGGTTCAAAATGAAATATATTTATAAAGTCTATATTATACATACACACATATTTTAAAAGTATAGATATTATACAAATGTTAGCTGCTTTTTCAGAATTGTCAATAAATTAGTTAATAAAAGACATAATTTGCAATCTGAAGCATTATAGTTATTGTATTATATAAATTGTCATATGTTCCAGCAACGTGTTAACAATGTAAAACCGTACATTCAATATCTGTGGTATTAATAGAAAGTCTTGAAAGATATCAATGCTCTGTTTTAATAAAAATCAAGTTTTACCAGATATCCAAACCAACCCAGGTGTTCTCTGCTCCAATAGACTTGCAAAATTGAGAATTCATTAGCCCTAAAAGCAATCACTTCCATCACGAGGAATTTTGCAAGCTTTCACAGATCTCTGAGGAAGTTTTTCCACCTCTTCCCATTGGCTCAAGATGGCTTAGAATTGAATTTAGACTTGTGAGGAGAAAGTAATCAGTAATTTTTGATTTTACTAACATCTCTGTGTGTGTGTCTTTGTGTGAGAGAAAAGAGAGAAAAGCATTGATATAAAAGTCTTATAGTTTTTTTCCATATATTCTTTCTCTGTTCTTTCCATATATGCTTTCCCTATTCTTTCCATATATACTTTCCCTATTATGCATTAGAAATTTTGGTGGCTTGGTTAAAACAGATTTTTGGTCATCATGGATTGGAGAGAAAAACATATTTTAAAAATAGTTCAGGATCATAGTTGCAGATCTGTCTAATGATTTGGGCCTGTTTCTATGCTGGAATTCCTGAGGACTTCATGCAGAATTCACTGTGTCTGTGTTATTATGCAACAGTGCAACAGTGAAGAGGGAACAATAGCTTTTCATTTTTTCTGACACATTGTTATATTTTGGTGACTGAAGGAAAAAGCAATGTGTACAGGGTAGTTTCTATAAAACTAAGAGATTTCTCTGAAGGCAGCCCCAATTGTGTTACTGTTCAGTCACTCAGTCATGTCTGACTCTTTGTGACCCCATGGACTACAGCACACTAAGCTTCCCTGTCCTTCACTATCTCCCAGAATTTGCTCAGACTGATGTCCATTGAGTCGGTGATGCCATTCAACCATCTCAGCCTCTGGTGCCCTCTTCTCTTGTACTCGATCTTTCCCAGAATCAGGGTCTTTCACAATGAGTTGGCTCTTTGCATCAGGTGGCGAAATTAGGTTCTCAAAAAATAAGTCCTCAAACCAACCAAATGTAGTCTAGTTCATGAAATGTACTGATTTTATGAGCTGTTTTCAGGGAAAAAAAAAAAAAAACAACCCAAAAGCTTCCAAATAGCTTTTGGAAGCTATTGTCCAGAATCTTTTCTAAGTCACAGGAAAAGGAATTGGAGTCAGAGTGTTGAATCAGATCTCAGGTCAGCAGATACCCCTTTCTTCTCTGAGAGCTCCTATTAGACTTCACACATACCAAGGTGAATCTTTGTTAAATATATATATTGTTGTTGTTGTTGTTTAGTCACTAAGTCATGTTCAACTCTTTTGTGACCCTATGGACTCTAGCCCGCCAAGCTCCTCTGTTCATGAGATTCTCCAGGCAGGAATCCTGGAGTGGGCTGCTGTTTCCTTCTCTAGGGGATCTTCTTGACCTAGGGATTGAACCTAGTCCATTGGCAGGTGGACCCTTTACCACGGAGCCACCTGGGAAGCCCTATATACATATACACATACACAAACGTATACACATACGTGTGATTGTCAGATTCCCTGAAAGCAGCTTTGTTTAATAACATTTCCCTGAGTGGTGGAATTTGAGAAGCTCCAGTCCCTTCCGCCCTCTGTCACAGAGCATGAGGACTTGGAAGGATGCTGTGGGGTCTTTTTAACAGGCCTGTTTTGGGTCTCAGACCTTTCCCTGCCCGCTTCTCTCCTCTTATATTTTTCCTCTTCCCTCCCAGAACGCTATATCTAGTCTTCCTCTGTGACTTGTACTTCTATAATGAATGAACGGGAGCCTCTTACAGCCACAATTTCCATCCTTCCTACAATGACTAATCTTGAAAACCTTCAGCTTTTCCTTCATGACTCAGGCCACTATCTTTGCTGTTAAGAAAGCTGCTAGTGCAAGTCAGGTGCATCATCCATTTACCCTTATAGATCTTGTGTACATTTTCAGTGTACCACTTATCACACCATATCACAACTGTGTTTATCAGTCTACTTATAAGCTCCTTTAGAGCAAGTGCAAAAACTTTTACCTATAATCACCATAGTATAGTGCAGGGATCATTGTCGATCTTTACCACACATGTGCACAGGCTTATATACACACACACACACATTTTAATTGGTGAAGGAGTAAATTGGAGAAAGGGATTCTCAAATAGGGGCTTAGAGAAAAGTTGAAGATTATAAATACCTCTTGAGAGCAGGGATCATCTCCTGTTTACCTCTGAGCTCTCAAAGCTTAGCACAATGCTTGGAATATAGTATGCACTCCATAAATATTTATTGAGGAAATAAATGAAGGGATATATAGAACAACAGATGAATATTTGCTGTCAGCAAAAGTGTTGCTATAAAACTTTGATTATCTGCTCGATAAGGGCATCCTTGCCACCAGTTTCATTTCTCCTGTTTTGTCTTCTTCTACTCCCTGCAACTTGGTGTGTTGGCAGATAGACCCACAGGCCCAGGCCTACACCAGTTCTGAGCCAGATATGACAGGGGCAAGGATTATATCAATAACCTCAGTCCTACCCTCCTGGGATCCAGTTTTCTTGATTACCTAGGCCTGGTGCATCATGAATAAGTTCTGGGACTGTGTCAGCAACTTATTAATAACAGCCTTGGGTGAGCAGGGCCCATTTGGCAGGGTTATTTCATCATCCCTCCTATCAGTTTCAATTTCCTCTGCTGTATGCTGGTACATTTCACTTCCCTGACTGGACTTCCTCCATAGACAGCTGGTAGGAAATTTTTTTTGTTGTTTGTTTCTTTCCATTATCACACCCTGCTACCTGCTCTCTTCTTGATTTATTAGATTTACCAACTGCTCAATCATTTCTGATACTGAATCTTTACACTTCTGCTTACCTCTCTCTAACCTTATGTTTCATGAGGTAAGATGCAGGAGTGGTGATGGTCTTCTATTTTCAGATCCAATGAGGCAAATCAGGTGGTCATTGGGGCATTCCTGGTAAGCCACTTTATCCATCAGAAAAGTTCTATTTATGCTGAGTGCCTGGCTAAGCATATTTTTTCCTAGACTTGTTTTTTCTACATAGACATTGCCAATGTTTTTACACATAATGAGCAATACAGTTTTATACTGGTAGATTTAAAACATTTTAATTAATTAATCTATTTGGCTGCACAGGATCTTAGCTGCCGCTGTGGAATCTTTTAGTTGTAGCATGCAAACTTTTAGTTGTAGCATGCAAACTTTTAGTTGTAGCATGTGGGGCCTAGTTCCTTGACCAGCAATGGAACCCAGGCCCACTGGCAGCATCTTAGCCACTAGACCACCAGGGAAGACCCTATACTGGTAAATGTTTGAAGGCTCTTTTACACATCATCCTTTAAATGAAATAAATATCATGTGTCCATACTTATATAGGGATAAAATAAGCATATAAATCAGGGAAAAGGCAAGCTCTTTATAATAGGAGAATTTCAATTAATAAATGTGGAAGAAATGAAGAAAGATGAAAATCATCAATGGACAACCAGTAGAGTAATAGTTGTTACAGATGAGCTATATAAATGGATGTTAAAATCTGTGGGCAGAAGCTTGAGGAGGAATATCATGTTCAAGTAGTCTCAAAGCATTTCTCCCAAATATTCATTAAATACAAAAAGAATTAACATTACTGTGTAAATGTCTGCAGGCACCATCTTATTAAATAATCAAGATGAGCATCATGCCCTGATATGACTCACTGACAAGAGCACATCATTTCTATGGTAAAATGGTCCCAAATACATAATCTTAATCATGAGAAAATATCAGGAAAATAAATTCACCTGGAGGGCATTTTACAAAACACCTGATTGATACTCTTCAACAGTATCAATTCATGAGAGACAAGAAAAGACTGTCACAAACCAGACAGAGAGAGACAAGGAATTGTCATAGATTGAAGAAGATTAAGGAGACACAACAACTTAGTGCAGAAAAAAAGAATGATGGAAGAAAAACTTGCAAAAATTTTACTAGTTCATAGTTAGTAGTATTACACTATGTTAATTTCCAAATCTTGTTGATTATCACCCTGTGATCATGTAAGATGCTAACACTAAGGAAAATCTGCGTCAAAGGTACACAGGGATTCTCTGTTCTCATTTCAACAACTTTTAAGACAGTTTATATCTGTGTTAAAATAATGAACTTAGGTTAAAACAATGTAGATTGCTTAGAGCAGGGCCTGGCATACAGTAAATGCCTAACAAAGTCTCAGTCTTCCTGGGTGGTGCTAATGATAAAGAACCTGCCTGCCAATGCAGGAGACATTAGATATGTGGGGTCGATCCCTGGATCAGGAAGATCTCCTGGAGGGGGCATGGTAACCCTCTGGAGAATCCCATGGATAGAGGAGCCTGGTGGGCTATATATAGTCCATAGGGTCAAAAGAGTTGGCTACAACTGAGGCAACTTAACAGGCACACACAGTCATCATTACTGTCACTTTAAGTGACACCCAGTATGCATGTGAAGCCCACTACACATACAAGCACTCTGCCCCAAACCCAAGCACTAAACAACAGAGCCCCTATAACCAATGAGTAGTTCTTTCCAGAAAGGACATGGAAAAACTGGGCTCTGGTGCTCTCTTCCAAAACATGTAGGAAAAGAAAACAAGACATTCTTTTGCTTACTTTATCTGTTCATCTACTTGAATAGATTGCTTGAATTTCTCTGAATGTACATAGAGACCCCTAGCCAGATTGCTTTGAGATAGTCAAGATGGACTCAGGCCTGGGAGGCCATATTTCTCTCATTGTCCAGAGCTGTTGAACAGCACTGCCTCAATAGATAAGAAAAATTGTTTTCAAAAGCATTTGACAAGGTTTGATGTTGAAGATTTATATCTAAAGCAGACCCAGGGAATAGGAGGTAAAATAGTGTATTGTTGCAGAAAACTAATTTAAGAGTAGCAGACAAAAGGCAGTCTTAGATGGCAAGCTCAGCTTCAAAGGGGTTAGAAACAGTATGCTTTCCAGAGCTCTGGGAATCAGGCCCACCTATCTGGGGACATGTGCAGAGGAGGAAAGATCATCGAATTTGCTGGTGATACTAATACTGAATATTATCAGATTGAGAAGGATTTAAATTGCAGGTGATTAATGCAGAGGATGCCAAACATGGTTCAGGTATAAAGATACCAACCACTAAGTACAGGATCAAGGAGCCAGTTATGCAGAACATACACCCAGGAAAGGATTTGAGGATATTGTGGGGAATCTGGAAAACCATCAAGACAGAGTACAACTGCATTAGAAAAAGGAACCCAGATTTACTAGGTTGTTTCATCAAAGAGAAAGGAGATGAGAGGAGAGAGTAAAACTGTACCTTTGTGAGGCATTTACTTGATCCCTACTTTGAATACAGTGTCCACTGCTGGACTGAACAGAAGATGAAAGAAAGGAGGTTTGAGGATGGGAGATGTGATGTGGCAAAGAGAAGCATTTAATTGGGAACCTATTTCCATTTTATTCTCATTGGGAAATAAGGGGTTTAATGGTGGAGATTTTTTTTTAAATGAGATATTCTCAGGGAAATTTTGAAATACAGAAAATTGTGGGCACGTTATTGTATAGTTGCAGACTAAAAATCTCCTTTAAGGGACTCAACTAGAAAAGTCGACTATACTGCTGATACGTTGGTCTGTGCATGTAAAGGCAAAACTCAGCCCCAGGGTTAATACAGTAGAACCAGAGCAGAACTATTTAATGTTATATTCAAGAAAAAGCTGTCAGGAAAAGCTGGGAAAGTAAAAGTGCAAATGAAGAGACACTTCAACTTATTTTTGGTGAAGGAGGTGATTAAAAATCGCTGCTAAAAAAATAATAATCACAGGGAAAAGGAAGTGGGAACAAATTTTAAGTGACCAGTTTTGACAAGCGAAGTTTTCCTAATTTGCAACATCTTTCCATATATACACTAGAATGGAGTTACATAAACAAGACTTGAAGTTTTCCACTTATTTATATTTGTGTGCATTGCCTTTCTGATTCTGCCACAGCGAAAGTGGATCCATTTTAACTAAGCAAGGTATGCCAATTCCAAGTAGCTCAATCTAGCATTCTGCTTCCTATGGTCCACTAGACTTCGTATATATGAGTCAACATGGAGTTCTGCCTACCTTGGCACACAGTAAAGTGAAAGCAGAAGCAATTTTACTGGTGATTTAGGATTAAAAAATAATTTTCATCTGAAATATGCAGACCAGCAAAGCAAAGTACAGAGTCTTGTTTACTCTTTGAAGCAGCTATGTGATTATCGCAGCTTGCCACTTCACTTTGCACGATAAAAAAATCACAGAAATTTCTAGCTGGAAGGGACCTGAAGAATCATCTAGTACAATCCTCTTAAATTCCTGATAAGGCAAATGAGAAACAGAGGTATTAAGAAATTTACCCAAACTTTCAAAGGTACTTAGAAGCAAGCCTAAAACTAGAATCTTGATTCCTAATCCAGCATTCTAATATTCAAAGTTGGGGTCTTCTAAATGTATAAAACAAATTTAACAATGTAACCCTGAATTATGAACATGCAGTTATGTTGGGTATGTCTTATTTTTTTGTATTCTTTTGAAGTAGGGTTCTTGCGGCATTACAGTGTAGGATCCAACTGTTGGGAGCGACACAAAGGTTGAGAAGTACATGTCATCTTGAGGACAAGAGTGACCCATGACTATTAGACTGGAAGGGGACAGATCAGTCCTTGAGAAAGCACAGTCCTTCATCAAGAATCACATGCCTTAAAATAAACATTGACTTGGAGATCAAAACTATTTTGTATCTGAATCAAGGAGATCCCCTGGAGAAGAAAATGGCAACCTACTCCGGTATTCTTGCCTCCCATGGACAGAGGAGGCTGGCGGGCTACAGTCCCTGGGGTCACAAAAGAGTCAAACACGAGTGAGCAACTAAACAACAACAAATCTAGTGATAGCTTTACTGCAACTAATGCAACATGAGCAAATCAAGTGGGCTTCTTTCTTCTTGATCCTCCTAAGGGAAAAAATAGGATTAGATGATCTGTTGTTTAATTGCTGTCATGTCTGACTCTTTCGTGGTCCCATGGACTGTAGCCCAGGTTCCTCTTTCCATGGGATTTCCCAGGCAAGAATATTGGAGCAGGTTGCATTTCCTTCTCCAGGGGATCTTGCCGACCCAGGGACTGAACCTATATCTTCTGCTTGGCAGACAGTTCCTTTACCACTGAGCCCTTTTAGAAGAACTACAACTAAAAATGTAAGATTCTAACATTTTAGTTCTTAAAAATGTAAGATTCTAACGTTACAGTACCAATGCTTCTTACACAGAGGATGAGGAAGTAGAGAGGATAGAGGGAGGAGAAAAGGGTAGTGAAGACAAAAATATAAGAAGCATAGACCTGAAATGTAGCAAGTAGAGAGGGTAGTAAAGATGACATTGGTGTGTGACGGAAATTACATTTGGATGTGCTTTAGGAAAGTGCCATTTAATGTGATTCTAAGGCAATGGCACCCCACTCCAGTACTCTTGCCTGGAAAAATCCCATGGATGGAAGAGCCTGGTAGGCTGCAGTCCATGAGGTCACTAAGACTCGGAACGACTGAGCAACTTCACTTTCACTTTTCACTTTCATGCATTGGAGAAGGAAATGGCAACCCACTCCAGTGTTCTTGCCTGGAGAATCCCAGGGACGGGGGAGCCTGGTAGGAGGCTGTCTATGGGGTCGCACAGAGTCAGACACAACCTAACCAACTTAGCAGCAGCAGTAGGCTTCCACCACAGGGGCCATGGGCTTGATCCTTGGTTGCGGAAGTTTGGCATTCTGCTGGATGCTGCCAAAAGGAAAAAAAAAAAAAAAAAGGACTTCCCTGGTGGTCCAGTGGTTGAGATTCCAGGAAAACACAGTATTGGAAATCAACATGCAATTTCTCCATAAACCCAGGACTGCAAGGTTGTCCTTCTGAAGCAGACAATATTCTGTGGGGTAGGGGAGTGAGGCAACTCACTCCAGTGTTTTTGCCTTGAGAATCCCAGGGACGGGGGAGCCTGGTGGGCTGTCGTCTCTGAGGTTGCACAGGGTGGGACATGACTGAAGCGACTTAGCAGCAGCAGCAGCAGCAGCAGCAGCCAGGTGGAGTGAGCATCACATAGAAGAGATATATTTTTTGTTGTTGTTTAGGTACATTGATTATGGCGTCCGGTCCCATCACTCCATGGGAAATAGATGGGGAAACAGTGGAAACAGTGTCAGACTTTATTTTGGGGGCTCCAAAATCACTGCAGATGGTGATAGCAGCCATGAAATTAAAAGACGCTTACTCCTTGGAAGAAAAGTTATAATCAATCTAGATAGAATATTCAAAAGCAGAGATATTACTTTGCTGACTAAGGTCCGTCTAGTCAAGGCTATGGTTTTTCCTGTGGTCATGTATGGATGTGAGAGTTGGACTGTGAAGAAGGCTGAGTGCCGAAGAATTGATGCTTTTGAACTATGGTGTTGGAGAAGACTCTTGAGAGTCCCTTGGACTGCAAGGAGATCCAACCAGTCCATTCTGAAGGAGATCAGGCCTGGGATTTCTTTGGAAGGAATGATGCTAAAGCTGAAACTTCAGTACTTTGGCCACCTCATGCGAAGAGTTGACTCACTGGAAAAGACTCTGATGCTGGGAGGGATTGGGGGCAGGAGGAGAAGGGGATGACAGAGGATGAGACGGCTGGATGGCATCACTGACTTGATGGACGTGAGTCTGAGTGAACTCTGGGGGTTGGTGATGAACAAGGAGGCCTGGCGTGCTGCGATTCATGGGGTCACAAAGAGTCGGACACGACTGAGCAACTGAACTGAACTGAACTGAACAGAGGGACATCGATATGTGAAAAATACATACTAAGGTGATTTAAAGTACAATCACCCTCAGTATTGCAAGTTGCTCAAACTATGAGAAAAATCTATGCTTCTGAGACCAACTGAAGGACTAGTTTATTGCATGGTCTCGAGAACCAGGAAGGGAAATATAGAATTCAGTCCACCAGGGAGACAGTGTGAAATATTTACATAACTCTCAGTTAGGGAAGATTTTCTTTATTCTTTAAGAGTGTCTTCCTTTGACCCAACTGGCTTATTAACTTATTAATCTGTCATTGTCTCCTGCCAAAAAGTCTCTATCTTGTTAAAATCTCTAAAGTATTAATATCAACCTAACATGATATCACATGTGGATTTACATAATTACAGGACTCTGTACCTATTGGAAACTTTTCATGCATATTCTCTAAATGTTCTGCCAGGAGAACTTTGCTTACTGATGAAGATATGTTGAATTATTCAAATAACATTCTGGGTTACATGTTCAAAGCTAGGTGAGGGGAGTGGAATCTTGCAAGTGGCATTTCATTATTTGAAGCTGAAATGGGAGCAGCCACAACCTGTACCTGACTTTGAACTTCACATTGTTATGGTAAGGCCTCTGTAGTAGTTGAGATTGTCTGCAATACCTGTCCTCTGAGTGCATGGGACTATGATGTATTATTTTGTGCCAGCAATTCATCAACATTTTGGAATAGGACAGTAGGGTCCATGGTTTCTCTATTACATTTTGAGCTCTGCTCTTTGGTTGTTGTTTAGTCACTCAGTCATGTCCGACTCTTTGTGACTCCAACTCACTGCAGCCCAACAAGCTGTTCTGTCCATGGGACTTTTCCAGGCAAGAATACTGGAGTGAGTTGTCATTTCCTCCTCCAGGGGATCTTCCTGACCCAGAGATCCAAGCCAGGCCTCCTACATTGCAGGTGGATTCTTTCACTGCTGAGCCAACAGGATATTTACAAAAGCCCAAAGGATTTTACAAAAGCCCAAAGGTATTTACAAAATGTGTGATTCTTTGTTCTTTTAAAATCATGTAATTAAAAAATTAGCCAAATAATGTAGTAAGGTTCCAAAGTCATAGCTTGAATGATCTTATTCACTAGCTCAAGAGTTTAGAAGTCAAACCTTTTAGAACTAGCTGCTATTAATAACCATCATAGTCAATATATAGACTTCTCTATTTTCTTGCTATATTTTTCTTATAATTTATTTATAAAAAGTGATGTTTTGATATTCCTTAAAAGAGATTGTTATTCATTTATGTGTGGCCAGATCTGTATTACAAAGATTATGCTACACAATAATTTGGGTGATTAATTTAAATAGTATTTAATAATAAGCAAAATCAGAAAATATTTTGGTGATTACATAATTATAAGGAATCCTTCTTGTGTTTGTATAATATCCATATTCTATAGGTCCACTGAGTCATGATAAAGTTGATATTTGTAAGATGCTTAAATAATAATTTAACTAAATGTAATGAATAAACACCATTGATATTTGAATAATTATACATGGCTACTTCCTTAGTATATTATCACATGATATATTAATATGAAACTGTCAATTTGACTAAATTAATCAATATTTGGTTACTTAATATTAACCAGAATATTTTTGCTACCTTTCAGTTCAGTTCAGTTCAGTTCAGTCACTCAGTAGTGTCTGACTCTTTGCAACCCTATGAATCGCAGCACGCCAGGCCTCCCTGTCCAACACCAACTCCCAGAGTTCACTCAGACTTGTGTCCATTGAATCAGTGATGCCATCCAGCCATCTCATCCTCTGTCGTCACCTTCTCCTCCTGCCCCCAATCCCTCCCAGCATCACAGTCTTTTCCAGTGAGTCAGCTCTTCTCATGAGGTGGCCACAGTACTGGAGTTTCAGCTTTAGCATCATTCCTTCCAAAGAAATCCCAGGCCCGATCTCCTTCAGAATGGACTGGTTGGATCTCCTTGCAGTCCAAGGGACTCTCAAGAGTCTTCTCCAACACCACAGTTCAAAAGCATCAATTCTTCTCACATCCATACATGACCACTGGAAAAACCACAGCCTTGACTAGACGGACCTTAGTCGGCAAAGTAATGTCTCTGCTTTTGAATATGCTATCTAGGTTGGTCATAACTTTTCTTCCAAGGAGTAATGTTAGTTAAAATACAAACATCTGTGAAATTATCATTAAATTAAATGTAATGCAGACTATGTATTTTTCATCACTTTATACATTGAGGTAATAGACTTTCAAGAGGTATTTGCCACTACTCAGCCCCAAATTATCAGGTCAATGTTGAATTTAATTAGATCATGGGTTTTAAATGAATATGTTAAACCTCAGAAATTATTTTAAAATATGCATTCAGAATATAAAATAGGCACTGAATAATTAATGATATTCAGAATGATAAGGAAGAAACGAAACAATGACAGTTTCTGTAGAAACTTTTCACTTACCTAGGCACCTTCACCCATTTTACTTAGTATTATTTTTACTAGAAACAACCATACCAAATATAACCCACACAGAAAAAAAATAGTTTTGCTCCACTTGCCTCTCCTACAGTGCCAGGGGGATGGATTTAATGATCTTATAGGCTTTTTCAATCTCTTTAATATTTGTGAAATGGCAACTGTCAATGTTGAACCAAAAATTGCTGAAATAGCACAACTTTTGAAATGGATAATATCTCATAGGACAAGAGCCCAGAAATGGAAAGAACAACCATAAACCTCACAGAGACTCATCTCAATAGGATGCCAACTTTACTCTTCAGCTAATAAAAACAACCAACTTTTAAAATGCTATCTGTCAGTGAGTCAAAATCAGCCAATTTGAAAGTCACAGTGCCATGTACTATGTGTACCAGGGTATAGTAACTCCTTTTTTTTTTTTTAATTGAAGTATAGTTGCTGTACAATATTACATAAGTTACAGGTATACAATATGGCAGTTCCCAATTTTTAAAGGTTATGTTCCATTTATAGTTACTAACAGTGACTCTTTCTTAGTGTGTTTATTTTTCATTTTCAGTTTGCTGCTGCCTGATTGTTGGTTTCTATTATGTCTTGTTAAGGAGTATGATCAATTATGTATATCCCAGATGAAATTAAGTTTAGTGTTACATATTACTTAGACTCTGCCTATTTGTTGATAAATGGAACTTCTATGGAAATACAACATTTAAACCAAAAACATTTTCAAGTTCTTCTAGTATGTTAGGCAATTAAAATCGCTCTTCCTGTTTCCAACATAGAGTCTGAATTTCTAATATTATTAGTATATGCCAATTTTTTTAAAGAGGGTGATTTTAGAGCAGAGGTCCTTGAGAGAAAGAATGCATAGAGAAAGGAGTCCAAGATACTTTTATTTTCCTCCTAGAGGCATTTGACAAATTCTAATGTATATAAGATGATAGACAAAGAAACCAAGCGGAAGTCACTGCACAAATGTTGAGTTTTCAGTAGCCTTCTAGTGCTGAGGGTGTAAGTGCTCAGGCCTTACCAAAGAGGAAGGACCCTAGACAAACAGTAAAGACACAGAAGAGCCAAGCCTGGGAGCAGGGGAGAACCAGAGGTAGAAACTAACCGTAAAACTTAGTTTGATTGAATCATTCTTTTATTAGATTAAGGTGATCTGCTCCAACTCAAGCTGCCTACTAGAAGATATGTACATATCTTCCAGAGTCTTCTCAATTTTTCTTGAACAATGCCTTGGCTGAATAGCCAAAAAATTTATAGGCATCCTGAAGGGTCAAATGACAGAAAACATACAGAATTTCCAGATGGCCCAATCAGTGTAGTTCTCAAACACAAACTTTAAAATAACTGTAATTATAGTATTCAAGAAAATACATAACAAAATGAAATATTTCACTGGAAGTCCAACATCCAGGAAGAATAAAATGGAAATTATAGAATCACGAAAAACAACAATGAAAATTAAAGACTAGTAAATGTGTTTGATCTCATACTGGACACAGCAGAAGAGCAGTTCCGTAAACTTGAAGACAGGTTAGTAGAAAATATTCAGACTCAAACATGAAGATCAAAAGAATGGAGAATTTGTAAAAGGGGCCTAAGAAGCACAAGGGAAATATGGAAAGGTCTAATATATGTTCAACTGCCTTAGAAAGGCAGGAAAGAGAAAGCGTAACAGAAGCAATAATTACAAAGGTAATGATAAAACATATTTCCAAACCTGAAGAAAGAAATCATCTCATAAATTCATGAAGCAATACGAAGTCCAAGTAGAATAAACACGAACAAACCACTCCTGGACATATCATAATAAAACTTCTGAAAAAGAAAGGCAAAGTCAGAAGTTAAAAGAAGCCAGAGGAGAATAAAACACATTAACTTCAACGAGGAAACAATAAGAAAAATAAATTTTTGTACAAAACAATAGATGCCAGCTGCAGTAGAATGACAGTTTCAAAGAGCAGAAAACTAGATGACACCCTGAAAATTTTATACTCTGGGAAATTATCTTTCAACAATGCCAGTAAAATATAGAAATTTCCAGACAAGAAAACACTCATATGATTTAATTCATTGCCAGTACATCTGAATTAAATAAAAATGAAGGGACTTTGTAGGCAGAGGAAAAATTATTCTATACAAAAACAAAAGACTGCTGGAAGTAATGAAGAAACCAAGTAAAGGTAACTATGTGTGTAAAAATAAATGAATATCCACTAAACAAAATACAAGAGTAGTGTTTTGAGACCTCAAATGCATAAAGAATTCAAAGGCATGGTAATGGGAAAATTTGTGGTAGTTTGGGGAAAGGAAGATGTGCATCTAAACTGTTTATTAAAACTGACCATATGCTGGCCATAAAACCAATGCCCAGAACTTTCAGAGAATAAAAGTCACTCAGGACTTCCATGATGGTCCAGAGGTTAAGAAATGTCTGCTGGAGGACACAGGTTCGATTCTAGTCTGAGAAGATTCCATATGCCACGAGGCAGCTGAGCTGGCATGCTGTAGCTGTGAAAGCCTGCCTGCGTGGAGACTGCTCTAGAGAAGGCCCTGCAGTGAGAAGCCCACACACGGCAGAGTGGTCCCTGCTCACTGCAACTAGAGAAAGCCCACACAGAAGTGAAGACCCAGCACAGCCACACACACACACACAAATCACACAGAGTATGATTCCCAGGCATAGTAAAATTAATCTTGAAAACAACAGCAAAAAGTTAACTTGAAAATCCCACAGTACTTGGAGATCATGGGAACTAAAGGTAGTAATTAATAAACATGTTAATTAAGAATTTTCAGTGGGTATCAGAAAACATTTTTATTGTATAATAGTAAATATAGATATGTAAAAACTTGTAAGATGTTGCTAAGTTGGAAATTAGAATGAAATTTGTAGTTTTAAGTGCATTATATTAGAAGAGTAAAAATGGTGAAAATTTAGTCATCTAAATACAGTCTCGAAAAGTTAGTAATGGTTAGTTACAAAAAAGAAACACACAAAAACCCACAACAAATAAAATGGAAGGAAACAAAGATGATACAGAAATTAATGAAGTAGAAATCAATAAATGGAGATGATTAATCATACCACAAACCAGTCACTTGAAAAGTTTAGCATTATTTACGAATATCCAGCAAGATTTATCAAGAAATAAAACAAAGTACAAATTCCTGATCTCGTGAATTAAAGCAGAAAGAACCAATATAGATGCTGCAGATCATAAGAATCTATATTGTAGACAATTTTGATTTGAAAATTAAAAGAAAAATAGTTTTCTAAGAAATAGCATTTACTAAAATTGATATAAGACAAAATAAAATAAACTGAAAGTTCTTTATCTAATCAATGGAATCACTAGTTAAAAGCCTCTATAGAAAGAACATTCCAGGTCTAAATGATTTATTTCATGATTATATTCTTTCAAATGTTGTGGAAGAAATAAAATCATTCCTATACAAATTCTTCCAGAGGATAAACATAGAGGGTACATCCCAAACTTGAACTACTTATGAGATCAATATCATAATACCATAACCTGATATATTGAAGAAATGAAAATTACATTCCAATCTCACTTATAAACTTAGGCATAAAAGTCTCAAATAACATATTAGCAAATTGAATCTAGCAATAAATAAATAGAATAATATTTCATGACCTAATTGAGCTGAGTTCAGGAATGCAGTATTGATTCAAGTTTGAAAATCAACCAATGTAATTCACTGCACTAGCAGAACACTTCAAAAAAATAAATGATTTCATTAAAAACAAAATAATTTTATAAAATTCAATACTTACAGTAATTTTAACAAAGTAGAAGTAAAAATTTCTTAATCTGATACATGATATTTGCAAAAACAGATAAAATAAATGTTTATGAAGAATCAGGTAAGGATATTCACTACATCTTTGCAAATCAAAGTAAGGTTTATAGATTGACAGCATCTGTATCTCTAGGGAGCTTGTTAAAAATGTAGAATCCTAGGCCTCACTTCAGACTTACTCCCTTAGAATTTGCATTTTAAGAAAATCTCCAGTAGTTTTATATGCATATTGAACTATGAGAAGGATTTCTTTAACCACTTTGATTCTTTATGGTCCTACGGTCTCTGTAAGACAGGAGGTCTTAACAATTGCAATAAGACAAATAAATAACATGTACAAGGGTTAAAAAGAGAGGAAATGAGGTGTCATGATTCAGGACAACCAGACAGTGTATGTAGAATATCTGAAAACTCTATACATAAGTTATTAGAATTAATAAGTGAAGTTAGTAAAGCTGCTAGATGCATATTTAACATAAAAGTTAAAAGTATTTCTATATACTAGTAAGAATTGATAATAAACTTGGAAATTTAAAATGGTACTTAGGAAAAAAACTCAGTTTAAAAAAAAACTAAAATATTTTCTGTGCTGAAACTTATAGAACATTATTGGAAAAATTACAAAACCTAAATGAATGCAAAGATATACCATATTTTTGTGCTGGAATATTTTATACTGTAAAAATGCTACTTTCCCACAAATTGATCTAAACATTGCAATTCTAGCAAAAATTCTAGAAGATTTTTAGTGAAAAATAGTAAGCTTCAAAAAATAAGATTCAGAATTACAATGAAAATGAAAAGTTTCAAGAGTATTTTAAAAACATTTGAATAAAAAGTGAATTTAGAGGGCTTTCTCTACTTGATATTGAGACTTACTAAAAAAACTATTGTAATTAAGAAAAAGTGGTAAGCACGTTGGGCAGGCAGATGGACCAACAGAACAGAATACAATCCAAAAATGTATATAAAGTCATCTGAATTTTGATGAAGTTACCACTATAACAGTAAAGAAAGGATTGCTGTTTCAATAAATGATGCTGGGTAAATTGGCTATCCACAGGAGCTGCAAGAGATGCCTCTGAAGTCTCTGGGCCTGGAAGATCCCCTGGAGGAGGGCATGGTAGCCCACTTTAGTATCCATGCATGGAAAATCCATGGACAGAAGAGCCTTGCAAGGCTATGGTCCATGGGGTTGCAAAGAGTCAGACACAACTGAACTGACTTAGGACACAGCACACACAAGGGAAGTGAACTTTGATGCGATTCATGGGGTCACAAAGGGTCGGATATGACTGAGCGACTGAACTGAACTGAACTATGTTATTGAAAGAAGAAATTCCAAATTCCTCTGGAATAAGGTAACTAAAGATCTAAATATAGAATCTACAATAGTAAAGCTACTAAAAGATAACTTAGAAGAATATGTTGACCTGAAATGGGTAAAATTTCTTAAACTAGGCAAAAAACAAACTTGCCCATAAAAGAAAAGATTGAAGAATCCTACTTCCCAGGTTGTACTAGTGGTCAAGAAACTGCCGGCTAATGCAGGAGACATGAGATGTGTGTTCATTCTCTGGGTGGGGAAGATCCCCTGGAGGAGGGCATGGGAAATGTATTCTTGCCTGGAAAACTCCATGGGCAAAGGAGCCTGGAGGGCTATAGTCCTTGGGGCCACAAAGAGTCTAATGTGACTGAAATGACTCAGCACAGCATGGCATTTGTTCATCAAAAGAACACTGTTAGGAAACTGAAAATGCAAGCCACAGAGTGAGACGTATGTCTGGAATTCATATGTCCACCAAAGATATCCTAGTCAGAAGAAACCTTTACAAATTAATAATCAATCATCAATAATCTAATATGTAAAATAGAAAAAAGTACTTGAAAAGTCACTTCACAAAAGACAACATTAAAATGGCCAAACATGAAAAGGTGCTCAACCACAATTAGTCATCAAGAAAACACTCAGTTCAGTTCAGTCGCTCAGACGTGTCTGACTCTTTGCGACCTCATGAATTGCAGCACGCCAGGCCTCCCTGTTCATCACCATCTCCTGGAGTTCACTCAGACTCATGTCCATCAAGTCCGTGATGCCATCCAGCCATCTCATCCTCTGTCATCCCCTTCTCCTCCTGCCCCCAATCGCTCCCAGCATCACAGTCTTTTCCAGTGAGTCAGCTCTTCTCATGAGGTGGCCAGAGTACTGGAGTTTCAGCTTTAGCATCATTCCTTCCAAAGAAATCCCAGGGTTGATCTCCTTCAGAATGGACTGGTTGGATCTCCTTGTAGTCCAAGGGACTCTGAAGAGTCTTCTCCAACACCACAGTGCAAAATCATCATTTCTACCAAAACGTGGTACTGGTTGGTATAAATCTACCTAAATGGCTGAAGTTATAAAAACTGTCAATATAATATCTTATGAGAATATGGGACCAAGAAAAATTATCATACATTGCTAGAGGGAGTAAAAATTCATTGCATGAAAGTGATCCTTTTGTCAATTAACCTATGTGCAACCATGTAGCTCCCATGGGAGACACATGTGAGCCAACTAAGAAAGTAACTTGAGAGATCAGACTCAGAGCAGTCCTGTGTTCTATAATAGCTGGGACAGAGTGAAAAGGAGCTGAGACAAGAGAAATAGTCAGATCACCTCCTCTTTGGGACTAATTTCAATGTCTTACTGCTCAAGTGCCAATTTCCCAGGTGATGCTGATGGTCAAGAATCTGCCTTTCAATGCAGGAGACACAAGAGACGTAGGTTTGATCCCTGGCTTGTGAAGATCTCCTGGAGAAGGAAATGACAACCCACTCCAATATACTTGCCTGAAGAATACCAGGGACAGAGGAGCCTGGCAGGCTACAGTCCATAGGAGCCTTGAAGAGTCTGATGTCACAATAAGCAACACTCAAGTAATAGAAACAAGTTTGACCAAAGAGAGCTCAGGCACATGTGTTTCCATTTCCATTGAATTAATTAACTAATGTGTGTGTTTATATTTTTAGACTGATAACTGTATTAGTCATCTTTGCTGCATAACAAATTACTCTCAGACTTAGCGGCTTACACAGCAAGCATTTATTATTTCTAAGTTTCTCAAGGTCACAAAACCAGGGAGGATTAGCTGGGTGGTTCTCGTTTAGGATTATGTTAAAATCACAAGCTTGCAGTGACCCTGGGCTGGGTTATCTGAAGGCGGTAAGGAATCTACTTCCAAGCTCTCTCCAGTGGCTGTTGTGAGAGGAAGCTGCAGGTGACTCCCCTGTGGGCATTTTACCTTGCTCACACTTCTTGGCATCTGGTGTAACTCTATGGTTAGTGATTCCAGAAGGAAAGAAAAAGAATGCTCAAGACAGAAGCTGCAGGCTTTTATAACCTAATATTAGCAGTGAAAGCCTTCCCAGGTGACACAGTGGTAAAGAATCCACCTGCCAATACAGGAGACCATCAGAGACTCAGATTTGATCCCTGAGTCAGGAAGTTCCCCTGGAGAAGGAAATGGCAGTCTGCTCCAGGATTCTTGCCTGGAAAATCCCATGGACAGCAGAGCCTGATGGGTTACAGTCCAAAGTGTTTCAAAGAATTGGGCAGAAGTGACATTCTTCTGGCATTTTTAAATTCATAAAAGCAAATCAAAAGTCCAACCTATAATCATGGAGTACTGGGTCAAGTACCATCTCTTGAGGAGCAGAGTATCAAAGAATTTGTAGATGTATGTTTAGGTCACACTGTCCAGATATTCATGTAATAAGGTTCAGAATATACCACAATCTGCCCAGGATACCAGTTCCATTTCTTAGGGTTATCCATTCCTTGTGTATCCCAGAGACAGTCTGTGCTGTGCTGTGCTTAATCGCTCAGTCGTGTCAGACTCTTTGCGACCCCATGGACTCTAGCCCACCAGGCTCCTCTGTCCATGGGGGTTCTCCAGGCAAGAATACTGGAGTGGGTTGCTGTGCTCTCCTCCAGAGGATCTTTCCAATCCAGGGATCGAACCCACATCTCCTATGTCTCCTGCATCGGCAGGCGGGTTCTTTACCAATAGCACCACCTGGGAAAATACGGCTAACACTAACGTCTTTGAAAGCTATAGCTGCAGTACTATGAATTAACCAGTCTCCCTGACTTCTATCAGTTCAAATCAGCACTGTTTTCTGTGCAGGGTGTGAATAGAGGAATAGAGAACGACCTCTACCATCACTTCTCTTATAAACTCTTGCCAACTTCAACCTACTTATAATTGTAGTATATGCCTTTTAAAACATTGGCTTAACAAAAGCTATTTAATTGTAGCTGGGTTTTCCCCCCTTTGGAACATTCTTTGTGGCTTTCTCTCACTGTTAGCCAGGGCCTTAGGCAGTTGCTAGAAAGGACTAAATTGAGTTGCTTTTGTTATTAGCTGTGGTTTGTGAGTCAGCTTACTGCTTCTAAAACAATTACCGAAGGAAGCTATTATTTTGAATACAAATTTGAGTATATTTAGAAGAAAACGAACCATGTATTTTCTTCCGGCTGCCTCCACTTTCCAAGCTCATTTCAAAGATGAAAAGACTTTTAAAAAGAGCAAAGAAGGAAGGAAAAAAAAAGGTTAGATTGAGAGTAAGAGAAAGGGAAAGTGAAAGACAGAGATGTGGAGACAAGGGCTTGAAAGGAGCATGGCAATGCTCAAAGATTGGGAAAATGACATTTTAAGTTTTATAGAGCATACAGTTAAATTATTTTATTATCTTGAGATTTCCCCAAATGATAGGATTTGTGCTGACATACTATGCCAATCCATATTAGCCCAAAGAGATCAATTCTGAATAGCTTCATTCTTTTAAAGATATGTAATACATTCTGTGATTCTTCCTGGGGAAATGATGCAGGATAATAAAATCATTGTTTGTGTATGTGTGTTTGTCCTAGATATGTCACACATGGTTTAGATTCTCAGTTTTGTTTTGTTTTTTAAAGTGAAATCTAAGCTGAAACTGAAACCTAAAGCAAGCTTCCTTTGACCCAATTCATATCTAGCTAATAAGAGACTGACTTTCCCTTGAGGTTCTAGTATTTGAACACTGTGGATGAGTCCCCCTCTTGCCACAAACGTTCAAAAGTTTTCATGTAAGTTACATTTATGAAGAGACCATCTTTCACTTGTTGTTTTGCTAAAGCTTCATTCCCATTTAAACCATCTTACATCCTTTTGGAAGTAGGTAGCGTATATTTAAATTGGTAAGTAGTCACTTTAGAATTTCACAGATTTTAGCAGACAAGCCATGAAAATTGTCATCCGTGACATGTTTATGGTAGAGTTTCAGAAAGAATTTTTATCTCCCCAAAGTTCTAAAGGAATGAGGATAGGTGAGATGATTTTTGTTTAAGAGGAGACTTAAAAGCAAATCTTTCTGAGTCTTTCAATCCCATTTTTACACTGGTTCATTCCACGATAATTTTAAAGATTAAAATATAACTGTATACAGTTCAGTTCAGTTGCTCAGTCATGTCCGACTCTTTGTGACCCCTGAATTGCAGCACGCCACCCCTCCCTGTCCATCACTAACTCCTGGAGTTCACCCAAACTCACGTCCATTGAGTCGGTGATGCCATCCAGCCGTCTCATCCTCTGTCATCCCCTTCTCCTCCTGCCCCTAATCCCTCCCAGCATCAGAGTCTTTTCCAATGAGTCAACTCTTAGCATGAGGTGGCCAAAGTACTGGAATTTCAGCTTCAGCATCATTCCTTTCAAAGAACACCCAGGGCTGATCTCCTCCAGAATGGACTTGTTGGATCTCCTTGCAGTCCAAGGGACTCTCAAGAGTCTTCTCCAACACCACAGTTCAAAAGCATCAATTCTTTGGCGCTCAGCTTTCTTCACAGTCCAACTCTCACATCCATACATGACCACTGGAAAAACCATAGCCTTAACTAGATGGAACTTTCTTTGTTGGCAAAGTAATGTCTCTGCTTTTGAATATGCTGTCTAGGTTGGTCATGACTTTCCTTCCAAGGAGTAAGCGTCTTTTAATTTCATTACTTATAGTACAATGTATATTGTTCATTATTATCTACAAATATCATTGGCCATATTTGCATATTTACAAATTATCTCCAAATCTGAAGATACAATGTTAATATCATCCAGTGGCTCTCCATCAATTGAGAAGTGGATTTCATACTGAAAGTTTAAATGAAATAGTTATTTAGCACTTGGAATTAACTTTCCTGTCTAATTTTCAAAGTCTTGAGGGGATCCAGGGATGGATTCCTGTGGAAAATGGGAGAGGGGATTCTCTAAAAGTATGTACAGCTTAAAATGGTTACAGTCTTTCAGAGCTGGAACTGAAACTCTTACTAGGGCCATAAGGGTCTCATGTCAGATCCAGTAATAAATGCTTCCTACTTATTGATATTTTTACTCCTGGTTTTATATAGGAAAAAATATTTCCTTGGCTTAAAAAAAAATTATTTATTTATTTGTCTGCATTTGGTCTTAGTTGGAGCATGTGAGACCTTTGTTGTGTCATGCAAGATCTTTCTTTGAGGTACATGGACTGTCTAGTTGTGGCCTGTGAGCTCAGTAGTTGTGGCACATGAGCTTAATTACTCCATGGCATGTTGGATCTTAGTTCCCCAATCAGGGATTGAACCAATGTCTCCTGCATTGCAAGGCAGATTCTTAACCCGCAGGTTAAAGGGACCAGGGAAGTCCCTTTCCTTGGCTTTTTAAAATTTTTTCTTAAATTCTTAATCAGTTCCTATTGTATACCCCTTTCTTTTCATTTCCTTTTCTGTCGATCACTGAAAATAATTGATGTTCCAAAAATTCTGCCCTAGGCATTCTCTTCTTCCTCTACTCTTCTTGATGCTGTAATACTCATTTAGAACAGAGACACATACCACTATTATCTGCTTTCTATTCATAACAGAAGTTGCCAAACATGACATTTTCCCCCTACTAATTATAGAAGTAAATTTAGACTCAGTACAGCTTCTAGGAAGGTCCCATTGATTTATTTGAGTAGATACACAAGATGAACATTCTGGTTCTTATTGACAGATGCTGAGGACATTGAAAAAGATACTTGCTTGTCCTGGCTTCAGATTCAACCATTAAATGAAAGTCAAAGTCATCACCAGGCTTCACAGTCTATCCAAAGAATTCTCTTATCCTTTGCTCTAAATCTTACTAGTCTTCTTTGATAGTAGATATACAGATATACAGATGTCACTTTATTTTCAGGTGATAAATTTAGTATCCTTCTACTAATTATGCAAACCAGAACACTTGATGTCATCTTTCTTCTCTTTCTCTTTTCCTAATGCCTGTGTTTATCACTTTTCAGTTGTACTTCAGAATGATTCCTAACACTTGATGGGATTTTTTCTTTTTCTTTTTCTTTTTTTTTTTTTTTACTGTTTCATTATCATCGAGGCAGTTCAAACAGCAGTACCTTCTCTCATGGACCATTACAAGAGTTCTCTGAAAGAACACCCTCTTAGTTTACAGCACGAAGACTGGATGGATAGCCATGGAAACCCATTGATAAAATATGTGGAGAAAAAGCTAACAAGTTAGTTTTGGACATGATGGATTAAAGTGCTCTGAGGATGCTCGTAGCAGTTGTTGATAAAGAACTGCTCAGGGGGATTACGCTAAGAAGAAAGTGCTACCCCAGAGAGCAGACTGGAAGTTGGCCTTCAATCTGTCTCTTCATCCTGCTAGAGTGATATGTTTTCGAAAACACAAATGTGAATGGTTTCTAAAATTTGTCAACAACTACCCATAGTTATCAGGCTAAAATCACACTACTGTTCCTTAAATTAACATTATCAAGGAAACATCATACTGTTGGGTGTTGTCATCTAAACACTTCCGCTTGAGTTCAGCTTTCAAAAATGACAGACTGTCAACTCTCCAATGGGACCTTGCAATTAGCAATTCTAGAAAAAATACTTAAAAATCACTATTTGGAGGCACTGGAAAATGAGCAAAATAGAAGATACACTACAATTCCACATAAACAAAACACTTAAACATGCAACAAATCTATAGGAACAGAAAGCAGATCAGTGGAGGAAGGTAGGCAGGTAGGAAAGGAAAGTGGGGTTACAAAGAAACCTTCAGAAACTTCTGAGTGTGATGGATAAGTTTAATAACTTGCTCATAGTGATGGTTTCTTGGATATATACACGCACGCAAATAGATCTATATACAAAACTTATCACATGGCACACTTTATGTGTTACTTCTGGTATGACAATAATCGCTTACCAAAAGTTATCACTTTCATATACTCAGTTCAGTTCAGTTCAGTCACTAAGTCGTGTCTGACTCTTCATGACCCCATGAACCATAGCACACCATGCCTCCCTGTCCATCACCAGCTCCCAGAGTTCACTCAAACTCATGTCCATCAAGTCAGTGACTCCATCCAGCCATCTCATCCTCTGTCGTACCCTTCTCCGCCTGCCCTCAATCTTTCCCAGCATCAGGGTCTTTTCAAATGAGTCAACTCTTAGCATCAGGTAGCCAAAGTATTGGAGTTTCAGCTTCAACATCAGCCCTTCCGAAGAACACCCAGGACTGATCTCCTTTAGGATGGATTGTTTGCATCTCCTTGCAGTCCAAGGGACTCTCAAGAGTCTTCTCCAACACCACAGTTCAAAAGCACCAATTCTTTGGCACTCAGCTTTTTTATAGTCCAACTCTCACATCCATACATGACTACTGGAAAAACCATAACCTTGACTAGACGGACCTTTCTTGGCAAAGTAATGTCTCTGCTTTTTAATATGCTGTCTATGTTGGTGGCTCAGAGGTTAAAGTGTCTACCTCCAACACAGGAAACCCGGGTTCGATCCCTGGGTCAGGAAGATCCCCAGGAGAAGGAAATGACAACCCACTCCAGTATTCTTGCTTGGAGAATCCCATGGACAGAAGAGATTAGAAATCTACAGTCCACAAGGTCACAAAGAGTCGGACACGACTGAGTGACTTCACTTTCACTTTCAGGTTGACATAACTTTCCTCCCAAGGAGTGAGCATCTTTTAATTTCATGGCTGCAATCACCATCTGCGGTGATTTTGGAGCCGAGAAAATAAAGTCAGCCACTGTTTCTACTGTTTCCCCATCTATTTCCCATGAAGTGATGGGACTGGATGCCATGATCTTAGTTTTCTGAATGTTGAGCTTTAAGCCAACTTTTTCACTCTCCACTTTCACTTTCATCAAGAGGCTCTTTAGTTCTTCACTTTCTGCCATAAGGGTGGTGTCATCTGCATATCTGAGGTTATTGAAATTTCTCCCAGAAATCTTGATTCCAGCTTGTGCTTCCTCCAGCCCAACGTTTCTCATGATGTACTCTGCAGATCATTCAGGTATGACATAAATCAAATCCTTATTGACTATACAGTGGAAGTGAGAAATAGGTTTAAGGGACTAGATCAGACAGAGTGTCTGATGCACTATGGATGGAGGTTTGTGACATTGTACAGGAGACAGAAATCAAGACCATCCCCAAGAAAAAGAAATGCAAAAAAGCAAAATGGCTGTCTGAGGAGGCCTTACAAATAGCTGTGAAAAGAAGGGAAGTGAAAATCAAAGGAGAAAAGGAAAGATACACCCATTTGAATGCAGAGTTCCAAAGAATAGCAAGGAGAGATAAGAAAGCTTTTCTCAGTGATAAATACAAAGAAATAGAGGAAAACAATAGAATGAGAAAGACTAGAGATCGCTTCAAGAAAATTAGAGATACCAAGGGAACATTTCATATACCCAGAGATACTAAAAATCAATACAAAAGTTAATAAAAATAAGTAGAAACATTTCATAAGGTATATGAGTTTCCTATTACTGTAGTAACAAAAATGTGTGTGTGGTCTGACTCTTTTGCAAACCCCTCTGTCCATGGGATTTTCCAGGCAAAAATGTCGGAATGGGTTGCCACTTCTTATTGCAGGAGATCTTCCCAATCCAGGAATAGAAGGTAATTCTTGTGCATCTCCTGCATTTGCAGGAAGAATCTTTACCACTGAGCCACATGGGAAGCCAAAATACACAAGCCTTAAAACAACACAAATGTATTATCTTTCCATTAGGGAGCCCCAAAGCCCCAATCCATCTCAAAAGCAAAGTCAAAGGGGCAGCAGAGTGGGTTCTTTCCAGAGACTCTGAGAAAAGAATTTCTTTCCTGGTCTTTTTCAGTTTCCAGTAGCCACTCGTATTTTGGGGTTTGTATCTTCCTAATCCATCTTCACAGTGTATCATTCCAATTTATACTTCCAGCCTCACATCACTTCTCCTCTAACTCTTACTCCTCCTGTGTCCCTCTTTTAAGGACACTTGTGATTACATCATTATACCAGGCTTCTAAACAAGCATAAACAACTATCCACTGGAAAGCTGATGTTGATAGTAAAGTTCAAATAATTGTTTACCTGACAAAGTTTGCTATGGATGTCACTTATCACCACACACAATAATTTGTAAAAGAGAATTTGCATTATATTAACTGTGCATATAGAAATATGGCTCTTCAGAAATGCAAATACTGTCTAGAAAATGTTCAGTATATATATTTTGTATGATGTAAACATATGTACTATGAGTAAATTATTTATAAATGATTCCAGTGACAAGGGAAGGTAACACATAAGATTTATATACATTGAATATTTAAATATGATTTTTAAAAGCAAAAATGAAGTTAAACTATATATTACAAGCTATAAAAACTAGAGTTATAATAAAAAAAAGTGGGCCATGCAATTTTAAGGGATAAAGTGTTTAGAATCATTATATCTTCCCTAAACACAAGCTAGCTTTAATTTGACATGGAAAAGTATTCGTAGATCTACCAAGGACATAATCAGGATATTGAATTATTTTACTAACAACTTGGCTGTGGTTTGAAAAAAAATTTCAGCTCACTTTGGAAGTTTTCCACTACCATAGAAAACTTCTAGAAAATGTTTAATTGTATTTTTACTTTCACTTCACACATAATGAAAGCTACTTAAGGAACATTTTTCTAAGAACCACTGGAAGCATTAAGCTTCCTAATTTATCGACAAAATAATAAAGGCAATATTCACGTATCATTTCAACAAAAACTGAGTACCTCTAAGGCAAAGACTGTACTTATACCTGGAAAGGATTATTATGGAAGGGTGGCATGCATAGTGCCCTTGAAACATTGATTACTGGATTATCCCCAAGCTATTATTCCCCAAAGTTTATTGTGATGAGAGGAAAGTTCCAGTGGTGGTAAATCTTGGAGGTTGTAGCAATAACTTCTCTTTCCGTGGGTAGCATTGGCATGTCCATAACAACATTCATTACATTTGGCTTCGCTCCTCTCAGAAGCTGTCTTCCCAGCCACTCATGAATTCATCATTGTCATTGCCCATCATCCGGGCCTGAGCATCTCCTATAATTGATCTGGTGGAGGGAGCCATCTCCCATTTTACAGCAATGCACAGCTCATCCCAAGGATTCAGTCTGATGTGACAGAATTGTTCTCTTTCACAACCCAAAAGTCATATGTCAGTGAACTATTAATACTTTCAGTTTCTTGACCAGTAAAAAAGCTGGCGGTGGTTTTATCTGTGGCTGTTTCAGCCAATTTGACTTCTTTCTCCTTAGCTTCCCAAGCTTTTCTCAAAGGCTCAAAATTGGACTCCAGATGGGTGGGGGAAATAAGCAATGGGCATGATTTAAGTTGTAGATTATTAGGGAGACTGGAAATAATTTCAACTCAAATTGAAAGCAATCAACATTGCAAGAAGAATTCATATTAAGAAATTAAAATCTGCAGAACCTAGATGCCTAGTTTGGGTCTGAAATAATTGAGTTATTGCTATCAGTTGAAGCAATCAGACAACACTCATTGTAGATCTCTGTGGTTAGAAAACATGTGTTGGGTAAAATCTCCTCTTGCATCGTTCCAAATCTCTCTAGGGTATTCAGAGCTCAGGACTCAAAAGACTGGAGATTCTGTTGTCTAAAGAGACCTGGAGCAAAAGAATAATGGAACCTAGGCATTTCCACGGGAGAAAGTCAGGTAGATGTTGTCAGAGTAGCCTAAAGCTGGGATTTTTCTTCCCGGAAGTAGTAGTTTGCTGCTTTTCTATCTACCACTTTCAGAATATTAACCTGATTTTTTTTCCCTTTGAATTCTAATCATGGCATTATGGTCATTATGTCTTAATTCAAGAAACAGGTGACAATTCCAGGTGAGCAGTAAGTGCTAAGGCCAAAATATCCTGAAAAAAATTTTGTAATCCAATAATTTATCTTGATCTTACTATTCTGTTCTGTGTAGATGAGATTTGTATAAATTACATGATGTATCATAACTTCTATAAGGTGAACTTTTTTAGATTTTGAGGAAGAGAAGGGCATAGTGGGTGACATTTTACTCTGTTGAAGCACGTATCAGAGTCCTCAGAATTCCAACACACAGTTGCTGGGACCGATAGTAGCCCCTGAGGGTCCATGTATCATGAGTGATGGAGCCTCAAGTGTGTGTCTGGCTGGGCTTCAGAGAAAATGAGATCCTTCTCCTGTGCTACAAAAAGTTCCTTGACCAATCTCAGGACAAAGAGAAACTCAGGGCATCAACCAAGCCTTAAAGACAAGGTAGAAGATAAAGAGGAAGCAAAGCTCTCTGAATGGGCTTCCATGGTGCTCTGTGGCAAAGAATCTGCCTTCCATTGCAGGAGATGTGGGTTTGATCCTTGGGTTGGGAAGATCCCCTGGAGAAGGAAATGGCAACCTACTCCAGTATTCTTGACTGGAAAATCCCATGGACAGAGAGCCTGGAGGACTACAGTTCATGGGATCATAAAGAGTCACACATGACTTAGCAATTAAACAACAACAAAAAAACAGGAAATTCTGAGGCAAGTGGAGGAGACTGAATTACATCATTCTTGCTTGCTCACCTCCTCAGATATGCCCTCAGCCCTTTAGGTTACAGCTCCTGAAGTAGTTCAGACTATCTTAGTCTAGGATGGACATGGGTCTATCTTTGAGACCTCTTCCTCTCCCTTGATAAAAGGAATCTGGGATATAACCCCTAAATATGTTTTTATTTCTTTCTACACATCCCAGCTGACCTTAGCAAATGACCGCACTGGTGGTAACTATAGCGGCTTAAGAAGAATGTTGTGGTGTCCCTGGTCACCTCCCTAAGCCTGCAATTTCAGTATTTTAAGCTAACAAGAAGTAATTACTCTAGTAATTAATACAGGATGCTGCTATGTGAATTCATTGAATCCAAGTGCTTTCCATGTTGTTTGTAGAGGGAAAGAAAATTGGAGAACTCTTATCATTTGTAAAGTGAGATTATGTATACCTACCTAGATCATGGCATGGAAGAAGAGAGGATTAAGTGAAATTATATATGACAAATACAAAAATGGCAAAATGGTTGTCTGAGGAGGACTTACAAAGAGCTGAGAAAAGAAGAGAAGTGAAAGGCAAAGGAAAAATGGAAAGATACCCATCTGAATGCAGAGTTCCAAAGAATAGCAAGCAGAGATAAGAAAGCCTTCCTAAGTGATTGATGCAAAGAAATAGAGGATAACAATAGAATGGGAAAGACTAGAGATCTCTTCAAGAAAATTAAAGATAAAATTCATCTTTCATGCAAAGATGGGCACAATAAAGGACAGAAATGGTATGGAGTTAACAGAAGCTGCAGATATTAAGAAAAGGTGGCAAGAATACACAGAAGAAGTATACAAAAAATATCTTAATGATCCAAATAACTACGATGGTGTGATCAATCACCTAGAGTCAGACATCCTGAAGTCTGAAGTCAAGTGGGCCCTAGGAAGCATCACTACAAACAAAGCTAGTGGAGGTGATAGAATTCCAGCTGAACTGTTTCAAATCCTAGAAGATGATGCTGTGAAAGTGCTGCACTCAATATGCCAGCAAATTTGGAAAATTCAGCAGTGGCCACAAGACTGGAAAATGTCAATTTTCATTCACAGTTTTCATTCCAATCCCAAAGAAAGGCAAGGCCAAAGAATGTTCAAACTACTGCACAATTGCACTCATCTCACATGCTTTAGCAAAGTAATGCTCAAAATTCTCCAAGCAAGACTTCAACAGTATGTGAATTGAGAACTTCCAGATGTTTAAGCTGAATTTGGAAAAGGCAGAGGAACCAGAGATCAAATTGCTAACATCTGTTGGATCATAGAAAAAGCAAGAGAGTTCCAGAAAACATCTACTTCTGTTTCACTGACTACACTAAAGCCTTTAGACTGTGTGGATTGCAACAAACTATGGAAAAATCTTAAAGAGATGGGAATACCAGACCACCTTACCTGCTTCCTAGGAAATCTTCAGGTCAAGAAGCAACAGCTAGGAGCAGACATAGAACAATAGACTGGTTTGAAATTTGGAAAGGAGTATATCAACGCGGTATACTGTCATGCTGCTTATTTAACTTATATGCCCAGTACATCATGTGAAATGCTGGGCTGAATGAATCACAGTCTTGAATCAAGCTCACACCAACCTTATGGCAGAAAGTGAAGAGCAACTAAAGAGACTCTTGAAGAAAGTGAAAGAGGAGAGTGAAAAAGTTGGCTTAAAACTCGACAATCAAAAACTGAATTCATGGCATCCAGTCCCATCACTTCATGGCAAATAGATGTTGAAACAATGAAAACAGTGTCAGACTTTATTTTCTTGGGCTCTGAAATCACTGCAGATGGTGACTGTAGCCATAAAATTAAAAGACGCTTGCTCCTTGGATGGGGCTTCCCTGGTGGCTCAGAGGTTAAAGCGTCTGCCTCCAATGCGGGAGACCTGGGTTCAATTCCTGGGTTGGGTAGATCCCCTGGAGAAGGAAATGGCAATCCACTCCAGTATTCTTGCCTGGAGAATCCCATGGACAGAGAAGCCTAGTAGGTTACAGTCCACGGGGTCGCAAAGAGTCGGACACGACTGAGCGACTTCACCTCACCTCACCTGCTCCTTGGAAGAAAAGCTATGACAAACCTAAAAGCAAAGACATCACTGCACAAATGTCTGTCTAGTCTAAGCTATGATTTTCCCAGTAGTCATGTGTGGTTGTGAGAGTTGGACCATAAAGAAAGTTGATTGCTAAAGAATTGATGCTTTTGAACTGTGGTGTTGGAGAAGATTCTTGAGAGTCCTTTGGACTGCAAGGAGATCCAACCAGTCCATCCTAAAGTAGATTAGTTCTGAATATTCATTTGAAGGACTGATGCTGATGCTGAAGCTGAAACCCCAATACTTTGGCCACCTGATGCAAAGAACTGACTCACTGAAAAAGACCCTGATGCTGGGAAAGATTGAAGGCAGGATGAGAAGGGGACAACAGAGGATGAGAGGATTGGATGGCATCACCAACTTGATGGACATGAGTTTGAGCAAGCTCTGGGCGTTGCTGATGGACAGGGAAGGGTGGTTTGCTGCAGTCTCTGAGGTCACAAAGAGTCAGACATGACTAAGTGACTGAACAGAACTTAACTGTTATGACAAACTCCAGATCCTGCTTGTCTGTGTATATAGGCAAAATATGATAGCTGTTATTGTAATACTTATTAGCTAATAAGAGAAAGTTAGAGCCCAGAAGTGTTGCTAATTATTCCTAAAATTTGTTATTTAATGTTCTGCTTTTTTCAAGCCTTAAATGTATAGTGTTGGTTTAACTTAACTTTATGAATGTCTTCTGTTTTTGTTTCTTTTCCAGGTGACTATCTTGAGAAGAAATAAAGAGCAATCATTTAACAAGGCTGGGACTGAGAGCATAGGGTTGAGTTAGCAGGTGGATCTCCAAGTCAAAGCAAGCAAATGGAAAATTCGAGTTCACTCATGAAGAGGGGACAGATCAGACAGTATTTGGATGATCTGAGTATTGAGTTGACCCCTTAGAGTCAAGTCAGCCTTGAGAATCACACTGAGCTCAAAGGCAAGCCAGACTGGGAGGAGAGGGGACTACGCAGCCCTGAGGCACCGGAAAAGGTGAGGTGAGGTGAAGTCGCTCAGTCGTGTCCGACTCTTTGCGACCCCGTGGACTGTAACCTACTAGGCTTCTCTGCCCATGGGATTCTCCAGGCAAGAATACTGGAGTGGATTGCCATTTCCTTCTCCAGGGAATCTTCCCGACCCAGGGATTGAACCCAGGTCTCCCGCATTGGAGGCAGACGCTTTAACCTCTGAGCCACTGGAAAAACCAAACAGAAATATGGAGAGAATCTCTGGTCTTAGAACAGAGGTTGTTTGCCTTTTGCCAGATTAACATTTCTCATGAGTACTTGATACACAGGTTAGAGGTAGAGTTTGAAGAAGTAGTACTGGCCACCTGATGCAAAGAACTGAGTCATTGGAAAACACCCTGATGCTGGGAAAGATTGAAGGCAGGATGAGAAGGGGACAACAGAGGATGAGAGGATTGGATGGCATCACCAACTCGACAGACGTGAGTTTGAGTCAGTTCCGGGAGTTAGTGATGAACAGGGAAACCTAGTGTGCTATAGTCTATAGGGTCACAAAGAGTCATACATGACTGAGCAACTGAACTGAACTGAAGATGTAGTGACCTTCTGGTAGAGCAGAAAGAGTGTGTAAAAGTGAAAGGAGGCCCTTGTATGGATATAGACGCATTAACATTCACCACCTCTCAGTTACATCAGATATTGTGGGAAATTGAAATTTCTCAGCTCTCTTATGTACCACTTAATAATTCAATAAATAGTTACTCAATGTACTGAGAAGACAACCCTCCATGTGGTGCATTAATTTCAATGTGGCAGCTCTTATTATCATAGGAACTAAGCAACAGAAGGGACCTTGTTTAGCATCTTTAATTTTCCTTGTGAATTGTTTGTGATAGGAGAACAAAATCAGATCACCTAAAGGAAATGATTTAGTCCTAAAAGAAAGCCATTTAACAGGCATATGTTATCACTTTTCAATGGAAATTAATAGTTAGTGTTTACAAATTTTCTCTTAGTATAATGCATTATGGAAATAGTATTCATTTACACTGGAATTTGCATTGCATTAGGAATTTTGTCCACCTCTGAAAAGTAGGATCAGAGAGAATTATATATAATATATAATATATATATAATATAAATAGTATATAATTATATATTATATTATATATATAATAAAATTATTTTTATAAGTATGCTTTTTATATATAATTATATTTAAAGAAAAAGAGAGAAGAGGGAACATGCCCAGACAGCCAATTCCTAGCTCAAGTATCATATCAGTAGGGTCATAGTAACATAATTACCAAGTTTGGCCACTTGTGGCCTCACCTAAGTGACTACAGCATATCAGCATTCCTACTAAACCACACCAGTTATTTCTGGGGGTACCGGGGATATGTCACATGTACTTGGAAATACCTGCTCTCTTTCTTCCATTTGATGTCCTCCTCAAAGCCTGCTGACTAGAAGTCCTTTGATGAAACCCCTCCATTCTGCTCTTGCTGTGGTCCTGGGACGGGGTCCATCACACTGTCCTAGGATGCTACTGAATTCCATGTATAAATGGAGAGAATTTCATCCACCACTTCTAATATCTCACTAGTCACTGAGGCTCTGAAACTGCATCACTTACATCCTGAATCTCATGTCATGCCTCCTTCAAATGGCACTTTCATCATCTGCTTGCAGCTAGTCCTTTTCCTTCTAGGTAGGGTTTTAGAGATAGTCTCTCAGACTGTTGAGAACCATCTCCCCAAATAACAGCTTCCTTATTGTTTCTTAATTTCCTTAAATCTGCCCTAAGGATAATGCCAGTCTTCTCTGGTGGCTCAGATGGCAAAGCATCTACCTGCCAATGCAGGAGATCCAGGTTTGATCCCTGGATCAGGAAGAGCCCCCTGGAGACGGGAATGGATACCCACTCCAGTATTCTTGCCTGGAGAATCCCATGGACAGAGAAACCTGGTGGGCTACAGTTCATGAGGTCTTAGAGTTGGACACGACTGAGTGACGAACATTTCACTTTCTTTTCTCATATGTGATATTTATGAAAAACAGTATTTAAGTATCATGTAAAATCATAGATACAGCCATCATAACCCTTCCTATTGCCTTGAAAAGAGGAACATAATTCTTCAAGTCTGCCCATGCTAGGTTGTGGTGGGTACCAGAAGCTAGGCAAGGCCAATGGTAGGATGTCGGTGTTACATGCAAAAGTTGTGTGATTTTTATAATACCCAATGGGGGAGTTCAGGCTAGAAATGAAGGTTGGGGTCTAGCAGGTAGACATGTGATGTGTTTGAGAATGGGGATGGGTTTGGGTTGGAAGTTCTGGCAGGACAGGATGGTAGCACTGTGAGAAGACATTCCATGCACTCAAGCAAGGGTGAAATTCATGTTTCAAGACAAGTATGGGAAATAATTGAGAGATAGGGACCGAGCCAGAGACTGTATGAACAAATGATCACAGATAAACTACTTTATGGCTATGCATTTAAATTGCAAATCACTGAACATTCATGAGAATAAGCTTGTATTTTAAGTCAGTCTGTAGGTACTCATTTTTTTTGAGGAATCACATGGCTTTTCTAAAATCATATGGGACTTCCCTGGTGGCCCAGTGGATAGGAATCCATTTGCCAATGCAGGGGACGGGGGTTCAGTCCCTGATTCAGGAAGATTCTACATGCCGTGAGCAGCTGAGCCTGTGTAGCTACTGAAGGCCACTGCCTGTGCTCTGCAAGAAGAGACGCCTGGACACCACAGGGAAGGGCAGCCCCTGGTCACTGTGGCTAGAGAGCAACCTGCACAAAGCAACAGACAAAAATAAATAAAATAAAAACAGACATCGCTACAATGTGACTGAAACTGGCATTCTAAACCTATCTCAGGAGAAAAAGAAATTGCTTAAAATGGCTAATTTTTCTTTCATTCTAAGACTTCTTTCTCACTCCCAATCTTTTAAAACATCAGTAATTCATCACAAAGAAAGTAACTTTCTAAATCAAAATTCTTCTTCTATGTCTCAAAAGCCATCTGGACCTTGCCTCTCCCCAAACCCCCTTAACTTTGAGTCCTAGTAAAAATGAGAGTGTGCTGATCCCCAACCTCCCCCTCCTCCAAATAAAAGCCCGTTTGTTTCCATAGGATCTTTTTAAGATGTCTCCAAATTATATGGCTTACTTACAAGCACCACGAGAGAATGTGCAGCTGAAAACTCCATATATAGCCCCATCCAAAACCAGAAACATTCTCAAAGGAAAACACTCTTTAGATTTGGGAGTGTTTTTAATTGCTTATGTGCCTCATCCCAGCCTTAGTGGTTACATTCTGAGTAAGATGCCAATTTATAATCATGGTTTAGCCACTCCGACTTGTTCCTCACTCAGGTAGACTCTTAATGGGCTTCCAGGTAAAGATAACTTGCTCCTTGCATGCTTTTGAATGTATCAGTGAAAAGGTACTTCAAGAAATGAATCCAGTGTATTTTAAGCTGAATATATTGTGAAAGCAGGAAAACTATTATGTAGACCTAGAGCATTAGTCAAAACTGGAATGACTTTACTTATGAATATATCTAGTGAATATACTATTACTTCAAAGCCTCTGATTTTAAAAAAAGAAAATAATACAAGTCAGGTAGACCTAATTCAGCCAACCAGCAGTTTAAAAAGTTACAAAAGAGGTAAACAGATGGGGAAAAGAGCCCAGCACCTTTACTTCCTTACATCCAAGAGTGAGAACTTCCAATAAGCTTTGGACAATGATTTAGAAGTAGGGAAACACAAAGGAATTGCATTCACTCTCTCTATATATTGATTAACAGTTTTTAAGCCCATCAGTCATACTTTAATTTCTATGTGTGATGTGTTTAACATGAGCTCCCAATCCACCTGATTGGATTACCTCACCACCCATAAAAGAATCAGCAGCTAGTGGTTAAAACTATAATTAGAATCAGGCAGTAATTTGTCACAGGGGGAGTCTGTTGGGGGACCCTCTCACCCCTTCTGTTTAAATTTTTCCATACAGATGATGAATAATAATTATATTTCAGCCAATTACCTCTGAGGTAACACAAAGTGTATATGTGACAGGATAACCAAACAATTTAAATATCTGAACTCTATTTCTTCTTTTTTCATAAAGTGGTCAGTAAAATACTGAAAGTAGGTTTATTATTCACAGTCTCTGATTTTAGTAAAATTGGAGAGTGGTCAAAGTTGGGTCCTGTCTTGAATGCTCAGTATATATTCCATCATATTTCTGTTGTGGACTAAGAGTCTTAAAAAAACAAATAGTGTCTATTTTAGGATATAAATGAACACAAAATTCTATTTTTAAAGTGGTTGAAAATATATTTATTTTCTTTTTTGTATCATGTTGCTGAGATAAATGTTTTCTGTGAATGCTTTATGTACTAAGTCACTTCAGTCGTGTCCAACTCTTTTTGATTCTATGGACCCTAGGTTCCTCTATCCATGGGATTCTCCAGGTAAAAATACCTGGTGGGTTGCCATTTCCTTCTCCAAGGGATCTTCCCAACCCAGAGATTGAACCCCTATCTCTGACATCTCCTGAGTTAGCACTAGTTTACCACTAGTGCCGCTGGGGAATCCCAGGGGTTTTATAACCATTTTTTAAAAAATTAGTTTTATTGTAAAATTCACTCCCAAGAAATAGACATTATTCACGACTTTGTTGAAAGCATTTATCTTATTTATATATACAACTTTTAAAATTATTTTCTGGTTAAAAAATATAATGTCAGTTCTAAGACACAGAGGTTTTGAAAAACCAAAATGGTTTTGGATTAGCAATCATGTGATAAAAAATATAGTGACACTGCTTTTAAGATGTGACTTGAAAAACTAGTCTTTGAAAGTCCTAAAATTAATTAAATCAAAGATGTATAAGGAAAACTTCAGTATTATAGGAAATAAAACTGGAAAATCATATAACTGAGTGAAAAATGGGATTTTGTAATTTAGTATAAGATGCTGTAAGTTGAATTAGTTCCACAAAATTCACACATGGACAGATTGAAATGGAAGAAGCTACTTGTGATATCATGATTTATAATAAGAAATATATATTTGGTTTTGGTCCCCATTTCTGGCACACAGCTCCTCAAATCCTTGGACTCTCCTAAGTTATGAGAACAATAAAGGCGTCTTTTGTTATGCTACTGAGGTGACTTTTGGAAAGCACCTAGGGAGGGGACTGATGGCCAGGAGAACCTAGCAAGTAATTAGAGGGTTGGATATTTCAGTCCCATCCCCACCCCAACCTCCAAGGAGGTCCCAACAATCACTAATGAGCTAATCATTTATGCCTATGTAATGAAGACTCCATAAAACCCCCAAAGGATGGAGTCAGAGAGTTCGTGCTGGGGAACGCATGGAGATGTGGAGAGAGTGGCATTGTCTGGGGAGGGGACGGAAGTGCCAAGCCCCTTGCTGTGTGCCTTGCCCTCTGCATCTCTTCTATCTGGCTGCTCCTGAGCTATATCTTTATGTGATAAAGTGGTAATCTGGAAAGTTAAATGTTTCTCTGAGTTCTAAGAGCCACTCTAGAAAATTAACTGAACCCAAGGAGGGGTGTCACTTGAACCTCCGCTCAATGGCTCGTCCATCAGAAACACAGGTGACAACCTGGGCTTGTGACCAGCATCTTAAGTGGAAGTCTCATGAGACTGAACACTTCTCCTGTGGGACCTGATGTGTCTCAGTGTCATGGAGTCTGAACTGAATTGAAACCCACTCTAGTATTCCTGCCTGCAGAATCCCGTGGACAGAGGAGCCTCACCGGCTACGGTCCACAGGGTCACAAAGAGTTGGACACAGCTGAAGTGATGCATACACACACATAGGACACCCAGCTGGTATTTCAAGAGTTGCTTGTTGATGGAGAAACATCCCACAATAAAAGCATGTGCAGAACCCCAAACTATATATCTTTCCCTTTCACAGCACTAGACAATTTTGCTGCCTCCACCTTACTCCAAAATCACTGCAGATAGTGACTGCTGCCATGAAATTAAAAATGCTTGTTCTTCACCAACAAAAGTCTGTCTAGTCAAAGCTATGGTTTTTCCAGTAGTCATGTATGGATTTGAAAGATGGACTATAAAGAAAGATAAGCGCCAAAGAATTGATGCTTTTGAACTGTGGTGTTGCAGAAGACTCTTGAGAGTCTCTTGGACTGCAAGGAGATCCAACCTGTCCATCGTAACGGAGATCAGTCCTGAATATTCATTGGAAGGGCTGATGCTGAAGCTGAAACTCCAATCCTTTGGCCACCTGATGCGAAGAACTGACTCACTGGAAAAGACCCTGACACTGAGAAAGACTGAAGGTGGGAGGAGAAGGGGATGACAGAGGGTGAGATGGTTGGGTGATATGACCGACACAATGGACATGAGTTTGAGTAGGCTCTGGGAATTGGTGATGGACAGGGAGGCCTGGTGTGCTGAAGTCTATGGGATCGCAAAGATTCAGACACAACTGAGCAACTGAACTGAACCTTACTGCATGCACACACATGTAGATGCAGAGACTAAACCAAACTAAAACAAAAAGCATGCATGACGGTGATGATAACCTTTGACCCTAAATCTCAAGACAGATAAATGATGGATCATAATTATTTCACCCTCTGTCTCTGAGCCAACATGAGTTTCTGTACTAAATGTTCCCTCTCTTCTTTCCCTCTTTGATCACAAGTCGTCATCTCAACCCATGCTTACTCTTACCTCCAGCCATTGCTAAAAGCTGCTGCCCCTTTTACTGTGTCTTTTCTCATCTCTATAGGTCACTTTGTTTCTAAAAGTCCAGTTCATTTCTTTTCTCATTTTCTGCCCATATTAATATCTTGTTTCTTTAATTCCTTGTGCAGAGATTAATACCTATCTTGATATAGTAGAAAGAACCTTGGCTTGGGCCTTCATAAATGCAGTTACTAAGGTAAATGTTTTAATATCTCTGGGCACCAGGTCCCTCATATGTAAAATGAGGGGGAGCTTGAGAGGACCTTGAAATTCTAAACATTGTGCAATCCTTCCTACACAGGTAGCTTAGCATTTTCATATTGTTCCTTGCTCAGTAGCAGTTTCACAAATGGATGCTCTGTCTCTCTAATTGGACTGTAAGACCTCCGGGAGCATACACTGGGACTTCTTTTTCTGTTGTACCTTATAAGTTTCTAGCACAGTTCTAAGTATTTTATAGATATTCTATAAGTGTTCATCGATTAGTTTACTGACGCCCCTTTGGATGAATTTTCATTTCATATCATTACTACCAACAGTGTAGTGCAGAAGTGCACACATAAAGCAATTAACAGGAAATTAATAGAAAAATTAAGACAACAATGCAACAAAAATGACTCTACCTTCTATATTACCTGATAATTACCTATATTTGTTACTTGCTCCTTGGCCCTTAATAATCACACCAATAATTTAAAGTGTAAGTGGGTAAAAGTTGTGGGGGTAAACTTAAAGGTTACAATGAAGAAATGATTCTTAATTTAAGGAGGGAGGAGAAATGGGGAACTTTGAGAATCTGATGTCAGCTATGGGCTTTCTCCAAGATGGTTTACAGGCTCCTTACCTGTTATGTAAATGGCACGTTTTCCTAAATCCTGAACATGGGTACAATGTTTCATTTTTAAAGGGTTTTCTTTAAAAGAAGAGGTCAGTCACTGCTGCTCCACTTGAAGTCCTTTCAAAATGAGGAAGTTTCTTTTAGCACATATGACTGAAGCAGAGGTGGACGTATATTAACAACCTATGTAATGTAAAGATTGGTTTAAACAAACATATAGAGGCCAATCAGAGTCCTTCCTTGGGAGCTTGAAAAGGAGGTAAAATTTTAGATTCAAGTTAGTTGATAGAGTATTCTAGAATTAGAAATCTATTTGGTCTTTGGAGATGGAGTGGACAATTTAAAACCATGAATAAACTAAAGAGGAACTAGAGGAAAACTTTGGAAGAGAACACACAAAAAATTGATGAACAACATATGTGGAGATGCAAAATCAAGGGCACGTATAGCCTAAAAGTAAAAGAGAGTATGACCCAGGCTCCTGGTAGCTTTTCCAACCTTCATGCCCGTTTGTACTGTATTCATTATTCTTGGACGCTGTTCAAACCCTGACTCTTTGACAACCCTTTCATAATTCCCTCATCCCTACCCACACACACACACACACACACACTCACACACACACACAGACACTCATTTACCATTTTCTTGAATTAATTTGCAATTGGTTGGTTTCTCATAGCCAAAACAAGAATAAGCATTAATCTGAGATATTTTCTATGCTGCTTATGGTAGAAAATAAGATTTTTTTTCCTCAGGATGGAAATGTTGATGATGCAGTTAATTTCCATACGACTCTTAGAAGATGAAGGTTCTATGTGACTGTTAACGCTTTTAAAATTCTTAAATGTTGTTTAACATTTATATTATTCCCTCTGAATACTTTGCAATTTTTTACTGAAACAATGAAAATGATATAGTAGCTAAAATTATTAGTGTGAAAAGAATTATATAAAAATAAAATCTATATGTTTTAAAAATAAAAATTTTAATGTAATTTTCAAAACTGCTGGGAACTGAATAGCAGTCCAGTGGTTTGGACTCCTTTCTTTCATGGCCCAGAGCCTTGATTTGGGAACTAAGATCCCACAGACTAAGTACCACAGCCAAAAACACCCCACCAAAAACAAAGAAAACAAGACAAAACTTCTAAATAAGTCATGGTAAATACAAAGAAGCAAAATAATTTTTAACCAACATGTTTTACCTGCATTTACATAATAGCAACAATTGTGATTTCTATTTGAAGAGACAAATCTTTAATAAAACTATTTTATGATATGTGAAGGCATCTGCTTTTTGATTATGCAAATTTCATGCGTATAATATCTTTTCTTTTGAACATATTTTCAGCTACTTGATTATGTCTTGAAACTTTATCCTTACACATGTCACATAGTCTTGAGCTTAATTGATTCCATGGTATATATTCAAGAGGCATATAGTAAATATTAACACAATTTTTATTAACTTTTATGGAACTTTGACAGGCTGCTCCAAAGCTCTACCAGGGATTACATTCAGAGTCATATCCTTTCTTCTGAAAAAATATTTTGTACAATGATTTTTAAATGCTAAGTAATTCACAGATGTTTCCAGTTGCTGTGGGGAATACCATGGGACATATGAAAAAGAAGGAAGGAGGGCAAGAATGGAGCCAGAACCACACCCTGCTGGTTACTCTACAACTCTGTTTTCAATAGACTTGCCAGCATGAAAGAAAGTTTTGGCTTGCCAGGAAGTCAACATGGGATTCTCAATTTACTAACCTGTGAGTTTTGTTGCTGTATTGAGATGCTGAAGGATTTTATTCCTCTCTTTTGGGTTTGCTTTTGAATTTCTGATCATAGGAACATGAAATGACCTCTTCTGGAACACAAATAAAATACTCAGTGCCTATTTATCTGTTGTACTGGCAAATATTTTGAGGTATTTGAATAAAAGAAGCCTTACTAATTTTTCAAACGTTTTATTGTAAGAAATGTTCTTAGATGTGTGTGATACACAAATAGTGTATGCACTTTTCAAAAAAATAGTTTTTGGTTAAAATAAGCAATACCATAATACTTAGAAAACAGAATCGGTGAGAAGATATGGGTTGGATTTTTGACTCAGCCCCATCATGATTTTGCCCAGTGTCTTTGGGCAAGTCACTGGTCTTCATTCCACTTCTGCATTAATACCAAAAACAGAAATAATACCCTTTATACTTTGTTGGAATGTTGGTATAATCACAGAGGTTATGTAACAGAACGTAAGAAATAGAAGGAATTTTAATGGTCATTCCAAGCCCACTAATGTTGCATGGACAATAACTAAGCCCAGCAGTATTGAGTAACCAATTGTTTTCCCCAGTCTCCATACATAGCTTCCTCTTTACACTTTTATGAGAATGCTTGAATCACATGTGTTAATTCTCTACCATATATCTCCTGACTAATCCATATGAACCTGAGAACAGAGAAAATGTCATCTTCATATTGGCCTTTCATACCCATTTTTCTCTTAATTTATTCCTGCTCAGCATTCCTAGGAAAGATTGCTCTGATCCCATACCCTTGCTATATCTTTTCACCACATCCTCTACTTTCTTGGTAACACTATCACAACAGTAATTTTACATATAAAATCATAAATATATATATAATTACATTAAATAGATATATTTGCATAATTTATATATGTATTATATATATATATACACACACATATATATATAATGATTGGGTTAATGTTTTTCTATCCAACCTGTTATGTTGCAGTTTCCTCATCTATTACTTGTGAATAATAAAGGTATCCAGCTTATATAATTATTGTGAAGAACATTTGATTAACAGTATACAGAACATACAAGAGTAATTCAATGAATTATTATTATTGCTCTTATTATTATTACTATTAATTTCCAGGCAATCTATTTATCACTGGGAATGATGATAGAGATTAAAACAGCTCTTCATATCAGGCTGGACATGATAATTTTAGGTTTAACAGGTTGTAAGGTTATCTCTGATGTGAAGAGCCAACTCATTGGTAAAGACCCTGATGCTGGGAAAGATTGAAGGCAGGAGGAGAAGGAGATGACAGAGGATGAGATGGTTGGATGGTATCACTGACTCAGTGGACATGAGTTTGAGTAAGCTAAGGGAGATAATGCAGGACAGGGAAGCCTGCCCTACTATAGTCCACAGGGTTACAAAGAGTTAAACACAACTGAGTGAACAACAAGGTTATCTCTGTGCTGCCTTATTGGTGGGTCATCCACAGGATATCTTATCATCTCTTCATTCTAGAGGCAGATAATTCTATTCAGGTAGAGGAATCACAAGGCTGACTGAAGAAAAACCACAGAGGGTCAGTTCTCCTCGGGCTGGGAAGAGCCCTTGGAGAAGGGAATGGCTACCCAATCCAGTCTTCTTGCCTGGAGAATTCCGTGGACAGAGAAGCCTGGTGCACTACAGTCTATTGGGTCTCAAAAGAGTTGAACACGACTTAGCAACTGAATAACAACCACAACATATGATTGCAGTGTAATGGTATCTTGCCAAACACATGCTTATAAAAGCTCCAGTCAATTCTGTCCCATGTATATTTGAATTTCTGCTAGACCCTAGAAAATCCCAGAGAATAAGACAGATATAGAGACTTTCCATTGAGAAGATTTCAGTGTAACACTTATACAAGTTAAGTCAAAATGTAGAAGACTGAGGCTACTATAGGACAACTAAATATTTCTGAGAAACCAGCCTGCTAGCAAAGTAATGTAGTAGAAAAATAGTCTATGATAATCTGGAAAAAATAAAACATGCAATTTTTAGGATCACATGCAAGAGGTGAGCAATTTAAAGGATTAAAGCAATTTAAAGGATCCTTTAAAAAGAAAGGATCAATATTATTTTTCTTCATTCTCATGAAACTGGGTAGCCCAATTCAAAATAAGCACTCAGTAAGTTGGTAACATCTTCAGAGTTGTCAAATGATGACAGGTTAAGTACCTTTTAAATTTAAAAGCAATTAAAATTATTGAGTATTTTGTTTCATGAATGTGTCTAAATTTGAAAATTGAAACTACATTCTGTACAATTGTCTTTTAAATGAAGAGATAAAAGTATTTCTTTTTCAGTGTTTATTATGAAGTTAAGCAGTTTTTATAAATAAATGCAGTTGACAGGTATGGGTGAATTTATGGAAGGTAGCTTTGAACAATTGAAGTGAGACTTAACATTATAAAGTTTGATATAAGAAAGGGAAAAATAGTTATCATGCTGCAGAAGAATTTTGTGACATTTTCTACAAAGTAATTTCTGAGTATAATTTGCTCCCTGAATTATTTTATAATGGAGTTATAAATGATATAAAATAAATTATTTTATATGTATATAAAATGCAAATTAAAATTTAGGATATTTTATAATATACTTTATATTTTATTATTTATAACCATATGTATATGGTGATGCTTGCCAACTATAACCAATCAAATGAATATTGGTGAATAAAACATTTCCAGTTTTAAGACATGCATCTTTTCGAACTAAAAGCACTCATAAAACAAAATCTTTAGCTGAATACTCCACTTTTACTAGAGTGTTCGAAAATACCAGATACTTCCATCTTGCTTATTTCCCAACTCTTTGTGACCCCATGAACTATGGCTCCTCTGTTCATGGGATTTTCCAGGCAAGAATACTGGAGTGGATTGCCATGTCCTCCTCTAGGGAATCTTCCTGATTCAGAGATCGAACCCAAGTCTCCTGCATTGCAGGCAGATTCTTTACCATCTGAGTCACCAGGGAAGCCCATTTGCTTATAAAGAATCAGCTAATTTATTCCTGATAAATTGTTTTCATCCTGATGTTTGATTGCTTTTTAACATTCACAGTACACTATGTACTGTTTTTTAATAAGGATACTGAGGCATAAATAAAAGTTAAAAGTAGCAGGGAGTTATATCTGTCCCTATAGGTGTCTAATGAGAGAACAAATAACTATTTTGAGGGATTTTGTCACCTGGGAAACATTAAAATTTTTTGGACTCAGTCATTTGACTAAATGATTATAAACATTTGTTTTTAAACTAACATTTGTTGCAATTACCTTCTGTGCAGGACATTGTATTAGGTGCTGTAAGGAAACAAAACTTGAGTGAGCTGTATTTTGTGTTCTCAAGTTACTTCAAGTCTAATATACAAAAATAATTTTAATAAAAGATAACATTTGATACATGATGATAGAAGAATAATTTATAAAGATATGAATGGAGGCAAAGATAAATTTGTGTGTGCTCAGTCATTTCCAGCTCTTTTGCAACCCCATGGACTGTAGCCAGCCAGACTCCTAAGTCCACAGGATTTTCCAGGCAAGATTACTGGAGTGGGTTGCTAGTTCCTCTTCCCAGGGGATCTTCTTGAACCAGGGATCAAACCCGTGTCTCCTGTGTCCCTTGCACTGCAGGTGGATTCTTTACTGCTGGATCATTAGGGAAGCCCAAATTTAGCTTAGGAAGGGACAAATATGAGGTAAAACTTCATGGGAATAGTGACTTTCAAGGTTTACCTTGAAAATGGCATCAAATTTTGGGGGAAGCAACATCGGGAAGGCTTCTCAGTGGACAGAGCAGAGAGAACATTGGTGTGGAACTCAGAAAATTCTAAGCATATTAAAGAACCAGTAGAAAACTGAAGTGAATTATGTGCTGGTTCCTTTGGTGTCTAATCCTGTTCTCTACATAAAGTATCTGCTTATGGGATTAAAATGAAATAAGCTGGAATTAAACATCTATAAACTAATAAATGTTTGCCCACACAAGCATTATTTTGAGACAGGAGATTTTGACTCTTCCAGTTGGTGGTGGCTTATTAGTTCCATGTTCCTTATCAGACCTCCTGTCATAAAACAACTCATGCAAATGATAACTGTGGCACCTGGTCAGGGTGGGCAGCTTCAGTCGGTGTGCTTCCCCTAACACAGACAGAACAAGTCTGTGGGTCAGGAGACCTTGACTTTGCAGCCCTCTGGTTATGTACTTTTGGACAAAGGCCTATCTCTGTATCTCGATTACTACCAAATAATCTCTTAGGTCTTTTCTAATTCTTTTGTAATATCTTTTTAAACAACAAAATGAACATTAACTTTTTTTTCAGTTTGAAACTTCTCCAGATTGTCAAGATGAAAACAAAGGAGCCAAGTCATAAATCTGAATGAAGATATGAGAGTGAAGGAATGTGTTAAAATAATATTGTTCTCCTAAATCCCTTTCTAAAGGTATAAATTGCAATCTGACATAACTGCCATTCTGAGTTGTTTTGTTTAACAATTGGCTTTAATTAGACAAATAGCTCTGTAAAACAAGAAAACAGATGGGCCATCAAATTTAAAATGTGGAAGCCCAGTAAAATAATCTGTTAGCCTCGGGCCAGGCAATTGTGACCCAATAGCAGGAGAAAATACAGAGCAGAAATGTTTAGGAAGATGCTTGTTAAAACGTTTTAAACACCATGAACAGAAGTAGATGTTACCATCCTCAAATATTTGATATTATCTAATTCATAACAAAAATCAACTATTTGGACATTGTTGATGAATGTTTCAACTGTGGTGTTGGAGAAGACGCTTGAGAGTCCCTTGGACTGCAAGGAGATTCAACCAGTCCATTCTGAAGGAGATCAGCCCTGGGATTTCTTTGCAGGGAATGATGCTGAAGCTAAAATTCCAGTACTTTGGCCACCTCATGCGAAGAGTTGACTCGTTGGAAAAGACTCTGATGCTGGGAGGGATCGGGTGCAGGAGGAGAAGGGGACGGCAGAGGATGAGATGGCTGGATGGCATCACTGACTTGATGGACGTCTGAGTGAACTCCGGGAGTTGGTGATGAACAGGGAGTCCTGGCGTACTGTGATTCATGGGGTCGCAAAGAGTTGGACACTACTGAGCGACTGAACTGAACTGAATTGATGAATGTTTGATGAAACTGCTTCAGTTTACAACATCCATTTACTGATGTGGCTTTAGTGGTAAGGAACCTACCTGCCATAGCAGGAGACACAAGAGACGTGGGTTCGATCCTTGTATCGGAAAGATCCTCTGGAGGAGAAAATGGCAACCTGTTCTAATAATCTTGCCTGGACAATCTCATGGATAGAGGAACCTGGTGGGCTACAGTCTATGGGGTCACAAAGAGTTGAACACGACTTAAGTGACTTAGCACACACAACGGGAACTTCTAAACCTGTTCTTTAATACCCATGGACCTGTGAGGTAGGAGATATTGGCTCCAGGGCCAGACACCTGGGGTTTGTCAGTTCAGTTCAGTTCAGTTCAGTTCAGTCACTCAGTTGTATCTGGACTCTTTGAGACCCCATGGCCTGCGGAACGCCAGCTCTCCCTGTCCATCACCAACTCCAGGAGCCTACTCAAACTCATGTGCATTGAGTCGGTGATGCCACCCAATTGTCTCACCCTCTGTCCTCCCCTTCTCCTCCCACCTTCAGTCTTTCCCAGCATCAGGGTCTTTTCCAGTGAGTCAGTTCTTCACATCAGATGGCCAAAGGATTGGAGCTTCAGCTTAAAGCATCAGTCCTTCCAATGAATATTCAGGACTGATTTCAGTTAGAATGGACTGGTTGGATCTCCTTGCAGTCCAAGGGACTCTCAAGAGTCTTCTCCAACACCACAGTTCAAAAGCATCAATTCTTCGGCGCTCAGCCTTCTTCACAGCCCATCTCTCACATCCATACATGACCACTGGGAAAACCATAGCCTTGACTAGATGGACCTTTCTTTGTGGGCAAAGTAATGTCTCTGCTTTTGAATATGCTTTCTAGGTTGGTCATAACTTTCCTTCCAAGGAGTATGTGTCTTGTAATTTCATGGCTGCGGTCATCATACGCAGTGATTTTGGACCCCTCCCAAAAAATAAATGAAGTACAATTCTAGCTTTGTTCTCACCCAGACACTCCAAGGACAAATTAGTGGTAAAAGCTGAGCTCCACTGAAACAAAGAGGTAAGGTGCTCACTCTCAAGGTTCAGAAAGACTTCCCTGTCTGCATTCTCAGGAAGTTTTCTTGGGGGGTAGAAAATGGAGGGGGGCCCCACCCCATAATATGGATATGTGTTCATAGGCTTCTGCAGTGGGATCCGTCTTAGAAAAACAGTGCGCACGCATCTTGAGGAGGGTCCAAGGACCAGTCAGGTGTGAAGAAACAAGGTAATCAGACAAAGGTAAACAAAGACCTGGAAAGAATGTCCTATGTAAGTGACTTACATCATCTGACTTAACTGTGCTCCTCCTCACTAAAGCGGACACCCATATCCTTTCTCTTCAGGTGTGTATCTCTGCCTAGGTTTTGACTTACTGCACTCCTCACTCAGGACACCTGCACTCCTCTTCAGGTGTGCATTTCTGCCTTCCACACCTGAATTGTTTTAGATGTTTCTCTGTGTGCACTCCCATACATTGTGCTGTGTCTCTAATAACAAACTTTGTACCTGTTTTTACAGTTTTTGCCTCCTGGATACATTCTTGCTTTCAAATGAGGGAAAGAGCCAGGGCCACTTTGCTTCTAGCCTCTTCCACCTGCTGGTCTAGTGGTTAGGTCTCTTGGCTTTCATCCAGGTTACCCAGATTCAATTCCTGGGCAGGAAACTAAGATCTCTCTTAGGAGTGCTCAATGCTTTCCCTCTGAGATCAGTATTGGGACTCATCAATTTGTCCCAATTGTTCCATTTCTGAAACCCAGTAGTTGTATTATGTGAGTCATTTGATCACATGGGATAAAACAGCAGGTGAAAACCTGAGATTTAAAATGTTTGCCTATCTTTAAAAGTTCATTTCTTTTGAAATAATATGATTTCTCATTCAACCAGAAATTTTCCATTTCTATTCCATACTTATTTTTTGTACCTGCAACTAATGCTTTATGCATTCTACTCTCAAATTTTCTATGTTGAAACCAAAATTTATGTTTGTTATGTATGTGGGCTTATTACTTTGAACCACACAAAATTTCCATTTGTTAGATAAAAAGCAGTTAAATGTTATCATACCAAATACATATGTGGTTTTTTGTAATTAGAACACATAGCCCATGAATTACTGAAAATAACCTCCTTATTAGATAGTGACTTTTTATTTTACTTTGCATGTCTTTATTTTCCCCACAGCTGAATCTAGTGCAATTGACAGTTTAGTGTTTCATGAATACTTGGTGATGAATGTTATATATGTAAAAATACATATAATTGCATATATCACATGTATATAAAATATAATGTATGTCACATGTATGTATATATATACATACACATGTGCTAGTGGTTGTTTAGTTGCTCAGTCAGGTTGCTTTGCAATCCTAAGGACTGTAGCCTGCCAGGCTCCTCTGTCCATGGAATTCTCCAGGCAATAACACTGGAGTGGGTTGCCATTCCCTTCTTCAGGGGATTTTCCCAACCCAGGGATTGACCTGTGTCTCCTATGTCTCCTGCATTGGCATGTGGGTTCTTTACCACTAGTACCACATGGGAAGCCCATAATATATATATGTGTGTGTGTGTGTGTCTGTATGTGTGTGTGTGTGTATATATATATATATATATATATATATATATATATATATATATATATTTTAGAAGTGTGAATGGAAAAGTGAGATGGTTTGGGGCTATCTAAAACCAAGGGAGAAAAGTGCAAAATTCCTATTCAAAGCTGTCCCAGAAAAAGCATGATAAAATATTTGTTGTCTTCAGGATCATCATGTTCTAGTGTATACCCATAATTAGTTCTTTCTGAGCTGAAAAAGCTAATTAAGAAAATGCCTATCAACTGCATGCAACTGATGCTAATGTGCACTCTGTGATGAATGGACTCGACACCCAGGATTGTCATCACATCCAAACCCCTAAGGAGGAAAGTTTCCAGACTCTGTGTGCTAGGTGCAATCCCAAAATGGCAAAAATGGGTAAATTAATATGCATACATATGTGCACATAGAGATGAAGTTGTCAGTTTCAGGTAGCAGGAAGAATTTACCAGCACTGACTTCTGTTAGGCAGAAGCCATCAGGGAAGAGGAAGTAGATATTAAATTTAGACATTCATTTAGATTTTTTTTCAAGTAGGATTACCAGGCTAAGTCCCATGTAAAATCAAGCCATTTCAAGTGAATGAATTGTGGACAGAAAAAGTGGCCCAGACTTCCTTGCCTCATTCAAGAAATGTGGAGTTTCTGAAAGTCTAGGAAAGAATACACGTCTTCTTCCTCTTTGGTTCTTTTCAAGGGCTAAGACAGAATTTCATTTAGGGAATACATTGCTCTGTCTTTAGCCATTTGTGTGTGTGTGTGTCCCTTGCTGAACATTATTTATATAACTGGAGGAAAACGTTTAGAGTCAGCAGATATCAATGTTCCCTAATGGAGGGACCCCAAGATGGAACCAAGTTTTCGAAGGTCAAAAAGCACAGACTTTAGAGTCAGGTAGACTTGAGTTTGAACCTTAGCTTCTATAATTTCTACTTGTGTGATCTTGGACAACTGACCTAACTTCTCTGAGAATTAGTTTCCTCTCCTATAAAACTAGAATAATAATCCCTGCCTGTTTTGATGATTGGGTGAGGCAATGCATGCATAGCATCTAACATAGCCTGTAAAACTGCATAGTCTGAATTTTTTTTTTTTGTAAGAGTCACCATATACTGGGCACTCATGTATCCTGAAGGTGTAAGAATCAGAGACATGGAGTTATTTTTTCACTATGTGTTTTCCCTTTAGTTTCCAAGGTGATGATCTAGTCTTCAACAAATATGACAACCTCAGTCCGTCCATGCAGACTTTAAGTCAAGTAGTTGGTAAGTGTTATGGGAGTCCATACGAGAATATAAAATTTCTCTATGGAAACTGCAAGAAGATATGCTGAGTACTTTTCACTTCTTCCCACAAAACTTGATCAAAAATGCAGAGAAAATAAAACTTTTGTGATTCAGTTCTAAGTGTTTCTTTAAAGGGGCTTCTGAAGATGGTTGAAGAGTCAGATCTATTAGCTCACTTTCAAGCTAATGCTCCCAATGTGCAATGTGATCTCACTATGGTTAAAAAAAAATAGATTTGAAGGTATAGAAAAGAAGAATACTGTTGAATAGCATATTTAGAATGAAAAACTGGACACAAACTGTGCTGTTCCCTTTGAAATCGTATAAAAAGCAGTAATGTGGCTGGCACTATATAGCCCCAAACTGACTGATACATCTTTCCATTGAAGATAGCAGCAATCCCACTGTGCATGCTTGTTGGGGCTTCTTTGAAAATTCTGCATTTCCTTTGCACACCCTCAAGCATACTTGTGTCTCATGGCCTTCTCTGACACTGTCCCAGTCTTACAGGAAACACTGGAGACTCATCATTTATACCACACGACCAACGCTCTCTGGCACCAGCATGTAGCTCAGCAAGGTATAACTGGAAGTTTTTTCTTTCTGTTGCTGTTGAAACCATAGAGGATTAAAGATTTGCCAAAGTTCAATCTGGGTAATCCCTTCTATAGGATTAACTCACTGAATGGCTTCCCTGATGTATTTGTTTTAGGAAAGAAAGAAACAAACAGATTTCAAATCCCTAAATCTGGAGGTAACATTTTATTTATTATGCAGATAACATCATCGATTACTTGTGAGTGTGTCTGTGTGTGCATGTGCTTTATCCATGTTCACAGCTTATCCCATGAGAAATCTAAATGAAAATTGAAAAAAACTGTAGTTTTTCACAAACTATAATTACTTTAATTACAGGATAATTATATAAATAATGCATTTGAATGTAGGTTTCAGATTTCTTTGTTTTCTAAATATTATCATCTTTCAGTGTTTTCAGACGTGTAAACAGGAAACATTTAAGTTTAGATGAAGAGCAGGTGAAATGCCTGTGATACAAGTACAGACAATCAAAAGATGATTAGGCTATTGAAAACTGCCTAACTAGGTACTAATTTTTAAGTGAACAGGTGTACTTAGTCATTATAACTTTAAAATGAAAAAATATATGAATTACACCAAGACCCCCTTCCCAACATTAAAATAACATTAGAGATCTGGCTGGTACCGACTAAATCCAGCAAAGGCAAAAGAGGTGAAAATTCCACAGTGAGACAGTCAGCCACTCCAGAATTAGAGAAGGCATTAAAAAAAAAAAAAAGAAAAAGAAATACAGGCTTCTAAAGAAATGTTGAAATGATTTCACAACACTTTATTGACTTTCTTAAAATACAGCACAAACATCATTAACGTGGTACAAAGATTAATATTTTGGTTATTGTGAAGGGATGATTAACTTTGCACAGGAATTGTAAAAAGTAAGAAAACTCTTATAATTACCATGGGTGGAAATCAATTGTTGTTTTTCTTTTTCCTTTCTCAATTCAGTTGTTTTTCTGGTTGACAATGAAATGCATCAATGCACTCCCAGTCATTCATGTGGAACGCAAGAAGACTCGATTCTGAGTCAAAAGGAGATGGTAAACTTGTGACTAAAGCATGAACATTAAATTTCAAGGTGGTGTGACATACATAATACTCATTTAATTCACATATGGCTGCACCTGAAATTGAAAGCCCAATTTTCATCAAAAGTTAATGCCACAGAATAAACTTATACAACATTTGATATGGGGCTAGTTTAGATCCATTAAACACTATGCAAGAATGTAAGCTGTTTCTAAGTATCCAGGTGGTGTTCAGAACACTTTGCAATTTAATAAATTTGTCTCCAGTGTGCAAAATTACACTTCAGTGATGAGAAAGGTATGAGAGTCTGTGAAAGAGAAAATGCACTACGATACATTCAAATATATATGAAAATAATCTGGATGAACTCCATGTAGATTATTTGGCTGGATGTATCCTGTAATGTAATCAACTTTCAGCTCTATCTACTGAGACTTGAAATACCACACTAATGGTCTCATCCTCTGATCTCCAGCTCCATCTTTTCTTCCATCAGCCTTATGTATGTTTTCTTCCAGTGTCAAAACTAGAGTAGGCTCTACTCTCCATGTACTGCAATGGATTCACTCTGAGTGTCTCATCAATTGCTTTAAATTTTTGTTCTATAGCAATTTAGCCAGTTTTATGCATCTTCTTGGCACCCTATGCTATTTTTTTCTTATCACAAGAGGAACAAAGCAAAATTGCATTCAGTTCCATCTGTTTTGTGTTGGCATGCTGCATATGCAGAAAAGAGTATTGACAAATACTTCAAAATATTTCTGACAGAATTGAGGCCATCAGATTTCATAGATGGTTTTTCTATAGCTGCAGAAGAGAGGGTGCTGGAACCATACATGTAGGTTTGGTGTGTGTGCTCAGTTGTGTCTATAGACCCCATAAACTGTAGCCAGGCTCCTCTATCCATGGAGTTTTCCAGGCAAGAATTCTGGAGTGGGTTGCCATTTCCTGCTCCAGGGGATCTTCCCAACTGAGGGATCCAACATGCATTTCCCACGGCTTTTGCATTAGCACATGGATTCTTTACTGCTGAGCTACCTGGGAAGCCCAAAAGTAGGTTTATGGCACCATAAACCTCAATTTTGAAGAAACTCAGAGGAGCAAGAGAACTTGGAGGCTGAGAAAAATGAAAGTAGTGTGCAAGCTTACTCTGAGCTAGGAGAATCCTTCCCATGGTTGGTGTCATCCATACAGCAAGGGAAACCATTACAGGGTTTAGTGGGTCTTGACACCACAGTTGATTCTCCAAGGGGCATGAATGATCCCTTTATGTTTATTCAAATACCACATCATGTTACTTAGTATATGTACAAGTAGAAAAACCTAGGCTTTAATATGAATTGACATAATAGCAGTTCCTGATCTCAATCAGCGCTTGTGAGTATCAATGCTAGGTTATATATATATAAAAGCTAGAGTAACACAGACCCTCAACGAATATGTGTAGTTTGGAATAATAAACAAATGGACATCCAACTCAAAAAGTCCTCTACTCGTGCATTTGACTTTCCTTCATTCCTTTTAGTTTTTCTCATCTACAGTCCTGATGCTGTTTGGTTTAATCCCTTTCTCAACTTCTTACTCTTATCTTAGATTGATTCAGTGTAAAGACTGTGGGACTCGTAATTCCCGCAATTAAATTTCCAGGATATTCATCAAATTAAGGTCTTCTTTAAGATCTTCGTGAATCTTACATTAGTCTTTTTGTACTCAAAGATATTCCCTATGCCATTTTTGCCTATGGAAAAGGAAGTGGCTACAGAAGGGAACAGTAATGTAGGGATGTGTTCAAGTACAAAAGAACTAAAGTAAGATTCATGAAGATCCTAAAGAAGACTTTAATTTGATGAATATCCTAGACATTCAGCTTCCCTGGTAGCTCAGGTGGTAAAGAATCTGCCTGCAATGTGGGAGACTGGGGTTAGATCCCTTGAGTTGGGAAGATCCCTTGGAGAAGGGAATGTCTACCCACTCCAGTATTCTGGCCTGGAGACCATGGATAGAGGAGCCTGACAGTTTAGTCCATGGGGTCGCCAAGAGTTGGACACGACTGAGCGACTTTCACTTCAGTTCACTTTATTAGACATTTACATAATATTTGATGAGGAAATAAATCAGGCACTCATACTGTTCCTAATGAAAACCAATGATACTTAAATTCAGAGAGTTGAATCATCTGGCAAGAACAGGCATCTGGTAAGTACTAAATTTGGACTGAAAATGAAACTTAGAACCATGCTCTTTCTATGTGTCATGCAATCTTCCCACTGCTTTTTTTTAAAAATAGAAAACTTCTAAAACAATTACTGAATACATTACAGAGAATAAGTAAAAAATTAAAACAAACAAAAAATTGAGAAAAACAAAAAGGGCCAGAGCAAAGATCTGCATCCCTTTGCTGATTTTTGAAATCCCATTACTGATTTTTGAAGCAGATCGTATCAGATTGCCTGAAAGCTATGAACTTAGATCACATTTGTTCTCCCTCTGCAGACATTTCTTTTCTGAGTTATGTGTTCTTTCAATTTTTGTTCAAGTAAGTTGAAAGAAACATTCTTGTTAAAACCACTTGAGCTTACACCTTGGTGAAGGCACTATCCTTTGGAATTAGGTACACATCTATCTTTCTTGGAGCAAGAATGAGATTTGTACATTTCTCTTTGTCTTTCTCCTCTGGTGGCTTATGTTCCTTTTTATTTTACATTTTATTTTACTCATGCTCCTTATTATCTTTTTATAAGGCATCCCAAATCTTATAAAAAGAAGTGTGAAGTATAAGTGAATGAATTAACTTGTGCAACCCTGATGTCAACAGCCAACCTGTCCACAAGGGCTGACTTGGTTTTAGTTTTTTTTTAGGCCACACTGTGGGACAGGTGTGATCTTAGTTTCCTGACCAGGGACTGAATTCATACCCTCTGGATTGGAAGTACAAAGTCTTAACCATTCCCCAGGGAAATCCCCAGGGTTGACCCTATTTTGACTCTATTCAAAACTTAGTATTTACTTATGATCAGTAGATTTAAATTTTTTTATTAGATATTTGAGGTATTTTCAGGAGATGGTTACAGTGTGCCTAGAAAACTCACACCTATTCCATCACTATGAAGAGAAATTGCACATTAATTACAGAAAATCCATGGGCTATGAAGTGATTCTTTTATTTATATATAAGAAAAAAAGATACTTAGGCATGGTTATAAAGAGCAGAGAAGAGCCCAGACGGATCTGATAAAGAAGAAGAGGCTAAAAATAGAGGAGGGAGGGGAAATAAATGATACAGCTATAGTGAGTATGGAAAAGGGGATGAATTTGACCAGGGAGAAGTCATGAACTGAGAAAGAGGCAGATCTTTCTAGGGGATGGAAGATATATGAGTGATAGTAATTACAGTATACCCATGTAGTTAGAAGAAAATGGAGGAATTTTCCTTTCTATGGCTTTTTTTTTTCTTTCTCAAATAAGAGTTAGTGCTTTACATTGAGAAGTGGGCAGTGAAAATACCCTTGAGAAATCTGGTAAAAACATATATAATTTCTATAAGAAACTCAGGAGAATTCACTTCCAAGAGAGAACATAAGAGGTATGACTGTAGAGGTTGAGAAAAGGTAATGTTGCAAAACCTAGGGACTGATAGCTAAAGGAGATGAGGTCAGGATGGCACGGAGCTGCTTTTGAAGCCTATAGCATGATAGAATCCAAGTTCTACTCATAAACCGGTCAAGTCCAAAGTGGTTAGAGAGCTACAGACACGTTAACAACAGTAGCCAGGGCTACGGGTTCTTTCCTGACCTTGTCCCAAACTCTAGAGCAGAAAAACAAACCAGCATAAGATACAAACTTGCCTACTGTCCTGTCTCCCACTTCCCTTCAACCTTCACTCCAGCTGAGTCAAGTTCACATCCTTGTGTTCTCTTAATATAATTTTCTTTGCCTGAAATAAGACTAGAAAATTTCTGATTTTGTCATGAAGGTCAATAAAGACAATAAAAAGCATTATTATCTGTAGGAATAATTAGCCTTAGGAGCCATGGATGAGGAGATTAACTATAATTTATTGTTACTAAGGGCTTACATGGTGACTCAGCAGTAAAGAATCCACCCACACACAGGAGACATGGGTTCGTTCCCTGGGTGGAGAAGATCCCCTGGAGGAGGGCATGGCAACCCGCTCCAGTACTCTGGCCTGGAGAATCCCCATGGACAGAAGAGCCTGGCGGGCTACAGTCCACGGGGTCGCAAAGAGTCAGACGTGGCTGAAGGGACAGAGCACGAGCATGTGTATTATGTATGTGTGTAGGTGTGTATTCTAATCAACCGGGCAAAAACCTATGACTGGAATATCACAACCTGTATTATATAAATGAGGAAGCAGATTTAGAGAGATTGAGTCAGCATGTAAAGTCACACAGCTTGTTAGTATTAGAACAAGATTCAAGCTAATAGTCATAGACTCTCTAGCCTGTATCTTTGAGATAACAAAGGCTTTAGGGAACTCAGCTGTGATCAAAGATCTTTGATATCAAGATGAATGGTCACCACTCAAGAGCTCCAAGCAGTGGATTCCTTTGACTTCAAGTTCTCTTTCAGTGTATATTAACATGATCTACTTGGTTTTCTTGCCTTTCACCTCACTCCCTTTCACACAAGACCTGACACCCTCTTGTTGGCCAGCTGTAATCTCATGAGGTTATAAGACTGAGATTCCATCCTGGGTCAGGATGTTTGAACATCTGTAGGAAAGGAATGGATATTGGGGAGATCATTTTCATTTGAAAAGTTGTATGAATATGGTATTTATTGACTGCAACTATTGCCAAAGGTTATATCCAGTTCTAAGATTTCTGAATAAATTCTTCTTTGCTGCTCAGAAAAAGTTTACTGAAAATAATAGTTCACTAAAAGCACTGAAATCTCAAAGTTTGTCTCTTGCTAAAATAATGTTTATAAGTACAGAGGGTTTCTTGTTGGCTTGCAATGGTGAGGATGGTGAATGATACCCTGAAAGCATTTGCCTAGTTGAAAATAAGGCAAGTGGAACAAATTATAGCCCTCATTCATCACATTTGAAATAGTGTTCCAATGTTTTGTTCGTTTTAAGGAAGATAGATTTTGGTTAAGTAGAAAAAATTTTTATCCATATTTGAATTTTGTCACTGCTATTTGCAGACACCCTGTGCCTTAAGAGACTTTGGTGAAGAAGTAAATTCAGGATGTGAAGAACTGAGTCATTGGAAAAGATTCTGATGCTGGGAAAGATTGAGGGCAGGAGGAGAGCGCGGGGGACAGAGGATGAGATGGTTGGATGACATTACTGACTCAATGGACATGAGTTTGAGCAAACTCTGGGAGATAGTGAAGGACAGGGAAGCCTGGTGTGCTGCAGTCCATGGGGTCGCAAAGAGTTGAGCATGACTGAGCGACTAAACAATGAACAACAAGGTAACTTGGTCTGAACAAGGACTGCGTATGGTTTCTGTTTATTTGTTTTGCTTTCTTATGGACACTGTGAGTTATGGGCAGTCTAAGGAGGATGACGTATTTCTGGCACAGGCTCTCCATTCCTCTTCACACAGGGCTCATCTTACACTCCAAGTCACACTCTAATTAACAACACCAAGTAGCTCTCTAGAATCCTAAACAACTCATTTGTAATAAATGAAGTTACTAAAAATTTCCCAAGTATAAAAGTAAAGGGGATACATCTTAGACATACCTATGTTAAGCACATTTATGCATTATTGACAAATAAAATTCATTTAGGAAAGACATGAATTCACTGATGAACACTATATTTTCCACCAAGCATTTTTTTTTTTGACTTAAGGTACTCAGAAAGAGTCCATTTTCCCATAGTGTTAATGTTGAAAGCTGTGACAATGACTCCACAATAATGCCCATCACCGTGCTGCATAATATAGATGTTATTGCACATAATAGAAAGCATTCTTTGGGGGTAATGCATTTTTGTTGCCTACATGCTGACACCAAGCAGATACAAATGTGCCTTAATGTGTTTCCTTTTAAAGGGACAGTGTAGACGCACCCCCATGTACACATTCTGTATAAGGTCTGGTGAGTGGCTCATTTTTACTAGCTGCTTTCTAGATTCACTTTAGTACTCCTAATAGCTCTAATTATAAGCTGCACCATTTTCTATTCCTTCCTTGTTGTTCTTTGTCATTGCACTGCTCATAGACATTTAAACAGTAGAAGCTGTTTATAGTTCATTAAACGCTTTAAGCTGTTGTTCTAAAGTTTTCTACTTTTTTTTGTATTTTCCAAGTCATTTCCCTCTGCTGTCATATGAAACCATGCACTGCAATTCAACAGAAGACATCAGAGATGCACATCTAATGAATAATCAGCAAGGCTAACAGCCATAAATGAGTCAGAGACATTGGCAATCTATTTTTTTATTGTGTTTGTTATGGCATTTGACATAGAATGCATAGGTATTTCTTTTAATGATTCACTCTAATTCTTTTTAAAGTAGAAATTTTGCTCCTTAAATAAAAACACTAGCCAAAAGAGAGTATTAACTCATATTATGACATGATAGAGCACAGAAAATGTGGCTATTGAAAGCTAAACATTTTCCTATCATATCACAGTAGGAAAAGATGAGGCAATTACTCCAATAAATGACCCACTAGGATGATATTAGAATTTGAAGAAAGAGAGATTTAGCAGCATTAAGACTGCCTTGGAATGTGTACAAGACCACGGTGGCATCAGAAGGAGGCTGTCTCTTTGATTTTTATTGGACAGTCACACTATGCCTGTCACTTTTCCATGTTCTCTTGGGCAAGCCCTGCATCAGCCATGGTGTTGGAAAGCAGAGTAGAACAGGCTAATTTAGAATTCCTTCCCCAGAGCATAATGTGATCTTCCTTTGAAAAAATGGAAGTGAGAGACAGGTCAGGGATTTATTCTTTGCTGTTCAGACCATATGAAAAAAATTTCTCCATTGTATTAACATTAATTTATTAAACAAGACTTTCATGCTCACATTAAGCATGTTTAAGACACATGGTTCTACAATAGAGGCAAGAGCAGCATACCAAGAACCAGTTTAAAATACTAGAGGAAAAAAATAAATCAGCTATGAGACTATAATGTATAGCACAGGGAGTGTGGTGGTGGTGGTTTAGTCCCTACGTTGTGTCTTACTCTTTGTGATCCTGTGGACTGCAGCCTGCCAGGCCTCTGTGTCCATGGGATTTTCCAGGCAAGAATGCTGGAGTAGGTTGCCTTTGTTCCTCCAGGGGATCTTCCTGACCCAGGGATCAAACTTGCAGCTCCTGCATTGCAAGCAGGTTCTTTACCACTGAGCCACTAGCCAATGTTTTATAATAACTATAAATGGAGTATAGCCTCTAAAAATTGTGAATCAGTAAGCTGAAAATTATATAATATTGTACATCAACTATACCTCAATAATAAATAAATTAAATACTAGAGCAAAATAGGAAGAATGGTACAGAGAAAAGGAGGCTGTAGGTTAAGATTGAATTTCCCAATGGTGATTAATTTGAGACTCCAAAGGGTGTCTTCTTCTCTAGGAAGAAGCTAGCTTATTTTTGTGGTAAGGGGGCTAAGGTGCAATTGTGCAGGTGACCTACAGTAAGCAGGCAGGCCCTTTTAAGGTCAACTGCATGAAAACTGAGTCTAATTTCTTCTTAGTCCCATCCATGCATTCTTGGTCTTTAAAAAACAACAACAACACACATTTCCTCTTATTATAAAATCAAATGATCTCATAATGAGAACAAAATAATCACAATCAATAAATAAGCTTCTAGTGGATAATTTTTGTATCAATACACAAAACACAAAAATAGCAAATTTCATTTAACAAATTGGACTTTGTGAACCCTAACATTTCTGGATGAGCTGGTTGGATGGCATCGCCAGCTCGATGGACATGAAATTGAGCAAGCTTCCCTGATGGACAGGGAAGCCTGGCGTGCTGCAGTCCGTGGCGTTGCAAAGAGTCGGACACGACTGAGTGCACTGAACTTAACGGAAGATTTCTGGTCCAAAGTATACAGTTGGTAATAAACAATCAACTGTTTGTGAGTATTGCTTTCCTTGATTTTAGTTCATGCTCACAATGTATGTATGCTATATGCATCAATGGAATGATGACTCAAAGTCCACCAAATTATTTATATTAAATATTACCATAGGATATAATTTTTAAGAATATGCTTTTTTCTCTAAAAGCTGGGTTCTATTTCTGCTCTGTCATTTACATTTCTGTATAAAATCTTGTGACTTTATCTTAATATTTCTGTTTGTAAAATAGGGAAATGATATCGTAATGATATGAGGGCATGTGAGTATTTTTCTAAGTATGAAAGCACTTGGTAAATGATACACAATGCTACATCAACATGTGTATTATAAGTCTTCAAACTAGTAAACATATTTTTCCATTGTTTTGAAAAGTTAATATTGAGACAACCTGGCACCTGGGACCCAGGACCATTTGTTTCTGGACAAAGTCTCCTTGAGCAACAGAATACAAAAAAACAGTAAGGGACTAAAAATAACTGCATGCATGAGCAGTTGGGACAAATTATGAACAACAGGATGCAAAAGAACAAAAGCTCAACTGCCAGGTTTGAAGTGCCAGGAGCAAAAGCAGGGGGTGACCCAGCCACCTAAGCTACCCCTCCAGCCCAACCCACAGGTCCACACCTACCCTCACCCCATTTAAGGTACCAGCTCACACCACTCTATTGTCATCCTGCAGGGAGCAAGCAAGGGCACCTGTTATAGTTTTTGCACCCTCATCCCAAAAATGCACGGCGTGAATTTTTTATCTGGCCTCTTATCAGTTCCTATTGGTTAAACAGTCTAAGAACCCTGATCAGTAACAATATCAGGAATACCTTTGAAGAAATGAATTGAAAAGAAATAGTGAGGAGAAACACAGGATTGTTTGAATGACTGACGGAGAGCTGTTGTTGGCAATGTTGGAAGAAGCATGTCCAGCCGTTTTATTGTGATTCTGCATGGGCTTCCCTGGTGGCTCAGATGGTAAAGAATCTGCCTGCAATGCAGGAAACCTGGCTTTGATCCCTGGGTTGGGAAGATCCCCTGAAGAGGGGAATGGTGAACCACTACAATATTCTTCCCTGGAGAATGCCATGGACAGAGGTCTAGCCCAGGAGGTCACAAAGAATCAGACATGATTGAGTGACTAACACTTTCCCTTGCATGGCCCTTCATGTCTGTCACACAGGCACCCTGGCCACCAGCTCTAAGCTTGTTTCCAGCTGTGTTTTCATCTTCTCGCCTGCCAGCACGTCTTACTGTTCACTAATATTTTATGTTTCCTCTTCTCCTGCTAGAATGCCCTGAGAGTCGGCATTTTGGCCTACTACCTACTGATATATTGCTGCAGCCTGAAAGAGTGTTCATAGGGAATGAGGTGCTCAGTGAGTATCCCTGGAGTAAACATGTGGATGGTTCAATACTCACTGGGTTTTGAAAAAGTAGAGAGTTGTTCACAGAAAAGGTGTGTGGGAAGGAGTGTCTCAGACAGATTTAGAAAGCAAGTGACCTTGAGGGGACAGAACCAAGAGTAGAGAGATGGTAACAGAGAGGAGAGATCTCTGGGCTGGAAATTACCTTTGATGTCTGATGAAGGAATTCTTTTAATAAAGGAGCACTGGAGGAAGACAGAGGCTTCCCAGGTGGCACTAGTGGTAAAGAACATGCCTACAGTGGAGGAAACATAGAAACAGGGGTTCGATCCCTGGGGCAGGAATATCCCCTGGAAGAGCCTGGCGGGTTACAGACCATAAGGTCACAAGGAGTCAGACATGACTGAAGTAACTTAGCACATATGCATGCATGGAAGAACATAGCATCAAGCCGTAGGCTACTGACACCAGGAATATAAAGACTAATAAGCTATAACTTTAGAGCAGGGGTGCCCAGTCTCTGGGATCTAATGTCCAATGATCTGAGGAGGAGCTGCTGTAATAATAAAGGAAATAAAGTGCACAGTAAATGTAAGGCTCTTTAATGATCCAGAAAGTATCCCCCATCCTGTTTCATGGAAAAATTGTCTCCAATGAAAATGGTCCCTAGTGCCAAGAAGGTTGGGGCACTGCTCCAGAGGCACTCAGCTAATCCTCACTACCCCTTCCGAGCATTAGCTCCGCGGTTTCTGATACATCAAAAAGCTCTCACTTGTAATTAGAAGCCCAGGTTTCACTCTTGCCCTGCCTACCCTCCACCTTAACTTCTCGGATCAGTTCTCATAACCACAGCTGGAAATGTCAGAGAATTTCACTCCCTTGCTCAAAATCTTCCCATGTCTTCTCATTTCCCTCAAAATAAAAGCCCAAGGCCTTGCAGGGGCCCACATGCTTGGAGTCCTCAGACTTCAACCCCTCCCTGACCTTCTCTTCCTCTCAGTCTTTTAGCTCCATCCATACTGGGGGCTTCACTCAAAGCTCAGTTGGTAAAGAATCCACCTGCAATGCAGGAGACCCCGGTTCTATTCCTGGGTCGGGACGATCCACTGGAGAAGGGATAAGCTACCCACTCCAGTATTCTTGGGCTTCCCTTGTGGCTCAGCTGATAATGTGGCTCTGCCTACAATGCGGGAGACCTGGGTTCGATCACTAGGTTGGGAAGATCCCTGGAGAAGGGAAAGGCTACCCACTCCAGTATCCTGGCCTAGAAAATTCCATAGACTGTATAGTCCATGACGTCACAGAGTTGGACACGACTGAGTGACTTTCACTTCACTGCACTTCATACTGGCCTCTTTGCATTTCCTGTAAGATGCCAGTCCTGCTCAAACCTCAAGATTTTCAGGTTTTCCCTCTGACTGGAATGTTCTTCCCCCAAACAGTCACTTAGGTCCTTTCTCCTTTTATTCAGTTTTCCTCTCAGCTGTCACTTTGTCAGGGAAATCTTCTCTGACTACTCACCATAAAACAGCATGCCCCACTCCACTCTGACTCTGTCCCTCTTGGTCAGTATTTTTTTTTTTCCCCTCTTGGTCAGTTTTAATTGCTGTCTTGAGTGATGCATAGCAGGTGTTCAATAAATATTTTTGTTGAATGAATGCATAATTTGTGCCTGACTTTGAATGATTGATAATAAAATACGATCTTTCCACAAGGGTGAAATATTATACATGAATTTACATTAAAATGAGAAACATGACTATTTGTGGGTAAAGAGAATTATGAGTGGAGAAGGCAATGGCACCCCACTCCAGTACTCTTGCCTGGAAAATTCCATGGTTAGAGGAGCCTGGTAGGCTGCAGTCCATGGGGCCGCTAAGAGTCAGACACAACTGAGAGACTTCCCTTTCACTTTCCACTTTCATGCATTGGAGAAGGAAATGGCAACCCACTCCAGTGCTCTTGCCTGGAGAATCCCAGGGACAGGGGAGCCTGGTGGGCTGCTGTCTCTGGGGTCACACGGAGTCGGACACGACTGAAGCGACTTAGCAGCAGAATTATGAGGAATTTAAATTTTCTTTAGATTTCTTTATATTTAGTTTTTACACGTTCTACAATAAACTATATATTTTTAAATAATATGATACAACTATTAGAAAAGCAAATTTCTGTTTGCTATTTGTATGTGATACAAGATGTGGCTCACTAGTTTATTATATTATCTTTGGAGAATTTTGGAAGAAAATGTAGTCTGACTTGAGTTTCCCACAAAAAGTTGTAGTTTGTCTGAGCTTTAGATCAATTTTTATCTTAAACACCGTGTCCCTATATCTTTGAGTGTGTCAGCTCTTATGAGTCTTGGGTTTCCATGTAACAGTAAAACTCAAGAAATAACATAAATATTCAAAAGTAGAAAGTGAGTGAAACCAGCAATATGCCTATATGAAAATACACCCATATGTGTTTGTAAGTACATAAAAGAGATTTTTGAGGTCAAACAACAAACTCTTATGAGCATGCAGAGTGTGGCAGTCATGACAAAGGGAAATATTTTTATTAGTTGAACATTTTAAAGTAAGTATGCATTTTATTGTCGTTACACATTTTATATATGAAAATAAAATCATATGCTATGCACCAAAATGTGCAGAAACAGAAAAATATTCACAGTTTAAAAGTTTCAGAACAGTGTATAGGCTAAACCATTATTTATAAATATTAAATAAAGATTACACAAAAGTAGTTCAAATTGGCAACAGTAGTTATCTCTGATTGCATGATTTTAAAGGAGCTTATTTTATTTCCTTTCCTTCTATACATTATTAAACATATTTCAATAACCCCATTTTACTTTGTTAATAAACAATCTTTTCTAAATGAATTAAATTTATAAGGAAAGTATATATAAATGTCTGTGTCTGAAGATGGAATAAAAACTGCAATGCATATAACTACCATTACGTAAAGACCTCATAGAATAGCAAAAGTACCCAAAGACTTCAACAGATAGTCAAAGACCGCAAAAAGACAATCTCTTTTGGGGACAAATAACTAGGGATAACATACGGAAATAAATATTCATCATTAATCAACCAAATGCAAATTAAATGAGGCAACTCTTTACAGATTAAATTAGCAAAAATGTAAATGATTATACTCAGTACTTTTGAAGGAACAGTGTGCCTACAATCCTCATACCTTTCTGGATGCCCTCACCTGTGCAGCATTTATGAAGAGCCCAAGCTCTGGAGACACAATACTTTGCTGCAAATCATATCCCACCACTTTCTTGTTGGGCCCTGTGGCATGTGGTTCATCCTCTCTGCAGCTGCAAAATGGGGATAATAATAATACTTCCTGATAACGTGCTATTGGGAGGATTTAATGAGTCAATACCCAGAAATTTTTTAGAAGAGTAAACAGATAATACATATATAACACCCATATTAGTCTAATTTGAAGAGGATCTATTTTCAAAGGACTATTCCCAAGTTGTGTGCAGAATGTAAGGAAAGCATAGGGAGGAGGAAACCCTGGTTGAAGAAACTGAGGCTAACAGTACCGGGCTCTGCTTACACCTAGTCCAGAAGAATCATAAATAAAAGGAATTCCGGAAATATAGAAGAATACTGGTTGAAGAAACTGAGGCTAACAGTACCGGGCTCTGCTTACACCTAGTCTAGAAGAATCATAAATAAAAGGAATTCTGGAAATATAGAAGAATACTTGGATATGTGTGAAAAGAGGAGTGATCTTTCAGTGGGAGAGAGGCTTGAGAAGGAGATGATATATGTATACAATGGCTGGTTCACTATGTTGTACAGCAGAAGCTAACACGACATGATAAAGCAATTCTGTTGTTGCTTTGTTTAGTGGCTAAGTTGTGTCTGACTCTTTTGCAACCCCATGGACTGCAAAGAGAGAACCCACCAGGCTCCTCTGTCCATGGAATTTCCCAGGCAAGAATACTGGAGTGGGTTGCCATTTCCTTTTCCAGGGAAACTTCCCAAAGCAGGGATCAAACCTACATCTCCTGCATTACAGGCAGATTATTTACCTCTGAGCCACCAGGGAAGCCTGAAGCAATTACATTCAAATTAAAAAAAAAAAAAGGCAACTTCTTAAGGAGAGAACCAGGGGAGTAGATGTTCCAACCTCATTTTTCTCTCTCCTTGTCTTGTCAAGGCTCCTCATTAGCTGAACATAGCTATTCATCTTTGTGGAAGGAGTCAATGGATGCAGCCCATGTGGCTGAGCCTCCTGGCACAGAGAACAGAATGCAAAAGGAAGAGAAATGGGTCGAGAGGCTGCCTGGCCTGGGCCCACCTAGAGAGAGAGGCAAAAAACAGATTTTTTTAGTGTTGTAAATCCCCACCAGACCTTCCTATCTTCTCCAAGGATTCTTGGAAAAAGCAAATATATTTCTTGTCTTTTCCTTGCAGAGTATCTCTACCAGTTTCTTTCAGTCCTAGGGGTCAGTGGAGCCCAAGCCCTGAACATTAAACCTCTGTGAAGCATCAGTAAAGAATTTAAATATAGTCTCTTTTAGAAGTTTGTCTCAGTGATGCTGCTGACTAGCCATCACTAGGCTCACTGTTTTTTTTTTTTTAATTTACTTATATATTTTTATTGAAGGATAACTGCTTTAAGATAAGAAACTATAAAACTCTTAGAGGAAAACATAGGCAGAACACTCTCTGATATAAATCACAGCAAGATCCTCTATGACCCACCTCTTAGAGTAGTGGAAATAAATACAAAAATAAACAAACAGGACCTAATTAAACTTAAAAACTTTTGCACAACAAAGGAATCTATAAGCAAGGTGAAAAGACAACCTGCAGAATGGGGAGAAAACAATAATAAATGAAACAACCGACAAAGGATTAATCTGCAAAATGTGCAAGCAGCTCGTGCAGCTCAATACTGGAAGAACGAGCAACCCAATCAAAAAGGGGGCAGAAGAACTAAACAAACATTTCTCCAAAGAAGACATACAGATGGTGAATAAACATATGAAAAGATGCTCAACATTGCTCATTATTAGAGAAATACGAGTTAAAAAATACAATGAGGTATCATCTCACATCAGTTAGAATGGCCATCATCAAAAGTCTACAAACAATAAATGCCGGAGAGGGTATGGAGAAAAGAGAACCTTCTAACATGCTTGGTGGGAATGCAAACATACAATCACTATGGAGAACAGTATGGAGATTCCTTAAAAAACTAGGAATAAAACTACTATAGGACCCAGCAATCCCACTACTGGGCATATACCCTGAGGAAATCAGAATTGAAAAAGACACATGTACTCCAATGTTCTTTGCAGCCGTATTTACAATAGCCAGGACATGGAAGCAACTTAGATGACTGGCTTGTTTTGAGCAAGTGGTTGAGGGCTGTCTACAGAGCATTAGACGATGTTTGCTGAAATCTAAGCCCTGTATATGATTGAAATGACTGTGATAGAGGCTAAGACTTAATTATCAAGGAAAAATCATTCCATAACTGATTCATGGTTATTGACCAATGGCTAACTTCTGCTAGATTGAGGAACACTCTTATTGGAAGAAAACTTCAGGCCCTAAAAGTAATGAAAAAAACTCCAGAAACCTCAAAGAGTGGTAAATTAGGCAAATCAGTGAAAACTGAAAGAAAAACTATCCCCTCAGTTGAAAGATGGATACAAATATACGGCTATTTCATGGCTAAAATAACTGGAGAAACTTGAAAAATAATTAGAATTCACTACTGCACTTATAGAGTCCTGGTTCTTTTGCCTATGAGTCTTTTCAGTACTAAGGAAAAGATGGACTAAAAAGGCCAGTGAGGAACAGGTACATTAAACTAACAAATTTTCTCCAAGCCATTATATGAAAAGTGTGTGTACCTCCTCCATAGAAGCTCCAAGATTTAAAATACAACAGAAAATGGTAACAGTGAAAATGACAAATCTTCAGCTTCTTCTCATCTTTGTCCCAAGATAGTTTTGGTGTCTGTACTTCTCATCTGCTCACTTTCTTTCTCTCATTGCCTGTTTGTGGTAGCTCCTCTTCTTCCTCTCGTCTCTGAGTCTTTATTCAGATTGGTTCCAGGAAAGAAAAGGAAAGAAATCATCTTGTTGTATGTCTCCCTCACCCCTACAATATTTCACATCCCTTCTCACTGGGAAACTGTTTATGCAGCAAAAGCAGAGGAGACCCACCAATACTGTTATGTCAAGAATACTTTGTCTTGTGAGTAAAGTAAACAGAAAGGGAAAAGAGATCACTTCATAACACCCAGAACAGTTTCAAGAGCAAAGAACAGCTATTGACATCCTTAGTCCAAGTTCTTTGCTTTGGACTTCCTCGGAAATGATTTTCATCTCTCCTTAATTATAAATGATCTTCTTCTCTCCTTAATTATAAATGATCAACAATCTAGAATAAAAAGACAAGAAAATCATTTTCATCCTAACAATATGTGGGAAAATATTACTGGCCATAACTTTGTAAATAATGGCTTTATTTAGATTTACTATTGCTGCTTATATTTCTAAATAATCATCATTATGTGCTTATATTTATTGAAGTAGATTATCAAAATGCATAACATAGTCTTTCCATTAACTCTTTCACATTAATGAGTTGCTATTTAGTAAATTACTATTTCCCGTCACTAAAATGAAGGAAGCCAGTGGCCTGAATGATTTTCCAAAGTGCCTATTAATAAACACCCAAGGCATATATTAAAATACTAGAATGCAAAGGTCTTTAGGAAGTAGATAAGCATATGAACTAGGTTTTTTAAAAATGTGCAGTAACCATTTCATGACCAGAGCATATTGTCCAAAAAAAATTTCTCTTCCTGGTTTGCTTATCATACAAATTGCCATAAGTTTGACTTATGGCAATTTTGCAGTGACTTTGACTTAACCAAGGCTATTTTCATCTCATTATTTTGTGAGGAAACACTAAATGATTATTTTTAGAGCAAGGATTTTTGATTACATTACTCCTTTTTAAAAATTTCATTATGTTAGAGAGATAGTAATATACAAGTCACCCACAGAAGTGGAAGAATGAGTGGAATCCGTTTGATTTCAAGACCCACTATATAATTGTACTTAAATAGTGAGTCTTGAAATATATATACATATATATATATATATATATATATATACATATTTATGCTGCTCAGTAGTTTCACTTGTGTCTGACTCTTTGCAGCTCTGTAGACTGTAGCTCATGAGGCTCCTCTGTCCATAGGGTTCTCCAGGCAAGAATACTGGAATGGGTTGCCATGCCCTCCTCCAGGGGATCTTCCTGACCTAGGGATTGAACCGACTTCTCTGGCATTTCCTGCATTGCAGGAGTATTCTTTACCCACTGAGCCACCTGGGCATGTACGTGTTCAGTTGTATCTGACTCTTGCAAACTCATGGAATGTAGCCTACCAGGCTCCTCTGTCCATGGGAATTTTCTGGACAAGAATACTGGGGTGGGTTGCCATTTCCTCCTCTAGGGGAATCTTCCCGACACAGGGATATATATATATATAAATAATCACTATGAACAAAGCTCTTGGAGATGATGGAATTCCAGCTGAGCTATTTCAAATCCTGAAAGATGAAAGATGATGCTGTGAAAGTGGTGCACTCAATATGCCAGCAAATTTGGAAAACTTAGCAGTGGCCACAAGACTGGAAAAGGTCAGTTTTCATTCCAATCCCAAAGAAAGGCAATGCCAAAGAATGCTCAAATTACCGCACAATTGCACTCATCTCACACGCTAGTAAAGTAATGCTCAAAATTCTCCAAGCCAGGCTTCAGCAATACATGAACTGTAAACTTCCAGATATTCAAGCTGGTTTTAGAAAAGACGGAGGAATCTGAGATCAAATTGCCAACATCCACTGGATCATGGAAAAAGCACGAGAGTTCCAGAAAAACATCGATTTCTGCTTGATTGACTATGCCAAAGCCTTTGACTGTGTGGATCACAATAAACTGTGGAAAATTCTGAAATAAATGGGAATACCAGACCACCTGACCTGCCTCTTGAGAAACCTATATGCAAGGCAGGAAGCAACAGTTAGAACTGGACATGAAACAACAGACTGGTTCCAAATAGGAAAAGGAGTACATCAAGGCTGTATATTGTCACCCTGCTTATTTAACTTATATGCAGAGTACATCATGAGAAACACTGGACTAGAAGAAGCACCAGCTGGAATCAAGATTGCTGGGAGAAACATCAATAACCTCAGATATGCAGGTGACACCATCCTTATGGCAGAAAGTGAAGAGGAACTAAAAAACCTCTTGATGAAAGTGAAAGAGGAGAGTGAAAAAGTTGGCTTAAAGCTCAACATTCAGAAAACGAAGATCATGGCATCTGGTCCCATCACTTCATGGCAAATAAATGGGGAAACAGTGGAAACACTGTCAAACTTTATTTTTGGGGGCTCCAAAATCACTGCAGATGATGATTGCCGCCATGAAATTAAAAGACGCTTACTCCTTGGAAGGAAAGTTATGACCAACCTAGATAGCATATTGAAAAGCAGAGACACTACTTTGCCAACAAAAGTCAGTCTAGTCAAGGTTATGGTTTTTCCTGTGGTCATGTATGGATGTGAGAGTTGGACTGTGAAGAAAGCTGAGCGCTGAAGAACTGATGCTTTTGAACTGTGGTGTTGGCGAACACTCTTGAGATCCCTTGGACTGCAAGGAGATCCAGCCAGTCCAATCTAAAGGAGATCAGCCCTGAGTGTTCTTTGGAAGGAATGATACTAAAGCTGAAACTCCAGTACTTTGGCCACCTCATGCGACGAGTTGACTCATTGGAAAAGACTCTGATGCTGGGAGGGGTTGGGGGCAGGAGGAAAAGGGGACAACAGACGATAAGATGGCTGGATGGCATCACCGACTCAGTGGATGTGAGTTTGAGTGAACTCTGGGAGGTGGTGATGGACAGGGAGGCCTGGCATACTGCAATTCATGGGGTCGCAAAGAGTCAGACACAACTGAGCAACTGAACTGACTGACTGATATATATGTATATGTGCACATATATTTTCTAGGTTTTAAATAATATTTACATAACTTACAGTCTCCTGATGTCATCATTTTACTAGTTCAAGTGAACTATAGAAACTTTGTGCCTTCTTTTACTCTGCTCTGTTTATGATATAATTGGATTTCTATTTCCCATCCATACATTTAGAACTACATCAAATAATATGACCTTTTTTTCTTCAACCATCAAACATAATTTTAAGACCTCACAAGAAGAATGAAAACAAAATTTTACCTGTATTTTTGTTTATCATGTTTTTGTTTCTTTCTTGAATTTCTAAATTTCCTTCTTTGAGCATTTCTTTTCTGTTTAGAGAACTTTCTTCAGACATTCTTTTAGAGTAGATCTGCTGGCAATAAATTCTCTTAGTCTTTCTTTATCTGAGAATGTCTTGATTTTTTATTGCTAAATGTTATTTTCACTGGGTATATGATTCTAGCTTGAGTTTTTATTATTATTATTTTTAGCACTTGAAATACACTACACCATTTTCTTCTGGTTTCCATGGTTTCTGATGAGTGAAGAATGATTCAAACTCCTTTCCCTTCTATATGTAAGATGCCCTTTTTTTCTCTGGCTGTTTTCAATTTTTCCCCTGATTTTCGTTCTCACAAGTGCAAGCATGATGTGTCTTGCCACAAATATATTTGGGTTTATGCCATTTAAGGCTTCTTTAGTTTCCCGAATCTGTAGATTCATATGTCTTGCCAATTTTTTTCAGCCATTATTTTCTCTTCGAGTACTTTTTGCCCCAATCTGATTCTTCCCTCCTAATGAGACCCTGATGGTATGAATGTTTACCTAGTTTATAATCCCTAAGTTTCTGGGGCTCTGTTTATTAGTTTTTCCCACTCTTTTCTTAGACTGAGTAATTTGTATTATTCTATCTTCCATTTCATTGATTCTTTCCTCTGTCCTCTACATTCTGGTCTTGGTCCATCTACTGGGCTTTTTATTTTGGTGTTATTGCTTTGCTATTATACTTTTCACCTCTAAAATGTCTATTTGTGGGGACTTCCCTGGATGGCCAGTAGTTAAGACTCCAGCTTCCAATGCAGGGGTTGCAGCTTCCCTCTCTGGTTGGGCAACTAAGATCCCATATGCCCTGTGGCATGGCCAAAAATAAATTCAAATGTCTATTTTTTTAAATGCCTCCTTTTTTTTGCTGAAGTTTTCTATATCTTCACTGAGTCTATTTTTTCATTTGTTTTGAATGTGTTCATTTTTCACTGAAACATTTTTATCAGAGCTGCTCTAAAATCTTGATGAGATCATTCAAAGATGGCTAGCATCTTGGTGTTAACATCTGTTCACTGTATTTTTGTGTGGAGTTTCAGGACTTCCTTGTTTCTTACTTTGGCAAATAACTTTCTCTTGAAAACTGGACCTTTGTGTATCATGAAATGAGACTCTAGATCTTCTTTTAAGTTTTTGTTTTAGCTGGTCTGCTGTATTCCATGGGGCTTCTTCTGAGCCAACCCACTATTGAGAGGAATAGCCATCTCATGCATGCTGGGTGGCAGTGAAATTTCAGGATTCCCCTTGCTCTTCAATGATGTGGGAGGGGAAGGGGATGTCTTTACCAGATAGACCAAAGTCCTGGCTCCCTTTGTTTTTTTCTGATACTGTCTGGGCAGGGGGTTTCCCAGATGGCTCAGTGGTAAAGAATCCACTTGCCAATGCAGGAGACACAGGTTCAGTCCCTGGGTTGGGAAGATCCCCTAGAGAAGGAAATGGCAACCACTCCAGTAGTCTTGCCTGGGGAAATCCCATGGACAGAGGAGCCTACTGGGCTACAGTCCATGGGGTTACAAAGAGTCAGACACATCTGAGTGACTGAGCACACACATTTGGGAAGAAGCTTGGAGCATCTCCTTATATCTTTATAAGCATGGAAGTCTAATCCAGCCTCATCCCTGCCTCATTTAACCTTAGCTGACATGGATGGGAGTGGATTCACTTTTTTTTTTCTTTCTGTAATGTTTGGCTAGAGTAGAGGTGTTGCTGGATAGAAGTTTTCTTTCTTGATGGGCTGCCCCTTTCCTTTTGGGTAGAGAAAGCAGGTTTTTCATGAAACACTTTTGTGTGCCTATACCTGTTGGATTTCTAGGTTGTCACCTTCAGTTTCTAGTCTGAGACAAGAAGGAAATCCAGAAAAATTGCCAGTGTGTCATCCCTTGTGTCTTAAGGACACTGCTTGGTTTGCTGTCATCTCTCCATCTTTTAGATACTTGTTATGCTTATTTCTTATGCTTATTTTAATGGCTTCCCTCATAGCTCAGTTGATAAAGAATCCACCCGCAATGCAGGAGACCCTGGTTTGATTCCTGGATCGAGAAGATCCCTGGAGAAGGGATAGGCTACCCATTCCAGTGTTCTTGGGCTTCCCTTGTAGTTCAGCTGCTAAAGAATCTGCCCTCAATGTGGGAGACCAGGATTCGACCCCTAGGTTGGGAAGATACCCTGGAGAAGGAGATGGCAACCCACTCCAGTATTCTAGCCTGGAGAATCCCATGGACAGAGGTGCCTGGTTAGGCTACAGTCCATGGGGTTGCAAAGAGTTGGACACGACTGAGGGACTTTCAGTTTCACTATTATATATATAATGTCCAAGGATTTTTGTTGTACTTAGTGGAAAGAATAGAGAAAATTATGTCCACTTCATCTTCCCAGAAGTAGAAGTCTCCAGATTTTTATTTTTTAAAGATAGCTCTTCTGGCAGTGATTTTGAAATTTTTTTCCAAGTCTTTAAAAAAATGATTTTTAGTTATTTATTTATTTTTTGGCTGCACTACGTAGATAAGGGGAAGAAAGAATGAGACGTCTGGATGGCATCATCGACTCAATGGACATGAGTTTGAGCAAACTCCAGGAGATGGTGAAGGGAAGGGAAGTCTGGCATGCTGCAGTCCATGGGGCCGCAAAGAGTAGGACATGACTTAGCGACTGAACAAGAGCAGCAGGGCACTGATGTGGACCACTGCCTTTCCTGATTTGTCCTGGTGTGTTCTGTTTGCTGTTTGATGTTATAACCCCTCAGGCAATGGACTGCTTCTTTTCCTGGGCTATGTTTCTTTGTACAAGCTCACTGCCACAGCCCACAGTAGAGAGGCCACTCCAGGGATTTTTTTTTTTTTCCTGATCAGTTTAGAGCAGGAAGTTTATCCATGGATGTGTGGAGGACATAGTAAGGGCCCTCGGACTGGAAGGCAAAGGGCCGATGGATGGGGACTGAGAACAGACACTCCAAGTAAGATTCTGGGGAGTCCTTAGGAACCTGGTGTGTGTGTGTGTGTGTGTGTGTGTGTGTGTGTGTGTGTGTGTGTGTGTGTCTGTGTGTTGGAGGTGGGGGTGGTGGATAGTGCTGACCCCACCCAGAAAAGAGAAAACGTGATGCCTGATTCCCACAGTGGCAGCAAGCCAGGAATCCTCAAGTTAGAAGAAAACAGGGAGGAATCAAAGGCAGTCCATGTGTAATCCCAGGGATGCCCCAAAGACAGAGTGGCAGTGGGGCCGACTCAGGCCTCTACCTCCAGCAAATTCCATCACTGCTTTGGGCCTGGGCACCACTTTGGCTGCTCTCAGAGGCATCGTGCCCAGGCTCAGCGTGCTGGGCCATGTGCCCTTGACCTTGAAGGCTTCTGCCCGGGGCCCAGCTGTCTCCCTCCTCACCCAGCCCCCTCGGCACGGCCACCAGCTCCTTCTGTTCTCTGCAAAGAGCCTGCCAGGCCTGGCGCCACAGCTGCAGCTCCACCACCTGCCTGCTCTCGGCCTTCTGTTCCTGCATACCATGCCGTGGGGCGTCCCATTTCTGCAGGAAGCAGAGCATCTTGGCTCTAGGCTGGTCTTCCTCCAGGACCCACTAGGGTACCAGGCTCACTTCTTGTGGTCTTTGCTGTTGTCCACAATTATACCCAAGGTATTCGAGACAGCCTGCAGCTTCCCCTTGGGCATGCTTCGTCCTCCTTCAGGTGTGCACGCGAGGTTTGGTAGACCCTTGTGAGCAGGCCATGGGGCTCCCTGCCTGCTTGGACTGGGACAGCTGCTACCACGCCCCATCCTAAGACACAGAAAACCCTACATCTAACTCCAGCTCTCTGGGCACACACATGCCCATCAGTGGAGGAGGGAAGAGAAGGTTGTTGGGCAAGGGCATCAAGGGAGAGCTTAAAGAGCCGTGAGAATGCAGGGATGGGCTGGAAAGAACCCAGGGAGGCTGGTAGGAGGCAGGGTCATCTGAGTCAAGAGTCCACAACTATGGCACGTGCTTCATGGTCCCAGGGGACTTCAGTGACAAAACACAAATAAATTCAAAGATAAAATTTTTAATTTTTAATTAAAACTTATTAAAATATAATTGCTTTACAATGTTATGTTACTTTCTGTGATACAGTGAAGTGAATCAGCTATATGTATCCATAAATCCCTCCTTCTTGCACCCTCCCTCCCCCTCACCTCCCCCACCCCCCTCACAATCCCACCCCCTCTAGGCGACCAAAGAGCACGGAGCAGAAGAAGGCAAACACAAAGCATTAAACCTTAAGCACAGCACACTTCTTAGCCCAGTGACCTGCATGACTTCACAAGTCTTGTGCAGTGAAGCTGGCCCCTGAATGAGGGATGCAATGGTACAATGCCTTGAAATTCTTTTCAAGACTTCTAAAGAGACTGTTTTGTGTTTTTTTAATGTAAAACTTTAGTCTTTTAAGCATATATTTCATGTGTTTTGTTAACACATACTCTAGGAATTTGACTGTTTTTTAACTAAATTGTCGTGTTGTTTTGACATTTGGAAGACATTAACACCTTCAAGTGGCTTTGATGAGATGGGACTGTTGACTTCCTTTACTTCATCATATCTTGGTATTATGGTAAAGACACTTATTTTACGCTCATAAATTTCTTAGTGATCCCATTATTATTCTGTAATTATTCCTTCAAGACAGAAACTAAGTTCCATTACACAATAGGGACTGTTTAGTTTCATCAAGAACAAAGAAGCTGCAGAATATTTACTGTCATTGGTTTAACTGAAAATCCTCAAATGACTCTCATCAACATCCTCTTCCTTTTCTCCCCCACTTTGCTCTTAAGTAGGTTTTTTTTTTTTTTAAACCTTCAGTAATACTCAGCATTAATTCTTTGTGCTGAATCAGTATGTCTACCTGTGTGGTTGTCTAATAGAATTGAATAAGTTGTATTGACTTCAAATTTCTTTCTGATTTTCTTGCAAAAGCTTCTTTTTAATGTTCAGATAAAATAATAAAGATTAAAATGTTAGGTTTTATAGTTGACTTCGGGATTTGACATGAATTCTAATAATAGTGTTACTAATATCAATGGTAATATAATTTTTTTATTCAAGGCTACTTCTGTGTCAAACAATATGTTACAGAATTTACGTCTTCTTAACACATTTAATGGCAACATTTATTCTTTCACTGTTGCAGAATAGATATTATTGTTTCTAATTGAGAGATGGGGAAATTGAGGCACTGCAGTGTGAATTTGCCCTGAGAAAGTAAAAAGGTACAGTTTCTTTACCACTCACGTTCTTTCCACTCTCCTCTGTAGTCTCCCGGCCAAAAATGTCTTTTGTTACAAAAAATGAAAATCTTATTGCTATACATTTGTTTAAAAATCTTGTAAAGATGATTCTCAAGGGTGCCTGTGTAATCTAAGATGCTTTATTCACAGTATTTGTGGTGCTGTTTGGTACTTTTGTTTGTTTGTAGCTTGCATATTTAGCCATTACAATTTACAAAAGCACTTCATATCAAGAATAAATTTATTTTACAGAAATATTTAAGAGAACTGGTAAGATATTCACCCTTTTGTTTGAAAAATAATGAAATTTGACCATAACTTGCTTGATAAATAGACACATCCATCTTGGAGCTCGTGCGTAGAGAGTAAGTTGCCAAGGACAACAATGTTCTGGGATAACTGGATTCTCTCTAAAGATGACCTTAGGAGCATACCTCAAAGACAGAGACACAAAGTGGCTACCGGGCAGGTGATTGGTAACATTCACAAGCATAGTTAATTTGGGATTTGCTTATTACTCTCTGTCTTTGCTTCTACCACTTCTAACCAATTTCATTTTTATGTGGAACTTACCTGGAATGTTGGCTTGAATCTCTAGAAATAAGAGAACTGGGATTAACACATGGGGTTATTTTCCCCAAGAGATTAGTATGTATTTAAGATGTTCTCTTACCTATGTTTTGGTACTACCTAACTTTATAGTTTTTTTATATAGAAAACATTGTGAACCAAATACAATGTATTTGACAGAGTTTACTTAAGCTGTTTGGGCTTCCCAGGTGGCTCAGTGGTAAAGAATCCTTCTGTCAATGCAAGAACCTCAGGTTCAATTGCTGGGTCGGGAAGATCCCCTGGAGAAGGATATGGCAACTCACTCCAGTATTCTTGCCTGGGAAATCCCACAGACAGAGGAGCCTAGTGGGCTACAGTCCAAGGGGTTGCAAAGAGTCAGACATGACTTAACAACGAAACAGCAGTTTATGTTTTTCTTCTCTTATGAAGATGTAACTTAACATGATTTGAAGCAAAAAAAGATAATATTAAAATCTGGTAATTTTTATATTACCTGTGCTTTCTGTATAGGCATCACTGACTTGATGGACATGAGTTTGAGCAAGCTCCCAGAGTTGGTGATGGACAGGGAAGCTTGGGGCCGCAAAGAGTTGGACATGACTGAGTGACTGAATTAGCTGACTAACTATACCTTCTGTACTGAGCATTGATTTAGCCCAGAGTTAAGAGTGCAAACTCTGAAATCAGCTCACCTCATTTTGATCCCAGTTTTGCCTCACTAGTGAAATCTTGAGAAACGCAATCAAATCCTCAGGTCTCAGTGACCTCATCATTACCATTAAGCAATGTTAACAACCATGCCTGGAAGATTTTATCAAGCATAAACTGTGAATATTATTTGATTTCATATTCTTGTTAAAGCTGAAAATAGCTTCCTAGAACATTTATAGTTAACCTTTAATATAGACCAACTAGGAAACTAGGGTTCCAAGTGTTTTAATGATCTAAGTCTCAGTATCTGCCAGCAGATACTTTAGAACTAAATTATGTATCAATTAGATGACCAACAAGAACCTCCTGTATAGTAGAGAGTGGCGCTCAGTATTCTGCAATAATCTAAATGGTGAAAGATTTTTAAAAGGATATATGTATATGAATAACTGAATCATTGCCATACCCTTTAAACTAACAACATTGTTAATCAACTGTGCTTCAATATAAAATAAAAAATTTTTAAATTTAGTTCAGAAAAAAATATGTTGGCTGATTCTTAGACAAGATCTTTTACTTTTATTCAATACATGTGGATAATGAATGTTTTTCCATTTACCTGAATACAAGGTTCTCAGTAATTTTAGGTCCTTCTTGAGTTGTCTAAACTTTCATGTGTAATTATTTAAACTCCCTTTCTGAAGTATCATTCTTCCCCAAATTGCTCTGGTTACTTCATTCTCAATCTTGGGGACTCAATTTACTCTGTAACACCATACTTGGAAAATTTTTCTTGAATAAAGTCTTAACTCCTACCTGTTTCAAGATCAAATTATACTTCCTCCTAAATGCTTCCTTAGAAACCTACAAGTCATTATCCTATGAAGTAATTTGCCAAAAGTCTGATATTCCTCTCTGTGACTGTCCTCAGTCCCTTAGTAGCCTCCAACTTTTACAACCTCATGGATGGTAGCCTTCCAGGCTCCTCTGCTCAGGGAATTTTCCAGGCAAGAATACTGAAGTGGGTTGCTATCCACCCCTCTGGGGGATCTTCCTGACCCAGGGATGAAATTCACAGCTCCTGCAGTGGCAGGTAGGTTTCTTACCACTAGTGCTACCTGGGAAGCCCCATGTTCCTCTCAAACAGATTATCAGGACAAGAACTGTATCTTCTACAGTGGAGTCTTTTATTTGAAAGAAATGCTATTGGATGGGTTGGGAGTTGAGGACCAGACTAGGCTATTCATCTCCCAACCTTGATCACACTTTATCTAATTTCTATCCCATTTCTCTTCTTTTCTCTCAAGTGCTCACCTTTACTACTTTATCACACAGAATGGTAAGGTCAGTGCACATACTAGCAGAAAAATATTTTTTCTGAAGTTTCCTGTTTGGGCCAAATCCTGGAGTAAACTCCAGGACCACTTAGTTGGAACATAATTTATCTAATACTTCTTTTGCTGCTGACCAGAGTCTTTTCCCACACTATAACTTCCCTAAGTATTTTCCATGAAGGATTATGAAGCGTTTTGTGAAACAAAGATAGTCCCATAGAAAACTAATGACAGCTGTATAAATAAAAAGAATTCTATCTTTAAATAGGGGCAAAAAACCCCACAAAATAGCCTGACATTGCCCTTTTTAGCTCTCATGATGTGCAAGAAAGACTTGTGAAGGCTGTAGTTGACGGCAAGGAAATGAAATCACCTACATTACCTCACATTTAGATTTACCTCAATTATCTGCCTGTGAATTCTTAGCTGCAGTGTCTTGTTCTTGCTGTCTTAGGTTTGCACCTGGGAAATCTTACTCTCTCCTGAAATATGTCAGCTGCTGTTATTCTTTACACTAGTGGTGCCCAAATATTTTTGGCAGCAGGGACAAATTTCCTAAAAGAGTATTTCTGTGGACTGTGGGCAGGGAGATGGTGTGGTACTGTGGTATTGACAGCAACGGCTGACTCAGTAATATGAGCAGCGCGGAGTAGTGGGAGCACAGATGAAGCTTGGCCTCTGATGGAGTGTGGAGACTCACGGCCTACACAGCAGAGAATCTGTACTGATTCTCCAACATGTAGTGTGTTTTTAGGTTCTCATTCGTTAACTTGTCCCCTGATTCCCAATGATTGGAACATCATTTTGACTGACCCTAAACAAAAATTTTAAGGAAGAGTCTTTATACAAGAGACCCTAAAGAAATATGAAAGTGAAGTCATTCAGTCGTGTCTGACTCTTTGCTACCCCATAGACTGTAGCCTACCAGGCTCCTCTCTCCGTGGGATTTTCCAGGCAATTGTACTGGAGTGGATTGCCATTTCCTTCTCCAAGGGATCTTCCCAACCCAGGGCTTGAACAGACACTTTACTGTCTGAGCCACCAGGGAAGTCATAATACTACAAAGCATAGAAGTTATTGAGAGTATTATTGTTAACATTTTGGAATCTCGGCATACCTTCTGGTGAGTTTCTTATTTATGTTTTTAAATGAACTAATTAATGGCACTTCGTCTGAATGTTGACAGAGTTTGTAGTCAGTTTTTATTATTAAATTTTCTTTAATAATTCTAATATGTTTTTCATAGAACTGTTCAACTTCAGCTTCTTCAGCGTTACTGGTTGGGGCATAGACTTGGATTACTGTGATATTGAATGGTTTGCCTTGGAGATGAACAGAGATCATTCTTTCATTTTTGAGGTTGCATCCAAGTACTGCATTTCGGACTCTTTTGTTGACCATGATGGCTATTCTATTTCTTCTGAGGGATTCCTGCCTGCAGTAGTAGATATAATGGTCATCTGAGTTAAATTCACCCATTCCAGTCCATTTTAGTTCGCCGATTCATAGAATGTTGACGTTCACCCTTGCCATCTCTTGTTTGACCACTTCCAATTTGCCTTGACTCATGGACCTGACATTCCAGGTTCCTATGCAATATTGCTCTTTACAGCATCAGATCTTGCTTCTATCAGCAGTCACAGCCACAACTGGGTACTGTTTTTGCTTTGGCTCCATTCCTTCATTTTTTCTGGAGTTATTTCTCCACTGATCTCCAGTAGCATATTGGGCACCTAATAACCTGGGGAGTTCCTCTTTTGATATCCTATCATTTTGCCTTTTTATACTGTTCATGGGGTTCTCAAGGCAAGAATACTGAAGTGGCTTGCCATCTCCTTCTCCAGTGGACCATGTTCTGTCGGCCCTCTCCACTATGACCCGCCCATCTTGGGTTGCCCCGCAGGCATGGCTTGGTTTCACTGAGTTGGACAAGGCTATGGTCCTAGTGTGATTAGATTGACTAGTTTTCTGTGAGTATGGTTTCAGTGTGTCTGCCCTCTGATGCCCTCCTGCAACACCTACCATCCTATTTGGGTTTCTCTTACCTTGGGCATGGGGTATCTCCTCACGGCTGCTCCAGCAAAGCACAGCCACTGCTCCTTACCTTGGATGAGGGGTATCTCCTTACCGCCTCTGTTCCTGACCTTCAATGTTGGATAGCTCCTCTAGGCCCTCTACACATGGACATCACCAGATGGTCAACACCGAAATCAGACTGATTATGTTCTTTGCAGCCAAAAATGGAGAAGCACTATACAGTCGACGAAAACAAGACCAGGAGCTGACTGTGGCTCAGATCATGAACTCCTTCTTACCAAATTCAGACTCAAATTGAAGAAAGTAGGGAAAACCACTAGACCATTCAGGTATGACCTAAATCAAATCACTTATGATTATACAGTGGAAGTGAGAAATAGATTTAAGGGCCTAGATCTGATAGATAGAGTGCCTGATGAGCTATGGAATGAGGTTCATGTCATTGTACAGGAGACAGGGATCAAGACCATCCCCATAGAAAAGAAATGCAAAAAAGAAAAATGGCTGTCTGGGGAGGCCTTACAAATAGCTGTGAAAAGAAAAGAGGTGAAAAGCAAAGGAAAAAGGAAAGATATAAACATCTGAATGCAGAGTTCCAAAGAATAGCAAGAAGAGATAAGAAAGCCTTCTTCAGCGATCAATGCAAAGAAATAGAGGAAAAGAACAGAATGGGAAAGACTAGAGATCTCTTCAAGAAAATTAGAGATACCAAGGGATCATTTCATGCAAAGATGGGCTCGATAAAGGACAGAAATGGTCTGGACCTAACAGAGGCAGAAGATATTAAGAAGAGGTGGCAAGAATACATGGAAGAACTGATAATCATGATGATGTGATCACTCATCTAGGGCCAGACATCTTGGAATGCAAAGTCAAGTGGGCCTTAGAAAGCATCACTACAAACAAAGCTAGTGGAGGTGATGGAATTCCAGTGGAGCTGTTTCAAATCCTGAAAGATGATGCTGTGAAAGTGCTGCACTCAATATGCCAGCAATTTGGAAAACTCAGCAGTGGCCACAGGACTGGAAAAGGTCAGTGGTCAGTTTTCACTCCATTCCCAAAGAAAAGCAATGCCAAAGAATGCTCACACTACCTCACAATTGCACTCATCTCACATGCTAGTAAAGTAATGCTCAAAATTCTCCAAGCCAGGCTTCAGCAATACATGAACCATGAACTCCCTGATGTTCAAGCTGGTTTTAGAAAAGGCAGAGGAACCAGAGATCAAATTGCCAACATCCACTCGATCATGGAAAAAGCAAGAGAGTTCCAGAAAAACATCAATTTCTGCTTGATTGACTATGCCAAAGCCTTTGACTGTATGGATCACAATAAACTGTGGAAAATTCTGAGAGAGATGGGAATACCAGACCACTTGACTTGCCTCTTGAGAAACCTATATGCAGGTCAGAAAGTAACAGTTAGAACTGGACATGGAACAACAGACTGGTTCCAAACAGGAAAAGGAGTACGTCAAGGCTGTATATTGCCACCCTGCTTATTTAACTTATATGCAGAGTACATCATGAGAAATGCTGGACTGGAAGAAACACCATCTGGAATCAAGATTGCCGGGAGAAGTATCAATAACCTCAGATATGCAGATGATGCCACCCTTATGGCAGAAAGTGAAGAA